>CM046451.1:5479611-6112111 GCA_025506515.1 Flaveria trinervia | reverse complement strand
TCGGTTGATACGTTAATTAAAATTATTAGAATCTAATTTGCTAAAAAAATCTAAGTATATGTCACGTAAATCACATAATAAAGTCACAAGAAGTTGTATCTCTAGAGGTGGGTCTTATGTCAAACAGTTAGTTTTGATATGTCCTTGTATTGCATTTAATTACATCACATGTTAGTGTTACTCATAATTACTAATCACCATTCTTCGGTTGTCATAATATATATATATATTATATATATATAAAAGAGAGAGATCAAATGAGAACTAAATTTTTTGTGAAAACTCTAGGAACCAATCTCAACCACTAGTTCTCAGTGGTAAAATTGTAATAATAAACACATATTTAAAAAATTTATAAATCAAAAAATAACATAAAAATAAAAAAATAAAAACACAAAAATATTCCCCAACTTTCCAATCTTTCATAAAAAAATATAAAAAAATTTATAAAAAATAAAAAAATTCTCGTTTTTTTTAACGAAATTCGTTTTACACATGTGTAATATCGGATTTACACATGTGTAAATCCAGTACTACACATGTGTATAACTAGATTTACACATATGTAAACAACGGATGTATGATTTTTTTTAGAAAAGTATGGTAGGCGTTGGAAAGATAAAAAAATATTGAATTTTATGGTGAAATTTTTTTGAAAATGATGTCGTGAAAAAAAGTTACGTACGTGTAAAAAAAAGGAGGAAATGGCATGTGATTTGCATGTGATAAAAATGAATGGTTGAGATTGGTTCCTAAAGTTCTCACTAAAAAATGGTTCTCATTTGAACCCTCCCCTATATATATATATATATATATATATATATATATAATATATATATATAAAAGAGAGAGATCAAATGAGAACTAAATTTTTTGTGAAAACTCTAGGAACCAATCTCAACCACTAGTTCTCAGTGGTAAAATTGTAATTAATAAACACATATTTAAAAAATTTATAAATCAAAAAATAACATAAAAATAAAAAAATAAAAACACAAAAATATTCCCCAACTTTCCAATCTTTCATAAAAAAATATAAAAAAATTTATAAAAAATAAAAAAATTCTCGTTTTTTTTAACGAAATTCGTTTTACACATGTGTAATATCGGATTTACACATGTGTAAATCCAGTACTACACATGTGTATAACTAGATTTACACATATGTAAACAACGGATGTATGATTTTTTTTAGAAAAGTATGGTAGGCGTTGGAAAGATAAAAAAATATTGAATTTTATGGTGAAATTTTTTTGAAAATGATGTCGTGAAAAAAAGTTACGTACGTGTAAAAAAAAGGAGGAAATGGCATGTGATTTGCATGTGATAAAAATGAATGGTTGAGATTGGTTCCTAAAGTTCTCACTAAAAAATGGTTCTCATTTGAACCCTCCCCTATATATATATATATATATATATATATATATATATATATATATATATATATATTATATATATATATAATACATACACTCGTATAAGATTATCTTTTCTTTTATTTTCTTCTAAAAATATGTGTTCCTATGATTGTTGCAAATCATGGTATAGAACTCTAAATGCACATTACGATATCTTAAACTTTTCTTGCGTATTTGCTAATAATCTTTAAGAACAATCATTAAATCACGATATTTATCAACAAGAAGTTTTGAATAAACAAACTTAAATCCCTATTTTGATATTAAATCCTTACCGATTTCAATAAAATATTCATAATGATAAAAGCGTGAATACCGTTAATACTTGTCTCCTTCCATTTGTTGGTCTACAGGATTTTAAAATTGGACTAACAACTTAACAAGTTATGACTAGTTTTAAATAGTATTGGTTTTTATTATTATATTTATTATATTTTAATGTAGTAACTAACAAAAATTAGTCAAATAAAAACAAGTGGAAAAGGGTTAGTTTCCTTCAGTTAAATCATTTTTTAACAAACAATTTATCCAATGTCATTTAGATTAAAACTAGTAACAACACCCTTTGTGTTGCTATAAAACCATAAAGTAAACACTAACATAGAAACAATGTTGTGAACCGCGCACTGAAAGTAAGAAAAACAAAACCTGGATGTTATTGATAACAATCAATATATATTTAGTAAATTTGTAAAAGACCTAAAAGTTAAATACTAGAAACAAAAAAAGGAAAAAAGATACATCATCACTAATAACTCCGTTTAAGTGAAATTTATATCAAAACATAGATAGAAATAAACTATTCGTTATAGTATACTTGAAGCTTCATGTGAAACAATCATAATTCATAAACTATAACCGGAAACCCAAAAAAAGTTGTTATGAGCAAAACACTTGATACAAATGTGATTGAAAAAAAACATATGAAAATATATAGAGTTCAAATAATAAGTCTTAGTTAAATATAAGAGGGTGATATTATTATAACTTTATACGAGAACATTTTGTCACTGTAATAAGTCCATGGTTAAGTGCTGTAAAATGATTGTACCAAATACTAAAAATAAACCCTATGCATGGAGGAGTTCTAGCTAATTCATAATCTCTTTGGTGGTGTATATAAATATAAAATATATAATGTAATCAATTAAGTTGTTATTATTAAAATGTAATTAAAGTGATAATAATAATTCTACAAGTAGTCTCGATTCTTCTGGCTATAATAACATGGTGACTAGGTGACATGTGTAGTAGAGGATTTGTATAAAATCACTTGTGGCGTTAGTGCCTTCTGATGACTCAGCTCCACGTTTGCAATAAATTATATTATTTCATTTTACAAGTGTCACCAACCTTAATAATTAGGGGTCATATTTTTGCGTCATTACTAAACTTTTCTAAAATCTAAATTATTAATTAGTGTTAACACGTACTGTATCATTCAAATAAGTTTGTATTGAAATAATTTATTATTATCAATGCATTATCATAATAAACTCAAGATTTCAAAATAAGTTAATTTATAACTGACACATTTATAGTTATGTGATCAGAAATTGTTTTAGATATTAATTAAAGTAATTAACAAGATAATGATAAATATTTATTTAACACGCATATCAAGCATAAGTCGAGAAACCATTGGTTGAATGAGTTGATAAATCACTTGATTGGATCGAGTTGGTCAGTCAAACAAACTATGTAAAGTCAACTTTGATTGATTAAATTGACAAACAAAACTCATTTGTCTATTGCTCTAATAATCATATCATCATAGAGCATTGATGGTAACTAAGCTGGTAGAATGATGTGTCGGGTCGAGATGGGTAGCACGTCAAAAGATAATTGGGTTTGGATCTGAGATGAAATCATGCTGGAAAGAGTCGTTTTAGAAAAAAAAATAACAAAAGGGTTCATCCGCTAAGGCTTTATGTTACAGCTAGGAGCGATAAGTGAGATGATGTCAAAGGTGGTGACGGTTGAGCTAGGTGGTAGCGGTGACAACATTGTAGGTGACTTGTGGCGGTGGTGATTACGATGACGATGTAGATAGCATTATGGCGGTCAAAGATGTACGAGTCTAACAGTTTAGTTAGCTTTGTTTCAAGTTAAACTTTACTACAAAAATGATTCATTTTTAATATAGTACGTGTATAATTTAAACATATAGTACTCATATAGATTGAGTTGACTAAAACAAACTTGTTGGCAAATGGGTTTTAATCAAATGAACTTATTTCCTAAACAATGAGTCATAATTGTCATCTCTAATATGATCAACAACTTTTAGGTTGCAAGAAGTTTAAAACATATTTTTTTTATAACTGGTTATACATTTTATACGTAATGTGAACTTAAAAAGTGATTTAGATTAAAAAATTTTCATGATAATAGATTTGTGGATACCATCTATGAGTTTTCAATAATATTTATACAACCACATGATCTGCACATAAGACCAATTTTAGTATACGGTTTAACAATAAAGCAGAATATTAAACCCTTAAAAGTTGTCTCAAAAGATAAAAACAAATTAATATGTGGGAACTTAGACTTTCTAAAACCTAAATCCATGCCTTAATGCCAAACAATCGATCCACACACATCCTAAATTAAGTTATTAACCGTTGTATGAGATCAAAATATGTAATGCTATATATCATGTAAAAGTTGATATCATGAATTTGAAATATTTGTTCTAATATTTGCTCCAAAAGCTAATCACATAGCAAATTTTAAGTAGAAAAAAGATCAACAATATAAAATTTACATCAATAACATATTGTTCATTATTATCTTTCATATCATTATGATTATCATATAACTTATTTTGCAGCTTTTACAATTCTCAAATTCTTAGGTATCATATAAATAAAATGATTAGGAACCAAATGGATAGTGATTTATAATGTAATATGTAATTCGCTATACATATAAAAATTGTACTACACGTAAACCTATATAATTTGCAAAGCAACTATTGACATTTGGCTGCTTGCCTACTTATGGTGCCATACTAAATTACTAATTGTATTAGTGTTGATGTTATACATTAAAAATATAACACATATCTAATAATAAAGACACAAACGTCATTATGAAAAAAGACTTATTTTTTTTCTCTAAAAAATAAGTAACATTATAATCTATGTTGACATGTAATTAGATAACGATTGATACGGGCTACTTAATTCGTGATTGTTAATTGTGTACCAAATAACTGATTAAGACATTTTGGGAAATAAAAATAAATCTTAACTAAAAAATTAACGCTTTTAGACAATGATTAAACATAGAATACATTCAGGCAAAGATGCGGGGTCCATTATTAAGCATATTAGTCAAAGAAAATATATTTAATTGTATCAAATTTTGGTTGCGGATAAGATTGAAAAATATTGGTTTTGTAATGGCTACTAATACATTTAAGCAAGTTATATATGACGACACATATAAACATTATTACTTGATATAGAGACGATATATTTTTAACTTAAAGATAGATGGATTATTAAACTGGTTTGAAAATGGTATAGCATTGATGTTTTTTAAGAAACTTTTAATCATTACATTTGAATACATTAAAATAAAACTATCTAATATAGTAAGAGATCATTTCGTGTACGAAGTTGATTATCATAAGAAACGTACAAAGTAGATGTTAATTATGCACCATATATTGTAGTCAAGTACATTCATTAGGAACGGGGTATTTCATTACCACACATTTATACAGTAACTAGGTTAAATCCCGTGTAATACACAGATTAAATAAATTTACTGTTATATTTTTAATAATATACGAAATTATGTCTTAAACATTATGTATTATATGTATTGGATAAACACATTTCTTACACATATTTGAAAATTTAAAGTTAATATATTTCTATTTTAATTATGAATAGTTATTAACTAAAGAATATTTATTTGACATTTAAAGTTAAATATTTATTTCTTACATTTATATTATTTAAGAGGAGAGAGACGAGAAAATCAACTATTAAATAGCCTACATGTATATTTTATTTTTATTTATAAGTATAAAGATTATACAACTTATAAAATAATAATGCATTTTATAGAAAATACTAAACTATATGATTTTTATTATATCTTATTTTATCTTAACAATGATTTTATAATATTTAATATTTATTATTTTATTTTAATTTTTTCGATATTCAGTACAACAATAATCAATAAAAAGATAGACTGATAATAAGAATTCTGCTAAAAGAACAACAAAAATTGCCATTCCTCCTTCAGAAAACAGTGTCTATCTTGACACATTTCAGAGTTAAAACCATAAAAAAGATAATTATCAATTTTATGCTTCATGGGTTGTAACCAATTTGTTTTAGTTTTAATAATTTTTTTTTATTTTAACCTAATACTTTTACATCTTTTATGATTTAGTTTCAACGAATTTTCACTTTCCTTCATATATTTTTCAAATATTTCGTTTTACATCTTGGTCTAAATTTTACAAGTTAACACGTCGTAACGTGTGTGTAGTTTAACGATTTTTCGTCTACTTTTAATTCGATTGATTTTTTCCGGTCTTATGGTTTTCTTGATTTTGATGGTTAATAACGATGATGTATCATTAGTGTTACTTGACATCGTTTTACGTCTTTCGTTATAACAAAAGACTTAATACTAATTATATACAAGTCTCATTAATATTATCAAACACCCTCAATATTTAAATCACAAAAACTCATAATTCCACGTCATTACCCTGTTGTAATGGATAAATCACACCTCACGACCTTCTCATCACCTCATACTCACACACTCTCCACCTGTATACCACCACCACCACCACCACCACCGGCGATCATACAAAATCTCCGACAACCACCGCACAACCACTGTACAACCACCACTTCCACCACCGCTATGGGCGCCAACACCTCATTATTAACCCCTGACACCTCAAACAGATCGCCGGAAAATCCACCGGAGCTCACCCTCAGCGACCTACCGGAGAACTGTATAGCATTAATACTATCAAACTTAAATCCACCGGAGATCTGCAAATTCGCTCGAATCAACCGATCGTTTCGCTCAGCTTCATCCGCTGATTTCATCTGGATCCCCAAATTGCCGTCGAATTACCGTCATCTCGCCGGAAAACTGCTGGTTGACGGTGAGAAATTGGGGGAAAAGGAGATATTCGCGAGGTTGAGTCGAGCTGTGGTGTTTGATGGTGGAAATAAGGTTCGATTTATTGTATGTTATGAGTTGAATTGAAGAAGAATAGGTTTGATGTGAGATTTTGACATTTTGTTGCAGGAGTTTTGGGTGGAGAAGATGACGGAGGGGTTTGTGTGTCGATTTGTTCGAAGAGGTTGACGATCACCGGAATTGATGATCGGAGATACTGGAATCATATTCCGTCAGATGAATCAAGGTTGGTTTATTAATTTGCTCGGGTGTTTGCATGTCTACTTTCTCGTGAAGAGTGTTTTATGGAACCGGAATACGTTTGATCGGTTGGATCGGGAACTGGTTATAAAACTAGTCTAGTTATGTCTATTTGGAACCTTGTACATGTTGAACATACCGGTTGAACTGGTGAACCGACTAGGTGGTCGGGTCGGGACCGGCTTGAGTTATTCTTTTATTTCTTTTCTAAATTTTTATTAATTTAATTTAATTAGTTTTCGATAATTTATTTTTTAATACAATACAACTGTTTTATTAAAATCAGAAATATAGTTGTCAAACGTATTTTATTTTCATATTTTATTATAAATTAGATACATATAAAAGATTTAGTTTCTCTAATCTTTAAAATATTATTAGTTTTTTAAATTCGATTCAACCGGTCAGATTGTTGGAGGAAACAACATGTTCATCCCGAATAAAGTTTTCAGGACCGGAACGTCAGAGCCGTCAAAATCTTTTTATTTATTACTTAGCATTTTAGAATTCGTTTCAGGATCGATACATCTTTTATATTTAATAAAATTTATGCGGTCAATATAAAAAATAAACACAACCATAAATAAGTTTTTTTTTAAGTTAAACGTAATTATTAAAAAAATCAAATTAATAAAAAAGTTCAATCGATTAAAGCGTTAATTATATATTCAACACTATAACAGGGGTAAGTTTGTAAACCTTAAGAAACATAAGAGGTAAGTTGAAACTTTAAAAACTTGAAGGCTAAAGTTGAAAATTCAATAACTTAAGGGCCAAAGTTAAAATTATGCACCACCAACATTAGTATTTAAGTGTTATATAATCTTTGACAACATGTAATTCTTATTTTCGGTTCTTATATCTAGTTTAATTAGCTGATTTGTTATTCGGTCTGGTTTTAAAAATATAAATCATGATGTTTGTTTCCTTTGTTTTACCAGATTCCACACAATTGCATACCTTAAACAAATCTGGTGGGTCGAAGTAGACGGCGACATTGAGTTTTACTTTCCACCCGGAGCTTATACATTGTCGTTCAAGCTCCGGCTCGGGAAAGTAATAAACCGAAACGGGCGACAAGTCTGTAGCACCGAGGACGTCCACGGGTGGGGGGTGAAACCCGTGGAGTTCAAGCTCACGACAAACACGCGTCAACATACAGTCGCTAAGCAGTTCTTGAAGACAACTGGAAACTGGGAATATCATCGTGTCGGTGAGTTCGTTGTCGATGACTCGAACGCACCGACGAAGGTGAAATTTTCTCTAACGCAAATCGATTGCACTCACACGAAAGGTGGTCTTTGTATAGATTCGGTTCTTATATGTCCTACCAACGTAATTGAACGAGCCCGTGATTTAAAAACTTATAATCTAGGTTAGATTTACTTGATTAAACTGTATTATATATAAGGTATATGTGGGTGAGAGATCTCAATTATTTATTATGATATTAGCGAAGTACAAACACAATATATATAAATTTTCCTCTTTGCGTGAAAGTTTTTTAAGAAAAATGATGAATATTAGACTGTTTCCAACGCTACAACCCATCCTTCCTACAAACAGTCCTAATCAGCATGGCGCATCACCTTTCCACTCACTTTCACCCATTCTTCCCACAAACATTTTTACTCCCAACACTATTCTTTCCACAAACATCTTTATTTTTCCATCTCATATTTTCTTTATTAATTTACTTTAAATAAAGATATTTAAAGTATTGTAAATATATTTAATTAAAATAAAATTAAAACAACAACGTAAAACAATAAAATAAAAATGACGATACAAAATTAATAGATAGAAATAACAATAAACTACTCTGTAATCCCCCTATTCGCGCAAAGATGTTTTATTAGATCGTTCTGCAATGCATGGTGTGCGTTTTGATTACGTAAGCTTGTAAATCTCTGTAGGTGTGTTTGAAATGGTGGTGGTGCCCCGTTATTGTAACTTTCTGGCTTTGGTTTTTGCTCTTCACGCGACCAATTAGTTATGGAACCTCCTTCATCTTCTACAATCATATTATGTAATATAATACATGCATGCATTATATAAACTAATACCGGTAAGTTTGAGGATCTTGTTGGGGATCGTATCATTGCCCACCTAGCTTGAAGAACACCAAAGGCTCTTTCTACATCCTTTCTTGCAGACTCTTGATGCCTTTTGTACCACTTCATTTTTAGATTATTCTCTGGATGATATGTAAAACTCTTTACAAGTGTGGCTCATTCTGGATAAATACCATCTACAAGATAATACCTTGTGGTGTAGTTATGCCTATTCACTGTAATAACATTGTGGTGCATTCCCCTCTAATATTTGATTAAAAACTGGGGATTGATTAAGTATATTGATATTATTGTTGATCCAGCTACTCCAAAGAATGCATGCCAAATCCAAAGGTCATGTGATGCAAGCGCTTCTAGCATAATCGTGGGATGCCCATGATCACCACGGGTATATTGACCTTTCCATGCAGTTGGCCAGTTTCTCCAACTCTAGTGCATACAATCAATGTGTAGGATCGGTGAAAGGGGTTCACTTACAACATAACAACACAAAGAGGAGATTAACTCATCTCAACCGTAAACTGGATTAACCACAATAAGACACTATGAACACAAGTAATGTAAAAGACAGAACACAAGAGCACAAGTGTAACATTCTCCATTTTTCTAGTCATATACCCGAACTTTTTTTAGTCCTATTATTAAACTGTTATAATAATTTTTAGTGGACCAAATTGATTAAATCTGCAATTTATATTATGAATTGGGCTATTAAAATTTTAAGTAGTTTATCGTTTAATCAATTGGCGATAATAATGATACTTCATAAAATTTATTTTTTTTATAAATTTCAAATGTTAATAATAAATTTAACCATTAAAACAACTAATTTAAATTACAAGATGTTATTTAATAGACTAATTTAAAATTATAAAATTTTATAAGATATTTGTTAAATGAAAACTTTAATAGTCAAGGGGCTAAAAATGTAATTTAAGAAACTTTGATTAAAAGGTTTTGTATATAAAATGATGAGTTCTTAAAACATCAGGGACCAAAGTATAAATTAAATAAAAACAACCCAAACCGCCCCCCTCACCCTCATTTTCCGGTGGTCGGCTCCGGCGACCTTAAAAACACTCGAAAAGTTCGATTTTCATTTCAAATAACTAATCCATATCAAACGCATACCAGTTTCGAATTTAATTCGGTTTTAATTGAATTAAATCGGCCGAGTAAAGTTGAGAACTCGAAACCAAAGCATCGGCTTTAAGTCCTTACCCGTTCGTTATGGAACAATCTTAATCGAGTCTAATGAATGATGTTAAAACCTCCGAATCAACTCCTTTAAACTTTCTGTAACCCCAATTTCATCCACAATACACCCACACCTCGATTCCGATCACCATCTTCATCGACAACCTGCAACCTTATCAAAAGCCGCTTTACAAGCACCACTGGGTAAAATCAATAGAGGGCTTTTGATCATTATCACCATTAGAAGTTTTTCAGTTGGTCAACTGAACCAAAATCATCATCACCATCTCGATCCGGTTCTCCTCTTAGTTGCAATTCGTTCTATAACCTAAGAATATCAATTCGAGCCAAATCAAGTAAGTTAACTGCACAATTATACTCGATTTCACATGGGAAATCAAAGCCCTATGATTGATTTCATTAACAATATCAAATTGTTGCTCAATTATGAAATTGGGGGTTTTTCTATTTAATGTTTCTAAACTTTAAAACTGAGCTTTTAGCAGACATAGGGCTAATAGCCCAGCGGTAACATACATAATCTACACACATAGGGTCCCGGGTTCGAACTCGGGCACCCACAGTTTTTTTTTTAAATTAGTTTTTTTAATCATTTCAAAATTCTATAAATTCTTAATATATTACTTAATCAAAATAAAATTATTATTGTTAATTAAATTATTACAAAAGTTATTAAATTAATTTTTGAAACTTTTTAAACAATATAATATCCTAACTTTATTTATAAAAAAAAATAATGAATACTTTAATAATATAAACTATGACATAAGTCATTTAAAGGTTTATCTTTTATTTACTTTATTAAATAAACTTTACATCAAATAAATTATTTTTTTATAACTTATTTATATTGATTATTCACATGATTATTTTGATCATGAGTTTAAATAATTATTTATTAAATTAGTTATTTACTTCCACACTATAAGAATCTTTATTTCATCAATTTTCTTTTTAAATTAAATGTTTGAATAATATTTAATCATTTAACTCCACTAACGATTCACATTTGTTTTAAAACGTACTATTTAATCAAATTATTCTATTTTTATGGAATCAATACATAATTAGTTATGTTGTTGTAATTAACTTAACTATTAAAACCCCAAATTCCAAATGAAACCCTAATTCGTATTTACTCTTAAATCATATATTTATCCAAATCCTAAGACACCAAATCTTAAGTGGAAACATGAAAAAATCATTGGAACCATCTTATTTTCTTATTATCTTCTTAAGTGCACCATTCATCAAGTGAGTATTTCTATACCCCTTTTTCCTATTTTCATACTTTGGGGTGAAACATGTTACCTTATAATCGTTGCACTTATAAATGTTTGATTCTTGTAAACTTATGGAAATTTACTTGTGTGTTGTGGTTAATTGAACTTTATAGCTACCATATAATGTCGAATATATGTACAATCATTAACTATTGCTAGTCTGGGGACGTCATAGATCTATGGGTCTGACAAGCCTGCTTGGTTAATCTAAGTACACTTAGCTAATCGTATATTCTTGTAAACGTTTGAGACTTGTAAAACTTTATCAAAATTTGATTGTGAATTCTGTCTTACATCCCTAGTTAGTTTGTTCTCTAACTTACAACATGAATTGCCATCTTTTATGTACTTATGTATTGAAAACTATGGAAATCTCACCAACTTTATAGTTGACCCCTTTATTTTTAACATGTTTTAGGTTTCATACTTGAAGATCTTCTTGTGCTCATATAGGATTTGGACCTAGACTAATTAAAAGACTTATGTTATTGGTTGTATCTTGATTGTTATGTTATTATTTTATTTGTCTTGTAATGTTTAATGAATAATGACATTTAATATTATTTCAACTTAATTAGTTCCATGTGCTATGAGCAATCATCTCCCATTCGTCCGCCTCGATAATTCCGCCGTCGGTCGGGATGTGACAACAAGTATATGGTTTTCAAGATTGTAGTATATTGCTTTCTCTATGTTCTATTACAAGTGTTACAAAGCATATGCATAAAGTTACAAGAACATGAGATACTTATACTACAACCTACAGCCGGCCATACTATGAAAGCCAGCTGGATACAATTGACTAGACTCAAAACAAAATCAATTGTAGAGTCAAAAAGGGAGATTGTCTTTTTTTGACTTTGTGACTATGATATGCCATAGCTCACATCTTTTTCTAATAGAAAAAGGATAAAGTACATGAAGTAGAAAGATAGATTCAAGACCTCAATGTACAGTTACCAAAAGCATGGACCTTTTCACCAACTCATGTAAGTTGGTGACTTTACAGAGATGCAACGAAAAGTTGTCCAGCTTTATGGAATAGTACATCACATAAAGCATGTTACTAAAATTCTTCGGAAGAAATCTGTCTTCAAGAGTTGAGGCTTCGGAAGATTTTGTCTCTGAAGCTTCGGAAGACTTCATCTTTGGCTTCGGAAGATGGTCTTCATGTTCAGCTACTAACCGATCAACGTCATATTGGGTTGGTCTTCTTAAATACACAGATGAATAAATTTACACGATAGACCTGCAAAACTTTTGTAGATATTCCATACTAGTACTTTCACAAATGCGTAAGTATTCATCACATTAGTCAGCTCTTGTGCCATATGACAATTGACGAATGGCACTTGTGCATTTTTGTCTTGGTGACAGACCCTTTCTACCTATAGCGTCATATCTTTGTGTAAAATATTTCCAGTGTTCTGATTTACCTGGTTCAGATAAATCTGTGATGATGCGATTAAAAAGACCAATGCGCATCCTAAACCGCCGTTTGAAAAAACTTTCATCGTACACCGGATCTGGAGCAAAGTAATCATTCCACAATCGTGTGTCTCCATCCTTACGACCTCTATCTATCTCTTTGCACTTCTTACGTTGTCGGGAAGAACTTCCCTCTTCTTCTTGGTCAAGCTCAAACAAACTATTAGCAAGCTCTTCGATATCATCGGAAATAAGATTTTGAAATTCTTGTATGAGCATTTGAGGAATATTCATGGGTATTCTATCATCATCGTTGCTTATTTTTAGAAATTTGGATTCAAGGTATTCGTGTGGAAAATGAGTGAAGTGTTGTAGTGATTGTGGTGTACATTGTGGTATTTATGTAAAAAAAACTAGTCGTTGGAAAAAAGACAATAAAACTAGCCGTTGGAAAAAAGACAATAAAACTAGCCGTTAGAAAAAGACAATAAAACTAGCCGTTAGAAAAAAGACAAAAAAACAAGCCATTAGAAAAAAATCATTAATTAACTAAAACTACATTAAAATAGAGAATTAAACTAATACAACATTAAACTAAAATCATAACATAAACTGAAACAACAAATTAAACTAAAATTGTTACTTGCGACAAGGCATTCTATATTTCTCTCTTATCTCATTACACAATTCTTCATGTTCGGCACGTTGGAATGAATCCATATGACTTGTGTCGATGAAAAGGATCTTCTTCTCTGGGTTGTGGGAGTTGGGAGAACCCAGGGTGTTGGTATTGGGAGAATCCGGGTTGTTGATGTGGGTATTCTTCATTGGTTTTATCGTTTAACATTTATGTGAAAGAGAATGGAGCTCTTGGATCCATTGAGAATTAAATTTTGAATTGTGTTTAGAAGAGAGTTATAATGTTTAAAAGATGATGAAGTATGATTTGAGAAAAACTCTCAATTGAATAATACATATTTATAATAGGTAAACTAGCCATTATGAATAAAACAAAAAAACTAGTCCTTATGAAAATAAAACAAAAAAAACTAGCCATTATGAATAAAACAAAAAAAACTAGCCTTTATGTAAAAACCAAAAAAATAGCCGTTATGAAAATACAAAAAAATAGCCGTTATGGAAATACAAAAAAATAGCCGTTATGAAAAAACAAAAAAAGTAGTCGTTATGAATGTAACCAAAATTAAAATATTTTAATACTATAAATGTAAAAAAATTTAAAATATTATACTTAATTTATTACTTAATTAACTCATTTTAAATTATTATTTAATTAACTCTAACTAATTACTTTAATACTAAAAATGGAAAAAAATTAAAATATTTTTATTTTAATTAACTCATTTAATTAAAATTTTATACTTATATTTTTATTTTAATTAAAAGATTTTAGAATATTTTAATTAAAAACATTTTAATTTATAATTATTTAAATTTATTATTTATGGTGGTGGGGCCCACCAACCCTTCCTTTCCCCGCTCTTCCCCACAAATCCCCTTCCATCCTTTCTCCTCCCCTATCGCCGCACTTCCGGTGGGTGCCGTCCACGTCGACGACGGGCGGCCGACGGATGCGCGATGGGGATAGCCTTAAGTATGTGTTTTCCTTATCACATTGAAGGTTCAAGTTTTATTATGAACAAATGAGGTAAAAAACCGTTTAAATTTTTTAATAAGAAGTTTTAGATGCGGATCAGGTAGGCTGGACAACACACTTGGATCGGGAGCCGGTCATAGACCGGTCAAGTTATGTCTATTTGTAACGTTTCCATGTGAACTATCTAGCTACCATTTACATCATTAAACCAGATCAGGTGGTTGGACTTGACGTCATTCTTTTTTTCTTGTTTTACTTCATATCTTACGTTTTGATTAATTTATATAATGTTTTATTATTCAGACTTTGGTTATATAAGTAATCATATTTTCTTAATATCATAAATACAATTAAAATATATCGTATTTTCATATTTTGTTATAAGTTAAATATATAGATAATTATAATGTTTCTAGACCAATCTGAGTGACCAGTACCCTTTGTCCTGGGCATTGTAGCACGTTTGATATACCTCAACAGAAAACTGAAGAGTAACAACAGCAAGTAATTGATTTTAGTAGTTACTCATATAAAGTTATTGACACTAAAGATATAGTAATATGGAAAAAAACAAAAAAAATTCAAGCACCGACATAATCAGAAGCGCTCCATGGTTCAATTCTTATAACATTGATTTTTAGGTGATCAATGTATATCTCACGTGTATGTTTATTTTTCTTTATAAGCATGTGGATAACGACTCATCGGATTGTAACTAGGGTCATAGCCTTTATATATATAACGGAGCATTCATTAATCCATGTTTTTTTGAACATATGTAACTAGTTATACTATTTGTAGGCTCTAGAATCTAGTCTAGGCATGTAAAGTAAATGCACATCTTGTATGGTTATAATCCTTAAGATGCACGTATTTATCATTCATGGTGGTGTGATAACAACCCATACCTATGCACTAAAAGAATCCACAAACTTCACTTCAGGTATTGGTCAGCGCCTACACAATTATAACATCTTGTTATATTTAATCTAATGGTGGTTATACGGTTTGGAGTAAAAATTTTAACATAAGATAAGTATGGGGTTTAACGGAATTAATTTTGAAAGTTGCCTAATACCCTAGAATCTTCACCGGATCAGGTGGTTGGACCTTGTTTCATTCTTTTTACTTGTCTTACTCTAATATAATTTTATGTTTTGATTTATCTGTAAGATGTTTTATTATTTATACTTTGGTTATTTAAGTATTCATATTTTAAAAAAAATCATAAATACAACCAAAACATTTAGTATTTTCATATTTTGTTATAAGTTAAATATATATATATATATATATATATATATATATATATAGGTAATTTTTTATTTTCCTAGACCGATCTAAGTGACCAGTAAGACATATGGTTCACTGTTGGTCTAGTTTTTAAAACATTGATTTTTGAAATTATCAATATCTTTCTCACGGGTATTTTTATTTTTCTTATAAGCATGTGGATAATGTAGGGCTGTTAACAAGCCGAGCCGAGCCAAATCGAGCAAAGCCGAACCAAGCGGACCTTTACTCGTGCTTGGCTCATTTCTAAACTGAATCAAGCCGATCAGCTCGTTTATAATCGAGCGGAAAATCAAATGACCATTATTTAAACGTTAATTTTTCGATCGAGTGTCGAGCGAGCGCAAACGAGTGGTGACAATTTGTACTACTCAACTATTTAGTGTATCATCTGATTTATATTGCAATGCGAGACGGTGACAATGTTGGGTCTTAGGTTTTAATGACTTAAAAAGCATCCACATTTCATAACATAATAAATTTTCATAAATAACAATATATTGTAGTTGGCGATTAGATTAAGTTTGTAGCCGATATGGTAGTGAGCATATTAAAGAGAACAATACATGAGAGCGGGAGATGATTGACTAAAAGCAAGAGCGGGGTAAAAAAATTTATTCATAGCGACTTAAGATTTCACTTAATGCTTAGTGTTAATTTTTTTATTAGGTTGATTGATGTAATATGTATAAATATAATTGTATATTTGTATATAGTAGGTCAAATATACTAGAGTGCTATGTATAAATTATACATATTGATAAATAAAAAATATTTCGATCCAAACCGAGCCGAACGGACCTTTGCTTGTGCTTGGCTCATTTACAAACCGTTCCGAGCCAATCAACTTGTTTACAATCGAGCAGAAATTCGAACGAACATTCTTCGACCAAATTTCGAACGAACGCCTAGCGAGCATCGAGTGACGAGTATGATGAACAGCCCTAGGATAATTACTTATAGGAATGTAGCTCATGCATTCTTGAGTTAGGGTAGTATCTTTTGACAGCGGAACATTCATTAATTCATGTTATACCATTTGTAGGCATCTAGAATCTAGCTTGTTTAGGCATGTAAAGTAAATGCACATTTTTTATGCTAATAATCCTTAAGACGTGTTATTTTTATCATTCACGGTGGTACGATAACAAGCCATACCTATACACTAAGAGAATCCTTAAACTTCGCTTCCAGTATTAGTCGGCGCGTACACAATTGTAACACCATGTTTTCTAAATTAATAACAATTATAAAGTTTAAATAGTAACATGAGATAAAGTATGGAGTTTAAGAGATTTAATTTCAATAGCTGCCCTAATACCCTAAATTCCTAAAATATTCAGCAACTCTCAAGCCCATTTCATTTCTTCTGGTGCAAAATAGAGCTAGAGAGAATAGAGAGAGCAAACAAAGAAAACCTTCTAAGGCTTCATCTACTTGACTAGTTCAAGGTAAATGAACTTGAGATTGAGTGGATAGTCACCAAAAAGAGGTTGGTGAGGGTGAAAGAAGGATTCGCTTTTATCATCTTCATCTTCACGATTTCGATTCAAAAGGTTCTCATTAAAAGATGTAAGATCTCACGTTAAAGTTCACATGATAACGATGATAATTGCTCAATATGGTGTTATTCGATGATTTTAATGAGTTTCTACATAAAAAAGTTAAAGCTTGACGACGTGTTTGGATTGAAAGAAGCAAACAACCATCGTGTTAAGCTTTAGTAAGCTTTCTGTCTCAGTTGAAAGTAAGGATTCAAACAAAAGCCTCTAGACTTTCGGCTAAATGTTTGGCCAAAAGTCCTAACAAAAAAGGACGGATGTTCAGTCGAAAGTCATAGATTTTCAGATGAATGTATAGTTTTGCCGGAGTATAATTGCACATATACAAATATGTAGTTTTGGGCGAAAGTTCTATGCGAACGTATGGACTGTTATGATGGTTTATGTTATGCGAAAGTTGACCTAGTTTTCTTTTAAATGATAGGTTCATATCAAGTTTTGTGTTGGGTGAGAAATTTTCACCTACAAAGTTTCCATCCTTAGATCAGGGTACAACTATTACTGCTAAGCTTTTGATTCGAAATAACAAATCACAACCACCCAAAAATTTATCACTGTCAGAACAGTTTTTCAATTTCAATATCTCACAAAGTGAAATTAACTGAAATTTTAATTTTTGACATGTTGATTTTATATATCACCAAGTAAATCATCACCTTTGTATTCGTTAAAACATCACTAAGTTTTTTATATAAATTTTACAAGACCTCATGCTTTTATGCAATAATAATAATAATAATAATAATAATATAATAATAATAATAATAATAATAATAATAATAATAATATAATATAATAATATAATAATAATAATAATAATAATAATAATAATAATAATAATAAATAATAATAATAATAATAATAATAATATATTAGTTGTAACTTATGCATGAACATTGTGTTTCTTGAAAAAAAGGTGGCAATATATAAATGACGTTGTTTTTCCTATATAATCACGCCTAGTTCTCTAGTCCTCTTGCATACGCTACTTCCACCGTCAGTAGCTTCAATCGGATCACCGATTTGTGTTTCTAGGGTTTCTTTTCAACCGATCCAATCGTTTCTTACCTCAAACAACTCAAAAGGTGATTGATTTCCTCTTTTAGATCGCTTTTTTTCATGTAATTTTGCTTATTTTGTTAATCTATACGTTGTTTTACTGTAATTTGATGGTAATGTCGTCGATTGTTGATAAATTCGACGTTGAAGCGTACTAGTTACGGTGTTTGAGTTCACGATTTGGCTGTTGCTATGAGTTTAACGATGAATAGCAGATCGTTGTTGGAGACTTTACAGTTACGGTTTACGTAAATTGAGAAGTTGAAACTTTTGAAATTGACTTGTGTGATCATTTGTTTTGATTGGTGTTTAGGGGTAAAACTTGATTGAATTTAGGGTTTGTTTTGTGGGTCGATTTTGCCTGTAACAATTGGTGACTGAATGTATGAAATTAATTAGGGTTTAATCAATTACATCAAGAATTGAGTATTGATTTGACACATGCTTCATGAGCTAGGGCAAAAACCTGATGTATCTTGATAAAGTGATAAACCCTCTTAAGTGTTTGATTAAA
Source organism: Flaveria trinervia (assembly GCA_025506515.1). Lineage (NCBI taxonomy): Eukaryota > Viridiplantae > Streptophyta > Magnoliopsida > Asterales > Asteraceae > Flaveria > Flaveria trinervia. The sequence goes on along the minus strand of CM046451.1, from coordinate 6,093,210 downwards.
TGCCTCTTAGAGGAATACGTTTTCTTAATAGTTGAAGTTAGCATAATGTTGCGGGCATCTGTTCTAAAAGCAAACGTTATAATCCGAATAGGAAAAAGGCGGAAAACTTTACCTAAAGAAATTTTATAAGTTTGTAAACGCGGAATATTTATTTGTTTCCACTCGAATAAGAACATGGAATATCGTTACAGTTTAATGTCTTAATGATGCTATACTAGAATTTTTTTATCTGCATAGAAAGTAAAGACTTCAGGTGTTGATACTATGTTGTTAGTATTAACTTCTGATGTAAATTCACTTGCTTTATCTGTTTATGCTTACGATTGAACTTAGATAACCGTTATGTTAGATTGTCGGGTGATGCAAGATCAATCTTGCTAATGCTACAATGCATGATCTTGCTAAGATATGGAAATTTGGTTAATGAGTCTGCTAAGATATTGAAATGCATGTTTTGTATAGAACATGGAGACTAAGATCGATTTCTTGCGATGGCTTGAACCTGACATGGCACTTACGATACTTACGTATCTGGATGACTCAGCTGACCTCATTCGTGCATCAGCTGTATCTCGACACTGGCAAAATATTGGTTAGTATAACACACGCGCGTATATTCTTATTCATTCATAATTCTTCAGAGTTAATGATGCATTAGTTAATTTCCTTTTACATTTGGATCTCTATTTGCAGTTGTCTCTAATGGAATTAGCAAGCGGCTCTGCGTGTCAAGATTTCCTGAGCTTGCTAGCATTACTGATGTAGTCAGAGTGAGTCGTGGTGAGCCAGAACCGAATCACGGCTCAGAAGAGAGAGAGCACCGAGCCTATGCTTCTCTGTTTCGGGCACTCACAACATTCCCGCGAAGTTATTGTGTTGTTGATCCTGTGAGTGCTTCGAGCACAGATAACTACCCACAAGAAAGCATCATGAATACTCTAGACCCGAGAGACAGACTCCTACGTCGGTACTCATATTGGTCAAGTAAAGGAAGTGATGATCCAGAAACACCCGAGACACTAATATATAATTTAACTGCTAGTCTTTGCGCTATAACAGAAATCAGAATTCAGCCATTCCAAGGTTGGTTCTTTATTCTTTTTTTTCAGTTGTTGATTTCAGCACATTGTCTAACTGTCATATGTGTACACAGCTTCCTTTCAGGTGGGCTTCCCGATATACGCATCAAAATTTGTGCGATTCCGAATGGGTCATCCAAAATCTAGGAAGGAGCTGAAACGTTATTTTGTGGAGGCAGAAGAATGCGCTGATGACAAGTTTATATGGACATACACGTCCCCAATCTTCCCCATGGCACAGGTGAGTTCGTGTTTCTTTTTACTTTTCTCACAGATATGGTATGGTATACATAAGTATCGTTTTCGAGCATTAGAAAATGGCTGAATCCTGTTGTGATACAAACTTTCAGTGAATGAGTTACTTGTTAATTACTATAAAGAGATTGACTGGATTTGGCTATTAGATATTTTTATCACTAGAAACAAGATTTTTCCTTGATTTGTTTTATATGCTAGTCTATTCAAATACGAAAATATAGTAGAGGTGTCGGTTTTGATTGATCTGCAATTACCCGTTTTAACCCGAATCCATTTCGACTCGTTAATCACCCAGCCAGCCCGAGAGGGCCATCTCAGCATCTCTAGAAAATAGACTTACACCATCTTGTACTCGCGTATTGTTTAATATATTCACCAAAAACTTAATCTCCACAGAACAATCTCTTGCAAAAGTTCAAGTTGCCTCAACCTGTAGTTTGCATCGGCGGTTTTTTGCAAATTGAGTTGTTAGGTCGGGTTCAGGAACAAGCATCCAACGGCAAATACTACATATGGTCAGTAAAACATTCCTAAAACTTTAATCGATAACTTGAAGTATACCTTCTTCAAGTTTTGCCTTTTTTACAGTGTGGCTCACATTCAAGTGATAGGAAGCCGATTATCACCTGCATTTAGCATCGAGTTTTCTGAACCAAGTGGTACCGTGTATCTGAAATATGATGCTTGGAAATTTAACATCAATATGAGGAATTTTTCGAGGGGACATTATAGTTGGCGTAGTACGAGTTCACTTCAGGTACAACCTCCTACACAACTAGCTTGGGGAAATCGGCAAGACTTTACGCACATGGTACAAGCGCGTCGCAATGGTGTGTGAACATGAATGGGTCATTGATGATGAGTTTGAGAAGTGAGACTGATTGAATATTTACAGTTTGGAAAGCATGGTACAATGTGTTTTTCTTGTTTAGTGTAACTTTGTAGTATGTACTATAGAGTTTATAGTACTACAGGTTTCTTTAAGACTGTTGTTTGACTTCCGGAGCTAAATCGGTGCAAAAATATGTTTTCTTACTGAGCTTCCTAATGTTTGTGTTTTCAGGAAGTCATTTTAAGCTTTGGGTCGTTATGAATCCGAAGCATCCACCCTCAAAAGCACGTGATCTACACATTTTAAGCTTTGGGTCGTTACGAACCAAACTGAACTAATCCTTGTTCATGTTTATTCGTTAATTAATGATTGAACATGTTCACCAACAGTTCACGAACAAATAACCGAGCAGATCAATTCTTGTTCGTATTTGTTCATTAAGGAATTTAAGTTGTTCACAAAAACATAACTGAACAACACCGGCATAAATAAACATATAATGCTTAAGTTAAGCAGTTGACATAATGAACAGTGGGTGATACCTTGTATGATTGGTTATCAAGCGGCTTGGTTTCGTTTTATAGAAAATGACGAATAGAATTGGCCGGTTGGGTTGATTGAATCGGTTTTATTGGCTAAAACACTGAGGTTTCTATATTGATTTTCATAAAATCTTTAGTGAAAATACTCTAATTTTAAATTTTGTTTTAGTCCTTGAGTCACACCTTCTCACTATATGCATAAAGACATTAAACCAAACGCTAATGCTAGAATTGAAACTTAAAGTCATACTCATTCATATTCAGTTCCATATAATCATATAGACTCTTCATAGAATGTTTCTTAGGCAAATTGGGTTTGAGGTATGTTCACATCTTCATTGAGATCAGTCAATCTTCATCCATTTGAGTTATTCAATTTCATTGATGAACAAACTTAATGAATAATGATCCATGTTTTAATATTTAAACCCTTCTTTTACCGGGTATTACAATTAGATATTTTAGTGTAATTAAATCAATATGATCATAATATACATCAAACAAGTCATGAGGTGCAGAGTGGATATTTGTTTGAGTTTATTGTAATCTTTTCCTTGGGGGGTTCAAAGGGGGTAGCGTACCCTTGGCGGGGGTTTTAGGGGCAACACCCTTGGTAGCGGCATCCAAGGGGCGGGGGGCACTGGTTGGGTCGAAAAGTTGGTTTTTTTGTTCACGAAATTTACATAGATCATATGTTGTTCTTTAAATTGAGTTTTATCCGATTGAATATTTGGAGTGAACCACCGAATACTTCAATCTAAAAGCGATTCCGCTACTCTATGTTTGTCCAAGTTGTTGATCATCATAATACGACTCCTCTAACAGCTAAATGCATACTTTAAACAAATCTGGTGGGTCGACGTAGATGGAGACGTTGAGTTCTACTATCCAGCCGGAACGTATATGTTGTCATTCAAGCTCTGGCTTGGAAAGTAATAAACCGAAACGGATGATGAGTCTGTAGCATCGAGGACGTACATGAGTGGGGGGGGGGGGGGAGTGACCCTGTAGAGTTCAAGCTCATGACGGGCATGCGTCAACATACGATCACCATGCAGTTCTTGAACGTCATCGATGACTTGAACGCACCAACGAAGGTGAAGTTTTCCCTAACGCAGATCGATTGCACTCACATGAAAGGTGGTCTTTGTATAGATTCGGTTCTTATATGTCCTACCAACACAAGTAAACGAGCCCATGATCTAAAAGCTTTTAATATAGGTTAGATTTACTTGATAAAATTGTATTATAAGGTATAGCTAAGTGAGGGATCTCAGGTATTTATTATGGTATTGGCGAAGTGCAAATACAATAGCTATGATTTGTTTCTTTCCGTGAATGTTAGAAAATGATGAATATTAATTAGTGTTTTCTCAATTAGGTTTGAGGGTTTAAGTCTTATTATGAATAAATGATGTTAGAAAAAAAACTTATAAAAAAAGTAAGTAGTTGTTTTCAGATGTAGGTCGGGTCGGTTGGTTGACATAACTGGAGCGGGAGCCGGTCTGAGACTGGTACGGTTATATTTATTTAGAATGTTCCTTGTGAACCATTGAACCAGCTAGCTACCGCTCGTATCGTTGAACAGATTAGGTACTTGAAGATGATTTCATTCTTTTTACTTGCTTTACTCTACATCTTATTTTCTTATTAATCTATATGATGTTCCATTATTCATATAGTTATTTAAGTATTCAAATTTTGTTAAATCAAAATATACAACCATCATATGTAATAGTTTCATATTTTGTTTTAAGTTAAATATATATAGATAATTTTAGTTTCTCTAGATCATTCTTTGTGACTAGTAAGACAAACGGTTTTATCTATCTAGTTCTTATAACATTGATTTAGGTGATCAATGCATACCTCGGGTGCATTCTTATTTTTCTTATAAGCATGTGAATAATGACTCATACGAATGTAGCTCATGCATTCTTGAGTTAGGGTCGTATCTTTTGATAGCGGAACATTCATTAATCCATGTTTTACTCAAACATATGTAAGTTATACTATATGTAGGCATCTAGAATCTTGTTTAGGCATGTAAAGTAAATGCACATCTTGTATGGTAATAATCCTTAAGACACACATTTTTATCATTCATGGTGGTATGATAATAAGACATACCTATGCACTAAAAGAATCCTTAAACTTTGCTTCAAGTATTGGTTAGCATTTACACAATAGTTTACACCTTGCTTTTTTAAATAATGACAGTTATAAAGTTTTGGGTTAAATTATAACATGAGATAAAGTATGCGGTTTAAGGGGATTAATTTCAAAAGCTGTTACCCTAAAACTTTCACCGGATGAGATTGTTGGACATGATTTCATTTTTTCACATGTAATACTCTAAAATTTTATGTCATGATTAATCTATATGATATTTTATTGTTCATACCTTAGTTATTCAAGTATTCATGTATTCTTAAAATCTTAAACACAACCAAAATATGTAGTATTTTATATATTTTGTTATAAGTTAGATATATCAGATAATTTTAATTTCTCTAGGCCAATCTAAGTGACTGATAAGTAAATGGTTCACCGTTGGTCTAGTCCTTATAATATTAATTTTAGGTGATCAATGTATACCTCACGTGTTTTCTTAATTTTCTTTATAAGCATGTGGACAACGACTCATAGGAATGTAACTCATGCATTCTTGAGTTAGGGTCGTATCTTTTGATAGCGGAGCATTATTAATCCATGTTTTTTTCTTGAATGTTTGTAATTAGTTATACTATGTTGGCATCTAGAATCTTTTTTTGGCATGTAACATTAATCCACATCTTCTATGGTAATAATCCTTAAGAAGCGCCTTTTTATCATTCGTGATTGATAACAAGTCATAAATACGCACTAAGAGAATCCTCAAACTTAGCTTCAAGTATTGGGTAGTGCATACATAACTGTAACACCATGTTTTCTTAACTATTGACGGTTATAAAGTTTTTGGAAAAAAATGTAACATAAGATAAAGTACATGTTTAAGGGAATTTATTTCAGAAGTTGCCCTAATATCCTATAACTTTAGTGGCACCCACATCCATTTCATTCCTTCTTCTACGAAATAGAGCTAGAGAGAGTAGAGAGAAAACAAATAAAACCCTCAAGGCACCATCATCACAACTAGTTCGAGGTAGAGGAACTTGAGATCGTGTGATAGTCACCAAAAATAGGTTCGTGAGGGTGAAAGAAGGACTTAGTTTCATCATCTTCGTCTTCACGGTTTTTGTTTAAAAAGATTTTTATTAAAATTTTGTTTAAAAAGTTTTTTATAAAAATATGTAAGATCTAACGTTAAAGTTCACATGCTAATGGTGGTTATTGCTCAATACGGTGTAATTTGAAGATTTTAACGAGTTTCTATGGTAAAAAAAGTTAAAGCTTGACGTGTTTGGATTGAAAGAAGCAAACAACCACCATGTTAAGGTTTTAGTAAGCATATCTAAGTTTAAAATAGGGTTTCAAAAGTCTCCCGACTTTCGGCCAAATGTTTGGCCTAAAGTCCAAAGCCAATATTCCTAACCAAAGGTCCCATAGTTTCAGATGAATGTTAGACAAAAGTCATATATTTCAGATGAACGTATAGTTTAGCCCAAAAGCATAACTTTAGACGAATGTCTAGTTTTGGGTGAAAACTTCATGTAAATGTGTGTACTGTTATGATTGTTTATGTCATGCTAATGTGGACCTAATTCACTTTTAAATGATAAAGCTTCCATAATAGGATCATACTAAGTTTCCGCTTTATGCTATGAATGAAGCGCACCAAAAATAGTGTGAAAACACACTCCCTCTAGCTAGAACAAGATGCATTATCAAGAATGAGAGGTCAAACTTACAAGCAAAGAATAATAATAAAATTCTTAATTAGTTCATCTCCGTCGGATAACGAATTTCATCACACATGGATGCAGCGGTCTAGGCATTATACGTTATCATAGAGTTTCTAACTTTAGATCGGGTTGCAACTATTAATGTTAAGTTTTTGTTTTAAAATAACAAATAACAACACCACGTAAAAATCTCAGTTTCAGAGATTCAGAGCAGTATTTCAGTTTAATATCTCACAAAATGAAATCATTCAAAATTTAATTTTTTATAGTTTTATTTTAACTTTCACCAAGTAAATTATCATCTTTGATTCTTTGTGTTCATTAAAACATCACATGTTTTTTATTTATAAATTTTAACAAGACCTCACGCATTTATGCAATAATATTATTAGTTGTAACTTGTGCATGAAGATATGTTTCTTGAAAAAAGGTGGCAATATAACAAATGACGTTGTTTTTCCTATATAATCCCACCGAGTTCTTTAGTCCTCTTGCATACGTATTTCCACCGTCAATATCTTCAATCTGATCACCGATTCTATATCTCTAGGGTTTCTTTTCAATCGATTCAGTAGTTCTTACCTCAATCAGCTCAAAAGGTGATAAAATTCCTCTTTCAGATCACTTTTTTTCATGTAATTTTTCTCATTTTGTTGATCTATACGTTGTTTTACCGTAATTTGATGATAATGTCGTCGATTGTTGATGTATTTGAGGTTACTATTGAACTTTGTGTGAATCTTTGCAGTTGCTATGAGTTTAACGATGATTAACAGATCATTATAATCGGTTGTTTAGGGGTAAGATTTGAATCCATTTGATTGCATGTAAGTTCTGGTTTGTGGGTTGATTTTGTCTGTGACAATTGGTGACTGCATGTGTTTGATTGTTGAAAATTTCAGCTCTTTATGAAATTAAAAAGGGTTTATTGATTACCACAAGAACTTAAATGTGATTATGTGGAATGTTGGAGATATTCTTTGTGGGTTGCGAGCTATAACAAAAAGCTTATGTATCTTGATAAAGTGATAGACCCTGCGATCGACGAACGATTTACATGTGCTAATTATGTTATAGTATAAAATTTTAGACTTTATATTATATCTAATTAGTTAATATTCAAAGTTTGAATTTCTCAAGATATCAAGAGTTAATATAATAACAGTTTAGCTCTCGATCTCATGAGAGATTCAAACTTTGAATATTGACCAATTAGATATAATTTAAAGCATATAATCTGTACTTAAACATAATTAGCACATGTAAATCATCCGTAGATCACCCTGTTAAGCGTTTGATCAAATGTCTTTTAAAGGAATAAGTTTTTAGAGTGTTTGATATATATGTAACATAATGTAGAAGCATATTCTTAGTAGTTGAAGTTAGCATAACGTTGTGGGCACCATTTCTAAAAGCAAATGTTATAGCCCGAATAGGAAAGAGGGATGATACTTTATGGAAAGAATTTGTAAGTTTGTAAATGTGGAATATTGATTTTTTTTCCATTCGAATACGAATATGGAATATCGTTACAGTTATGATGCTACACTAGCATCTTTTTATCTGCGTAGAAAGTAAAGACTTCGGGTGATACCATGTTGTTAGTAATAGTTTTTATGTAAATTCACTCGCTTTATTCGTTTATGCTTACGACTGCACTTAGATAACCGTTATTTAAGATTGTCGGGTGATGCAAGATCAATCTTGCTAATGCTACAATGCATGATCTTGCTACGATATTGAAATGCATGATTTGTCACAGAATATGGAGACTCAAGTCGATTTCCTGCGATGGCTTGGACATGACATGGTGCTTAAGATACTTACGTATCTGGATGACTCGGCTGATCTCATTCGTGCATCAGCTGTATCTCGAGACTGGCAAAATATTGGTTAGTATAGCACACACGCGCGCGCACATATTCTTATTCATTCATTCTTTGTCACAGTTAATGATGTATAGTTAATTTCCTTTTACATTTGGGTCTCTATTTGTAGTGGTCTCTAATGGGCTTAGCAAGCGGCTCTGCGTGACAAGATTTCCTGAGCTTGCTAGTATTACTGACGTAGTCAGAGTGAATCGTGGTGTCCCAGGACCGAATCACAGCTTAGACGAGAGAGAGCACCGAGCCTATGCTTCTCTTTTCTGCGCCCTCACAACATTCTCACAAGATTATTGCAATATTGATCCTGTGAGTGCTTCTAGCACCGATCACTACCCAAAAGAAAGCATCCGAAATACTCTTGATCCAAGAGACAGAATCGGGCAAGTGAGGTTGTATTGGTCAAGTAAAGGAAGTGACGATCCAGAAACACCCGAGACATTGATTTATAATTTAACTTCTAATCTTTGGGTTATAACAGAAATCAACTTGCATCCATTTCAAGGTTGTTGTTGTCGTCGTCGTTGTTGTTGGTTTTTTTTAGCTCATTGTCTGACTAGCATTTTTGTACACAGCTTATTTTCAGGAGGACTCCCCGATATACGCACCAAAATTTGTGCGATTTCGAATGGGTCATCCAAAATGTTGGAGGGAGCTGAGACGTAGGTTCATGGATTTGCAAGAATGTGCAGACGACAAGTTTACTTGGACGTACACGTCAGAAATCTTCCCCGTGGAACAGGTGAGTTTGTGTTTCTATTATTATTACTCCCACATAAACGATATGTCATATGTATAAATGATATTCGAGCACTAGAAAATGGTCAAAATCGTATTACGATATATAACTTCCGGTGATGAGTTACATGTTGCTATAAAGAGATTGACTGGAATCGGCTGTTAAATGTTTAGATCATTAGAAACAAGATTTTCCTTTATTTTTTCTACTTTTTAGTATACCCAAATATGGAAATACAGTATGCCAGTTTTGACATGTGTTCTTATGAACGATTAAACTTGGGCTATGTTTTACGTCGAACACGACAAAAGGTTCAAACGGGTCGAACTAGTTAAACGTCACCCAAATTGTATTTATACGCGTACACTGTATTCAAGAAAGTAACTTTGTTTTCCAATACTTAAGTTATTACAACTTTTTAAAATGTTAGAAAACAGGCTAAAAATGTGTTTACAGGTTAAAAACAACCCATTACCCGTTTGAACCCAAACCCATATAGACTTACACCATCTTGAACTCATGTATCTTTTAATACATTCATCGAAAACTTCATCCCACAGGAAAATTGCTTACAAAGGTTCGAGTTGCCTAATCCTGTAGTCTGCATTGGCGGTTTTATGAAAATTGAGTTGTTAGGTCGGGTTCAAGAACAAGCATCCGATGGCAAATACTACATATGGTCAGTAAAATATATATTCCTAAAACGTAATCAATATTTTATAGCATAAGTTCTTCAAGCAGTCGGTAAAATTACGCCTTTTTACAGTGTGACTCATGTTCAAGCAATAGGACGCAAATTATCACCTTCATTTTGCATCGAGTTTACTGAGCCATTCGACGTTGTATATCTGAAATATGATCCTTGGGAATTTGTGATGTTTATGAGAAATTTTTCCATGAGACATCATAGTTCACCTAGTACAAGTTCACTTCCGGTACAACTTCCTAGACAACTAGCTCGGAGAAATTTACAAGAATTTGTGCACATGGTACAAGCGCATATTGATCGTATTGGACGTGAATGGGACAATAACAATCAGTTTGAGATGGTTTGAGAAGTGAGAGTGACAGAGTCTTTATAGTTTGGTAAACATGGTACAATGTGTTTCTTTTTGTGTCGTATAACTTTAAAGTATATACTATATAGCTTACAGTACTACAGGTTTTTTTTGTGTTGATTCGTGGATTTAAAGACTGTTTGTTTGACTTTCTGAGGTTTATATTTGCAAAATATGTTTTGTTACCAAGCTTTCTAGCGTTTGCGTTTTAGGAAACGACAAACAATACTAGTCAGGTTGATTGGGTCGGTTTGAGTATGTTTAATAATTAATTGCTTGTTTAGTGTTTTCAAGTATTTACAAATTAGTCTAAAGTTTTAGTTACAGGGGTAATTTTGAAGAGAGAGTAAAGGGACAAAAAGTTGTTATGAACATAAAAGGTTTGATTATTGTCTGGAAGGTTTTATTAAAGTATCAAAATATGATATTTTATTTATAAAAACGAATTATTAAAAGATGAAAAGTTAAGATAGTGGAGAATCAACAAAAGACATATGTGGCAACTATGAATATGCTGCTTTTGTCACCCCTATGTGAACTTTGAAGGTCCCATTTTACCTTACATCACCTCAAAAGCCATGCTCAATACACAGATATATAAACTAATGGACGGAAATACGTGTTGCGATGTGACGACTTGCATATTAGTACTTATTTTGAAGAAAAAGTTCGCGTAGTGAACAACCGTAAACAAAATAGAAACCACAAGACAACATTGATGGCTCGAATTCTACAATATCATGAACAATTTTTTTTGAATGAAATTTTACAAAAACTTAGGTAATAAACACGTTTCAAGAGTATATTTGAAATCCTATAAAACATTATATTTTAAAAATAATAGGGAAACCAAATGAACACGTTTCAAAATTTTACAGAAACTTAATTAAGTAATAAACATGTTTTAAAGTTTTGGCTGGATGAAAAAAAACAATAAAATAAATGAAAAAATAAAGTTTAAATTATAACTCTAATTAAGTGTGTGAAAGTCGTAAGTAACTTGATGAGTTAATCAGAATTGTAACTTGAAAACTTATATTGTAACCTTACGAGCGGGTCATATAATAACTTGAAATTTTATATAATGCTTAAAATACTTCACCTTGTCACTAAATGGAAAAATAAGGTTTAAATCATAACTCTTATCAAAATGTGTGAAAGTCAAAAGTAACTTGATGAGTTGATCATATTGTAACTTGAAAATTTATATTGTAACCTTATGAGCGGCTCATATTATAACTTGAAAAATTATATAATACTTAACATACTTCACCTTGTCTCTATTCAATGAACGGTGAATTTGTGTGTGACCAAAATTGTTTTTCATAGTATTGATAATACACACATACATATCTGTGTACACAATTTTATAAAAATGTAATTAATTAAATTAGAGTCAATTTGAGTTAAGGGTTGTTTGGTAGCATCTAAATCAGCCTCTTAGTAGTTCAGACATCTGAATGATTCAGTACTTAGTGGTTCAGACTGTTTGTTTCGCGAGTAAATGTCTGAATAGTTAAGATATTTGCCTCTGAATAGTTAAGTATTATACTAATGATAAATGATTAAGAGGTCTAATGCTAAATGGTTAAGACGTCTTATCTGAACTGGTTAGACGTCTGCCTTTAAATAGTTAATTGATATACTAGCTCTTAATGATTCAAACCTCTTAATGGTTTAACACTTAATAGTTTAGACCTCGTATTGGTTCAACATTTATATATTTCATCATTCAGAAATTGTCAATAGCCCTTTATATATTTCAAATGCAGACAATGAAATTTATTTAGATATCCTTCCTGCAAATTAAATAGGTGACCCAAAATTAACGAGCCTTATTGTTACTAGAAATTATGAAAATCACATACACACCAATAATGTTACTTTAACTATGATCCATATAATGGTCTCTCTACATATAAGTTTGTATGGGGTTCTCGTCTTTAAAATTAGTCATGTATTAAACTCATCCATGTTCGTGTGCTATATATAAACTCACACACGAAGGGATATTTTATTCAAAACCAATAATTTGTTAGAAATAAACATAATGTATTATACGTGTATGAAGTTTTAGAAAAAGTTATTGGGGATGCACTAATCACACAAGTCGTTTACTCTCTTAATTTAATTATAATATTTGAAATGTTAAAATTTGTGAATTATAAACAAAGAACATGGGTGGCTACTTTATATGTTGTCATTAGCATATCCTAAGGAAGATACTTAATATGCCTTCTCCTGCTTTCCTTCACATTCAAACACACATATTGAAATAATATTAAACACCAACTTTCTTGTTACTATTTATACATGAAGTCACTTCCCAACTTCATTCCTCATATAACTACAATTCCCCATACTTCATTTTCTTAATTAGGTCAACATGTGAATCTGATGTTAGAAAAGCATCATCTGTCGTAACACAAGTTGTCGACCTCATGCAACGAGAGGCGGTAGGGGTGGTGGAAGATGTGGCATCATGGCTATGTGGTGGTGGTCATGATGGTGATGGTGGTGTTCATTGTCATGAGATGAAACCACTTTGATTCGATTCGTATCATGGGTGGTTTGGTACCAGGGCAACCTCAATCTTTGGCATAACCGTTGGGTTCTCGTTCAAGTAATCTCCTATGATAAATCTGTTAAATTTGTTTGTAGATTTTTGATATGATGGTATCTAAAAATGTCTTGATTCATATCAAGGGTGATTTCAATAAACAAGGCAGTCTTGATCCTTTTGGCATGATTGGTGTATGTGTGTTTTTATTATTTATGATGGAAAAAAAATAATTAACGATAATTTGTTAAATCTGTTGAAACAGTTAAGTTGTTATGTTAGTTTGTTAAGTTGTGGTAGTTTGATAACAACCTAGCTGCCAATATTGTTCGTAATAGAACAAATGAATCGCTTGAACATTGATCATCAATGAAAAATAGACAAACCTTTGATCTTGTGGCAAGATTTCATGTGCATCATAGACAAAAGTAGGAATTATTTGATTATATTTTACAAAATTAAATGGATCTATCATATAACTTCTACAATTTCATCTCCCTCCTAAGTATGATAAAATAAAGTAATTGTAAATGTTAAATAAGGTCAATAGGAGGTATGAGCTTTCATATAACTAAAAGTTGTAAGAAGCCTCACTCAAAAAGTCAAAATTGTAAAAAGAAGACGAGTCAAATAGTCAAATTTTCTTGAATCCCATGAAATGACCCGATAATTTGACCGCCTACGTCCGGGAACTCTTCACTTCCTTCTAAAGGATGAACTCTACCCATTCGATCAACCCGGACCGGATACTTCATGAGATGACCCGTCATTTCTGATATCTCATTTGAAGCAAACTGTTCCCAGTTTGCTTCTGCCATTGATCTAACTTGCCTTACACACTCAAGAGTCTCAGGATGCTTGAATGACTCGTGAATAGTCCCAAGATGCTCGGCCCATAAAGACATCCGATATCCGTAAACCTTCAAAATAGAAAAAAAACAAAAAAGTAAATAAAAAAAATAGAATTAATAAAAGAATCAGAAGGGATAAAGTTAACGGATCACACAGGTTGAGTGACAAGTCAAAACTTGTAATTCCTTTGTCTAGATGACCCTCACACGTTTTGTCTTATTTTTAAAACGTTTTACAGATTAATAGTATGGCAAAATAAATACAAACTTAAACATAAATGTTACTCATAATTTAGAAAGTAGAATGTTGTAATGACTAAAAGGATTACCTGCCCGCGTGGATCCATGTATTTCCTCGCCCAGGTGTTATGAGGTTGATAAGCTCCCATTGCAATCTCTGTGTCTCGAGTTCCCTCCATAGACCGTTGATTAATGTTTGCAGATCCTAAAATTACATATTCATCGTCTACTATCATTCCTTTTGAATGTACGTAGATCATGAATCGCCGATGTTTATGAGTGAGTGCCTGCAGACACATAATTAAAAACAAATAAAAATCTTCAGATTAAGGGTACTAATATAATTGCTACTTTCACAAGTAGAATTATGGGTTGACTTTACAAGTCAGATATATGAAACTTCAACTTTAAAATAGACATATATACAGAATTTTTAGAGAAATGACTAGGTACACACTAAAGAAATGCTACAAACAGAATGAGACTGAAACTATTTGCAGGAAATAAATCTGTTCTCATATTCTTCAAACTAAAAACTTAAAAACTTATAGGTTTGACCATAAAGAGACGATGGGAGTTGACCTCGGGTGAGTAGTCAAAATAAAGTTCATCCTTCATGCTCGAGTTTTCACGATTCCCCAGACAGAAAAAGTTCAGATAATCTTGTGGTGAGTGTGCTTCCTCAAGTCCAGCCTCTAACAAAGCTTTGTAGATAGTTTCATACATCATTTGCATTGTTTTGTTCTGTAATATTCTTCTAATTTGTCATTATTTTAGATATTTGACCAATAATAGCACAATTCTATTAAAGCATGTAACTGTAAATACCTGCCAAAATAATATTCTTTGTGTAGCAGAACCTGTGGGGACACCTTCTGGCCACATAGGGATAACAATATACACCGCAAATCTTTCATATGCTCTGATTTTACTAGCAATTTTTAGTGCAATTTCCATTGGTATCAAATTGTTGGCACCTGGGAGTAATTAAATTTTTTTATAAAGTATTACAACTAATCTAAATATCAATTTAACAGAATGTTTCTTACCTAAATCTTTATGAGAACTCCAATTGTATGATGATCCGATAAAATACTGGTTCTCAATATAAATAAATTGTTGTGCAGCACGAATAGCGGTCACATATGCAGAATGTATGCTCATATCTATAAGCACATTTTTCCCACAAACCAAATTCTGTTTATTGAAATTTACCAAAATCAAGTTAGTGTTTTTCATGATTATTTTATATAGTTTAACCACATTATCACTTATAGTTGTGTTAAACACATAGTAAAATAATTCAACCAAATATGAATATAAATGTTATAAAAACTAGGAAAAAAATATAATCGAATCAGCAAGTGAAAATAATATGAGATAATCATACGTACAAAAAATCAATTTGAAAAAGAACGACTCTAGGAATGAAGAATCATTTTTTTTTTCATTTTTACAATCTTCTGAATATCAAAAACAGATTCCAAACGAGAAAGTAACTTTTCAAATAGTATGTTTGTCGTTAACGGGTATTTCGGTCATTGTTCATTAGCATAATACCATTTAGGAATCACTGTCTTCACCTTGGCTGTAGCTTCTTTGGGATCCTTAGGAAAGCCTTTAACTGAATTAGAATCAATTGAACGAAAAATCTGCAGAAAATAAAATAAATCATGTCACACAAGGTTCTAATTAAAAACAAATCTTCTTCTTATAAAAAAGAGATGCAATAAATCTATATACCTGTACATGCCATGCTTCAGGATCCTTGTCATTAAGGCATGATTCATCATTTACAGTTAAAAACTCTGGTATGTTGTCTATTTTTAGTAAAGAATCATCATGTGAAGTCTTTAATTTTTTTACTCCGGTAACTTTTGATGCTTTTAACCATCGTTCCTCAAAGTTTTTCAAAAGATCATATGCAGCTGGTCCATCAATTTTACTATGCAAGTCGTGCCATGGTTCTCTTGGACAACCTGTAAGATTACCCTGTTGAATGTAAACATAAGTATATTAAACAAAATAATCCATGTTAAGTTTTAGATAGAAATAAAGAATAAGACATGAGATGTCACCGTGAAAGTAGGATTGTGAAAGTCATCTGCATGTAATGTTTCTAGAGTTTTAAAAATGGGATGCGATGGATTATCATATCGACCATTACATAAGTCAAGTCCTCCAATAAAAGATATAACTTTCCTTCTATTATTTCCAGCATCAGCATCTACAATCACAGTTTTCTGGTGATGCGTATAGATAGTTCCAACTTCCTAAAAAAGGAAAAAAAAGATCATAGTAAAAGAAACTTATCTTGTTTGAAAGAAGATGTACTTTGTAATACCACTATAACTAAAATTTTAATGTTTATCTGCAAATTGGATTATGTTTATTTCAACTGTAGTAAATTTGTTAATATGTTTTATAGTGAAATTATATACCTTCTTCTTGACCCAACTAAGTTTCTTCCCAGCCATACGAGGAGAAAGCAACACTTGCACCGAAGAATGCTTAAAAAAACGCTTAGTCTCTTCATCATGGTATCCATAAATCCATCCTATAAACACTAAACTTAAGGTTAAAATAATCCATTTTGATTAGCACTTAATTGTTTAGAAACTTACCACATTATAGCCCATGATATTCCTTGAAGTAGGATCATCCCAAACAAGAAGCAAAACTTTAACACCTTCTTGTGATTTGGTTTTCAGAAGATCTCCAAGTGTGTCTTCTGGTGCATTCTCTATCTCGCGAACCAATTTCACTTTATGCCATACAGACCAACCCGTGATATACACAAGATGTCGAGCATCCTTAATTGCATCAAAAATGTCAATCCAACATTTACCATGAACATAATGCATACCACCATCAAGCTCAGTATTTGGAAGACTATTATCAGGTACATGTGCATCTTGATACAAAGTAACCTTCCCACCTTTTCGTAATGGAAAATAAGTACCAGGAATCCCAACATAATGTGGGCCCTCTCCAACTCCATTTTGATATACACTCGATCTTTCAACGGGAGTGTATTGCATCGCAAGTCCCAAACTAGCTCCATTCTTGAAAGGTCTGCCGTTTGTATTCAACAAAGGAAAAAATCCATCGACTTTAGATCCGTTGTATATCTGTTCAACTGGGAGTGCTACAAATCCTATAAGTTGAGATCCCACTCTATCACTGTCTTTCACTAGAAAATGAATTTCAGAAGCAAGATATGCCACATGAACATTAAACTGTTGATTCCAAGCAGGGTTTTCACTGTTTTTAATCACATAAGTTTTTCCAACAACTGCACTCGTTATAGCAATGGAGACATACGGATCACTAGTGTTCTTATCTCCATAAAACACATCACCTACTGCTTTAGGCAACATATCCATGTTTGGAAGGGCTTTTGCTTCATAAACCCAAATATTCAAATCCCCATGTAATAGTAAAACTTTTAACGACTTCTTACCCGACCCAGATGACATAGTGAGTATCTGAGTTTCTGGTGAGTCAACCAGTGTGTCCGGGTCATGTGACCCGTATTGATAACGATACTCAGTGCTTCTTGAAAGAGTAGGAGTAGTTTGATGGCTACTTGACTCATTATGCACATTGGAACCATCTGCGGGTTCAACGGGTGATGTTGATACTGCAATAGGTGCAGGTGGAGATGTAGTAACAGATGCTTCATTCTCTGACATAAGCAAATGATGTAGTTTACAATTGGCAGGTGGTTCGGTTAGAGCGTGTACAGATTATACGAAGATGAATGATTCTAAGTGTTATGTAATCAACAACACCAATATGTCCAGATATACACACACACATTTATCTCCATACAAAGGCTAAAATTAGGGTTCTTCCCTATTTGTTATATGCACTTTCGCAACACAAAGAATCCCAAATTTGATTTTTTCCTCTAATTCGTCATATACAATCTTCAAAACCACAGGGAATTCTAAAGATCACATGTATTTCAATTGGGATTTTTTGATCGATTAAGAAACCCTAACATGAAATTGTTTCGATAAACATAAAACACAATTGGAACACATTACACACCTTTGATTGTTGAATCTTGAAGACGTTGATGATTAGAAACTTCATATGTGAATTGGGTTGCGATTTGAACGCACAATTTTTTTCATTTTATTACCGATTTTAGTGGTGTAAATTACCAATAGAAATTATTGGAAATCTTGATTTCTCTGGTCCATTGGATTGTCGAACATCTAGCTAGCGTCTACAAATTGATAAATTAATCAACAAGTTTGAGATTTGGGGGAAGTTTGTAATAACTAAATAAACCGCCATCAATATTTCAAAATCTTTAACGGTATATTCTAATCAATATTTCAAAATCTTAAACATAAATCAAAATTATGTCGGACACATGAATCCATGCAATGATTCGTTAGATTAACTCACTAAACTACCCGTATTAAAAGGAAAGTAAGCTTACGTAGTCATGCTTACGTGTCTTATCTTTTGATGTGTTCATCTATATATCATATAAGCTACTCTAGATATATATGGTTATAAACTAGACTGGTGATGATATGTATTGTTCGAACGTGATCCTTTACGATTTGATCTCAAGACGCGGTTCCTTTTGTAGTCAATATTGAGTCTTACCACTTTTATTTACCATCTTTATTATGCCATTAATAAAATTTTGATATAGTGAAACATATAGTATTTACAAAATAAAGTCTTGGAACATGTACATATTACGGGCCTATCAATATAGATATGAGCAAGCTCATGCGAAGCTCCAACCATATTTATTTCAAGATAGTTATTATGATATGTGTTCTAGTCATGTTTGGTTTAAACAATAATTGTTTTGTTATGTTAGTGCCTATATGGTGGTTTATAATTATAAGGTTGAACATGAAGTTAATGAGTTTGGTAAAATAAACATAGTAATTTTGAAGTAAAAAAATCAATGTTATTAGGTTTGGTGCTAATGAACTACACATTTTTGTATTAAGTTGAAGGTTGTAAATCAAACTTTTTGAATTGGTATTGTTGAAGTGTTTTAACACATTAATTTTTTGGCATTGTATTGACTGAAATGCTTGTAAAAATTACAAGCCTGTTAAAAACTGTAAGACGTAACAGCCAGAGCAAACACTTGGTAAAAATTACAAGTCTGATAAAAACTGCAAGACGTAATAACCAGGGCAAACAGTAAAGTATTTGTCTAGCTCCAAATTTACGAGAGACCACTTCTAACAAATTTAATGTCACAATTTTAATACCTTCATAACATGATATGAAATTTTAAAGATTCATCATCGTTAATATTTCCATTTGTCATCAACACTTGTGTTAAGTCTAATATGTTTGAGTAAGGATGTTTATCGAATCGGTTAACTGATTATTCGGATCGGATTATTCGGATTTGAAGATTTCAGGACCCTATCCGAAATCCGATCCAAATAAGAATTTTTCTATCCGATCCGAATCTATCCGAATTTAATTCGGATCGGATTCGAATATATCCGAATAATCCGAATTTATCCGAATAAACCAAATAACAAATTTTTTGTTTTTATTTATTTATTTATTTATTTGTTAAATTTTTGTTCTTAACATTTTATAAGTTGGAAATCATAATAAAAGATATAAAACTAAAAAATAGAATTTGACTTGTAAACAAATTCAAAATTAAAACATAATAGATAATTGTATATAACCCAAAGATTAGAATATCTAATTTAGAAGGACGATCGATTATTGCATAATTATTTAGGATTATGACTAGAACGTGTAAAGATTATTTATGTATTGAGTTGAAAACATAATAGATAGTTCAGTAATGAGTAATGGGCTTTAAACATAGTTGAAGTCTTATTCGGATTAATCAGGTATCCAAATAATCCGAATAACCCGAATAAAAAAATTGTGATATCCGAAATCCGAATAAGGAATTCGGATTCGGATGAGATCCGATCCAAATATCCAAATAAGGATTCAGATCAATTTATTCGGATTCAGATACAGATTGAATTTTGAATATTGGATATTTTAGAATATCAAATTTTTTGAACACCTTTATGTTTAAGAGTTATTATAGGATACATTCCATTGTATCAAAAGACATACTCTTCAAGCCCCATTAATATACTCACCTCTACAATAAATACGATTTTGATATTATTTATTAGTTGTCTACAACATAACTATAATATTACAAAACAAGGTATGTGTCATTACTATGATAAATCATGTTTCAAAGTAATGGAACAAATATTACTTCAATAGAGCTAGACTGTAGTGAGTAAATTAACAAACACTTATTATGTGACTCATATGATTTTTATTTTACATATATCCACCCTTATGTGAATATGTAGTTCTCATGTGAAAACACCATCATAAAAACTAGCATGAAACATGAGAAATTATAACCAAGCTATCTAAATTAACATATTTTTGGGTCTTGTAGCTCTAATATGAAAATTCAACGAAACCATGTTCAATTTTATTGAGCTTTCTAATTTTGATAACTTTTCTTGTTTATTATACAATATAGATAGACATATGCAATAGCGGACCCAAATGGTACATTTGGGGTTCACCGGAACCCCTATAAAAAGTTTACTTTGTTACTACATATATAATCTAAACTCGATTGAGTCCGAATAAATTTTAACACCGACCCCCATGAAATTTTAACGCTGACCCCAAAGAATTTTTTATAACAATAAAACAAGAAATTTTTTGTACCGAACCCCAAAATTTGTTACAAATATAAATATATTATAATCTAAATAACACATATTAAGAAAAAAAATTATATAACACATTAATTAACTATATTAATTACTAAGCCTATTACTCTATTTATTCTTAAATCCAAATACCAAATGCCTAACAACAATTAAAAAAACCCAAACTCGTTACTCTATTATACAAACCATTAAACAAATAAGATAATAATTAATACACAACTCAATTACAATTTATAATATTATAATATTAGTGGCAATTAAATGGACGATTTTTTTGATTGCATATCTGATTCTAAGCATTTTAATTGCCGTTGTCGTCCTAAGCCTTCAATTGCTAAGTTTTTTCAGAATCTTGCCACTAGCTGTCCATTTGTCCATGGTACACCCCACCTCTCAAACCCAATTTAAAAAAAACTACAAATTCTAAATTTAGATATTTCTAATTTTCTTCTTAATGATTAACAAAGTTATATTATGTATAATCAAATATAATCACAAATACAACACCACCACGAGGTGCCACAACATCCATTACTTTAATCATTGACAAAGTAAAGACGGAATGTTCTTGAAAAATACATTATTGAGAAGTATGCCATTTTGAAAGAAAGAAACACGTAAACAATCAACAATTCATATGATACCTTAAACTTTCATTTTAGTTGTTAAAATCAATCTTCAATCCCACTCGATTCACACCTTGTTTCATGTGATTTCATGTAATTTCATTCAAAAAAATACTTCTCGTTTCGCTCGTAATCATCACTGTAACTAAAATAAAGTGAAAATCAAATGTAACTATAATATTGTACGAACGAGTTTGTCCTCAATAATTTTTTACAATAAGACTCGAATACTCAAATTCATAAGAATAATATTAGTATACATACTAGATACCATTAGAGCATCTCCGATAGGGCGTTTTCAGCCCAAAAAACACCACATCATCCGGTTTATAGACAAAGAACCATTGGGGAGTTTGTTTTTAAAGGTTGAAGTTCATATAAATGAACACCCGAAAACATCTAACATTTTCAAAGGTAGGTCAGGTTGTGTTTTTATATTAAAAAAAGAAAATAATATATTTATATTAATAAATTATTTAGTTTTTTCAATATTAGTTTAAGTGTTGGGCGTTTTAAGTCAATCTCATGCGTCTGAACAGTGTCTAAGTGGCTAAACAGTGCGCTGGAACAATGCTCATGCGTTTAAACGATGCTAATAATTCATATGCGCCTGAACAATGCTAATAATTCATATGCGCCTGAACAGTGCTGATGCGTCCAACATTACTCATGTGCCTGAAGAGTACTCATGTGTCTGAACAGTACTTATGTGCTTAAATAGTAAATTTAATTTTTAATATTTCTACAATATATTATTATTTATTAAAGTTAAAGTTTAAATTTCAAATTTTAAAATTTTAAAATTTTCCTCAAAAAAGTATTTAACTTTTATATTTTAAAATTTTCAACCAACAAAAGACATAAATATTTTATTTATATTTTATATTAATACATAAGATTAATATTTAAAACAAATGTAAAATGTGATAATGATGTGAGGTGTTTTTAAATTTTATCATTGAAGAGGTTTTTTGAATTTTTGAAGAATAAGTGTTTTTTCAATGTAACATTTAACTAGGTATATTTTTTTATTTTATCATTGGTAATGGTCTTAGATACGTACGACTTAAGTAGCACTTTCATTTGATTGACGCGCGATACGAGACCAAGTACAAAATAATAACACGTTGGCCACTCATCAAAATCCAAGATCAAGTGACACCATAAACTTGTCTTAACATAATGTGACACCATCATCATCATACACGCACCCCTATTTCTAATGGACTACATTTCTTCACCTTCAGTTGAATTACAACACACCTGATTAACTATAACCCCAAATCCATAATCTCACTTGTTTCTTTGTATAAATCCCCAAAAAAAGCTGATTTTGACCACAAAACACCCAATTCTTCACTCGATCAATGGCATCAGCTAACGATCTCAAAACCCCTTTAATCTCCGACACCAATCGTCAACTTCACGACCCCCAATCATCATAAACGTCGATGATCAATCGAGTGTTCCGGTTTCTTCAAACCATCAAGAAACACCCACAAACGAATTCTCAATTCCGATCGATTCCCAGTTGGGTTTCGATCAAAACCCTTATGGGTTTATCGGGTCAAATGGGTTTGAAGTTCCCGGGTCGACCACGGTGGATCCGTTTAGGAACCATACACCCACAATTGAAGGGGTGTATGAGTGGGTTAAAGTGGTGGTGTGTGTGCCTATAGCTTTGGTGAGGCTTGTGTTGTTTGGGTTGTGTTTGGCTATTGGTTATGTTGCTACTAAAATTGCTTTGAATGGGTGGAAAGATAAGCACAATCCAATGCCTAAATGGAGATGTAGGGTTATGTGGATCACCAGATTGTGTTCTAGAGGCATTCTGTTTTCATTTGGGTGAGCTCAATTATGCATCTTTATGTATTAATTTCATTATTACAAGAATATTATAGATACCATCACTAATTAGTTTGCATAATTGTGTATCTCTGGTGGTAAATGATGTAATTGTTAATAGGAGTAGATTAGGTGCTGTTATAAAAGTTATTGTGTATGTATGTGTGTGGATTTAAAGAATATTTTAGATACCATCAGTAATTAATTAGTTAATTATTATAGATCTATGTGTATGTATTACAAGAATTTATAGGTATTATCGCTATTTTTGCGTTTGCAGGTACCATTGGATAAAGAGAAAGGGGAAACCAGCTCCTAGGGAGATTGCTCCTATTCTTGTATCTAATCATGTGTCTTATATTGATCCAATATTCTTTTTCTATGAATTGTTTCCAACAATTGTTGCATCTGAGTCTCATGATTCCATGCCATGTGTTGGTACCATTATTAGAGCTATGCAGGTTTGTCCGTAACTGTGGTCTATATGTGGTTGTATCTTTATTGATATGCTGAATGTTGATGCAAACTTTTTATTTCATTTTTGGATGCATAGGTGATATATGTAAATCGGTTTTCACATCAGTCTCGGAAGCATGCTGTTAATGAGATAAAGGTAATGTTTGTTGTATTTTCTTGATGGATTTGCCATTTAAACATTAGTTGGACCAATATCTTGCCTTATACTATCTATCTGCTTACATGCTTGAGTTTTTACAAGACACATGGGGCCTTTTAAGATTTAGGGTGTGTTTGAGGCGCTTTTTGAGAGTGATTATGTGATAGTAAATGATCAAAAGTTTAGATAGCCGGTCGTAATAAAATGGTTGTATAAAATAGCTGTGGGAGTGTGGGACGTGCTTCTGTTGTAGAATAATAAAAAATCAGACGTTTTAATGTTTAAAAAATTCTGAATTTAAGAATTAGTTAAAAGACGATCAAAAATGACATTTTGTGGGACGGTTTGTGAAATGGAATTAAGAGTATCTAATTAACAAAAATCAAGTAATATAATTTTAACCTTAAATATTCAGTTATGTTGGAGCTGGTATGAACCAGATTACCCAAAACTGATGTTATCTAATTAATATCTGAGAAGCTGAATCTTTTCGCCAAACATTAAAATCAGTTTTAAAGGAAAATTTAAACATCCTTTAAGTGAACTGATTGTAGAATGAAGCATTTTTCCCATGAAAACTTAAAAATGGATTTTTTTTGTATTCGA
This sequence comes from Flaveria trinervia, assembly GCA_025506515.1. NCBI lineage: Eukaryota > Viridiplantae > Streptophyta > Magnoliopsida > Asterales > Asteraceae > Flaveria > Flaveria trinervia. The sequence goes on along the minus strand of CM046451.1, from coordinate 6,068,896 downwards.
TTTGTATAAGCAATTTGATACAGAAATGTGCTCTTAAGGATGTTAATACAGAGAAAGGCTGCTAGTGATAGATTTCCTCGACTACTTTTATTTCCCGAGGGAACTACAACCAATGGAAGGCTTCTTATTTCTTTCCAACATGGTGCATTTATTCCTGGTTATCCTATTCAACCAGTGGTGGTCCATTATCCACATGTACATTTTGATCAATCCTGGTAAGATCATTAATCTATATCAAATCCTAGCGATGGTAAGATTGGTGGTTCAGGCGGGTTGGTACTTGGTAACAAGTCTTTTTGTAGCACTAGCAAAAACGATCTGGTTGGGTCGACACAAACACTTTTTGTCTATCTTTTGTGTATATACTTTTTATAAATAACTAACATGTTAATTAAGATTACTGAACCAATGTTATTGCATTGACTGTATAAATATGTATTAGAACAATTTTGGAGACTATCAACCTGTTCGACCCTCGTCTGACCTATTTGAGGTAAATTATGACCCAACTTGATCGATTCATTAGTAAATGGGTGAAACTGCCACATCTAGAAAATCCCGTCGATTTATTCTCTTACAATCTATGTTACTCTTAATGGGTGCTTTCACATGCTTTACAGGGGTCATATTTCTTTGGCAACCCTCATGTTTAGAATGTTCACACAGTTTCACAATTTCATGGAGGTATGCTTCTTAGTAGCTTATTTATGCTTTATTATATGTTGATTACTTAATCCTTTATGGTGTTTAATGTGTGCACTGGTTTTATAAAAAGTAATAACATTTCACTTGAACTTATCAGGTTGAGTATCTTCCTGTTGTGTCACCGTCAGAACATCACAAGGAAAGCGCTAAGCGTTTTGCTGAGAAAGTGAGTTTATTTCTTGCGAGTTGTGCACGGTCTTAGAGACGCTTATCATGTCACTTATCTATATTTAGCAGTGTTGCATGGTTTTTATAATGAAATTCAGTTGATAGTTATGTGTTCGATCATTAATGCAGACGGGTACAGCAATGGCTCGTGCTCTAATGTTGTACAAACATCTCATTCCTTTGTCGATTACATGATTCTTTCAAAGGCAGCTGATTCTGGACAGGTATACCTGCTTTTTGTCATGCATGCAAGATTTTAGAACTTCTTTATATGATATTTTTTAAAATTCTTTTGAAGGAAAATCCATCGCTCTTTGTGGTTGAAATGGCGAAGATTCAACAAGTGAGTTCATATCTTTAATATATCTTTTTGTGTATCTTGAATCTTTAACTCAAGATAGCATTTTGTATGTCTGTTACAGCCAATTGTTGTTTTGTATATCTTGTGTTTTGTTTCTTTTTATAGATGGAAAATAAAATCCCTATTGATAGCAAAATACCATAACTTCATAAATTAACAAATCTAATTTTATTTTTTCATATTGTGAATCCTTGAGCAATTTTGTTTTGGAAATGTTTGTATAGACGAGCTGAAATTTTATGTTTCTTGTATGCTCAGTTATTCCATTTGAGCTCTTCAGACGCCTTGGACTTCTTGGATGGATTTCTTGCGATGAATCCAGATTCAAGGTATGGTTTTAATGTTTCTTTATGTAACTTTAGTCGCTTGCAATTACAAAATCTTTCATCTTGAAACGATTGAAATCTTGAACTAATTGCATATGTAAGCTAACAATTGTATTAAATGGGACATTTTGGACCCATTTATTTATGAGTTATGGACGGTCAAACCTTGTAATGTTTTTATCTCTGAAGGGGCCAAACAAGTGAGATAAAATAAACAGCTTAAAATTTACCCGGAATGGGCTGAGCTGGCAAACTGAAATCCTATGGTAATTTAGTACGCAAAATTCTAGAATTACCACTTTGTCCCTTGTTACATCTTCATTCCACATGCTGCAAGATCATCCCATCTGATCATTATGAATAATATTAATAAATTTAACAAAGAGTCGAACAATGAATACATATATACATTTATATCTCTAATATGCAAATATCTATTTCTACATTCTTATCAAAACACACGTGTACTGTATGCCCAATTCTATCCTTAGATTCTTAACAGAACATGAGTAATTTCAACAATCTTTATTCTAACTATTTTATTCACAGTGGAAGTGTTAAATTTCAAGATTTCTCAAGGGTCTTAAAATTAAAGCCTTGCAGTCTTTCTCAGAAGGTCAGTAATTTCTTCTTGTTATGTTCTTCATCCCCGTTTAACTGTTATGTTTTCTTATTTGTTATCATTACAAGCTAAAATTACCTAATTGGCATTGTCATCTTTACAAAGTTTTGAGTTGATTGATTTGGTGGACTTTTTTGTACAAGTGCATAGGATCCCTTGTATTTCCATCATCACAGATGGATTAATATTATTTTTGTTATTACCACTATTTTATTTTTTTTAACAGATGTTTGAGTTCATTGATGTCGGCAAGAATGGGAAAGTCACCTTTAAAGAGGTAACTGCGTGCGAGTTAAGAGTGTTTTCGTAATTTACTTAAAAAAATCGTTGATCTTTCGAGGCTTAACAGATTTTGAATCTTGCAGTTCTTGGTAGGATCTTCTCATATACTCAATCAGCCATTATTCCGGCGAGCTTGTGAAGTAGCCTTCTCTGAAAGTGACATTGATGAAGATCATTACATTTCCATGCAAGAAGTAATCTTTTACTCAAGTTACTAGAAAATGAATTAACTCCTGTTTTGCCTTGCTATCTAACGGGTCAAACGAGTAATTTGTTAATCATATTTTATCAAGATTATAGAACACTCGTTGGTTTATCAAAGAATGTAAATAGTTTTGTAAAAAATTACCATTTTGACCTTTTACTCAACCTGTTGACCCGCCCATTTTGCCATTTGTAATGTCTAACGTGATGAATAACTATTTTCTTGAACTTGCCACAGCTTGGTGCATCAGTGATGCCAGCGATGGGAATCTTGAGTGAGGATGAGGTGAGTCGTCAACGCTTATCTATTTAAATACCTAAATTACCCTTGAAACGATAACGAGGTGAATAGGTGATATTGCAGGTACATGGACTGTTCGAGCTATTTGATGGAGATGGTGACGGTCGGATCAGCAAGGGTGATTTTGTAAATTGCCTAAAAAGGAATCCATTGCTCATAGCACTTTTTCTCAGCATTTCTTGCATAAAGACTCTGATCTTGATGCATCAGCTGATCTTTTAGAGGAAATGGTGTGATGTATTTTGATCAATCTTGTGCCATTATGTAATTTTGTTGGTTTTGTGGGTTTCACTTTTATGTTTTACTCATAAACTAAGGGCATTTATGTCTTTTCAAGTTCTGTTGCATATTTGTTACTAGCTACTACTATAAACATTAGGCGTAGAAAGGGCGTCCTTTTGATGATTTAGAAGTTGGTTTTTATGTTATATTTCTTTAAACAGATTCTAATTTACTTTAAAATCCATTTAACATGTTTATTGTATGATTTGAAACATCAAACGTCTAAGAGGAAACAATTATTACACATCTGGATATGAATGACTCTTTGGTTTTTATGTTTGTAGATGATATGAATTTTTAACTTTTAATTCTTGAGCAAATCACATCTCTCTATCTTGGAAAGGTTTTTATTTTTGTTTTTTAAATTTGATATGTATATTGCTTAAAGAACAAAAGCTTTTATGTTTATTTTGATGCTCTGAAGTCTAGATTATTTACTAGGTGTAGAATTTCGGATGCATTATATAATTAATTATTTGCATATTTTAAAAAAACCTAAAAACAAATCGAGTCAAAATAAAAAATCGAACTCGAAGAGGTTGAATCCATAATTCTTGGTAAGTATTAAAACATTCTATATAACAATATTGATAATTTCTCATTAATAAACAAATAATTCATATCATAGTCTTTCTATGGTTTGTTCAAATTTGTTATTTTTATCTAAAAATAAATTGTTTTGCATTTGGCTCCCTAAAGTTATAAAAAATTGTCATTTTCATTAAAAATGTTAACACTATCAATTTAAAATTTTACAACACGTAAACTAACAAAATTACCCTTTAAAATAGAAAACAAAATCACTCGATTGCATAATTATAATCGAGTGGAACTTAATCACGATATACGTGAGATGATGCCTAAAGGCGATGGTCTCTATTATATAAGCCCTTCACAATTGGTTTTTGACCATCACCAGAAACCATGTCCATCCTCCGGCCCCATCGATAAAGTTAACAATCTCATAATTCAGTTATAATGAAAGATTTGACATGAAAAAAATGAAATGTCCGGTATAGGTTTCATGATAGAACAATAACACGTGAATAAAGTAGGATTTTGTCTTTATATGCAAAATATCATAATCAACCTTTTTAATGATAGATGGTTTACCCTTTTAAAAAAATTAACAATTTGGATGAAAATAACAACTTTTTGAGACTTTGGGAAGCCAAACCAAAAAAAAAAATCTTCTCATGACAAATGTGACTATACCACAAGAAAGAAATGATGTTTTACTCAAAAACAGAATACAAACGTATCTAATAATATCTCGCTCATAAAGTAGGATTTAAAGAGAGTGAGATAAAATTGAAGAAAAAACTTACCTTATCATAATATATGGAGAGATTGTTTGTAAAGAACCCATAACAAAAAAATTACACCTCCTTTTTCTTTTCTTTTTTAAATTACATAAGATATTTGTTACCAACGTAAATATGAGGAGAAAACATGTACCACATCACGAACTTTGGTAACCTTGTTAAGAACATAAAAATTTGGTAAGTTGGTTTGTTTATTATGATTCAATGGAATTTTAGGTCCTCCCTTGAGGCTTGAGCTAACATGGTTCTATGCGGTTTGAACAACAATGATGGTTACTGTTAATTGGTGCTAGACCAACTTTATCGACTTAATGAGCCCTTAAAACAGATTTGTATTTTGTTAATAAACAAAAATGATTTACATATTTGGAAAAAAAAAATCTTATTACTTGATTTCTATGGTATTTTCTAGTCACTTCAAATCTTATCCAATAATCTCACATAAACAGTCTATAATGATTAAAATTTAATTTTCTTGTAAATTAAGTTCAAATAAAATAATGATTTTCATAAATTATATTGTATTGTAGTATAGTATTTTACTAATAATTGTAACATGGTTTAGACTATATAGATAATACTAATTATGGTACTATGATTAGCAAACACTCTTGTGTTGGGTCATCGGTCATCTTAAGCCCAGGATACTTGGATGGTTTGCCTTGTTTTGCCATTTTGAAAATGGGCCATACACCAAATAATCACCACCTTATTGGCTTATTACTATAAAGTTAAAACTCAAATAGCACATTATAATGCATCATGTACAACTCCAATGCATGATGCAAAACTTACCTTTGAATTTGGCACATGCTTTAGTTTCAAACTTAAAATTATTATTTAATTATTATAACCAATTTAATATATTTTGTTTTTCTAACTTCGTATATATACTGTTTTTATGAATTTTAATTTCAAATACACCGTTGTGAAATGTTTTTTATGTATGTTTAAACATAGGTTTTGTTCGTTCGATACCAATACCAGTTACATATAATATACTATTTTAAATAAAAATGTAATGTTTTTGAAAATTTTTAATATATTGTTACAACATGATTATCTCTACATACATTTTAATCCAAATTTATTAAAAATCAAGCCTCGCAACGTATGACCAAAGCCTATGGTCTAAGTATTATATATTTAGCTTTTCTAAACATCGTAAGTGTTTTTATATTCCAAATAACACCGTTAAGATATGCTTATTTTTACCTATGTTTCTATATGAATATTATCTGAGCTAACGAAAGCGTGAGCAAATTACTAGTTTCTTTTTAGGAAACTGAGTAAATACTATTAAAAAAACCAACATATTTTTAGTTTTTCCTTACAAAAGTCCTTGTATATTTTTTTGCACATAAAAAACCAATATTTTTCTGTTTTTTCTCATAAAAATCTTTTAATAATTTTTACATATAAAAACCAACATACTTTGTATTTTCTTTACATAAAACCCCTCAACATAAAAGTCTCTAAACAATTTTATGCATATAAAAAACCAACATACTTATGTTGAGAGGTATTTATGTGAAAAAAAGTATGTTAGTTTTTATATGTAAAATTGTAAAGAAACTTTTGTAAGACAAAATAAAAATTATAGTGGGTTTTTACGTGAAAAAAAAGTATACATTGACTTTTACGAGAAAATTTGAAGTTATGTTAGTTTTTTATGGTATTTGCTTCAAAAAGTAATTAATGTGTTGTATATCATAACAAAATCGAAATTTATATCTTTTAACGTAGTATACAAATGTCTAAAATTAAGGGTTATAAAGTTTTAGTTTTTCTCTCTCCCAACCATCATATGTCACATATTCAATATCAAAACTTGCCAAAAAAAGAAATTACAGGCGAAGAAAAATTGTTTACGCGAGGAGATATCAAAATTACAATTACTGTTAGTCTGCTACATATAAAAAATTAAAAAAATGTTTTGAGTTCTTTTTGAATCATGAAGTGACATTTTTAGCGAATTAAATCTAAAAAATATGAGAGAAACATGATAAATCAATTATTGGAGGATTTTGTTTGAAACCGAACATCTAGGAAAATAGGGGGAGTAAATTAAAAAAATTTAAAAAAACAAGAAATTGAATTCAAAATTTCCACTCTATTCAATGATCCAAGGACCACATCTTAATCAAATTTAAAAGATCAAAACCCTAATTATATATGGAATAATTGCATTGCACGCCTAATGGTCCCCCTTAACCCAAAGTTTTGATACTAGCACAAGATCTCTGATTTATATTGAAAAAAAGCTAGTTGCGTAACCTTTATGTCGATAATAATAATAATAATCTGTTATCTGTTTACAGCTGGACCATATTTACTTTATATGAAAAAGGTAAGATCAATGTTGAAACATCTAGTCACATAACCCTTCGTGTATATAATAACAATAAAAATCTGTTATCTGTTACAGCTGGAGTAAATGTATTTTATATAAAAAAGATAAGCTCTGTTGCAACCTCAACTTTATATGTTTTCGAACTAAATACATATAATTTAATTATGATATATACCTTCCAAAACCTGATTATTATTAGAAAGTATAGCACTTACAATGAATGTTTGTCACATTGCAACAATATGAAAAGTATATGAATCATCTAGTTATAACTTCAAGCTTCATGATGCTTGTAACTTAATAGAGGTATATAAACTGTTTTTCCATGGTTTTGGAACCGGTTACAGGATGTGTATAAAAACCAGTTCGGGCTCGAAATATGTTACAGGATGGGTCAAAACCAAAAGTGATTATGGCTCCGGTTCAGGAACCGGTTTTTTTGCACCTCCATAACTTAACTTCAAACTCTAGATGAATGGGGAACAAGTTGTATGGGATTTATACTTCGACGGTACATAAATATTCTTACTTTATGAGATATTTAATGATTGTGATATATCTTAATCAACATACTGGTCCCAAACCATGATGATTTATTAACCAAGGTATCATATTCTTTATTTGTCTAGATTATATACAACAACAATTTTCTGTATTATATTGCAAAATAATTACCTTTTTTAGCAAAGTCAATAACTTTTATTTCAATCAGTGGTTGCCACATATAATACACTGAATATGGTCTCTTTCATTCTATCATTATTATTAATGTGAACTCATCTATATACTTATTAATAAAGTAGCATTGCAAATCAAATCATAAAGGTACCTTGATCATGGTGGCATGTTTATTGGTTAAAAGTTATATATTGTTAATCCTGTGACATATTGACATAATTCTCCTAAAATATATTACCATAAAAGGAATGAGCATGAGTGGGATTAGAACAACCAGAAGTGTGTCCACAAACTCACCTTAGAAGAATATAAAATTTGTAGCCACATATATTATGTTAATAGCTAATTAAGTTATAAGAGTTTAGTATTTTTTAACAGCGATAAAAAGTAGTTTTGGTGACCTAAAATGAGATTTGTTGTTAAGAAAACGAAGAAAACATAAAAATAGTCTCTTCATAGATCATGTTGTATATTCGTTTTAAATTACGATCCCTTTTTATTATTACTATCTTTTGCTATAAATACATTTGATAACAACTAAATGTACTACATGTAGTGAAATAGGGAAACTCTTTTTGAGATGGTAGTTTGAAACCAGCACAAGAGATATTCAGTTAGAATCCAATTGTATTGTATTGTGATTGTCAAATAGAACTACTAATATCATATGGAAATCTCCAAGTAAGGGTCTAAGCTTAATTAGTGACACTAGAACTCATTTATTCATTTACTCATGAGTTTACCTTATTTTCATATCATAATTTTCAAGCATATATGTGTTAATGTAGCAAAAGATTATTATTTTTTAGTTCACTACATCATCGTTTCTTAGATAATGAAAGTTATATTAAAAGTCATTATAACTTCATATAATTCATCTTCACTGTCGTTCATTCATAGTTTTCTGTAACAAAAGGTTAAATTTTTAACTCATCTGACCATGTTATTAGATTATAATGATTGTTTTTTAATGTGCAATTCATGATCTTAATTAAAGGAAAAAAGAACTTGTGATGATACTCTTTATACTTCATCAACTTTTGTTTTTATAAAATATAGTAAACTATAACTGTAAGAATGTATTACAATTTTCATGAAAAAAAGAATGCTTCACTCATATTTTGACAAAGAAAATGATTAACCTAGAAAAGTTTTTAACATTACTAAAGGGGTTATTATTTTGCATCTAATATAATAACTAGTTAAAAAGACCCGCGTGTTGCGGCGGCAACATCACATGAATAAAAGTGACGTCGATTCGTTAATTGTTGGATTAAGATAAGTACGTTGAATCTGGAGAATTACGCAGGGATGTGGATATGATCCGTTTTGAAGAAAATTGAATCATCAAAACTTAATATATCAAAACGGTAAGTTATATTTTAAAATATCCTTTTTATAGTATTGAAAATTTTTGTTACAATATTATTAAATTTATGATGATATTCAAATCATTTTAAATAATACTATTAATGAAAATGTTATAAAAGAAACTAAAATAATTTTGCTCAAAGTAAGTAGGTGGATTTTTTTTGCAAATAATCAAACTTTTGTGGTTAAATTAAATACCTATAAAAGTTTTTGTACATCAAGTTGTGAATTGTATATTATATATAATATATCCATAAAAAGGTTGTGGTTTGCAAACAACATAAAATATTTTTTTATTAAAAAAAAGTGTATTTTTTATGGAAAAAAATAAATTTCTATATTAATTTTACATATATTCTATTTTTAAAATCATCAAGCCTAAACTCTATACGTTTTATACCAATAATCTTTAGTTGAAAAATACAGTTTAGAGTAACTTTCAATTTTGTTCTACGATTTAACAAAAGTAAGTATTTTTCTTCAAAAGTTTATAAACATTAATTTTCAGCCCAAAGTTTAATCATTTGTTTTAATTTCATTCCAAAAATTTATATTTTAAATTCAAGTTAAAATAATTAATGAAAATTTTTAACTGAAATTAAAACAACTTGTGAAAATTTTTAAAAGTAAATTAATATTTTTAATACCTAAAAAAATTTGTTATGTTCATCAAAGCTCAAAAAACAAAATCAAATTAACTCTATGAGGACGTTTGGTTGGAATAGATGAAATGAAATTAAATTAAATTGAATTAAGAAAGTAGTATAATTTTTAAGTAAAATTATGGTTGAGTGGGTAATAAAATATAAAACACAAGTGAATGTTCATCTCAAATTCTTTTAGTTGTGTAATTTCAAAATCCTTTCACCTAGAGAGAGAAATTGAAATCACACAACCAAAAGAATTTAAAGTGAACATTCTTTTAGGTTTTATATTCATTACACACTCAAACATAATTTTATTTGAAAATTATAATAATTTCTCAATTCAATTATATTTAATTTTATTTCTTTCGACCAAAGAATACTATATATGTTTATAAGTATAGTATTCTCCGAAGTAGAAGAAAAGAAGTAAATAAAAAGAAGAATGTGAAATGTATGGATGGATAATATGTCATATGTGGGTGTGAGGGGTAAGGGTGACTTTTGACTTTTGAGAGTGTGAAAATCATAAACTTGAGATGTGTTTTCGATTTTTGATTGGTTGTTTCCCTTTCTCTAGATTCTTCCGTTTATTTCCTTTGTACGGACCACACCATTTTTTAACACCTCTTCTATCGCATATTTCCTTTTTTGCCCTTTACGTTTATTGCCCTTTTCTTTTGAATATTATTTGCAACTTTTCTTTTTTATGTGCGAAATTTTTATTCAGTTGCAATATGAATTCAAGACCTTTAAAAATTATAGGAAAACATTAAATAATAGTAAACAAGTTTTAAAATTATTTACTTTAGTCATTAAATCATCAAATGGGGCGAGTTAAGAATTCAAGACCATTAAACCATCAAATCGAGTTATTATCGAATTTGTCTATGTCCAGAAACTAATGGAGTAGAAGACGCGGTGGTCGACATTTTCAATATATGATACCGTATTAAAAAAATCATGTTTGTTGTATTTAAAATAAAAAAAAATTATCAAAAGTTCACGTCACCATTTCACATCAACATTTAAAAAAATATAAAATTGTTTTCTAATTGCAACAAAAAGAAAAAAAAAATGCTAAAAGTATATTAAAACTTATAATTTAAATAAACATAAAAACTGATTGACATAATTAAAACACTTTATAATTTTAATTATATTTTTTTACAAAGTTACCCCTAAACTATATGTGTTTCAAGAAACTACGTCTTTACCACCTTGGCCACCAACCTAATGATTATATATATTTCAACTAATTTAGAAACTTTGTATACTACACTATTACATAAATGCAATTTCATATATTTTTTTAACAACTAATTGGATCACTAACGTGCTATTTTGCTACCTGATTATCTTTATTACTCAAGTACGAAACCTTAGACACTAGACTGGCACGTCCTCTAAGGGAAGCTCGTACATAACTTCGAAGCAAGTTTATATTTTTGGTTTAAAATTTACATAGTATATGTTTATGACATGTTACATAAATTACATAGACTTTTAGTACAGTTTATATATATATATATATATAATATATATATATATATTATATATATATATATATATATATATATATATATATATTCAAATGTGTTAAGAATATATTTTTTTTAAAAAAGACAAATTGGATTTTAATAATTCAAACTATGACCTATTGTTAAATGATAATCCATACTATAAAATTGATCGATAATAATCTCAACTTTCAGTTTTGTTACCAATCACAATTTTAGTATCATAATTTTTATTGATTTACACTTGATCTTTATTCGTTTTTCATTCCATTTCATTGTGTGTCTCCTTATTTCATTCACACTCACAATCATAAGTAAAATCAAATGAAAATCAACTGTAAACAAATAAATATGTTAATAGGATTGCTCTTAACAACAAAATTAAAAGTTGAAATTATTATTTGCCAATTTGATAGTATAGATTATTAACGGCCAATTTGATAGTATGATTTATTAATGGCCAATAAGTAATCGTTTAAATCATTAAAATCCAATTTACCATAGTCATTATTATTAAATATAAGATAGATAGAAATAAAAGATAATAAAAAATAACAAATTTGTATGATTAACAGTAAAGAGAGACAACAAAATAAGACTGAAGTTACACATAAGAGTGTCATATTAATTGTAAAATTTTTTATTTACTAAGTATAGAGATAGAGAGAGATTTAATGTCACCTTTATTGTCACACCACAATCTTGACGGCAGAATCGTCGAGATGCGATAGTTAAGATTGTTCACAACACATAACGCTATCATTTAATCAAAATATTATTATCATAAGTTTCAAATGTAAACTACAACCATAAGTCTCAAATGAGAAAGCAAACATAATATTAGATGAATAATCCAGAACAATTTATTCAATTATCTAGGTCCAAGTCCTAGATGTGAGCAAACTTCAAAAGATAACTTCAAGCTTGGGTATTTTTTGAAACATGTTAAAAATAAAAGTCAACTATGAAAGTTGGTGAGTTTCCAAGGTTTAATATACACAAATATATCAAAAGGTTTACAAATAGCAATTTATGTCAAAGGTTATGAGTTATGCAAGTTTATAGAGCACATATAACTACAATCAAACCTTGACCAAGATTAACATTACAAGTTTATAACAATTAGCTATTTGTACTTGGTTCCCATGATGAACAAGTCATACGTCATCAGGAGCCGGCAATACATCGGCTTTAGCACCAAATAGACTTGCCAGGCCATAGATCTATAACATCGTCAGACTAGCAATAGTTAATGATCGTCAACATATAATGTATCTCATTTAACACTCACAATAATATCAATAACCATGACAAAAAGGTAAAAATGAATTGCATGTGCATTTACAAGTATCAAGATGTTTACAAGTGTAAGTTTATAAGATTAACATGTTTTACCCCAAAAGATATGAAATAAAGTAAAAAGGGACATGGAGAATTCACATGACGTATAAGTGTATAAGATGGTAATAAGAATTAGACGACGTTCCAATGAGTTCCTTTACAAGATATCTAAACGTATATATTACAAGTTTAAGTTTAATAATAAGATTAGAGTTTTAACGTGAACTAGGGTTTTGATAAAAAGTTTGGGGATTTTTATAAATAAATAAAGTTAATTAGTGAAATCATGTATATATTATAGTCTAGTAACAAAAAAGTACCTTTTATATAATTCTTAAAAGAATTAAATCTTTTATAAAAATTTATGGAATTTAATTATAAAATGTATGTAAATTCTATAAATATCATGATTAATCCATCACTAAATTAAAGTACACTTAAGGTTCACGATGAAAATGATGATTGACTAAGGAGTGTGTGCATGTTTCAGATGAATTTTCGTTGATTAAAAGTTTAGGAGTAGATAAATGATTGATTAGGTTAAGTTAATTGGATTATTATTGAAGTTTAATGACCGAACGGTTAGAACGTTGAGTTCGACGGTTACCAAGCTCAATCGACACCCATTGCGGACCTTAAACTCAAATTAAAGTGCACTTAAGGTTCGAAACATACACACGAATTTATTTGCAACGGTTTGAGGTCGAAATAAAAGGTTTTTGGTGGGTTGTAGGGCCGCCAGACTTCGGCTGGAAGGTGGTCGGAGTCCTGGCCGGAAGATCGGGGAGAGAAGTGGGTGGGGTTGGGTTTGTAAATTAAAATTTACACAAATGGTCCCTCAACTTTGATTTCTTATTATTTTATGCATAAAGCTTTCATTTAAAGTTTATAAAATGACAAAACTAACATTGAACTTAATTATCTTTAAGTTTAAACATTTTTAAGTTTAATAACCTTTATAAATTGGCTGGGAGAAATTTGATTTATTTTGTCACATAGTCGATATACTTTTATTAAAAAAATGGAATTCCTTTATATGTTTTTTAGTATACTTCTAGCAGTCTTAATATGTATACACGTTGTAATAATATCAATTAATTAAACTTCTCATGCACGATGCGATGTGAAACCACAAAATTGTTCGTTTACAACAATGTCAGATTTGACTATACAAAAAATTGTACTTGTGTAACTAATATATATTGTTATAATATGCTTAGAAATGTATCGACGTATTTGCTTGTCACAAGAGAAAGTAAATTAAACTAAATGATTTTATATCATTTTGAATAATTTACCTATATATTAAAAAAACAAGTTCATCAGTAGTGTCTTATCCATTGTTAGTGGTTTCGCCACTAAAGTTTTTAGGGTTTGCATATTACCCCCTCCCTCAAATATGTTTATAAAAGCAAGAGGGGAGTTGTTTACCCATTTCATCCTCTAGTTTATTTCAAGAGAGAGAAAGCGAGAGAGGATCTGTTGATGGTGTTCACCGCCTGCATCGCATCGCCCGTTTGCCGACCAAGCGAAGTTTATATCTTCGGTGGGTGGTTGGTGGTTTTGTATATAGGTGGTGACTCCGGTCGACCCATGTATCACCACCATCCATGGATGATGGTGCATGTTGGAATCAGCTTAGATTTGTCGATTTCAATGTTGTCAGTGGTCTGTTAACTGCCTTAAGTGACGTCTACATGAGCATCACGTCCGACTCTTTTCATCTTTTACTTGATGATGATGGCACCTCGGACATCTGAGAGCCCTAATTTGGTTTTTGATGATGTACATTTGTAGAGAGAGGTTTCGGTAATCTTGCAATGTTGCGGCCAATGGGCGCCAACCATGGACGGTGATGTATGCCCGTATTGGTTTAGATGTGTCGATTATAACTTCACCGGTTGCAGATTGACTGCCTTTAGTGGTGTCTACATGGCGGTGATTTCATCGTTTGCTTGATAATGATGGTTATCAAATGTGTTTTTATAACCCCTAAAGTTTTGTTTTTGGGGTATGTTGTTTCTGGGGAGGGAATACAAGTGGATGAATCTAAAGTAGCAACTATTACAAATTGGCCAACTCCAACTACCATTACTGAAGTTCGTAGTTTTTATGGACTTGCTTTTCTTATAGACGATCCATTCCACATTTCAGTTCTAGTATGACTTTAGTCATAGACTGCATGAAGGGGAAGGCGTTTGTATGGACAGAAGAGGCCAAGTTTGCTTTTCAAGTTTAAAAGACAAGCTCACCACAACACCTATTCTAGTATTGCCTGATTTTTCTCAAGTATTTAAACTTCATGCTGATGCCTCAAAGGTCGGGATTGGTAGGGTGCTTAGTCAAGGTGACCGACCTGGTTGCTTACTTTAGTGAGAAATTGACAGGTCTAAAGTTGAGGTATAGTACTTATGATTTGGAGTTTTATACAGTGGTCATAGCAGTAAAGCATTGGCGTCACTATATGTTTCATAAAGAGTTTGTTTTGTTCCCCGATCATGATTCTTTAAGGCATATTCGTACGCAGCACGGGCGTTGGTTAGCATTTCTTGAAAAGTTTACTTTTGTAGTTAAACACAAAACTGGAGTTTCAAACCGAGTTACTAATGCCCTAAGCAGGAGGAGTAATCTGCTTGTGTCTATAAGGGTGGATGTGCCGGGCTTAGACGTCATTCGTGAGTAGTTAGCCATTGATCCATATTTTATAGTTATTATGTAGGATGTGCAGACTAGGCAGAAGTTAGATTTTCTTGTACAAGATGATTTCCTGTTCAAGGGGAATCAATTATATATTCTTGATTCCAGACTACGTTTATAGATTATTAAGGAGTTGCATGGTGAAGGGCACGTTGTTCGTGATCGTACTCTACAATTGATACAAACTTCTTATTTCTAGCCTACTATGAGGAAAGAAGTGGATTGTTATGTTAAAAGGTGTCGTATTTGTCAAGTTTCTAAGGATACAACTAGTAACGCGGGTCTCTATATGTCATTGTCGGTTCCTTTGCTTCCATGGGTTGATATTAGCATGGATTTTGTATTGGAGTTGCCACGTACACAATGGGGTAATGACTTTATCTTTGTTGTTGTTGACAGGTTTTCTAAGATGGTTCATTTTATTCCCTATAAGAAGAAAACTGATGCTATTAATATGACATAATTTTTCTTTCGTGATGTGTATCGCTCACATGGATTACCTTCTTCTATTGTTTCTGATCGGTATACTCAATTTTTAGTCACTTTTGGCGCAACCTATGGAGGATGGTGAATACCCAACTCAGTTTCAGTAATGATTATCATCTAAAAACGGATGGTCAAACTGAAGTTGTAAACAGTTCACTTGGTAATTTGCTATGATGTCTAGTCAGTGTTCATGTGAGAGCATGGGATCAAAAACTATACCAAGCCGAGTTTGCTCACAATCATATTGTTAATCGAAGTACCAGGTTTAGTCCATTTCAAGTAGTTTATTCTTCTTATCCTTGGGGCCTACTTGATTTAATGTCACTTCTTGCATCCAGCTCTGTTCCCAAAAAGATTCAAGATTTTATGAAGGGATTTCATGAAGTTCATAAAGTTATTCATCATAACTTGACCCAAGCAAATGCCAAGTACAAGAAAGCTATTGATAAAAAACGAAGACATGTTGATTTTGATGAAGGCGACTTTGTTTGGGCTGTGCTAACTACAAATCCTTTTTCAGTGGGGAGTACAACAAGTTTCCTGCCAAAAAGATTGGTCTTGTTAAGATTGTGCAGAAGATAAATCCTAATGCATATCAACTAAAGTTGCCTAGCCATATTCGGTGGATTGCGGTGGTGGTCGAAATGTGTACGGTGATAGTGATGGTTGTGGTGGTGGTGGTGTGGTGGTTCCGACCGGTGGTGTGACTCCGGTGGGTTTTGTTACTTAAATCCTGAATCGATTTGGTTCTAGTCATATACTAAATCAAACAGCTAAGTTTCGGTCAGATGCTTACCCAATCAAAACTTCTAACTAGGTCAGCTTCCGACTCAGTCAGATTTTATTCGGTCAACGTAATCAAACAACCCCTAACTCTTCCTGTTGTGAGGCTTTACAAACCAAACACCACCTCCTGCCCCCTCCCCCTAGGACCCGCTCAAGTACCAGTCACTTCACAAGTAGGCCTTGCAAATTTTGGGTGCAATGAGGGAGAAAACAATGTTATTTTATGGTATAACCATATATGTGGGCTATAGCAAAGACAAGTCATAGCCATAGCCATAGCCCGACAAAACGGTGTCATTTTATTTAGTCTAGAATTAAAAAAATAATTTATAAATACTAACCCTACAATGATGACATGTCGTCGTCATAGACTCCAATGTTTTTTTTTCTTATTTTTCCTTCGTATAAAAAGACCTAAGATAAATACGATTTCCTCTGTAGTGCCAAACTCTAACGCAACGAAAAGTCGTTGAATGAAGGCTCGTCAAAAGTTTT
This sequence comes from Flaveria trinervia, assembly GCA_025506515.1. Taxonomy (NCBI): domain Eukaryota; kingdom Viridiplantae; phylum Streptophyta; class Magnoliopsida; order Asterales; family Asteraceae; genus Flaveria; species Flaveria trinervia. Next base: position 6,051,949 of record CM046451.1, on the reverse strand, counting down.
TCACTGCTTATGGCAACGCATGACTGAGGCACTTTTCCTTGCAATGAGGGCTAGATGAGGAATATTTAATGAAGCATCTCCTTCCATCCAGTGACTTAAATAAATGATATAAGGAATTTAAAATAGTTACTTAAAAAATGACTAAATCATTGCTTCATGCTTGTTTGCAAATTCAAATATCTTGTAATGGTCTGCATGTGATGAGTGGAGATGAAATAGATGCAACAACCAGTGAAACTATCATGAACACAACAAATGACGATGTACATGCCTTGATAGACAAATCAAATCTCATTGATAACTAATACCAGACAAGAGACATTGCAAGCTACTTATACGCAATGACAACTTTGGCAATACAAGTAGCCCTATAATTAAGGTTCGAGCCTTCATAAAAGCATTAATGTTATCAGTTTTACCGGCCGATATAGTTCATGATTTTGTTTTTCATTGCTCAGGTCACTTTAAAGGATAAATACCTCACTCAAGTATGTTTAACTGTAAAGTTATCATTCTAATTATCTCAACCACAACTCAAAACACATTAAACGCTATACACGTTGATGGTATTTTAGACGAACATTTCCTTACTCGATAGTCATGTGACATGTGTGTTCTTCGATGACTCACCTCCACCGTTTTGTTTTTAACACTTCAACAGATTCAATTTAAATGATAAAATATAAGATGTGGGTAATTAGTACAGTAATATCTTATTAAAATAGAAGGGGAAGGTGGTTTAAAAAAGATGCTTTCTATTTTTATATTGTTTTATTGACTTTTTGTACATCATCTTATGAGACTTGTAAATAATGAATTGAAAAATGAAATCCTTTTGGCCTTAAATTGGGTGGGTTTAGTTTGCAGTTCTATTCCTTTTTAAAGATATTAAAGAGAGTAACCAATCAATAGAGTACTCCATCAAACCTTTGTATATAGCCATTCTAAGGTGTTGTACTCAACTACTCATCACCTGATCACAATTTACTCTCTCTCTCTCTCTCTCTCTCTCTCTCTCTCTCACACACACACACACACACAAACACACACATCTCTCTCTATAGAACACCAATCTAGTGTTTTGCTTCTTTGGTAAGTTCTTTTTCTTTCTAGACATACTCCTAATAGGAGTACCCATATTTAGTAACAAAGTTTGTATCTTTTTACACTTGTGATAACTTCTATTTGATTATAGAACTGATTAAGCTTCTAGGTTTGTGCTTTTGATGGATCTTGATCAAATGGTTTATGGATTCTTGTTTCTTGAAATATTAGGTCAATTTCAAGAAATCTAAAGATGGTGAGAGGAAAGACTCAGATGAAGAGAATAGAGAATGCTACAAGTAGACAAGTGACTTTCTCCAAAAGGAGAAATGGTTTGTTGAAGAAAGCTTTTGAGCTTTCTGTGCTTTGTGATGCTGAAGTTGCTTTAATCATATTCTCACCAAGAGGCAAGCTATGTGAATTTGCAAGCTCAAGGTTTCATCTTTTTCACTCTTTTGTGATTCTTAAATGATTTTTGTTTGTGGGGTTTATATAATTCCTTTTGATATCTTTCATGCCATACACAGACACACATACACATACACATACACATACACATACACATACACATATACATACATGGTAGATATATATGCTATATTATTAGTGTTCTAATAGTAGGTCATTAAGTTATTAGCCCTTAGGGTTTCTTTCTCCTACCCTCCCTCCTCTCTCTCACACAGAAGTTTTTTATAAGAGAACAAAACGTACATTATTATACTTAGATCTGAAACTTTGTTTGTTTTTCTTACTTCTAGGCTTACTAAAATGATATCTGTAAAAGTGAATGAGTAATATTAGAATTAACTAAATGAATAATTACTATGAAGGGGAACTTATATATATACAAATGAGAAACTGTACGATATATAGCTTATAACGGGTACATGTACTATGTTATATACAAGTAACAATCTCTACTAGAATTCTTCAAGGTTAATTTAACTTGCAAAGTTTTAATCTTTCCAGGTTTCTGATGCAAACAAATGTTTTTCATGGAGTTTTAAGTTTGAACGGCACAAAATTTACTGGCTTTCAAGATTTTTATATCGAAAACTTATATTTCATATGACATCATTATTATTTGGTGTTTGATTGAGATGACTTGGATTGCTTCGCGATCTAATGTATATAGTATTCTTACCCTACACTTCTAGGAGTAGACAAAGTGAAGTACATATGATCTTGAAGCTTCTAAAAAATTTCCACATATTAGGTGTAGTCCTTCATATTTTACCATGACATTAACTAAATTGTGCTACCCAATAATTAAAATTAGGATATATAAACACTAACACTCATTGCCAGGCATGTTTCTATCAGATTATAACATGAAGTGGTTTGTTTCATATATTCCAACTTCTTTTCTACATGATATGGAGAAAGTGATCAGCTTTTGCTTTTCTTCAGATCTTTGCCATAAAAAGAATCAACTTCTAAATATATTTTGCAATCATAGTACAACATATATATGTGAACACATATTATTTAATGGATTAAATTTATTATAATATAAAACACATAATTGATGAAGATTTTTAATATTACTATCTTCCAACTGTTCTAAATGTTTTGCACCAAAACCAATATGTTCTAATCATTAATATAATAGTGAAGTAATACAATTTAGCTTCAATTTTGACAAATAAAGAGAGATTTCAAAGTTACAAGAAATATACTATTTCTTTTTCTAATTTAAAATGATTTATCAGTACATCTTTTATCTGCAAAGTGATATATATGTGTGTACTTGTGAAGGATTCGTATCAAAATAGACAATAACTTAACATAGTTGTATTAATCACATTATCATAGGATAAATCTTTTGCATTCACATATAAATTACTCCTCATATCTATAATATTAGTTGTTCTAAAGTTTTCATCAAAGTACATATAGTCGTAAATTAGGACAGGCGTATAACATTTTCACCGTCTCAAATGACCATTTTTATTCCTTAATTTGCTAATGTTAAACCAAAGTAGTGTTAAAGTTGACCATTTATGTTCCTTAAATTTGTATTAGTTAAACCAAAATAATGTTAAGGTTGTAACAATATAATTATAAGTTCACATCAATTATAAGGAATCTGCATATAGTAATTTCAAGTAATTATAGCCTCTTCAAGCTAGGGGACTATTGAAGCTTTGTGAAGATGTCAGCAACGCATTAGTGAACAGTTATAGATCAAACTCGAAGATCCATTCAGACAAATATTATATATTTAGTTGCAAAGAAAATGCATGTCAAATTTATATGCGTATGTATATGTATAACGCAAAGACATCATATCATTTTGTTGGATATGATAACCTTGACATCGAAACATATGACTAGAAGCAGTGCGTATACGTAATGTGTATTAAACTCGAATGAGTCAATTAAATAAGATCCATGCGTCCGTAATGAGTCTTATGCGGGTCAATTTGTTAGTTATGTTACCCGCATCGAAAGTAGATACAACAGTTAAATGTGACACTAGTTTAAGGTGTCGGTTGGCAAGTAACTGCCACAAACCGAAGAGTGTAGATACCATGTACGTCAAATATTTGATGTCAATGTATGTATGTTTATGATATACATTTCTGCAAGTTCTATTATATTAGCAATCGTTTTGTGTGAAAGTATAGACAACACATTTACTATTAATAGCATTTATTTATTTTGACATTTGATGTACCTTGTATCAATATTATTTACTTTGTATCAATATAATTATTTCTACAAATAGTACTAAGTCATTATTTAGGATTTTTATTATCCGTGTATATTATTCTAACTAAATAATATACGTTTAATGTTGACTGGATTGTTTATGTTCAAGTAGCATATAAACGTGTTTTAATTAGGCTTTTGGATACTTCATATGGGTCGTGTGTTGTTTCCTTATACACAGATATACTAGGAATATCTTAATAGTTCACTAATATGTTTGTGTTGAATTTACAGTGTTTCGGTAACCACTTAATCTAGGCAGAGTAAGATAGTTAATTCATTAGATTCAAGTAAGGAACTGTTTTGATGATCATTAAGGGATAGATGATGATGATGATGATGATGATGAGTGCGTAGTAATCAATAAATCACTAAACCAATTGTTATTAGTTATTCTCAACCCAATTGGTTAATGTGAGGTTAATGTGATTCAAGATTTCATTCTAAACCAATTGTTATTAGTTATTCTCATTAGGTTGGTCAGAAATTTTTTTCATTTAAGGTGAGTTTCTGATGTAGATGGAAAATAAAGATAATGAATTGAACTTATTGATTCATAAAGAATACTAGTAACAATTCTTTTAACTATTATTGTTTCATAAAAAATACCGACAATGATGATAATCACACACTAACACAAACTTACGATAGGGAGGAAATGTTTTTTTTTCATAAACTTTAAAACTAATTTTTTTAACGGTAAATTTTTCTACTACTACTACTACTGCATTACATCAAAACTAATCATCTCCCAGTGTTTACATGAATATAAAAAGCAAGCCAAAATCGAATGGACATCAAAACATAAACGGGCCAAAACCCGGGCCATAAACAAAGTCCAACAAAAACTAAAAATAAGAGAAAAAATAAAATAACTCATAAAATAAGTTGTTGTTGGGCCGGAACAATGATCAAAATTGGAGACTACTAGCCCATGTTATGGATATTTTAGTAAAACCCCCTTGCGATCGTAGGCCTTCAAACACAAGCTGGTTTGCTCCATCATACTTGGGCCCGCACCAGTTTCTTTCTAAGGGTGGTCTCAGGTTCAATGTTGATGGGGACGAACTGTTGTACGAGTTTTCCTTTGAGGACGTGTCAACCTAGTGCTACAAGGTTTCGTATTTGAGTAACAGAGACAATCAGATGAGCCAATGGCCTGTTGGTATTAAATTAGCTGTATAAAAATAACCAAAGCAATTGTTTCTTATACAGAGATTTGCTACGTCCATAATTGTGTTTCATTTTTTATATTCTGCTGTTTTTTTTCCTTCTAGCTCCTGTCTAGTTTCTATTAACATATATAAATCTTGTTGACTTAAAAGGTAGACCGTTAAAACTTCATACTAAAATGTCACTAGCTTTTACTGGCAATTTTGGAGAATCCGATAATGTATATAAAATAGAATATTGATTCAGTAGAGTTAAGAAATATTGATGATAGTAAATAACTCTAATGCAGGCATCTAAGAAGAGGTTCATGAAAAGCTACCATTTACTATGTTTGTTTGCTAATTTGATTAAACTCGTGCGGTTGTCATTTTAGTGATAGATCATGCTTTTAGAGTTTTAGGAAGTAAGAAGACTAATGTGTTGATCCACTATAAGAAAGAGAGACTATCACGACAATTGTCTTATGGGTTTTCCGCTGACTAGCTGTCGCTATAAGGTGCGTGAGCCAATAGATCTTTTGACGCATTTGACACTATCAAGGTTTACGTATATAAGGTGTTTAGCTGGCTGTAACTTCATGTTTAGTAGTAGAATTCCTTAATCTGTACTAGCGACAATTTAGTGTTGCGTCTATAGATTTCATGATTGCCCTTGATAAAGTTTAACAAATATACTTACTTGATAATCAATTGTATGTTTATAATATTTCTAACTACGATTAAAAGAGAGACTTGAAAGTTGCTTCTAAATGATCCCTTTGTTCTAGTGTGAGAACCTGATTCAATTGAAATTAATATCATTTCATAACAACATATCAGTATGTCACCTAGATGTCAACTGAATATAACTGCCACTTTCTGTTAGGTTTGGATAAGTTATATCATTTTCAAAACTAAGTAGTTTGCTTATAATAGGGACATAAACTACACTCGTTTGAAATAAGAAGTTACAATAACATTTTCCATCTAATGCTTTCTTGAAAAAAATGCATGTAATATCATTATTTGCATCTAATTTTGTGTTTTGGATTTGTTCAGCATGGAGGAGACTATTGAACGTTATAGGAATCACGTAAAAGAAGTTCAAAGCGAAAATTCATCAAGTATAGAAGATGCACAGGTTTCCTACTATACATAGTCATTGTTGTATTTCTGCACTTCAAATTTTTTTTAGTCCACAACCAAAGTTCCATAACAAAACTAAACTAGTTTTATTTCTTTTTAACGGTAATATTGACCATCGATGTTTACTTAGAGAAGGTTTGAACCTGTGTTTCTGGAGAGACCTTTCAAGTGTCTTACTGCTAGGCCATCTTATGATGATCGCTTAACTGGTTTTATTATAAATATTAAAAGAATTAATGACCTTTTAGAGAAGCCTTCTAAATTTTTAAATTCAAGAATTGAATTTTCTTAGAGTTTGTGACATGTCACTTATGTTATTTTATGTCAGTGTCAGCAATTGAAGGATGAAACAGCAAGCATGGCAAAGAAGATAGAGATGCTAGAGCTCACAAAAAGGTATGAATTTGTGTTGTATTCTTCCACACAGTTCACTAAAATGTTCTCGAAAACTATAATTGGCGGTTCTCACGCAGCAGAAAAAACGTTGTAACATCTCATATTGACAGAAAACTTTTGGGAGAAGGTCTTGGATCAAGCACAATCGAAGAACTGTTACAGATTGAACAACAGCTAGAAAGGAGCGTATCCATCATTCGAGCTAGAAAGGTTGGCTTTTTAGGCATAAAAATAGGAAACTGATTATCAAGAAATAGTTATGATTATGTTAGACTTGATATTCTCCTAACTTGTTTTGTTTTTATGGTGTTTAGATGCAAGTATATAATGAACAGATTAAGGAGCTACAAGCTAAGGTACAATCTTGAAGTTTTAGAACTCTTAAAAGTTAAAACTTAAATCGACAAAGTAATTTGAAGTGTTTATTTGTTGATATTGATTCCTAGGATAATGTAGTCGTCGAGGTCTAGTTCGATGAAGTGTTCTTATTGTTAATTAATTCATAAAATTTAGTGTTATTATTGAAATTTCAGGAGAAATTGCTAGCTTCTCACAATGCAATGCTTAATGGAAAGGTAAGGCTGTTCATTTACATAAAAAAAATATTATGATTACAGTTTTTTCTTATTTATTTATTGTAGAAGTAGTTATATCTATTCTTAAGATAAAATATGAACCTTCATAGTTACTATATACATACAGTTTTGTAAACTATAGATTAAAATTGAGAATGATGTAAACAAAAGGTTTTAATATGGATTATAGTATGTGTTTCAGTGTCTTGGCCAAACCAAAGAAACGATAGAAGAACCGAGAGCAAATATACAAGCTGCAGATTGTGGAGAAAGTTCTGATGTGGAAACCGAATTATTCATTGGATTACCTGAAAAACGAATAAGGCAAGATAAAAGAAAATGATTAACACAGTTAATATCAAAAATACATATTTATATATCTATCAAGATCTATGCTATAGATCTTATTTGTGTTCAGTTTTATAAGTTACCGTTGATTTACAGCCATGTTCATGTGAAACTAAATGTAATCTAGTTTTGGTCCTTTGTACATGTGAACATTTGATGGTGATCGCGTCATGGATTTCATTATTGTGTTAACTGATTGCATCTTTCTTGGCTTTCATGAATATAATCTTTGTGGTGTTCTCTTCATGTTTAAATAGGATGATATTTGGATTATAAACATCATTCTCATAGTTAATATACTAAGAATAACTTGTAATATTGGACAAGTTACACTGAAAATTTTGTGGGCCTATGCGCACATCTATTATATGGTTAAATGAATGTAACATGTGCATTTTTAGTAGATTATACATCATATATGTTAGATGTACAGGTACATAGACAATTTACAAAAATGATGGTTTTCATTCTGTGTTTTAGCTATAAGTATTCTTGAGTAACTGTATGATACAACATATTCAGGCTCCGGTCTCCTTCAACTTTTTAAGAACAACCTCCTTTGTAGGCAATGACGGAATTGCTCCTCTCTCTGTCACGGTTATGGCACCACAAACATTCGCGAACTTTAGCGCATCCCTCAGCTTCTTCTCGTCCTAATAAAAACAGTACATGGGCATAATGATTATTTTAAGAAATTAGATGAATTCTTTTTAGTATGTTCATTAGTCGTTTGATCAGTAGTTATATTGCGAAGATCGACGAGTTGGGTAATATATAAAATCAAGATACTGAAACGGTCAGGTTGGGTCAGGTTGAATCACAAACACTTGTCATTTTCATTTAAAAAATTCATAAATGATGGATGTGTTACTGTGATTGCATAAATAACATTACCACAATGTTAATCAGAACTTTTGGATGTTACCTTATACAATTGACGGTTTGAAGCCAAACTGTTTAGTAGTCCTCCAACAAAAGCATCACCTGCACCTGTGGTATCAACACACTTGACCTTAACACCACCACTTTCCCATGAAAATCCTGCAGAATATATTAAAAGAATTCAACACCCAAAAGCTATGAAAATCACGTCAGATTTACCAAATTCTAAATTTTATAGAGAAATGAGGGTAACCTTGGTGTAATATCTGCAGCCATTAGGACCTTCAGTGACTATCAAAAGCTTAGCATTCGGGTGAAAAAGCTTGGTCATCACAACCTTGTCGTCACGAGGATCACTCCCTCGGGTCAAGAATTCTATTTCTTCCTCACTAATCTACATTCACAAAGTAAACCCGTTAAAGATTCAAGTCAACAATGTCAACTTATGATTAAAGGTTGTACCTTGATAACATCAGCTTGATCCCAAATGCTCATGATGCCCGTTCGAGCAGCTTCAGGTGAAGGCCAAAGCGCGAGTCTCAAATTAGGATCATATGAAAGAATGCAGCCTGCTTTTTTAGCTACTTGCATTGCAGCTAAGTGAGCTGATTTGCATGGTTCATGAATCAAACTTATCGATCCGTAATGGAAGATCGTTGACTGGTCAAACAACACGCAATAAAACCATCAAATAAAACTGATTATCTAATATTTGATAAATCATAACTTGGAATGGTCAGATAATACCTTCTTAATCAGATCTTTATCAACTTCCACTTCAGTAAGAAGCATATCAGCACTAGGATTACGAAAGAACATGAATTCGCGTTCCCCATCGGCTCTTAACGTAACAAAAGCCAACGCGGTTCTTGCATGTTTGTCAAACCTCATTCCTGAGTTATCCACATTATTTTGTTTAAGGATGTTGGCCAACATGTGACCAAATTCATCGTCACCAACCTAGTGACAAATAAATTCGACAGTGACAAATGTGCAAAAGATCCTATATTAATATTAGGATTTAAGATCATAGCAGTCACAGGTGCAAAGCGCATTCAAGGCACAAAGACCTCGATTGTCGCCCAGGCGCAATACACTTATGCTGTGTAAAGTTGCGCTTGAGCACCTACGCGTGTGACTTTAGCACCTTTAACCATGCATAGTATTAAGTATAATGTACCTTGCCAAGAAAAGCTGCAGATCCTCCCAACCGCGATACGCCAACAGCTACATTAGCCGAGCACCGCCAGGGGCTTTCTTGAAACCAGGAGCCTCCGCCAGTGAAACTCCAGCGACGGTAGGCACGAAGTCGATTAAAAGTTCCCCGAAACATAACACCCGTGGGCTAATCTTTCTTTCATTTCCCTCCATCGATGTTAACATTAACAAGAAAGCAAAATCATAATTAAATTGATTGTGACTCACCTGAAGATCGATTTGAGACGGTGATGATCTTGAAGGAGAAATAGCGAAATACTCTAACTTGGATTGTTTTGATTATGATGAATGTCTACATGGGTTGCATGATTTGAATCTTGACGAAAAACCCATGAATTGGTAGGTTGAAAATATATTGATTTGTTCTTGAATGCTGTAATTCGGTTCACAATCAACCGATGGTTGCCATTTCGTTACTAAATTTAGATCAACTCTTTTGGTATTGATCAAATCGCGTATCGTTCATGTGTTTGGGGACTTAGGAGACTTAACAATGTTGATAGTGATAGCATAAGTATAAAGTTTTAAAGTTTGAAGCTTAACATGATGTTCAAATTGAGAAATCGAAATTGGATGAACATGTTGGCATGGGTGGCAATCACATGATATTAGAAGTATCGAGTTGTTACTTGTTTGTAAATCCAATCATATGCCTCACATAAAATAACATCTTTAATATAATTATGATTATCATAGTCATGTGTATATTATATTAGAGAATTAAGCTCTTATAGTCACGTTCAAGACGACCTCACTTCTATCTCGCGTAAGTGATTCTTTGTGTAATATCAAAGTGCTTTAGCTTAACCTTCACCTACAGTGTCGTGTCATAGACGATGCAAGAATGATTGGAGTTACACGCTCCATGCAATTAGGTTATCCGTTGTCTCGTTAAAGCCAATACGTTATTTGAAAGTGATATCGAGCCTAACTAGGAGGATGACCCTAGTAATGACTTATAGTTTTCTTTGTGTTCTCCTAATTTTTAGTATTTTTATTGGTTGGTGGCAGCCTCTAAGAATCATAAAGACGTTAAACTTCTCTCTAGCTTTATCAAAATAGGTGAACTTAAATTCTAAAATAGGTCTTGCTATAATCATGTATTAATAATATGCAAAGCATCCATCTTACATAGCACAATCTCAAATGTATTACATACTATATTCATAAAACCTTAATATTAGTTTCTGATGTTCTCGAAAATCCGTTAAAATTATTCATAGTAAAACTAATGTATAGCCTTTTTGAGCTCATATGCGCATTCCACTTGGCCAATTTTCCATCTTTTTAATTGAAATCATAATCCCCATTGTTCAACTTTTCGCATATCATATGACTTGACGTGAATAAGTGACTACAAGAGCGTTAGAAGTTTTTTTTTAATTTTTTTCGATAACATTTCATCTCCTGTAATGTACCTTTCATGTTATATATTGAATTTGATAGATTTTAGTGTTTTTTATAACTTATTTTAGAAACCAGACCGAACTGGCTGTTGGATTAGGAACCGGTCATAGAATCAGTCTGGTTGTGTGTATACATCGTTTTCAATTGAATCAATCCGGTTGTGTGTATTTACATCGTTTTCAATTGAAAACAACTGATTACTTCTGAACCACTCCGACTCGTACTAGATTTCGATTTTTTCTTTTAAAATCTCATTGTTTTATTAATTTAATTAATTATGATACATACTTTAGTTATTTAAATGTATATATAGTGTTAAAGGTGTAAATATATAGTAAGACATAGTATTTCATATTTTGTTTTTACTGGATATATGTAAATAATGTGAATATTTTTTTAATATATATATATATCGTTATTTATTCTTAATCCGATTCGAACGATCCAACCAATCCAACTAGGGAACCGTTGAAACAACCGGTTTTTATGCGATCTGGTTTTAAAAACGTTGATATGTAGTGATGACCATATTCTCTACAAGTGTAAACTTGAGGGGTGCAACCGTAAACAACTCAAAATCTTGAACAAAGCCCAGGCATAAATGGCGTCGTTGTGATGCGGAAGATAACCAACAAAGAAATTGGTACGAATCACAGTCAAGAAATCCTTCAAGATTTCTCAAAATCTTCTGATTCACAAAACCCAAGTGCCCAAATTTCAGATCTTTACTCTTAACCCCCTTTTTAATCGCACCAACAACACCACATTGGTAACCCTAGGGCTCTTAAATCCTCACTCCACTAATCTTTATCTTCAATCTCCCCTCAAATGCAATGTGATTTACTGATTTCATCATCATTATTGTTCTAATCAGCAAGTTTTCTACCCAGATCTCTCTTTGTTCTGTGACTCGAGTAAGCCATTATTGGTTTTTTACCCTTGTGTTTGATTATGTGTAGACCCATATGAAAAGATGCAATCTTTTACAGGTTTTTGTTGGTGGGTGTTTGTGATTAGGGGTTTTGGTGATTGAAGATGGCGTTCAAGAGAGGGGGATCAAGTTTGGGTGTGCATAGGAACAGGGGTGGTGGTGGTGGATCTCGATTTCCAGTTGTGACACTTGTGTTGATTTTAGTTGTTTCTCCTATGGTGTTCTTCCTTGGGCGTGGGATTTATTCAAGTGATTCAATTGTTAGTAAATAGTGTTCATTTTACTAGATGATGTGATTTTACTGAGATGTATTGTTAGGGTTCTTGCTAGCTGCAGTTTTTATGATTTATTCAAGTGATTCAATTGATTAGTAATGGTAACCATTTTGCTAGATATTATATCGATGATGTGGTTTTACTGAGATGTATTGTTAGGGTTCTTGCTAGCTGCAATGATAATGATTTATTTAAGTGATTCAATTGGTTAGTAAAATAGTGTTCATTTTGGTAGTTTCTTATGTTGATGATGTGATTTTGCTGAGATGTATTGTTAGGGTTCTTGCTTGCTAATTTTACTGATTTGAGCTTTATAGAGTTGAATGTTTGCGTTGTTGACTTGGTTCTTCTGTAAGCTAAGAGTAAAGAAAATAAGAAATTGATATGGTGTATGTTGAATTTATACAGTTGGTTTAATTGTATGTAATTGAGTCTTTCTGATGAACATAGCTTCAAACTTGATGATATGGGACACCTGAGACTTGATTAGTTTTGATAATGGGAATTTCGTACTATAAAGTTTTGTCAACAATCAACATTTCCTTTTTAACTTGTTTGGTTTAGATGGATTGAATTGAAGTTTATAAATTATGGGAAAACTGATTGGTTGTGGTGAAAATAAGGAGGAAGATGCATTGTGAGCTAGTGTCGTTTAAATGCCCTAAGTAGAGGGAATGAACTATGAATAAATTTGATTTTTGGTTGATATCTAAAAACACGATTCTTTAGTGTTAATTGATCTTGTGTGAATGGATAAACAAAATCTAATAGTTAGTATGGACATATGGTACTTGCTTTAAGGAGAATTGAAATGAGGCCCACAAAATGGAAATGGAGGTAAATGGCGGAGTGAACAGATTCTTATATATGTTTTAGTTGAAATAGTTAATCATTTTACAAGTCTGTGGTTTTAATAACTTTCAATTTTAATAAAAGTGTACGTCTTTTTTGCTTTTTGCAGATCAAAATGGTTCCTCGACTAGTATTAGCAAACATCAAGAATTGCAGGATTTAGATTGGAGAGCAAAGCTTGCTTTGCAACACGTCAAATCTCTTTTCTCTAAGGAGGCAAGATATTGAATATTTCCTTCTATACTTTAAAGTCTTGAAGCAGTATTATTTAGTAATCTTTAATTTTAGTAACCTTTAACTATATGATTTAGGTTATTGATGTCATCAAGGCTAACACAGATGACATGGGACCCCTGAGTCTTGATTCTTTTCGGAAAAACAACTTTTCGGCTTCTTGGAAATTTGATGGGCAAGAAACTGTGGTTGATAGTGTTAACACGCAAGAGACCCCAAAAGTCAAACAAGATGCGTCTTTAGATGGTAAATGATGTTTTTTTACTGATGTTTTTGAAATACTTTTAGTTGTATGTAAATCTAATGACATTTATGTTTATTTTCTTAATGCAGCTGATCATACTCAACGTGATGATTCACCTGCAAACCTAGCAAGAAGGGTATTTGAACTTATGAACCAAAAAACTATAGTTGGCAAAATGGGCGGGGCGGGTGGGCTGGTTGTGTAATGGGTCAAAAAAACTAAATGATTAAACACAGTCTGTTGTTCTTTTATGCAGCAACTGAGAGAAAAGAGGCGTGAAAAACGAGCAGCTGATCTATTAAAGCAAGATGATGATGTAATTTTAAAGCTTGAAAATGAAGCCATTGAACGGTCCAAATCAGTTGATTCTGCTGTTCTTGGAAAGTACAGTATATGGAGGAAAGAAACCGACAATGAAAACATAGATACAACTGTACGGTTGATGCGGGATCAAATGATCATGGCTAGGGTTTATGTCAGCCTTGCATTAATGAAGAACAAGACAGACATGGCTCATGAACTACAAACCCGAATTAAAGAAAGTCAACGTGCTTTAGGAGATGCAACAAATGATAATGATCTTAACCAAAGGTACTATGTTTTGTTCAACTTAATAATGGTTGAATCAACAGATTCCACCTGTGATTATCTATGGGTCGAATCATAGGTTATGGATAACCAGTTTTATACCAACATCCAACAAATTTAATAACAAAAGTTGTTATTTTTCATCATTTCATTTATTAATTTATAAATAATAAAACTTTCATATACAGCTTGAAAATAGCAAATATGCAAATACTTTTTTCTATAACTCTTTTTATTACAATTGGTTTAAATGTTTTTTATTATATAATATCACATATCACTTTCAATACACACATCCAAACACCTGCAAAGATTTTTATTTTATTTTTTAATTTTTGGTCTTACGTGTTATTGACTATAGCGCCCCGGAGAAAATCAAAGCCATGGGTCAACTGTTGTCGAAAGCTAGAGATCAACTTTATGACTGCAAATTAGTTACTGGGAAGCTGAGAGCTATGCTTCAATCAGCCGATGAACAAGTTCGTAGCTTGAAAAAACAGAGCACGTTTTTAAGCCAATTAGCAGCTAAGACGATTCCTAATGGAATTCATTGTCTATCAATGCGGTTGACAATCGAGTATTATCTTCTTCCACCAGAGAAAAGAAAATTCCCTAAAAGTGAGAATCTTGAGAACCCGAGCCTGTATCACTATGCTCTCTTCTCTGATAATGTTTTGGCTGCTTCGGTTGTTGTCAATTCTACAATCATGAATGCTAAGGTAAATATTTATATCGTTTCCAAAATATCTTTTAATGCAAAAATTGTTCTTATGATCAGTTAGGAGTTAATTCCATGGATTAATTATGTTTTCTTTGGTGGTAATACAGGAACCAGAGAAACATGTTTTCCATCTTGTTTCTGATAAATTAAACTTTGGAGCAATGAATATGTGGTTCCTATTAAACCCACCCGGTAACGCTACTATCCATGTCGAAAATGTTGATGAATTTAAATGGCTAAATTCATCGTATTGTCCTGTTTTACGACAACTAGAATCAGCTGCGATGAAAGAATTTTACTTCAAAGCCGATCATCACACAACACTCTCGGCCGGATCTTCAAATTTAAAATATAGAAACCCTAAGTATCTTTCCATGTTAAACCACCTTAGGTTTTACCTTCCACAAGTTTATCCCAAGTTAAATAAAATCCTTTTTCTCGATGACGACATTGTTGTTCAAAAAGATTTGACCGGGTTGTGGAAGGTTGACCTTCATGGGAAAGTCAACGGTGCTGTTGAAACGTGTGGTGAAAGCTTCCACCGGTTTGATAAGTATTTGAATTTTTCAAATCCACATATTGCTCGTAACTTTGACCCGAATGCCTGTGGATGGGCTTATGGGATGAACATGTTTGACCTCAAGCAATGGAAAAAGCGCGATATCACAGGCATTTACCACAAGTGGCAAAACATGGTCAGTATTTCTTTTATTCTTGATAAAATATTATCCGGGGGTCTTATAATAACCGTTCTTTTTTCTTTTGGATATCAGAATGAAGATCGGGTCTTATGGAAGCTCGGGACTCTGCCCCCAGGGTTGATGACGTTTTATGGGCTCACGCATCCGCTAGACAAATCTTGGCATGTACTAGGTTTGGGCTATAATCCTAGTATCGACAAAAGTGACATTGAGAATGCAGCCGTTATACACTACAACGGTAACATGAAACCGTGGCTCGAGTTGGCGATGACCAGGTACCGATCATACTGGGTCAAATACATAAAGTTTGACCATCCATACATCCGAGGCTGCAAGATAAGCGAATGACCGACAATGGTACTTACCAACATTGTTTATTCTTCGATTCTTTGTTACCTATTTCCGTTTACTTGTTAGTCCCTTACGCCCCTGAATCGGGTAGTCGTAGTGAAGAACATTATAGTTGACTTTTCGGTATACGTTTCAAATATGGAGCTACATTTGGATTATCTTAGGATTGTAAACAACTTACATTGAAATGTTTATTTAAATGGTTTTTTCTTTTGGAGTTCAATCTCATTAAGGTGATATTATCTTGTTCGAGTTGGTTGACGTTGAATTGCATATGAAAAGTTGGTGATTGCAATTCTTGTTGAGTGCATTAGCATTTATTAGTAATTGCTCTAATTGTAATATTTAAAATGATTTTAACCACTTATGAGACCATTCTATATCTAATTATATTTGACATACATTACATGCAAATGTATTATGTTATGCAAATATATTATTCTTACGGTTTTTACCTAAATTAATTTTCTATTAAAAGTGCCTCTAATATGCTTGAGGAAGCATATATGATGACTTAATGAAATAAATTTATATATTATTAATTATCAAATGTCATGTTTAGTGGGTTGTACAATATGCTTCATAGGTTGTATCAACCTTTGTCGTTTTTTTTAATACTTAACTTCTTTCTTATCTTAATCCAATAAGAAAACCACAATTTTATAAGAAAACTAGAGAAAATCAATAAAATTGATCACATACTTTAATAATTTTTTATCACTACCCTCTATGTGTATGTGTGAGTATATATATAAATAAGGGTATGGATTAAATAAAAATTATAGCATTTTTTTACATATACATCACACATAGGTTAGGTATACATTACCATTTTTCATTTGATATAGTGTTACATATACGTAAAACTTTTCATTCTCGTATGTATGCTCAACATATGTGTGCTAAATACTTTTTTATGAACGGCCAACGAATAATTTTTAAGTCCGGTCACCGGGGTAAACCCATTGGCGAAAGGCCACCCACGTCCGTGAACACAAACAGTGCTGATGATCCGGCTCACCTACCATTCCAATGGAAACTCATCACCCAGATAAAACCTTTAGCTCACTTAGAGTATATTGCACCTAGTGAGACTTCAACTCATAACCTCTACCTTGGAAAGTCATAGGGTGCCTCCTTCTAAACCAATTGATCTAGAACTCATTGGCGCGTCTGTGTGTCTATATATATATATATATTAGATCTTTGGGTCTGACAAACCTATTTGGTGCTAAAACCGATGTATTGCCGGCACCTGATGACGTATGCTTGTTCATCATTGGAACTAAATACACTTAGCCAATCATATATACTTGTAATCAAGTCGAGGTTTGGTTGTAACGATATGTGTTCTATAACCTTGCTAACTCATAACCTATGACAAGAATTGTTATTTGTAACATTGTTATATTATGTATGAAAACCTTGGAAACTCATCAACTTTTTAGTTGACCTCTTATTTTTATCATGTTTCAGGTAATGCCCAAGTTTAAAGTGATCAAATGAAGCTTACGATAATCTAAGATTCGGACCTAGTTAATTGAATAAAAGAATTATGTTTTGTTATGTTATGCTTGGAATTATTTCATGTTTGAGACTTATGATTGTACATTCTTTTGAAACTTATAATTTTAATATTTACATTTAAATATAGCGTTATGTGGCTGTGACCAATCTTAACTCTCACATCTCGACGATTCCGCCGTCAAGGTTGGGGTGTGACAATATATGTATATATATATGTAATATATATATATATATATATATATATATATATATATATTATATATATATATATATATGTGTGTATATGTATATATACATATATATATATGTATCTATATATATGTGTATATATATATGTAAATATATATATAATATATATATATATATATATATATATATATAATATATATATATATATATTCTTTCAACTTTGATCTCCTATTTTCGAATTTTATACAATTTTTGTTTTACAATTCTGTTGAAAATTTGCAATGAACTCACCGCAGCATGCGTGTATGGTTCAACGTATTTACCGTTATTTTCCCCGTTTAACGATCCCGTCGCAACGCGCTGGATCTAGATCGACTTATTGTTTTATATGTTTTACGTTCCGCTTACGCAGTTTAATATTTTTATACCTACTTTTCATTTGTTTTTATTATATTTTTATTATGAGTTTTTTGGATGTTCGTGGTCACTGGTGGTAGTGTGTTATTAGTGATATTTGACATGGTTTTACGTCTGGTGGTAGTGTGTTATTAGTGATATTTGACATGGTTTTACGTCTCCGCTGCAACGCAGAGGGCTTAAGACTAGTTGATTGATAATTATATAATTAACATTTTTGTAAAAGAGAACAAATTTAAAGGTGTGTTGGATCTTTTACTAGAGTGAACAGAAACGATCAACTATGAAGCTACAAGAAGCAAACAAGTATGTTCTTGCCTTCTTTCACATATCTATTACCTCACACTCCAAAGGTTTATTTGACAAGAATGCATCAAGATTCTTACATATATGATCATAAAGATCCCGACACGCCTCTTCGGTCACAGCGCCATGATGAGGCGTCAATACAACGTTTTCCAACCCAAAAAGCTCTTCGGAAAGTTAGGCTCGTGTTCAAAAACATCCAAACCAGCACCACCGATCTCCCCTTTGACCAAACATTCAATGAGTTCTTTCTCGTTGATGATTGCTCCTCGCGCAATGTTAATGATGACTCCTTCCTTTCCTAGAACCAACATCACTTCTCGATTGATCATGTGGTGTGTTTGGTCGGTTAGCGCACAAGAAATGATCAAGATGTCATTGTTAGTCGCTAGTTGATAAATGTTGGGATAGAAAGGGTATGTCACATGTGGTTTCATGGTTCTTGATGTGTACGAGATGGTGCAGCCCATGGCATTGAGTCTTGTCGCGATATGAAGCCCGATTGATCCTAGGCCGACGATCCCAACTCGCTTGCCACCTAACTGGAAGTTGAAAACGGTCTCAACAAATCGCTATCATAGAATATGTTTGATTAGTAGTTTACTTGCTACTATAGTATAGGAAATAATTCTATACAGAACACTAAATGTTACGAGAACAAGTTAGACAAATTGGATCATTCTTTTTTCTAATTGTAGATGCTTTTAAAATTAAAATAAAAGTACAACATATATTTGCTCTCCTGAAATTAAGAGAATGCCAACAGATTTTGTTTAATATATAACGTACAAACGTGTAACTCATGCGTATATCATATTATATCTACACAACCTACACATTAGACTTGCAAAAAAACCGGGTACGGACCCGACCCGGGTCCGGGTTCGGGTACAATCCGGTACCGGGTGTACCCGGTTCGTACCCGGAATAAACCGGCGGTTTCAACCCGGTTTGGGTTTTTTTTGAATTTTCTAAAACCCGACCCTACCCGCCCGACCCGACCCGAACCGGTCTAAACCCGAAGTGAACCCGGTATTGGACATAAAAAAGGGAAGAAAATTAGAAAAAATAAACTAAACCCGGTATTGGACCCGGTTCCGGACCCGACCCGAACCCGACCCGTCTAAACCCGAAGTGAACCCGGTATTGGACATAAAAAAGGGAAGAAAATTAGAAAAAATAAACTAAACCCGGTATTGGACCCGGTTCCGGACCCGACCCGAACCCGACCCGGTCTAAACCCGAAGTGAACCCGGTATTAGACATAAAAAAAGAAAAGAAAAATAGAAAAAATAAATTAAATCCGGTATTGGACCCGGTTCCGGACCCGACCCGATCTACCCGGGTATGGCGGGTAGGGTTTTCCCGCAAGTGAACCCGACCCGGGTTCACCAATACCCGGGTACAAAAAAACCAGATTGGACCAAACCCCGTTTCGGGTCCGGCCCAAAACCCGATTTGTGCATGACTACTACAAATGTTTAGGAAATGATACGTTAAAATTTAAAAACGCGTATATTTTTATTAAATGGATTTTTATATATATAAACATGTTATATGCAAAAAGTGCATAAATTAGAGGGGCATTTACATATTTTCCCTTCTTAAACTCTTTAATTACATATTTACCCAAGTTAAAAAATTAATTATATATTTCCCCTTTCTAAAACATATATATTACATATTTACCCATTTATTAAAATTAGTTATTGAATGGTTATTGTATCCATAGTTTTACTGAGTTACTTTTACGTATTTCTCTTCTTAAAAACATCAAATACTTATTTACTCAAGTTTGAGTTTTTTATATAAATAAAAACTATATAATTATAACTCCAAATAAAAAAGTTCATTTCAAAACAATAATCACTCTAATCCAAGTTATATCTCCAAACACAAAACACAATTATCAAAAGTTCAACAATCATAATAATAAAACATTAATACGTAAATATTTCATAGTAAAAACAAGATAAAATAATCACTTGAATGGTTAATTTTAATAAATGAATACATATGTAATATATGTGTTTTAGACTTTAAGGAAGAGGAAATATGTAATTAATTTTATTCCTTGGGGAAATATGTAATTAAAGTATTAGGAATAAGAAATATGTAAAAATTCCTAAATTAGAAGATGAACCATTGATAAAAAATACATATATATATATATATTATATATATATATATATATATATATATAATTTAAACTAGTTCCTTTTTATTCTTGTAATAATTTAGTGTAGTTTATAGTTAATGACTATTATAACGTGGAAGATTCATAAGAAAAATGATATGATTATGTGAAAATTTAAGAAAAATAATTAAACTAATTATATAGTTGTAGATTTTTTTATTACCACCCTTTTTATATGTGTAACAATATTTCATTCGATGGGTAGGGGTCAAATGAAATTCGTAAAATTGTTTTATACGTCACAAATAGATTTTGTATACGTAATAATATTTCATTCGATGGAGTGTTACGTATACATAACCCTATTCATTCTCGTATTTAATTTTCAACATATTATATATATACAAGTTACCAACTTTGGTATGCATTATGATTTGTACCATATGTATTTGTGGGTTGTACCCATCTTCTTTTTAATATTATCCTTTTCTATTTTAACTTAATATTTTTATATCTTTTACAATTTAACCCTAACATTTTATTATACTTTACTCAATTATACTTTTTAGATTTTAGAAAATTTTTATTTTACGTTTCGGTTTAAATTTTGCGAGTTAACACGTCGCAGAGAGTGTGTGTAGTTCAACGCTTTTACTATTATTTTTCCATTTTAAGGGTCTCGTTGCAACGCGTTGGTCCTATATCGACTAATTTATTCTTTGCATTTCAGATGCATGGTTTAACATTTTTACATCTATTTTTCGCTTGGTTTTTTCGCTTTTTATTTCTATTTTAATTCGACATTTTTCCGTGTTGGTGGTCATTGACAACGATATGTCATTGGTAATACTTCACACATTTTTACGCCTACCGCTACAACACGAGAAGAAGCTTAATACTAGTTTGTAATAAATACTTAATACTTTTTTTAACATTTAGAATACTAAATATATATATATATATATATAAAAATCAAGTTAGTAATTATCTTCGGTTTTCACATAACTATCATGATAGTTTTCTTGTATAATCACTAAATATTAAAGTATGAACAAACCTTATGAGTAAGAGGATAGTCTCCTTCAAAGGGCCAAACCCTACTCTTAACAAGTCGATTACCAGCACTGATCCTTCTAACAACATCAACCAACAACCCGACCGCCATATCCGCCACATCCTCCGAAAACGTCGATCCAGCATTCGCCACAACGATCCCACGCCTTTTGCACTCTCCTACATCAATATGGTTCACACCACTCGAGCTCGCCAGCACAAGCCGCAGCTCGGGCAGCCTTCGGATGACCTCGGCTGTCACCGGACTCACAGCCGAACACAAAACCACCTTCACATCAGCCGAGTGAATCGAAATGAACTCGTGAAGAGGAACAGAAGCTTTCCATGGTTTCAGGATGTTGAATTGTTTTGAGAATTCGAGCTCATAGGCTTTGAACACGAGCGGTGGACCGAGGACAAGAATGGCGGGCCCGGGGGCACGCGGTGCCGGGTTCATCGGACTTGCTGGTGGTTCGATCTCCGGTCGCCGGAGTTTGGGATCATGTGAGTTGTAGTTGTAGTTTTACGTATACGTAGTGTTAGAACTTAAAGTGAATAATAATGATTATATTATAATTTATAATTTATAACGTGTAAGCTATAAAGTTAGTGGACATGATCCGTTTTAGTGGTGTTATAATAGTCAATAATAATATCACTCTTTGGATCCATACAAATGGAAGTTATACTCTATGTATATCTTAGTTTATCTATACTACTATATAATACATATTTTTATATAAAAATGTAATTTTATTAAAAATACAAGTTTTAAAACAACATGTACAAATAAGTGCATCACATTTAAAAGGGGTAGAATAAAGATTTGATTAAAAATTTAAGACACTTTAAGGGTAATATGGTAAATTTATCCATTAAATTTATAAAATTTAACATTTTTGCACTTGTCTCTTTTATGTATTTAATAAACAATATTAATATATTATTTAATGATATCATATTATTTAATTTACTTCATTAATTTTTATTTTATTTATGATACTAGAAATTGGCATTTAAATTTATATTTACTAATTATATTTTTATAACTAAATAATATTTTAACTAAGTATATTGTTTTATTTAAATATTTAAGTATATAACTTATATAAATCTTCATATTTATAATAATTATAATACTATTATTTTTCTAGGGCATATTATAAGTTTAATAATTTTAATATTTATCTATATTTTTTACAATAAAAATGAGAGGATGATAGAATGATGATTTTACATATGGATTAGGACACTCATATGAAAAGTAATGCTTAAATTTCAAATAATTAATCATTTTATTTCATTTATGCTCTTACAATAAAGTATAATATATGATTGTTTATAATACAAAGGCTAAAACATATACACGTGGTCAAATAAAATCATCATTTACTTTCAATGTCGTTTATCAGTTATTAACAACTCAATAACAATCAAGATGATAATTTTTGGTGATAAATTCTCCATTAACTTTTTTCGGTATATACAAATCACCACAAAAAACTAACTCCGATGATTATAAAACTCTAATCTACATTCATAAAAAACCTCTCTAAAATCTAGGTAATAAGTGATTTTCGACCATAAATACCACCTATATTTTCATTATTTTTATTCGGATAATATAATTGTCTTAAAGATTTTTGTAATATACGTAATTATTTTCTTTTATTCAACTTTCCCAATAGTTATGTTTTGAATTTTTAATTTACGTCATAACACACCGAGCCGATACCGACTAAAATCGAATTCCCAAAAAATCATGCACCAACCGCAACGCCGCAACACGCGGACATTCCAACTAGTATTACTATATATGTAAGGGCTATTTAAAAAAAGAGTTTTCCAAACACTATAAATACAAACCAGTTACTACAAATTTAAACATCAATATCATATTCTCTTTTACTTATTTCAAATATTATGTATTATGGAATCTGACAAAAAATCCACAAAATCCCAATCCCAAAAAACAAATAGGATTAAAACTTTGGAATCAAACCAACACATAAGCTCAAATGAGCCTGTTACAAGACCCTCCCCAACATTAACGAAAATGTCTCACCGACCAGGCCGAGACGCAAAGGCAATATAGTGGGGGAGTCTTCAAGCAAAACGATATTGAACGAGGCCATTAGTGACTACAAAGCGATGAGGGAGAAAGAAATGAAGCAAAAAAGGAACGAGAAGCGTTTCGTATGAAAGTAATCAAATCGAAATTGGTCTTCCTAGATTTACGATGAAAGACTTTGTTTCGCGAAATGCTAGACGAGAACATGAAGATTTTTCTTAAACCGCATGACAATATTGTTCCCGAGTCATTGTTGAAAAACGTCCTAGAACGCAAACGACAAATTGCGCGGCTACATGGTTGGAAATTTAATTTATAGATTTTGAAGTTTTAGTATTTATTTATTTTTAATGTTATTATTTCAATATGTTTTTTAATTTTAATTTGTAATTTTTTTTGTAAAGTAATTTTATTATGACACTAAAACTTCAACATATAGCGGCATGAGTGTTCCATTAAATTTTATGTAATGGTAAAACGTGATGTGATATAATAAAATTTTAGCACGAGACTTTGACACGAATCCCAAGACTTTGACGAATATCCTTTGTAGCAACAAGAACCGATCGTTAATGTTATTCAATTCCATTTGGTGTTATAACTTTGGGACCATTTTGGAAATCTTAATTGCAAGCATCAAAGTAGCATAGAAATCATTATTAAATACATATTTTATATGTCTAGAAATTCATAAGTAGTGATTAAATATATTAAGAGTTGGGTCTAGAAATTCATAAGTAGTGATTAAATATATTAAAAGTTGGGTTATTGTATTGTTAATAAAATTTAATACAATTAACATGTGAGATTCAATTATAACATGTTTGGTTATATAATGATAGAAATTGAAATTGAAAATATAAATAGGATTCATCAACTCAGAGAGTCTGATAACTTTAAACTTAACTGATCACTAATGTTTTATCGGCTACAAATAATCACGCACAAATTCATACTTGCATCCATACCCTATCACACAAACATGAATACATGTAACAAATACCAAATAGAAATTCGAAAACCTTAATGCATGTAACAAATACCAAATAGAAAATTGAAAAAGTTATATATAAAAGAGAAAATTATGGGTCTAGCAATTATGACCTATTTTATAATATATTAATTATCAACTTCTCTATGCATAAGGTGTTGTATTTTATGCATAGAGTGTTGTATAAAAATATTATTTTGTTATTTTCAATCTAAAACCTTTTTTTTTCTTTGCAATACAACCTCACTAAATTTAAGTTTTTTACTTTTAACTCAAAACTTTTCACCTTTTGCAATTTGACTTTACAACTTTTTTTATTTTCAACTTTAATCCCTTATACTTTTATTTGTTCGTAAATTTATATTTTACGTTTCGTTCTAAGTTTTGCATGTTAACACTGCGCAACATGCATGTGTGATTCAACATTTTTACGTTTCGTTCAAAATTCTTTTACTTAACATGACACAACGTGCACGTGTGGTTTAACGTTTTGGCGTCTATTTTGACACATTTGACATGTTCATCACAACTCGCGGTTCCTAGATCAACTTAGTTATTTTTTTCTATTTTTTAAGTGTCGGTCTAATTTTTCCACACTCACACACTGCAACGTTAGTGTTGGTGGTCGCTGATAATGGTGTGCCATTAGTGTTATTGACACGATCGCGAGGGCTTAATTCTAGTTTTTTTCTAGTAATCATCTGATAGTAACATACTTTCTGTATTGTTGTACTAAAGTCACTTAAAGTTTGATATTTATACTTTAAGTTCTTATAAATCTTAAGCTTTATAAACTTAAACGACTTAGTTGGAACATATATGAAACTTGGTTACGTTTAACGATAATTTTTTACAGTTACTAGACTGTTTTTTGTGTTTTTTATTCACTATTACCTTCTATTCAGGTAAAATTAAAATGAAATAAATAAATAGTAATCAAGATTTATATATATTGCATTTGTGTTTATTTTGCTCATTACACCAATGAGACATTGTACAAGATAGGTAAGAAATCTATCTCCCCCACTCTGTACTTTTTATACTTCTCTTTATTCACAATTCAAAATCTACAAAAGAAACACAAGTGAAAGTGATAAAAGCCAAACCGAACACATTTTTGTCAGAACATGTTATGATTAGAATAAAAAAAACATATTCTTAAAACAGTCTATTTGTCACGAACACATTTTTTTTAATACACACGTGTTTAGACCAAAGTCATAAAATGTAATTTGAAACGACTAAAATAAGAAGTAATACTTAACGGCTGTCAGGTTAAGTTAGACGGAATAAAATCGTGACCAAACCTTAAAACTAGGGACCAAATATTTGACTTCTTATTTTATTTGACCAAATCAATAATATTAACAGAAGCCTTAACTAACAAACCAAGCGTCCCAATCGTTCTAATTTCCCCAAAAGAAGATCATCAACAACTTCATATGAACCTTTGTAATTTTTCAAGCACAGGAAGATATTAAGGTACGTTAATTCCTGTTTTCTCCACCTTAATCATTAGATCTAGCCATATCGAGTTAATGCATGTATCCAACGTGGTCATTTTCTTGTAGTTTGACGCGTTATATTATCATCATTTAAGATGCTAAAACACAAATTCAAATTCATAGTATACTGAAGCATAAATGATTTACAGTCGATCTAGTTATTATTAATATCTTAATACACAAAAAAAAACAAACGAAATTAAGAGAATCAAATTCACAAAAGAAGTATGAAGTATATCACATTTGATAGACAACACATATCACCAACACGGCCACACGGGTTAGCGCGGTTTAACCCCACCATTTTCTTCAACAGAGTTCACGGGAGTCGATGTGCCGCTCTTTCTAGAGCCACTGGTTCCGGTGATGGTCCGGCCCATAAACTTTCCAGCCTTGCTTAGTCCGCTACCAACGGCCCCCAGCCCACTTCCAACCAGCCCAACTCCAGCACCGACACCAGTTCCAACCAGCCCAACACCAGCGCCGACTCCAGTTCCCACGAGCCCGACTCCTGTGCCAATGCCAGTGCCCACGAGCCCGACACCAGACCCGACTAACCCTGCTGCTCCATCAATGGCATCCATGGTGCTTCCGATTAGTCCTTCAGCCTTAAGTCTCTTCTTCTCTTCTAGAATCTTCTTCTCTTGTTCTATAGCAGCATCTTGCTCTTCTTTGGTAAATTGATGATATTTGACCTATATATTCCATTATATAATTACAAATTCCATAATAATCAATCATATAAATTTGTTATAAAAAAAATACATACCTTGACTGTAAGAGTTCCTCTATCTTTCTTATCTTTTATCTTGAGCATATCAAGTGAAGGTTGCAATCTCAATTCAATCTCTTTTTCAATTTCTGGTTCGAGACCAATTAGAGGCAATTTCGCTATTCCCAAACGCTTGTCTTGCCCAATGTCTTGATCCAAAACCTGTTTGGGTCCCACCCGTACGTTCGTTATTATAATTGTTACACTTGATTTTAAACATAAGAAAAGGTTTTAACTTTTAACCTCAAATACAGCAAATTGGGTCTCCTTGTCTTCTGCAATCAACTGAATAACATGATTCCAAACAGGATTAAGGTTGTTATCAACAACCTTTGTCTTGAACTTTTCGAGTGGCCGAATATATGCAGTCACATAAGGATCAGATTTTCCGATCATTTCCATGTTTTTCAAATTATTTGCCTTCACGATTGTTAGTGTGACCTGTCCTTGTGGCTTAAGCTCCAGTTCACTGCAGAATATGAAAATAATAAAATAAATTATAATTTGCATCTTTAACAAGAATTATATAATTACTAACTATTACTACCTTGTATCCACATGTGTACCACCAATTGGAACAACAATCCTATGTGGCCATTGAAGCATATCTGTAACTATTGTCTTTACAGTATCCTACACAACATGTAAATGTATGATGAGGAATGGGCTATTAAACACATCATAAACAAACTTCGTTAACACATCATATCGGCCTAAATGATCCCGACAAAATAGTTAACATGATAACATCTGATATTAAACACATCATAAACAAACTTACATCTATCATATCAGAAAGACCAGGAATGGCTGTTAAACTTCCACCAATAGCCTTCAATGTATAATCAATTTTTGGCTCTGGCTGATATATTATATGAAGTATTAGAATAGTACAATACGTCAATAAGCACCGACTTTCACATGTTTCAGAATCAAATATAAGTTTATACCTCAGAAAGTAAAGCAACAACGACAGCAGAGATGCAGGGTATTTCTTCACAGAGTTGGAAAATAACACGAACAACTGTGAAAACTTGTAGATTCTTCAGCTGTAAGCAGCACAAGAACACAATCTTATATTAGAACACAACGATTCATAAATATCATAAAAAGAAGATAACTAATTAAGCCATAGGCATGCCAACCTGAATAGGTAAATTAGCAACAACTGCAGCTTCAACTCCTAAAACAATATTGGGATCACCGCCCCAACGCAAATCTATGTCCATTGTTATTTGACCTTTCTTAAGGCTTTGAACGCGAATACCTGCACATTATAAGTAATTATATGAACTTAACAACTCAAATTCATTACTCATATATGTTTCGTTTTCCTTTTCACCTTTTTAAAACAACAAAAACTAAAGCATGGAAAAATTTGTAAAAGAAGTATGAATTGCAATAAGATGTACCTTCAATCTTTGGTGGCACAGTCCCTAGAGATAGTTTATTAAACTTCAAAGATGTGATTCCAGTTGGGCGATAGTCTTCCAATAGCGGCTCAACAGATTCCTTAATTATAATACGAGCTGCCTAAACATATAGCATTTAACAAAACTAGATTAAACAACAAGTTCACTAAACCTAAGAACCTAAAAAATACAGAAAATATAAATGCAAAATTAATCTATAATGAAAACTCGACATAGAGAACTTACTTCTTCAATGTATGGCCAGAGTTTGCTTAATTGTTTATTCAACCATTTCACCTGTAACATCAAGCCATGAAGATAAGTACAAATTCAACAAAAAAACTTTATGACATTTTGACAATTAAAAATATAAGAATCACATCCAAGTTTATGCATTGCTATCAATGAAAAATAACAAGATTATGTGTGTTTCGAAGTGCTAACCTGTTCGTAAACAGGAAAAGATATCCATTCTGGAAAGTTGTCACCACAGATTTTCTTCAAATCATCTCTATTGAGAGATCCAAGGAGTTTTATGTCAACTGCCTGAGGAAGAAACAAAGTATCTCAATATGGTGTTCGTGGGATAACAGTTCATCTCAAAAGAAAGATTTTTCAATACTAAGTAGTCAAGATGGCTGCCTAAAGTTATAGTCACTGCAACTTCAGATTAATGCCATTACAAGTATGTCACAGAGCATATGATATCATGTTAACTATCAATTTATTAATTCAGCTTCTTGACCCACTATTTAAACCATAAGTCATAGTCTAAAGAGCATTATGCTATTAAAAGGTGTACAATATGCTGAACAAATAACGAGTAAATTTAGTTTAAAAATCAGAAAAAAGATAAGTAGATTGAGAGAAAAAAAACTCCACACCAGCTGCCACATGCCCAATCTCACTACAAACAATAGTTTACCACCACTCCTAAACAATAAATTTAAAGTGCTTGACTATTACATTCAAACATTAACTTATTTTTAACATCACTTATAAATTCATGAACAAATTAAACTTTTTACAAAATAGTACAAATGCTTAGGTGGTTTTACCTCAACTCTCCACAAAGACGTGAGTAGAAAAATGATTTCACATCAGATTTCATTCAAGAAACTTTGCAGCTTAAAAGCCCCAAATACCACAACTTAATATCAGTCTCACAACTGTTTTTGAACTAATTTACAGATCCTATAACCAAACCTAACAATACCAACAGTAAAAACAAACCCCTGATGTAACATTTCTTGGGTAACCCATGATCACTTCCACATAGTTATTAGGTAATTCAACTTACTTGCAGATTACACAAGCCCTAAAATCGATTTCACAAACAAAATCAGAAGTTTAGTAAAACCCTAACAATCAAATTAACCAACATAAGACGCAAATCGCATCAAGAACTCAAAGAACCCCAACAATTAACTACCTTAGCGATTCGTTTACTGCTCCGATACCTCATCATCTGCCGCCACCCCGCCATAATCGCAATCCCAAATAGGGTCCCAACAAGAATCCCAGAAATCAACCCCATTTCGGATCAACTCCAACTCGCTGAACACAAGGGTGCAATCAATTGAAGATCAAATCAACCCCAGTTTCAGTTTGAGAAAAAAGATAAAGAAAGTGAAACTGAAAGGGGTAGATGAGTGATTACCGATTGAAGATGATGAGAATTAGTGTGGGTTAGGGTTTCTCTCTCTAGAAGTCGCAATCGGCTTCGTTGTTGTTGTTGTTATTGATGATTTGCTTGTGTAGTTAATGGGGAAATGGGGTCGGTGTGGGGAATTGCTTGAGGCTTGAGTTGCAGAATATTATGTGATGAATGTGAGAGAGAAAGAGGTCAATGTAACGTTGGTTTTAACTTTGAAGAGAATATTATTACGCTAATGGTCAAATTAGAGGTGTAGTGTAATAATAATATTATTAAGTTTTGTTAAGATATTTGTTAAGTTTATTTATGTAGATGACGATTTTAATATTCTACAAACCAGTATATCTGAAACAATAATAAATAAATAAGTTAAATATAATTTTTATTTCTTATTTCGTTTTTAAATATAAAAGAATTCATACTCAATTACTACCGGTGTTACTTGAAACGACATTCCGTTCACACTGCCTTCATTGTCACTTGGAACCAACGTCATCCCTTCATCTTACCATTTATGGCCACAAATGGAAACTAGAAAAAAAATTTATTACTGATCTAACAAGTTTAAAGTAATAATTAACCCACCAAAGTATGAAGGTTGTGATGTTAGAATTATTTAATTCACTAGAGAATTAGGTCATGGATATGATGGTGAAACAACCCAATGGTTGAAGGGGTTTTAATCTTTGACAAGATTACAACATTAATTTGTTGAAAATAGTAGGACCAACTAACCATCGTTTGGTATTTTAAGGGTGTGTACCGAAAGTCTGAAACACAATCGGGTGTGATGACTTGTGGTATTATCCAATGAAGTGGTTCATCAAGCCTCAATTTGTTATTTTGGTGGAGAAATAGATGCCTAATTCATGCTTATTGGTGACGAGGCGATGTTTTTGTAGAAAAATTATGAAGAAATATAGCTAGGGGAGGTAACGAGTCATGAGGATAGATGAAAACACGTATGTGAGGTCAACCGTGACAAAAGGATTGAATGATAGAGAGATACGAAGAAAAAACCAAGTATTGGATCCAAAAAAAATTACAGGTTTGATAAAATACGAATGAGGTTGGTTTAATTTAAATTTTATTTTATTTTTATATTATTTGAAAAATACACAGATGTTTATTGTGGTTTTAAAATGATAAAATAGTTATTTATATATACTCAAGAGAATTTTTGATAAAATATAGTATTGGATCCCAAAAAATTTTACAAAATTGAAACTACAAACACCAAACTATCACTTTTGTAAGGCCAGGACCATTTGTCATTCTGATAATAGAACCAAATTAGTCATTTAAACAAACACATAATTTACTATATCACTATAACTCTTTTAAGTTTATATGATATTATAGATGTCTAGTAACATATCACGAAATAATGTTTACACTCTATTTATTTTTCAAAATATAAACAGTCGCTAGATCCTCGCCATTCTAAATCTAAACGGTTACTGATTTAAACTAAAAATATTAAAGAAAAAAAAGAATGATACAATAGCTACTTATACATATGTCGTTAATACTAAAATTACTAACATGAAACTAATACAAGCTTTCATTACAAATCTAAGCCATGGATCGTCAATTATAAAATATTAACATAAGATTTATAGAAGTGAATGAAGAAAGAAAAAGAGTATGTAGAGACCAATAAAGTATTTGAGTTTTTATCAAATGGTCCACATATATCACAACTTTTTATTAAGATTGCGAGAATTTTAATGTTTAGTATATAAATAATTCAAGTAATTCGACAATTAACTGATTCAATTGGGTTCGATAATGCAAAAATATGCATGTTCCCCACCAAGAGTATTTATTTTGTAATGACATGAGGAAAATATCAATTAATAATTAAATACGTCATGAATGAATCAACTCATTGTTGGTCCCCTAAAATGACTTTGATTTTGGTTTTTATTATATTAAAAAAATACGTTATGTACCGGGAACCCACTTCTAAACTAATTATAGATTACAATATATTTATTGATTTATATTCTGGAAATTCCCAAAGTTTTGATTAATGAAGATTGAAGAAGTCGGGATTCTAGTTAATCGTAACATACCAGAAATGAATGCATTTGAAAAACTTATATGTATCAATCGGTTCGATATCAACCACAATTCTGTTCAGAACTAATTTGGTTTCAAGCTCGAGCATAAGCGGTATTGCAAGAAACATTCAATCAAAATGAGAATATTTCGACCCTCGAGGGCTAGAATGTATTGTTCTTGAGGATGCTAGATGATAACTAGCTTTTTATTAATTGTAACCGGTTTATGAAAGGTTGATCTCATGTTTAAGTCTTGGGCTAAACCCTCTTTATGTGGAATTATCATCTCCAGCTTTTGTGCAGCACTAAGTCTTAGCTTTTAATTAGTCAGCCTTTCTGCTTACCTCTTGTGTATAATACTTACGGACTATTATTAAACATTCCTTAATCAAGGCTAATATATATACAAACATTTTCATTTTATCCAACTCAACTCTTCTATAAGTTATCGTTATACTTTAATTACACATACTCTTAAAAAAGTGACATAGTTATAAATCACAAAAGAGTTGAGTAAGATTAAAAACGAGTGTCGTTAATCATACTTAAGGATAAACGTTAACAAAAACAACTCTTTTTTTCTGAAAAATAATTTTTTCACCTAATACAAGTTTTCTTACACATATAAGTATTTAAACTCGACACGATTATGTGGCCTACATACTTAAAGAAATATATTTTTTTAAAATTGGAAAATAAAAACTTTATGTACTTATTAAAAACTGAATCCAATTAGAGATAATATATTATTCATAAATTGAAATTTAATAATCCAAATTATTACTTATTGATCGATAATGATCCATACTATAATTTGACCGGTAATACTTCCAACTTTTAACTTTTGTTACAAATGATAATTCCAGTAGTATAATTATCATACATTCACACTCAGTTTGTATTTACTTAGGCTTAATTTTGCTTATATATATTTTTATTTCATTCATGATCATTATTGTTAACGAAATTAAGTGTAAATCAAACGTAAATATATAATAATTATGTTAATGAGACTATTGTTAATAATAAAAATAAAAGTTAACATTATTATCAGCAAAATTAATAGTATTGATTATTATTAACCAATAAGGTATAGTTTAAATTATTAAAATCAAATTTGTTTATACTATATAACATAAATTGCTTAAAATAAAACATTTTACAAAAAATATTTTTTTTTCAAATAACAGGTAAGATAAAACAAAGTACACAAAATGATTAGTATGTTCTCAAATTTGTTGTTAACAACATTTATGAAATATTTCATGTTTGGCAACATGGTTCAAAACGCATGCCATCAATATCAAAATGTTGCCGACATCTAACCACATTACTGTTCAAAAAAAAAAGATAAAAAAGAAATATCTAACACGCAACTTATGAAACGTAGGCCAGGGGAAGACTGTTAGACAGGGGCTAACAAAATTTAAATAATTAACTTTTTAAGATAGTAATTATTTTCTGAAGGTTTTTAATTAGTTAACTTAAGTTTAAAAAATGTTTCAATTTAAGTTATTCACTTTTCATGTTATATGTAATTTAAAAGCATTCATATCTTTTTTTAAATTTTTTATACTTTTGATGCTGATAACGATGACATGAATTTGTAAGTATTTTTTTTTCATAATTAACATGTTTTTTTATCTTTTAATATATTTTGTATATGAAAATTCTGACTTTCACGTCTCCTCTCTCGTTACTTTCTTGAGAAAAAAAATCGATGATGACTCGATTTGATCATTTAATGGTCCAATTTAAGAAAAATACGCATCTGTGATTAATTTAAAAATTCACTTTTGAAACTTCATTAATATTTTCTGGCTATTTTTCAAATTTAAAAAACAAGCGTCTTAATCAAATACATATTATATGTGATTCAGAAATGCTTGTGACTAAAATATTATAATTAGACCTCCACAATTATATTTGCAATGATGAGAAGAAATGAGAGATGAAAAGAATATCATATTTTGAAATAAGTACTAATTAAATATATCTGTTTGAGATGCGTATTAATTAAATTTAACTAGCGCGTTGCGATAGAGTCGTTAAACAGGGAGTAATAAGAGTAAAAGCGTTGAACCACGCACGCACGCTACAGTGAGTTAACTCGTAAAATGTAGACCGCAATGTAAAACAAAAAGTTTATAATATATGAAAAGAATAATGGACCAAAGTTGAAAGTAAAAAAATGTCGAGCCTAAATTGTAAAAAAATGTAAAATTATTGAATTAAATACAAGAAATCAAGGATTAAAGAAAAGACAAAGTTAGGTACAACCCACTAAACACATTGTACAACCCATTAAGCATACTAAAGTTAGTTTAGTAATATATATAATTTTAAGCTCATTACTTGAAATATCAAATACTTGATCATATTTTTTTACACATTTTTATAATTTTAATAAATTCACGCTTTTAACAACTTTAAGACACTAATGACATGTTAATATATTCTGATAATCAGGTGAGTATCACCTGATCTCATATTCATCTAACTTGTGAATTTTTTTTAAACATATAATTTCATGTCCAAATACCTTGTACTCTATGTTTTGAGCTTTCTAGCTAGTTAGGTTCTGTCTTTTTCTCGATCATCTCTACTCAACATCCCTTAATCTAGAGAATGAAGAACATAATTCAATTATTAAGGGGTTATATGACAACTTCTGAATTATTAAATGTTGAACTATTAAAAGATTTGAACTATTAATGTGAAAACCCGTATTTTCAGGCTAACTTGGCGGACCTAAAGTGCAAGCTTAGGAGACTTGAGGGGACCATTGTGTAACTTGCACCTAATGCACATAAGCAATTGTGTGTGAACTGAGATGTTAATCATATTTGTGTATATATACAATCCCGCAGATTTATGGTGATGTGGAAGTCGGTTCGAGCATGCGTGTATGTATACACATTTTGTATGGCAGCTGTTGATATGAGGTGTTTGTTATGCCTGTGTGTGCTGCCCACATGTTCTATGCATGTCTATATATATATATAATTTTTTTTATTGCTTGTGTGTGAGTTATTTGTAACATGTGTGTGCTTATCTTGTGTATGTATGTGTACTCATGCAGCACATGTGTGTGTGTGTTTATTACGTGTAAATTGGTGATGGTGGTGTGTGTACTTCATGAAGGGTAGTGGCGCAAGAAGGAAATAATATGCATTTATATTTTGGGTGTGCATGTGTGTGTTGCAGTATGTATGTTCGTTCTAATACATCATGTGTATGTTGCATTTATATAAAGTAATGTGTGCATGTGTTTTTGGATGTTTTGACAAGGAAGGCGCATGGGGAGTTATTTGGTAGGTGTGTGAAGTATATTATATATGTGAGCATGTTGAATGTGCAAATAAATATATATTGTTGGTGTGCATGAGTTCGTGTTTAAATATATATGGTATGAGTCACAAGTGGTAACTTTATTTACTATATATAATATGTTTGGTGTGAAATTAGTATATAAATAATATAAATGCTCGAATAAGATATTTATAAATTATAGTGGATTTGGTGTATTGTAAATGATTGATCTATACTTGTGTTTGTTTGGGGATGGGTAAGTATCATTTCGGTTGCATATATTAAATAAAATCCAGGTTGATCGGAGACCCTAACGTTTGTGCTTTCGTTTATTAGTTGTTGTGCATCTAAGGTGAGTTCTCAGCCCCACTTTCATATTATACTCTCTTTTGGGGAGAGAGACATGTTGTTTTTCATAAACTATACGTTATTTAAATTGATAATACTGCATATATTGGATTACTATTGTGATGCCATTACGCCTCTTCGGACCGTTAATATGGAATTAGCGAGGTGATTGTTAGTAGATCTACTGGGTTTGACAAACCCCACCCGGGCTAGTCGCGCTAGCTTGACTGGAGGTCAAACGGGTGAATGGTTAGCCTGTTTTACAGTGTTGTGGTCTGGTATCCACAGCCGGTTATTATTATTGTCGGCTCGGTCGCGAAATTCATACACATAGTGACTTGTTGTAGGCTAGCTACCTACTTATATGCTTTGATTACTTAATTCGGATTTCATTACTGTTACTTACTGTTTTCTGATAAACCTGTGAACTCACCAACCTTGTGTTGACACTTTAGCATGTTTCTTTTAGGTTCTTAAGCTGCGCACGAATAGGAGCATCTCGCATTGCATTTATCATCGTAGAGTCAAATGAACAATCTACATTTTTCTATAACTTATATTTATTTGGCTTGCGCGTGTTTGCGCCGTTTAAATTATGGTTTATATGCTTCCGCACTTATTTTCATGTTTCGTATTTAATTCTGATTTTAAGAAACCTTATTTAATTTGAAAAATTATGTTTTGAAATTGTTGCGTCGTTTGGTGTAACTAATGGCTAAGATCCTGGTATGTCACGCGCCTAACGGTATTACCCCGTTTTGTGAAATTTGAGGGTGTGACAATTAAGTGTTGAACCATTAAGAGGTCCGAACCATTAAGAGTTAGTATATCATTTAATTATTCAAAAACAAATATCTGACAATTTCAGATAATATGTCTTAACCATTCAACATTAGACCTCTTAACCATTCAGCATCATGTGAATGCTTAACCATTCAGAGTTAAATGTCTTAACCATTCAGACATGTGTTGATGAAACAAACAGTCTAAATCATTAAGTGCTGAACCATTCAAACATCTGAACCATTAAAAGGCTGATTAAAAGTCTGCCAAACAACCCTTAAGTCATATTGTATTTAATACACTTCAACTTTTCTCAGAACTATAAATGACACTCATCTAAGCTTACTGGTAAATTTAAATAATTACTTACTACGAGACTCAAACGTTTAACATCATGAAAAGAAACTCCGGTATGTACTCACCAAATACCATCAAACTACAAAACATTTGGTTTAATATGTAATTTAAACATTAGGCATGTAATATGTAATTTAGTAAAGAAAACAACTAATATAACTAAAGGATGGTATATAATCTAACCTTGAACAACCGCATCTTCTTCTCCATCAAAGCCTCTCACTTCTGCTGTTGAAAGCCTCAAATCGAAGCCCATTGTTTTCATCTCCAACGGATATCTTCATCTTCATCACAAGTAAGCTTTGATTACTTCTTGTTTTCGCATATTTGAGCTGAGTTCTTCTCGATTTTATCTCCTGGTACAAAGTGCGAAAGCGGAAAAAAGTGTGGATCTAAGTTTACAACGCTTATGAAAAATATGTTTTTTTTAAACTTTACAAAGTTCTTCTCTATTAATCTTCTAAAGTTTACAACGGTTATGAAAATACATGTCACCAAATGTCAAGGATATTACTATTTTCTCATATAATTTACTTCAAACCATTGATGAATCTAAATTTTTTTATAGGTGTTATCGTGTTAATAAAAAAAATAAGTTTATTAGAATGGTATTGGATTCTGAACGTAAAAAATGCCTTCTGGGCCCAATTTTTTGTTTGATAGCGTAGAATTGGATATTTGCAATTAAAAAAATTAATGATTATAAGTTTTTTGTTATTAAATAACTGCCGGTCCCTATTAGGGTTGCAAGCGAACCGAATGAACACGAACAAGGTCTTGTTCGTGTTCGTTCGTTAAAAAATAAATTTGTTCATGAACTGTTTACGAACACTTACCGAACGAGATTTTTTGTTCGTGTTCATTCATTAAGAAAATAAACATGTTTATGAATTGTCCACGAACACTTACCGAACGCAAACGAACACAAACAAAAACAAATGAACACAAATAATTGTTCATGAACATGACGAACACAAAAAAGTTCATAAAATAAACGAGTACAAATTATTATAAATTTATTTTAGAATAAAATTTATCTTTTTTTATTACAAAGATTACACAAAATTAATAAAAAATAATAAATAGTTAACATAAATATCAAAAAAATACTTGATATAATAATCATAAAAATAACTGACACAATAATTAAGAATAAACGAACATAAACGAACATAAACGAACACTTTATCGAACGTTCACAAACGAACACTAAGAAACATAAACGAACATATTATCGAACGTTCACGAACATAAATAAACAAACGCGACTTGTGTTCATGTTCATTCGTTTAACTAAACGAACAGAATTTTCGTGTTTGTTCATTTGCTAAACGAACGAACATAAACGAACTTCCCGCCGAACGGTTCACGAACTGTTCGCTGAACGTTCAGTTCATTTACAGCCCTAGTCCCTATAATTTAAAAGCCTAAGCACAGCTGCACAAGCCTGAAAATTCAGCCTCTCATGCTTCAAACTTCAACCTTACAGTAGGATGAATTTCAAGCTAACAAGAACACGTGCGCTTATATAGTTAATATCTTTTATTTATATCCACTGTACGTCAACGTTTTCTACATGACCTTTCATAAATTCTTTTTTATTAATTAGCAAATTAGATGTTTTGTTTTGTTTATGTGGTAGATACATATTTGTGTGGGTATGAATACTTTCATATGGCTAACGGCATGTGTCATAGCCTGAATCCCGCGATGTTTTCTACATGACCTTTCATACATTTCAAGGCCATAGGTTAAAAGTGTGGGGTTTTGTTCGGTTAACATCTCGTAATCATATGATGTGGGCCTGTGACACGATCATGACATTTTAATGAGGGTCATAATCAAGGCTGGGTTCTGGCATAGAGCATCGTTACCATGTCACTAGCACTTTGTATAGTTTTTGTTCAATTAACATCTTGTAATTGTATGATGTGAACCCGTGACGCGATTATAATATCTTACTGATTGGGCAACTTCAAATTGTAACCGAGAGTCAGGTGATACTAAATATTTTTAGATGATTGGAGTGAGAGGTGGGTTTTTGTTAAGTTTGTTCTTTCGACTGGAGATGTTTTGTTCAAGTGAACCACTCTCGAACTCAACTCTTACAAACTCAAAATTGAAGTTGCTCAATCAGTGCCCACCGCCTAATGGCACTTGTCGGCTCTTGCCCTTGCAGTTGTTGGCCACTCATCACTAGACGAGCAAGCCTCCACCAATTTACTAAGCATCACTTTAACCATGAGTTGAATCGAGATATTGCTTATATTAGTTTTATTATATGTATTAATTGATCTTAAGATGTACATTATAATTTTCAGATTTTGACTAGTTGTTCTAACCCTAACCGTCATCGGTAAAAAATTTTTTACCTCAAGTTAATAGATATCAAAACCAAATCACGATGACACATGTAGATAATTCATGAACTTTATACGTTTGCTTAATTGATTTACCCATTATAATTGTAGTCAAACTATAAGAAAAACATCGACATTTTCAAAGTGATAATGTCAACAAATATTGTTTGACAACCAAAGTTTACAATAATTTATAACTGTAACCTAAAGCTACCACCTCACGAACAAAAAAATAATGTGTAATACCGAATATAACCCCAACAAAATACAATAACTACTATCTACACCCCCTTTTCACACTAAAACAAACCAAATATTCCAAAAAACGCGAGTGCGTAACACACCATCCGGCGCACGTTAGCACCACCACCAACTCCACCGCCATTCGGCACCTCCGTCACCGTCGGCGTGAGGCTTCCGTCGCCGTTCGACGGAGGCTCGACGTACGGCGGCGGCGGAGGCTGGCTGAGGTTCGGCGGAAGTCCGTCGCCGTGAGTGACGTTGATCCCGAAGGCCATCCCGTTGAAGCACTGAACGCCGTCGCTGGCGTCGGAGAAGAAGTAGTTTGGTCCCACGATGGTCAACGGCACCGCGACGGTCAACGGCTGACCGAACTCTTCGTCGCCGTGGCCGTAGATGAAGGTATCGGTATCGGAAGAGTTGTCGATGCTGCAGCTCCGGTAGGTCGTTTCGTTGTAGGTTAACACCACCGTTTGATTCGTGTTCGTGTTGAATACTGCATGTTAATCAAATCACAATCAAAATGAAGATCAGATCAATGTGTTCAAGTCAACATTTGGTCATCATTCATCAACTGAAATCAAATCCACAAAAATCGAATCAAAATCAAAATGAAGGACAGATCGATTTGTTCTTCGGAAACACTACACTAAAATCACAATCGAAATCGAAAACAAACTCATTTTGATTGTGATTTGATTAACATGTAGTATTCAAAATGAAATCGATTCCACAATCATGGAATCAAACTCAAAACGAAAATCAGCTCACTAAAAAATCACAAATCACATATCACAATCTGAATCGAAATCGAAGTCAAAATCAGGTCATCATTCATCAATTGAAATCTAATCCACAAACATCGACTCAAAGTCAACACGAAGATCAGATCGATGTGTTCTTCTTAAACACTACACAATAATCACAAATCACAACTCAAATCGACATCGAAATCAAAATTAGGTCATCATTCATCAATCAGAATCGATTCCACTAACATTGAATCAAAATCGATTCCACAAGCATTGAAGTCAAAATCAGAAGCTTGACTTACTCAAGTAGTCTCCGAGCTCGAAGGTTTGATTGGTGGTCCAAGCGGCGTAATCAGCGGAGGAGGTGTTGGTGTTGGCATCGAAAAGCCAGCCTGATCTGCCTCCGACGGTGTGGTTGGTGTATGCGGTGGCGCCGGTGATGAGAAGTGCGACTAGCGTTAAATACGTCGCCGGAGCCATCGGACGCGGGTGAAAGTTATCGGTGGTCGGTGATTGGGAGTGGTGATCTGATCTCTAAAGTGTAAAGTGTTTGACGATTGTGTGTTGTTTCGATTCGGTATTTTGATAAAGAAAGTTCACGTCTATTTCCTTTGAATTTTTTATGAACGGGGAAAAGTTGCATCTAGAAAACATAAAATATTCTTTATAATTACTAAAAGTTTTAAAATAAAAATCACTTTGAAACTCAAGTATGTAATACGTAATTTGTTAAAATTATTAAAAAAATTTAATCAATGGTTAAGATTAAATTATAACAAAATTTTTGTTAGGCTAGTATTTTATAAAGAACTACTTTTGTTAAAATTTTGAAAGCTTCCCCAATTTATTCAAACAGTAATAACTTTTATGACGACATTATGTTTTTACAAAAATTATAATGTTTTTTATTTTTTAAAACAAGTATAATATTATATAAAATACAATTATAAATAATTAATCTATAGAAATAATAACAAAAAGAACATAAAATAATCTAAAACATAATGATAAATACCTATAACAAATTATATAAAATATAAGACATAATACACTAGTATTTGATACAATAAGCTAACGTATTTGACACAATAATCATAATACTCACCTTTTTAAAACAATAAAAGGATACATGGCAAACCTAAAATCTTTTTTAAGCTTTTTAGATTAAATACCTTATATTATTACCCTATCCTATAATAATATATCTAATTATAATAATATACCATTTATAAAATATTCTTTATAAAAATATACCTAATTATAAAAAATTTGTATCCATGCAAATATAAGGTTGCAAGATACAAGATTATGTTGTTGCGATGATAACCCTTGAACTTTTGATAGGAACTAGGTTTTAGCGTCTCGCGTTATCGCGGCTATGCGATTTTTAACGTAACCTTAAATCAAAATCAAAATCAAAACGAAGGTTCGAAACTATAAAATCAACAAAATACACAACGTAAAATACACTAAAACCCCAAATCCATAACACACCAGAACATGCAGGTTCCAAAACTAAATCAAAACCCAACACCATACACAAAACAGACGAAAATAAAAGCCGTAAGAAGGCACCACAGTCCAAAATAGAAGACCGACGAATATCAAAACCCCAAAAAAGCAAACAAGGAAAACCCAAACCTTAATATTGAGAATTGTCAGGGTATCGATAACGAAAGCAAGTAGGAACCTGGATAAAGACAATGCCAATGAACCCTATAAATGAACATAATAAAAACTCACGTTGATACGTGTCCAGACATCAAAAACCCACAAAAAAAACCTCACCCCCAAAACTCAAACCCACACTCAAAACAAACCCCATAAAAACATACACCACATGTGCGCGCGAAAAAAAAAACACTACCACCGACCAAATGGTTTAATAAGAAAAAATATATAATAGATTTTTCTTCTTTGTTCAGCCTTCATCGGTACCGAGACGATGAAATAGCATGTGTTTTGATAGAAGTCGTTGTGTAGTTTTTGAAACTCATACGATGTAGAAGGGAATCTAGTTACGTAAATGTTGCATGACTATAAACATAAAGTTGCGAGTTATAAAATTACATTGTTGTAAGGACAAAACGTTAAACTTTTGGTAGTTTGAGATTGTCTTCATTGTGGGTTCTTCATCAGTATGTAGACGTGGTGAACGTTGATGCGACTTAGATTTCATCAACTTAGATTTAAATAAAAGTTATATCAAATTGTGAAAAAGATACACATGTCACAATTGTACATTCGGAATTTCATTGAACATTATTTAACTAGCTGAAATGTAGGGCACATAAATAATCTAACGGAGACAACTATTCTATTTTTAAAAGTTTTTAAATTTACTATTTTATACATATCGATATATCTTTAAAAAATGATATTTTGGTAAATAAGATATATACAAATATGAAATATAGTTCATCGGCCATGATTATTTTCTATATCTTTGTGTTTGTTTTTTTATCAGAAGAGTGTGTAATTATACATATGAATATGGTCGACTTGAATATTTGTTGGTAGTGAATCTTAAGTGTAGATTGTGTTACAATTTATGTAAATTATAATTTAACCGAGAGTTTAAACAAACCTAACGAACAAAGCACGGTCACACCTTAGTTGGTTGGCTCGACTCATTTACAAACCGAGTCGAGGCGACTTAGCTCGTCTTATAGAGGAGTCAATTCGAGCAAGAAATTTTGAACAACCTTAATCATAAGTCGGCTAATATCTTCGAATTATTTCACACCGAAGCAAGTTAATTAGTTTGGCCGGTTTTATATATAGATCTGATTTTGATTTTGACAGTTGATGATCTGACGGTTGGAACTAGAAACTTGATATGTTAACCGAATAAGTTGATTAACATACGTTATTTATTTATTTTGGCTTAATAATTGATACCCACAACGAAATTGAATCCACCTAATTTAATACATACTCAAGATGTGTCATTAGTGAACTCATGAGCTTGAGACACCCAAACACAAAATAATTATGGTATGATGCATATTAAACAAGCTCACAATCAACCCTGCGTTCACAACCCGTGAACGTTTAAATATTTCCCCTGACCCATTCCCCATTGTTGTCATGACTCAAAGGACTTATATTTTGTCAGCATAAGTTATAATTTCATGATTATATGTAACAATGATGCAACTATCAATGGGTGGTTATCTTGTCATAAGTGTTCACTATGTGTTTAATCAATGGGGGTCTTCTCAAGATAGTATGACATTCACGTGACTCCTATTTGAGTTAATGATTATGCTAAAATTCAAGGATAAGTTATGACAATAAGATATGATTCTTGATTAAAAACGTTCCAATAACTAAAGCATTTAGGAGTATGTATTTTAATTCCTAAAAAAAAGAAAAGCAAATAAAACTTGCATGGATTGGTTAGGTTAATGTGATTTAGACGTTTGTTTCTTCACACGCTAAAGTATTTAATACTAACTCGTGTGCTAAAGCTAAATGTATAAGTGTTTGTGTCCTAATCGATACCTTTGAGTTGGTTTTCACATCTCGTGTAATTATGAACATGTTACATTACCAGATTAATTATCATAGATTATTAAGTGTCAAAAAGTTTCCTAATTTGACAAGTCGTGTATATTTTAAGCACGACTAGTTCAAGTTGAGGATGAAGAACTCGCTCTTTTACGGAGCGTATGCAAGCTAGAGGAATTTCCAGGGAGGAAAAATAGTTT
Organism: Flaveria trinervia; assembly: GCA_025506515.1. NCBI lineage: Eukaryota > Viridiplantae > Streptophyta > Magnoliopsida > Asterales > Asteraceae > Flaveria > Flaveria trinervia. The sequence continues at coordinate 6,008,202 of CM046451.1, read as the reverse complement.
GGTGTGGATCTTTTGTTGATGAATCAAAAATTGAAGAGTATGGAGAACGAGATGTTGTTGGATCACTTATCGGTGACTCTGTGAGGTATGTACACATGAGCATGAAAAGGAACTAGAAAAAACGACCAAGGTTATACGAGATTTACGTGATATGGAAGATCAGAGTCTAATGGATCCAAATTAAAATTAAAGAGGTGATTGTTGGAATAGTAATTAAGATCAAGTTAAGTGATAGAAGCATTTAAAGATTGAAAAAAAGAAGATAACAATGAAGGTTTAATGTTAAATAATAGATTAGTCTAGTTGTTTGTTTATTGGTTAGATTTAATATGATTAGTTATTAGAGTTTGAGTTATGTTAGAACTAGTATTTCGTTGATTATGAATATTAGGTTGTATATATAGTTCTGATGATGAAATAGTATTAGAAATAGGTTTAGATGGTGTATATGTAAAAGAAATTTTTAAGATGATTTATTACTAAACAATCGGTGGAAATGCTAACCAATGTTTTCAGAACCGGATCAGATGTTAAACCGGACATTTACTGATTTGGTGGTCAGACCGGTCGGACCGGATTTAAGAACCGGATGACGTCATAATTATATATATAGTATATTATAGTTATATATATAGTTATATATATAGTTACACATATATATAAATAATTTATATATGATTTATATATATTTTTATAGTTACGTATAAAACTTAACTATACTTGTATATTCAACAGACTAATTTATGGTTCAACACCCCGTTTTTACCCAAAAAAAATCAAAATCCGGTTCGAACCGATCCGGTTTCCCGGTCCGACCACCGATTCGGGATAAACCGGCTGGTTCGACCGGCCCAAAACGATTCGATGCAAACCAGACTGGCCACCCCCGGTCGGACCGGTCGGTCTGGTCATTGGTGCTAACAATTCATACAACTGGCAAAACATGTACTATCGTATTTAAAAGGTTAAAGATGACGCAACTAATACAAGTATCAAAAATGAAAGTGACTTGTTTAACTATGTATTTTTTATGCCTATAATTTTGTTAATGTTTTTACGCACTAAAAATGATAAATAATAAAGTCTAGCCTCCTAATTTTAACTATTTTAAAAAATATAAAAAAATTACAAAATAAAAATTTTTATTTAATAGATTTAATCGTGTTATAAATAAATTAGGCATTGCTAGCCATCCATCCCAAGTTGTAGTATTCCCGTTATTTTGATTTAGTTCTTAATGTAATTTAAAATTTAAATCTTATCCTATCACTGTAAACAATTTTCGGCGAATCAAAATATTATGTTACAAACATACATTATTTAGATTTATCATGTCTGTTAAGACTGCGTAAAGTGAGAAAATTGCCCACTCAAAAAAAGAGCAAAATAAATAAACAAAAATATATGTAATGTATATGCACATATAATTACTAATTTAAATCTTTCTTCGTATAAAATAGAAACCTTAATACAATTTGCTTTTACATTAAAGTGAAAAGCGAGCACTAAGACTGGTAAAGTTGCTTTAACAAACCGATACTTAATAAACAAGTAAAGAGTTACTAACTGACACTCTTTTATAGATTTTTTTTAACTGCCAATTTTATTAAAGAGCAAATTGGACTACCAAGAAGCTAGTCAACACCCAACCACTTGTTACAAACGTTTCACCAAATCTATAAATTATAATACAATAAAGTTTATTTTGCCACTCGTTCTTATTTTAACTCATGTTTTTATTACTTGTTATTTTTTATATATCTTTAAATCAATTTTCCTTTCAAATGCGTATTATATTAATTTAAATACTCATATAAATTTTTCTCTCTTATTAATTGTTATGTTTCTCTCTGTTATCTAATTAAAAAAAATCAAACTATCTTTTTTAGAATAGATTTTATGAAACAAATTAGAAATCACATCTTTTAATCAAAATCTAAATAACAAGAAACTAAAGTTTTATATAATATTAAACTTTTTAAAACACTAAACATTTTTAAAACAAAATATTTTAAGTCGTTTTGTTTTTAATAAAATATAGATAAGTAAAATATTTTAAAAAAATCTTATTAAAAATAACCAGAATAAGTACAAACCATATTTTTTTTAAAACAAAATTTTTATAAATTTTTTTATAACAAATCTTAAAACAAATATTTAAAAATGAAACTTTTTACATAAGAGAGTTAGTTCTTAAACTAAAGTATATATAAACATGATTTTACATTAATTATAACTTTAATTATATTTTACATTAAAATGTTTAGCTACTTATATATAATTAATTAACATCATATTTTATTTTCAAACGAGATCTTATAATACATAAGTTTTTATTAATAATAATTTAATATTTTATTTATTCAATCCGTGTATTACACGAGAACAAACCTAGTCAATCATAAACAATACATTACAGTTTAAAATTACTTCATTTTCCGCAATTCAAAGAATCTAAATTAACTCTATTCTTCACCTAAAAATAACTCAAGCCCTTTATTTCCTTCAGCAATGCATCCATGGATCACATACGGCTTGATATCGCATTGTATATAATCCGGAAATACTTTACACAGAACCTCCCTTCATGATCCTCCATCCTAGCCGGTCCAGTTTGCTATGGTTTGGTTTGTGGTGGTTGAACTGGCTGGTTCGTCCCGAACCGGTGGTCTGACCGGAAAACCGGACCGGTTCGAATCGGATTTTGAATTTTTGTTTTTTATTTTTTTATTTTAATGGATAAAAACGGGATGTTAAACCATAAATTAGTATATTAGATTTACCAAAATAGTTAACTTTATATATAACTATAAAATACATATATAAATTACTTGTATTTAGTTATACATATATAAATATAATTAAATCCGGTCCAACCGATCTAACCACCAAACCAGTAATACGTCCGGTTCAACGTCCGATCGGATTCTGAAAACATTGAGTCCAACGGTTCTACATTAGGAACCCAGACCCTATTGAAGCTCTTTTGTTCCCCTCTAGATTGAAATTGTTTGGGTATTTTATATATAAGGGTATATCACCCACCCATAAATCTAGCCAAAAAAGGATGGGTGTATATTTGCTTTATTTTGTTTTTGAAGGTTTTCTAAAGCCGAAGTAGAAAATGAACATCACAATTGTAATTATGTTATTCATTAACTATCTAATCTATACATATTAATAAAACAATATCTTTAGTGTCACGTGTTGTTTTTTCATACCTCTATTCTTTTGATTTCCCACCTAAAAATGTATCTATCCTTATTTTTAGTCATTATTCATTTGAATAAAATCAACTATTACTATAATTAATAGAAATTTATTTCCTAAATAGTTATATAGAAAATTTATTACTAAAATAATTATTTAAGAAAATGTTTCTTTTCTTCTATAATGTTATTCGTTAAATTGTTTCACTTTAAAATAATATTATTTAAAAATATTTAAATACAAAGCTTAATTAATAAAATTGTAATACAATTTGGTTCATATGTCGTAACTAAATACAAAAAAAATTCTAAAAGTTATTTTTGTTTTTCTACTCAGACTTAATTTTAAATCGTTTTCTTATATATGTATTTTTACTCTGACATAATTTTTAATCTATAATTTAGTTTAAATTTCATACAAAAGTAGTCATGTTTTTTTATTCCTTTTAAAAATATGTATTTTTTAAAAATGTTTTTAAGTAGCTTAAAAGATGTAATAAGAAAAACTATATTTAACAACAAATGCATTTTTAAAAATATTAAACATCATGGCGAAACAAAAAAAAAAGTCAATGGTTTATTCTTTTTTGTTTTACGAAACTATAAATGTAATCTTCAATCACTAAATGCATGTATTTTGCTAATAGACTCCCAACAGCAATAACAGAAGCAGATAACATTGTCTCGTGAGCCACTCGGGATCGACTCGCTAAAAGCTCTAAATAAGCAGCTGAGCTTAAACAAGTTCGAATTCATTTTACGACTCGTATGTCGAGATCGAGCCGAATCGCAAGACGAAACTAGCCTTGTATGTATATTATGTTTATTTTATCTTTTATGTATATCTATACATATTAATGAAACAACATTTGTAGTGCATTGTATCATTTTCTTAGGCTTCATTTATTTGATTTCCCGTCTAAAAATATATATATCCTTATTTTTAGTCATAGATCCTTTGAATAAAATCAACTATTGCTATAATTACAAATTGAGTTTTTTCTTTAAATATGTATATAGAAAATTTATTTAACAAAATAGATGTTTAAGAAAATGTTCCGGAGAAACGAGTAACGCCATCTCGTGAGCCACTCAGGACCAACTCGCTAAAAGCTCTAAATAAGCTGAGCTTAAAGAAGCTCGAACTCATTTTACGACTCATATGTCAAGATCGAGCTTCATATGTCAAGATCGAGTTTCATATGTCGAGATTGAGACGATTCGCAAGACGAAACTAGCGTTGTATGTATATTATGTTTATTTTATCTTTTATCTATATCTTTACTTATTAATAAAATTATATCTTTAGTAATATACATTTCATTTTCTTAAACCTATATTTATTTAATTTCCTGCCTAAAAATTTATCTATCATTATTCTTAGACATAGTTTATTTGAATAAAACCAATTATTGCTATAATTAAAAATTGAGTTATTTAACAAAATAGATTTTTAAGAAAATCTATTTTTTCTCACTATAATGCTATTGGTGAAATTTATTTTACTCTAAAATAATATTAAACATGAATTATAATTATTAATATTAGACAATGATGGTAAAATTATAAACAAAACATCAAATTTTGAATACAAAGTAGTTTTTGAATGTTTTATGAATGCTCTCATGTTCAATATAATTTATTTATTACCTGAATTTATTGTTTATAATTTTATTTCATTTTATATTATACACTATATAGACTTATAAGCATTGATAAATAAAAACTACTAATATTAGATATAGATGAGTTTAAAAGGTTCAACATAAAAATCAATATACAAAATATTAACAATAATATTATGACTTACGAATAATTTTAATCAATAACAATTTTTAATGATTGAATCCGTGTATTACACGGGTCTTTAGTCTAGTCATCCTATATAAGCAGTAGGTTTTATTTGTGATTTAAAGTTATCGTATCAAATATTTATTATTATTTTAATATATGTATTTATTATTTTATTTTATTTTTTGATTATTTCGTATCATTGTTCGTTATGTATTAGATTCTTTTATTGTTATTTACCATTGTGTTTTACGTATTAGAAGTACTCAATACTATTATTACATCATTGTATTTTTAGAACTTTATATTTAAAAAAACAGAATAGTATTAAGGAAAATACGACGACGAGAAAAAAAAACACAATGACGCATTGGAAAACGCAATGAGTTGGAAAAAAATTAAAAATGTATTTTAATATATAATGATATCATACTCATTTTAAAGAAAAAAATGCTCGAGTTTATTGTATATTAAAAAAAAGAAAGTCGTATGAACATTTGAAAAAAGTTTTAAAAAGTTTAGAAAAATATAACGGAAATATATTTTTTACAATAACTAGACCCTAAAGACCAGCATGTAACTTTTGGGTGTTTGGGGTTGTGGTGGTGACCTACTAATGTCTAATGCTATGTATCTACTTGTCTTTCTATTTTTTCTTTAGTAAATATCAAGTTCACACATTCACTTCATAGTAGTAGGTCTATCAAGGTATTTGGTTCGTATAATTTGTTTTAAAAAATAGATTTGTCAAAAGAATTAAAGATAAAAAAATTTGAAAATTACCTAAAGAAATTAGAATTTAAAGGAATTTTAATTCGCAATACATTTGAAGTGACATAACAATAGAAATTTGAAACTATCAATGTGACCACCACTTACTAGTCGTCGCGCCAATGTAAAAATAAAATTTAGCTTCTAACTCCAATAAATTCAACGAGTAAATACATTAAGAAACTGAATTAAAATTCTAGTTGCAATAAATTTCATACAATTCAACAGGCCCAATGAGTCCTAAAAGTTAAACAATATATGGTTTTGTTTTAATGGTCCGATTTGTTTCAGGCCCATATTATAGCATATTGGGCTAATGTTTTATAATTACAAAATGAATTAATAAACTCGATTCCTCTAAAATTCTCTTTCGGTTTTAGTTATAGGAAATAAATATTGGGGGAATGGTCTAGTTAACATTAGCAAGTGAGAAATGATTAATTTCTTGGAGTTCTTTTTTATTTGGGATACCCAACAAACAACTCAATACAAGGTGGTCAATTTTGATTACCATTCACAACATGTTCCTCAACATTGTGACTAGCGATCGCTATTAAGATTTAAGCTAATCATAACTTTCACAAGGATTGATCAGGTTCTATCACTAAGAGGTAGATCGAAAAATCACCAAGGGAAATGACGATTTTGAATATTTTATGTCTTGGATGAAGGTGAGCTATATAACAATTCAAGTCTTTGCTTATAGTTCTCCCTATGATATATCTCATTGTATTGAATACATGTAACGATATTCTATGAACATGTACGGAGCCCATAAAGGATAAAACTTAAACTTTATAAAAAAACATATGTAGCTCTGACAGTGTAACTAACTAACTATATAAGTATATGCTAACAATCTGACATGGCTACTAATATACTTTAAGACACAAAAGAATTGTCAAACAAGCAGATGAAAATCCTTTGGTTAAAAGATTAATCATCTGAATAGAAGTAGACACATCTGAAAAACACCATGTTATGATATAAATAAAAATATAAAGTGCAAGTCAATCTTAAGGTGTTCTGCATTAAGGAAACATTGGATTGACCATTGAGGAAGTCAATCCAGTATTGTCACACCATAGTACAGATAGAGAAGGGAGAACAATGTGTAGCTCTTGTAAGACGATTGTAATCCAATGAAGCTCGACAATAGTATGAGCAAGCATATGAGATCCAACCTTAGTGTTAGAACGAGCAACGATATGTTGCTTCTTGAAACTCCAACTGATTAGGTTGGGTAAAAACACAATAGCGTGTGGTAGATAGACGATCATATAAACATTTAACCCAACCAGCATCAAATTAAATATGCATAGTAATAAAAAAAGTATTATATTGTTGTGACATTTAAGTTAAAAGTTTCATCAAATAGATTTCACCTATCGAATTCTCCTTCCCCTCTCCCCCACATTGAATGTCATCAACCTTCATGTCGACCACAAATTAAAAAGTGCATGTGTCTAGAAAGGATAAGACTCTAAAGTAATTCAACTTTATAATTAAATTGAAGGGACACATAGAAAGGAGAAAAAAACGAAAATAGTGAATAGAGATTTGACAGCATTTTCTGTTTCTTGAATTGGAAACTTAGTGAACAAGGAATTGAAGATATTGAAATTCTTAAGATCATTGGTGTATACAAATCCAATAGACGTACGGTATTGGATGGAATAATGGAATACAAATAGGTCTGCAAATGAACTGAACGTTTAGCGAACAGTTCGTAAACCGTTTGACGGGAAGTTCGTTTATGTTCTTTTGTTTAGTAAATGAATGAACACGAACAAAAAAATCACCGAACATGAACACAAGCCGCGTTCGTTCATTTATGTTCGTGAACATTCGCTAATGTGTTCGTTAATGTTCGTTCATGAACGTTCGATAATGTGTTCGTTTATGTTCGTTAATGTGTTCGTTTATATTTTTAAAATTTTGTGTTAGTTATTTTTATGACTATTATATCAAGTATTTTTTGATATTTATGTTAATTACTTATTTATTTTTTATTAAATGTGCAATTTTTATAATAAAAATATAAATTTTATTCTAAAATAAATCTATAATTATTTGTATTCATTTGTGTTTATAAGCGTCTTTGTGCTCGTCATGTTCATGAACAGTTGTTTGCATTCTTTTACTTTTGTTTGTGTTCATTTGTGTTCGGTGAGTATTCGTGAATAGTTTATGTACATATTTATTTTCTTAACGAACGAAGACGAACAAAATATCTCGTTCAGTAAGTGTTCGTAAACAATTTATGACCAAGTTTATTTTTTAACGAACGAATACGAACAAAATCTTGTTCGTGTTCGTTTGGTTCGTTAGCAGCCCTAAATACAAATATATAAAATCAAGTATCTTATTGCTACTCTTTTTGTTTAGAAATAGTATCAGTTAGTCATAGGATAAAAATAAATGGATGATCTACATGTTTTTATATTCTCTATTTATGTTAAATATTATAATATTATAAATATAAAATAGAGCAAATTGCATAAATGATTCATTTGTTTTGACTATATTGTATGTTTGGTCTTTAAACTTTAAAATTATAAGGTTAGTTTAAACTTTTGTGTAATCATTGTAAATTTGGTCCTTAAATATCAAAAATCGCAAAGTTAGTCCAAACTATTATGTGAACAATTCTTTTGATCCCTAAAGTTAAGTTAAAAGGTAGTATAAACTATATAAAATACATAAAAACCGAATGAATTTAATATTAAGGACCAAAGTTACAATGAATATACAAAATTTTAAACTAACTTTGTAATTTTTTAAGTTTGAGTATCAAACCTGCAATATAGTTTAAATCACATGAAACATGTATATAATTTTAAGTTATATATATATATATATATATATATATATACACACACACCACACACACATATATATATATATATACACATACATACATACATATATATACACATACATACATATATACACACAATATATATATATATAGAGGAGGGATCAAATGAGAACTAAATTTTTTGTAAGAACTCTAGAAACCAATTTCAACCACTAGTTCTTATTGGCAAAATTGTAATTAATAAAAACATATTTAAAAAATTTATAAATCAAAAAATAACATAAAAATAAAAACACAAAAATGTTCCCTTACTTTTCCTCTTTCATAAAAAAATAAAAATTTTTTTATAAAAAATAAAAAAAATTCCCGTTTTTTTTAACGAAATTCGTTTTACATATGTGTAATATCAGATTTACACATGTGTAAATCCAGTACTACACATGCGTATAACGAGATTTACACATATGTAAACAACGGATGTATGATTTTTTTAGAAAAGTATATCAATATGGTAGGTGTTAGAAAGATAAAAAAATACTGAATTTTATGGTGAATAAAAGTTATGAACGTTTAAAAAAAATGAGGAAATGACATGTGATTTGCATGTGATAAAAAATGAGTGGTTGAGATTGGTTCCTAGAGTTCTAAAAAAATGTGGTTTTTATTTGAACTCTCTTCTATATATATATATATACACATATATATATGTATATATATATGTATATATACATATATATATATGTATGTATTATATATATATGTATATATATATAGGGGAGAGTTCCAATAAAAACTACATTATAATTGAAAACTATAAGAACTAATTTTTCACCATTGATTAGTTTCATCAATGGTTGAGATTAATTAATGGCAATTTGGCAAATATATTTTAAGTTAGTGGTTATACTTAAAAAGGTTAGGGGTATAATAGATAGATATTTTTTTAGTTTTTCTAACTCCTATAATTATTAATTAGTTTCCTAAAATCTTTCATTCTCTCTCCTATTTTTTTACTATTTTTTTAACAAAATAAAACATAAAATCATATTAAGTTATTAATAAAACATGGTAATTAACCAACTTTTAATCAAATCACATTAATTTTATTAATAAAATAAAAACCAGCTTAGTTACATACATGTACTAGGTTAGAATCACATGTATTACACGGGTTAAATAAATAAAATATTAAGTATTAATAATGAAAATGTAATAATTATAAAACAATATGATTGAAATTACATATGAGTAACAATATATATGTATAAATAGCTATTTTAATTATAATATTTTAATACAAAATATAATTAAAATCATATGTACTTTTGTTTAAGAAATAAAAAAAATTATACTATTTTTTAACTTTCTTATGTAAAAGGTTTCATTTTAAACATTCATTTTTAGTTTTTTCATAAAAAAATATTTTTAGTGTTTCAATATTTATGAAAAATCGACAACCCTTCCACTCGGCACCGTCGGTTATTACAAAACAAACCGTTTTAAAAAAATATCAATATTAAAAATTTTCTTATTATAACTCCTAATTTTAATTTTTTATTAAAAAATCATTTATAAAAGCATCTCTTTCTTATTTATTGAAAAACAATTTTAATCTCAAAAGAAATTAAATAATCTTATAAATATTTAAGGTAATTTTTTAATAGGAGAGAGAAGCGGGAAAATTAAAATTAGATGGTCTAGAATTGTGCCAAGTGATAGCTTAAAACCTTCTTTTATTATAATAGATAGATTCACGTTAAACATCAAATGCGTTTTTTATAAATTAGCTATATGTAATAATTAAAATACACTATAGTTTAAATTTTTGCAAAGAAAGTACTAGGTTACATACATATAACATATAACATTACATGTGTTTGACTCATTAATCAACAAAAAATATATATGAAATATCAAAGAAATACATAACATGAAATAGTAATTTCTTATAAACATGACATAAGGTCATGCTCCAATTGATGCAAATATAAGTAAAATTCACTAAACATAAGCAAAAATTAAATATACAAATATTGTTATGTAAGTGTAACAACAATGTTACGTATATGTACTGATAGGGTTATGTATACGTATCGATAGTCTTACGTATACGTACCAACAGTGTTACATATATGTATCGACAATGTTACGTATATGTATTGACAATGTTACATATATGTATCGAGAGTGTTACATATACGTCTTGACAATGTTATGTATACATAAAAACTGTGTCTGCCTTGTTCATTGTGTTCTTTGTAATCAAAACCAAACACTTCGGTAATCGCCTGACCCGTCATCATCTTTGATACATTATCTTCGATTCATCGTTGTCATCAAGTTCGAATTCATCATATTTTATTTTCAACTCACTACAAAAAGATGAATAAATAGTCAATATTTTATATCTTTAGAACAAAAATCAAGGCTGATTTATACATCCTAACAAATTATTTCAAAAAAATAACAATTCCAGGTTTAAGTTTGTTTTTTTAAAAGAATAATTAGATAATTTGTACTATTTCAAAAAAATAACAATTGCAGATTTAAGTTTGTTTATTTAAAACAATAATTAGATCATTTGTACATAACACCAATCAACAAATCTATAAGTCTATTCTTAAACATATTGTATTTACCAAATTCAACACATATTAATAGTCTTCTTAACATAATGAAGCTTTTATGCAATAACAAGAAGAAACAATAGTTGAAAACTAACTCTACGTATGAAACAAAAAAATTATTTTTAAACACAAGAGAAATAAAAACATAATAAACTTATTATAATAAAAGAAATAGTAATATTAAATCAACTATGTTGATAGAGGCATCGATCCATGTGCATAAATATTACACATGAACTTTGTTAATAAACTTAGTCAGATATTGTAGAAATAATCAATTTTATTGTTTTTAATTTGGGATCCACACAAGCGAAAATCATATTTTTGATTTAAACATCATTTTCAAAATTAATGCTGGAGACATCTTACCAACCTGGATCTGTAATCTTGATTTGAACAGTAAATATACATTTGAGCTATGATGTTTTTCCTTGTTAGATAGATGGTAAAAGATGAGAGAATTAATAATAAGTTAAGTTAAAAAACGAGAGAAATTAGTAGTTTAAAAGTTTAAAAGAATTTCAAAATGACCACTTTAACCTTTTAAATAAAAATTATTAAATTTAAAACAAAAGCATTTGATTGGTTAGGATGAGTTTTTATGGTTTTCAATTATAAAGATGATTTTCATTTAATCCATCCCCTATATATATATATATATATATATATATATATATATATATATATATATATATATATATATATATATAATAAGGGAGAGTTCAAATGATAATCACTTTTATTTGTGAAAACTCTAAAAACCAATCTCAGCCACTCATTTTTTATCACATGCAAATCACATGTTATTTCCCTCTTTTTTTAAACGTTCGTAACTTTTTTTCACGACATCATTTTTTTAAAAAAAAATCACCATAAAATTCAGTATTTTTTTATCTTTCCAACGCCTACCATATTGATATACTTTTCTAAAAAAATCGTACATCCGTTGTTTACATATGTGTAAATCCGATATTACACATGTGTAAAACGAATTTCGTTAAAAAAACGGAATTTTTTATATTTTTTATAAATTTTTTATATTTTTTATGAAAGAGTGAAAGTTGGAGAACATTTTTGTATTTTTATTTTTTATTTTTATGTTATATTTTTTATAAATTTTTTAAATATGTTTTTATTAATTACAATTTTACCATTGAGAACTAGTGGTTGAGATTGGTTCCTAGAGTTCTCACAAAAAAAGCTAGTTTTCATTTTATCCATCCCCTATATATATATGTATATATATATATATATGTATATATATGTATATATATATATATGTATATATATATGTATATATATATATATATATATATATATGTGTGTGTTACCTTCTCAATTTAGCATACAATATAATTGGCATTGTCAAGAATTATGAGATTATTCTGGACCAATAGACAAACTGAAAAAAATGATTTAGCATATATATCATATATTGAATAAAATATTATTAGTTTGGGGCATGTTTGCACTCTTCAGTCTTCACGTCTTCCTAAATTAGCTTACATTATTGTTGAAATAATCGAGAATTATGGGAAATTATTTTGGATCAACACATAAAATAACAACTAAAGAAATAATATAGTATAATCTTAAATTAAATATAAAAGTTAAATTGATAAAAACATTATACATATGAAATATTATAAGTTTGAGGCGTGTTTGATGAATGTTGTTTGCATTCTCCATGCCTTCTCAATGTAGCTTAAAGACATAATCAATAATTATGAGATATTTTAAATCAATGGGTAAATAATTTCATATTTTATTTATTTAAAATTTGTGTTGTTATCATTATGATAAGATGAGCTAATAAGCCAATTTCAATAAGAAAAGAATATAATTTTCGTAATACGTCAAATGATATATAATATTACAAACTACAAATTAACTTTTATTTCATCTATATGATTTCATAAATATTATCATTTAAATCAAAAATTTCAATTTGTATTATTTTAATCGAAAGGTTTCACCAAAATTACTATTTGAATCTATTTGCGACACCTAAATGACGCTATAAACTTTTTCCGTTAATTTTTCAACTTAAGGGGTATTTTAGTAAAAACAATTACAAATAAAGAACAAACCCTATGAGTGGTTTTATGTGTTCAATCTTTTTTATAGTCGTAATTATGATTTGAATTCGAGGGTTGCGTTTTTTGTTTAGTCGTTTTAATATCTTTTGGTTTAATGGTCATGGCTAGTTATAGTATCAATAAATTAGAATCCACTAAAGTATAATATAAGGATACATCTAAGTATGGAATCACATAAACATTTATATGTAGTTTTCAATGATGATATCCCCCTCTCTCATCACATTTTCATGTCATTGTTGATGGTCCTATGGTCCTTTTGTTGTTCAACTGATAAGTAGCATAGTGAATTTTCAACCATTGATATTCTTAAGGGAGTGGTTGCGTTCATGCTGGAGAGCTGCGGCAGGGGATCGAAGCCATGTGGCAACATCGTGGCTAGTCCCCCACACCACAACTTTTGGTCATTGCACGACGGGTACACGTTGAGCCACACCACCTCTCACGTCACTTTTTGACCACTCCAACGGTCAAAAATTTCGACTGTCACCCACCCCCACCCCTCAACCGACCGTCGTTAGGATCTCGTCGGAGATGACGCCCTGGTGGTCTTCGCGCCGTCTTGTGACTCACGTGGTGAGGAGAATATGAGTGTAGTTGCTGCAGTGGAGGTGATAAAGATGGTGGTGAGTGTAAGGTGAAGGGTTTTGGGCAGTGAATTTTGGGGAGCGGGTGTTGGTGGTGAGGAGTGATGGCCGGTGACGGTGATGCACCGGTGAAGAGAGGGTGAATGGTGGTGGGAGTAATTTTTTAATGTGCAAAAAAAAATATTTTTTGTGATGTGGTGTGAGTGCCCTCTAAAATTAATATGATGTGGCGTGATGTGATATAACATTATTTGATTGGTGAGTATGTGATTTGATATAAGTGTTCGTAGACCTTTAGAACTTCAAATTTTTTTAACTACAATCCTTTATGTATATTTTGTTAGAATTGTAAGAACTATGAATTTAGAATCTCCAATAAGATTTTGGTTATGTGGTTGGTGATAGAGGAAAAAGTCAACATTGTCGTGGTCAACATTCAATTTAAATACATTTAGGCCGTGCATTTTCACTTTTAGCCTTCATCCACAGCCCATCATTTGATGAGTCATGAGTGCACCCAAAAAGTAACCTTTTAGACACCAAAGGGATGGTCAAAGTTACATTATTCTAATATGGTAATAAAAGTTAGATTTATGACTTATTAGTTTTTAATTAGGCATAATTTGTATTTAGACTAAAGTTATCAGTTTCTAATTATGACGTATCCTATATTAGTAACCAAGACTAAATTTATCAATTTCTGATGTGAGATCGGAGATGATTAGGGGGTAAATAATTTATCATTCTTAAATTCTGTTTGTTTAACTTAAAATAGTTATAACTTGACTTTTGATTAGTTTATTATTATAAATCATTTAATAATTCATATACATGTATAAGCATATATAAAATGAAAACTTAATAAGCATGGTATATGTCTGATTTTCATATGTATTATTTTCTAATTATTAAGCCATTTTATTTACAAATTGTTAAAATCTTATTTTGCGGAATTGAACATAGTAAAATCCTCCTTGACAAAAAGAAATTGAATCTCATAAGGTCTATTTAAAAGACACAATTACATATGTGCCTCTCTAAGTTTGTAAATTTGTATATTTTCCCGTGCAATGTTTAAAGAGCATTTGTAAGTTTTGATATAAAAACTTGTATTTTAATAAATATATAATTATATAAGTTTAGAGCTGAATATATACAATACTAAAAAAAAGAATATATAACACAAGTCGAGTGTTATTTTTTCCTCATGTATCTTTTCAATGCATGGTTTATATCCCACAATGGATGTTGCCTCTACCATTAGTTACCCGAAGCTAGAAAATCATATTGACATCAAATAAATGTGCACTCTACATTTTTTAACTCGTAACAAAACTTTTTCGGATTATTAAGCGTTTTGATTACAAATAAATCTAAGTAATGATAGTAAAATAACACGCTTGACTATGCCACTTGCTGTATCGGTACATTTTAGCCATCAATGAAATATTAATTAATTAATACAAATAATTTTTTTTGTGGACATTAAGACATCCAAGTGCCTTTGCAACATGCATGCCATTCGACTAGAGGATTTTATTGCCTTATTGGTTCGCTTTGCGTCTTCAAAATCTTAAATAAATACAATAAATAAATTTAGTATGAGATCATCTTTTTTATATATTCAAAGAAATGACAAACTTATTGTCGTTTACAAGCCTGTTTGGTGTGAAATGTAGTGTTTTGCTTAGTTGTCGTTTATTTAAGATTATCATGCTATTTATTCTTTATACTTTGTCCAATTTTCTGTTAGTTGTCATTTACAAAATTTTCGGTTGTTTCACTTTCATCCAAGAAAAGAAAAAAAAATGACAAGTTATTGTTCAGTGAAATCATTTAAGAATTTGATATTTATTGATGATGTTACTAGTATATATAACGGATGATTTTGTAAAATAATAATCAAATTTTATGTTTGTTCTAGTTAAGTCATTCATAATTTTTTTTGTTTTAATTAGTTTACTCATAAATTTTCTTGTCTCAATCAGTTCACTCACAAATTTCTTTCACCGTGTTATCAATTCAGACATCGCGAAAGGAGGCTTCATGGTTTATTGACTATAAGGGGACGATATATATAAAAAGGCTTTTGCAATCTGAGACTCTTCTTTGGATGAAATTAAACATGCAGTGTGGAAATGTGATAGCGAGAAGACGTCAAACCTGATGGATTAACTTTCAAATCGATCAAATCCTATTAGAACATGTTTGAAAATGACTTAAAAGATATTATAGATCTCTTTCACAAAGTAGGTATTGTTAACTTCGGGTGTAATTCATTACTTGTTACACTAATTCCTACAAGTTTGATACTATATCTTTATCAGAATACCATCATATTGCTATAACTATTGTAATCTCTAAGGTCCTTTTCAAGATACTTACTAAAGATGGTCACTTTCTCTATAATTGTGACTTGTGACACTTATTACGCTTTCATGGCAATTAGGAATATCTTAGAGGGACCTTTAATCATTCACGAACTCGTTTCTTGATTAAAGAAGTCGAAAACAAAAGTGACGCTTTTTAAGTCAACTTTGAGATAGCCTTTACCTTTTTGAATCGGGACTTCGTAGATGATGTATTCTACACATGAGCGTTCCCTCGTGTTGGAATAATTGGATCCCTATTCGTCTATCCTCGACATTACTTTAGTTTTAGTAATGGCTCTCCGACTAAAGAATTTTGCAACATGAAAGGGGTTAGAATACACCTTTGTTATACATACAATAGCTGTTTGAAAAAATATATGCATAGTCTCTTGTAAATTTGAGTTTAAAATGTTGTAAGCAAATAAATAATTGTTGCATAAACTTCCAAAAGCATAGAGTTAAAATACACATAATAAATTAGCAATATACCAACTTTTTACATACACTATGCTATTAGTCTGTTTATATTATTTAAATATCATAATTCATCTAATAATGGGGTTACTTTATTTTGTACTCTTAATTAGTTTTAAAAAGTTTTTATTAACTTGATTAAAGATAAACAAAATAAGTACTCAAGAATATTTGTCTTGAATGCTTATGACACATGCTCTATAGTATTATACTATGAGTAACACAACTCATTCTTGTTATTTCTCACATGGAGTCTTGCAAAACAACAATTATACACTCTTTGTCTATTGAAGTGTCGGACGCTGTTTATTTTAATTATTACATTATATTATATTCCTACTATTATTACTGCTAATACACATGAGACAAATATTCCTGCATCATTTGTTTATATGAGAGATATTGGGACGTAAGAATGTCCAAACATGTATACATAAATCACAAATGTGTTTTGAACACGTTAGTTATGTTATGTTTGGGTGAATGTAACTCATAAGATTGTGTGTTTGGGTTGTAGCAAGTTATGATGTATGAACTCTTAGCTAGGAAGTTTCAACTCGTGTAACCAAACACAAAATCTTACATTTGGCGTGAATAAGACATACAATATTGATATGACACAATAAACATTTTTTCATTCATGTTGTATTTCATTGTAAATGATTAATAATGATATGGTTATTCTATCTACGTTTCAGTATAAATATAATTTAAAACGGAATTATACGTTGTAATGTACAGGTTATCAACGCAAACATACAAGAACTCAAAGTTAATTCAAAGTTTCAAATTTTTTTTATTTTTTCTATAGTTTATCTTTTCTCCAACTTCTAAAAATTTGATTTCTATAAAATCCAAATTTGTAAATGCTTATCATTGTTAACATTAGTTTATTTAACTACTTGTTTCCGGAATGAGACATGTCTATTTTTATCAATGCTCTTACATAAATTTGTTAACATCATCTATTTTAGGCGAAGTTAAAAATATTATCAATAACATTGACGCAACACATGAGTTTGTGAAGGTTTGTGTGAGTTCGCGACAACATTTTGATACCCCACCACAACATGGGTCTTAACAAAAGTTATTATTATTTATATAAAATGTTCAGTTAAATTCATTTTTGTTTTTTAATGTTTGACAAAAATAGTTATTCTCTTCCAATACACAAACTTCATCAATTTACCTACATAAGTTTTATCAATGACAATTTAAGTTCAAACATTTACTCAACTTACTCTTAAATGATAAATTTTAAACTGTAATTAAAACAAGTAATAAAATTTTAACCTGAAATTGATGTTGTCAAAGTTCAGATAATAATTAATACTTCTTTTTCCTAATTTCAGAAGCAAAATTAAATTTAAATATAAAATGTTAAAATGACGACAAAGAGTTAAAAGCTATGACTCTGATCCCAACAAACATGAACATGCATACAACGGCTACTTTCTTTGCCCAACCATTGCACCAGAAGGAAGAAAGGCATATCTTCAAGTTAACCATCTAAAACAAACACAAACTTAAATAAATTAATACTTGAAAAGAGGCTAATGATAGTTCAAAACATAATTTTATTTACATCTATACATCATGCATTATTTAAAATACAAATCAAAATTTGTATTATGTTCCCACCCAATAAAACATACTATTCTTTTTTATACAAAAGAAAATAATAACAATAATACAAGTCTTTTTCGCCTTTTAGTCGTTACTTGGCTTAACTTTGGCTTCAACGTTAATGCATACTGACGACTACTCAGATGATGAAGAGACAACTCCTCATTAATATGTCGAACCATGCATTAGGTTTGAAAATTGTTGTTGGAGACGAATGTGTATTATGAAATAACACATGCATTTGGGTTCTCCTCAATGCTGTGGTTACGCGCTTGATAGTTATGTTGATACATTGGATATGATTGGTATGGTTGATATTGTTGATAGTTATAATATGGGTTAATTGGTTGGTAATACGGTGGTCTGTATGGCATAAACATCCCGGGTGTTGGTTGTGGTAACAACACTTTCTTCTTCTCTTCTTCTTTATCGCCTTCTTTTTTCTTCGCTTCTTCCTTTGGAGCATCTTCTTTCTTACCATCTTCTTTCTTACCATCTTCTTTCTTCGCCTCGTCTTTCTTACCTTCTTCTTTGGCGTCATCTTTCTTACCCTCGTCCTTCTTTGCCTCATCTTTCTTACCGTCTTCCTTCTTTTCCTCTTTCTTCTCTGGTTCTTTTGCAGGGCCAACTGATATTATATTAGTAGGCCAGAACTTGCGCAATTTGCTAACAACATTGATTGGATCAACGGTTCCCACCACTATTAACGTCTTATCCTTCATGTTAATGTTGATTGAATCAATACCTATAAATACATAACTAGTTAGCCGTATGTAACTTTTTGTTAACTACTAACATGTGTATATTATAAGAAATTGTTTATAGAATTGGCTTAACATCTTAAATCAACACACAAATATCACAGCATGCACAAACCACGACTACTATTTTCTCTCGCGTGTATTTACTACGTATGTACAAAGTCATTTAATGCGATCTTTTATCATTATAAACAAAGAAAAAAAATTATACTCATTTCAAGAAAACAGTTAATACATAATTTCATCTACTAGAAACGGAATCCATTGCTGTTCATAAGTCACTATTATTATTGTGAATAAAGTTTCACATCATGAAAATATTTTTTAAAATATATAAAAGCATAAGTGTCAAATTACAATAGATTCTCAACTCTTATGAGTCATGAGACAGCCCTCGCCCACCCACCGCCATTAAAATAGAGGCCAAAAGAGAATGCCAAATAAGCAAATAGGATCAATGAGCAAAAATAATAATACTAATGATATTGTTATTATTAAATTAGTCATAAAACAAATGTGATATATTATTCAACAATATTTAATACAAGCTAATGATAATGTTGTTAATAACCACTTCAAAATATAGGCCACGTTAATTTTGTAAACAAGTCCTTCATTTTGTCTCATCAAAATCATTTCAAATATTTTCATTGTTAACAAAACTGAACTTAATGATAGATCTCATAGATATAAACTATTGAAAAATAAATTTAATTCAAAATAGTATTTTAAAAAAAGGAATGAAATTTATAATGAATCTTCTAGATAAAATAGTATTATAAGGTGGTTGTATATATCATTAGTCCTTTTGTTATGTTTTTGTCTAGACAATTATGTTCACTAAGTATACAATTTTAGATTAAACGTCATTTTTACGACCTCTTCTTAAATTATTACCAATAGTTTGCTATGAATGAAATTCCGTCACGTATTTTATTTGTTTATCCTACTTAATGTAATACTAAGAATAAAGTGACAAGAGTAAAATTAAAGATAGAGGAAAGAAGAAAAAAAATATACGAAATATTAAAATGATGAATCATAAGGATTTCTTATCAGGGCCTTCTCTAGTTCTCTATTTGCTTTTTGGAAAATTAATGTTTCAATAGTGGTTGTACAACTGGTTCTGCATGATGTACAACTGTTGCTGGGAATGAGACATAAGATCAAGAAATGACAAGTCCATGTGGAGTAAAGAAAAAGAAATTCAATTATATTTTTAGAAACTTAACTTTTTTATGAATTCAACCAAAAACAAATCCACTGTGTTGTAGAACATATTGTTTTTGACTTTCAAGAGTCAAACCTATTACCTTACTAATCCAAAAATTAACAAGATTTCATGTTGCGAATAGCAAACCATTGAGAACCCACCTTATATATTAAACCAAGTATCATCATACAAAAAATTGTTGAAAAAAACTAACGAATTGAAGTTGATATTTAAATTCAAGAATTATTTAGTTTGAATAAAGAAAAGCTAACGAGTATGGTTAATTGGTTTACCTGAGAGAGCAGATACAATCTTCAATGCTTTTCTCTTTTCTTTATTGTCATGTAATTCCAATTTCAATATGAACTTCTGAAATTCGAATCCACAAAACCAATAAGAACTACAAACTCATAAGATTATTTTTACATTGATTATCTAAAGATCAATTCAAAAGTATTCTCAAAAGTTCATGATCACATAATTGGAATTTCAATTAATCTTTAAAATAAAAAAACCCGTGAAGAATCTGAGCTGCAATCAAACCATAAGCAAGTAAATGAAAACAGACCAAAACAGAGTTGTTTTCAAAGTTTTCTGAAAACAGATCAAAAGTTGTTTTCAAGAATCTGGATTTGAAAACAGAAGAAAATGAAAGTATGAACAAATTATGAAGAATGAATGGAATGGTACCTTCATTTGGGTCTGAAAACAACACAAAAGTTGATTGTGTGTGAGAGGGAGGAGGTGGAAGTGGAGAAGGAGGTGGAATTGAATAATGATTCGTTGAAAAGGGAAGAAGATTTATGGGCACAAGAATGAGAAATTCGAATCCAAACAAGTATTTGCAGACGAGGAAAGAGAATGTGTAAAACATTTTATATCTCATTATATAATAAGATTGATAAATAATAATAAGAGTAAAACTAGTATTACTCTCCTGCATTGCTATGGAGATTTAAAATAATATCAAATAGCATCAATAACACATTACTATTAACGATCACCAACATAGAAAAACTAATATAAAAAATGAATAAAACAAATCCGATCTTGGACCGAAACCTAACTCTAAGGATACGCACGCACCTTTAGGCGAAACGTAAAACACATAAATCAATAAGTAAGTCGATCTTGGACTAGCACGTTGTGCCGGGGTCGTTAAACGGAAAAAAATAAGCGTAAAAATGTTGACCATACACGCACACTGTAGCGTGTTAACTCGAAAAATGTATACCGAAACGTCAAACAAAATTTTTTAACATGAAAAGCATAGGAACCAAAGTTAAAAGTAAAAAAATGTTTGGACTATATTATAAAAGATTTAAAAGTATTAGGTTAAAATAAAAAAGTATAAAAAAATAAGAAAAAAGATAGATACAACCCTTAAAACATATTGTACAACCAATAATACATACAAAAATTTGTAATTAGTATATACTAGTATTAAACAGGGGAAAAAGATGTACCAACATTGAATGATACTCTCAAAATTTAGAACAAAATGTAAAAGAGAGTTTGTAAAAGATAAAAATGTATAGTGGAACAAAGTTATGTAAAAAGTTCTAGGCGTTAAATTCTTTAAAATATAAAAGTATTGAGACTAAAATATAAATTTTATAAAGTTTAAATGGTTGTACTATGTGAATAAATATATATATATATATATATGCATATATGTCGGTAATTAAAATATACATAATATATATAAAGGTAAAAATAAATCACATAAACGTGTTGTAGTGTGTTACTCGCAAAATTTAGACGGAAACATAAAACAAAAAAATTGTATAATACGAAAAGTACGGGGGATCAAAGATAAAAATAAGAAAATATTAGGGTTAAATTGTAAAAAATATAAAAGTGGTAGTTTAAAAAAAGTTAGAGTTAAAAAAAACAAATGTGAGTACAACCCACTAAACATATAATACCACCCACTAAACATACCAAATTTGATAATCTTCATACTCTAATAATACTCTAATAAAAGGGTAAATGTGGTGCCACGTGTCAACACCACAATTATTCTCACCAAAATTTTCCCGCATCTCTCTCCTATTAAATAATTACCTTAATTACTAATAATATTATTTTAATAATTTTTAATATATAATTAATTAAGAAAGAAATCTATTTATTAAGGTTATTTCTAAATATTATATTTTAAAAACGAAAAATAATCAACCTTGGGAGTTGTAACAAGAAAATTTTTTGAAATGACATTTTTATATTGTTTGTTTTAGAACAAAATTATTTATTTAAAAAAATAAAAATAAAATTTTAAAAAATTGATATCACTATTTTATTATTTCAGTCATATTATATCTTAAAATTTTATTGTATAATTAATAATTAAATGAATATTTTATTTATTAAACTCGTGTAATACACGGGTTTACTAAAGCTAGTTAGTATTATATAAATAGAGTTATTTTTTAGCTGCTCACTAGTCATATATTCATTAGAGTTTGTTGTTATTAGTTTTTAATAAAAAGAAATTTACTTATTAAAAGATGATATATACTGTTAATTTGACTATCTACACTTAGGTGTTGTTTGTTTTTCTGCAGGAAAACGTTGCAGTCTACGGACCACATCTGCAAACATCTACAGTAGAAGAGGTAGATCAAACGTCTGCAGTCTGCAAAAAAAAGACTGTTTGTTGTTTTAACATCTGCAGAATGGTGAAATATTCTGTATTTAAACTAAACCTATTTTTTAAACTTAAAAAGTACTTTAACATTAATATTATATTAATATATAATATCAATTATTATATTAATATATAATATATTAACATTAATTTAATATCTCTTGAGGCAATTTGTCGAACAGTTGGCGTGCATCCTCAAATCAACCATTTTCAGCATATGGTTTGATCAACAAGCTACCTACATAAACATCCATCTCAAAACCCATCACCTGAATCGTTCGATGAACCGATTGAGCTTACCTAACTGCCCCAATTGACCACAACCCTTGATCACATATGGGAAAGTGTACTTATCAGCACAAGTTCCATAACCCAACATCTTAAAGTAAACCAAGATTGCATAATGAAAGCAACCCATCATAATGAACCCTCTGATCATCCAATTCGAGCTCGCATCACAATCCCCTTGGGTGCCACACACCGGCTCAGGTGGCGACACCCACTGTATCTCCACCACAGGTTCAGGCCACCCACTCACCGACAACGAGTAATCCAAATTCACAAAACTCCTATACGCCTGACACCCGCTGTCCCTAACCCGAATCGAATACATCGTCGACAACCCACCCAACCGAAACGTGCAGCAAATCGGAGCCCCACCACACGTCAATGCTTCAAAAAATTTGTTGATGTACGAGTGACAAAGGCTCATGGAACATAGTTCAACGGTGACCTCAGAAGCGAATCGGAACAGTTAAGGTATAAAATAGTGGGAGGCGACACACATGTGTTGTTGTTGTTGATGAAGCTCGGTGACGCATGTGTTGTTGTTGTTGATGAAGTATGTGTTAGGTTGGGGGAATCGGAACAGTTCAACGGTGACGCATGTGTAGTTGTTGTTGTTGAAGCTCGGTGGTTGGGGGAGGTGGCGCGGTGGAGGGGGAGCGGCGAGGCGGAGGGGGAGGCGAACGTGGCGCGGCAGAGGGGGAGCCGGAGGTGGCGCGGTGGAGGGGGAGGCGGAGGTGGCCGGTGGTTTGTGGTTGCAAGAGGTGTGCTGAATAGTTTGAAAGATAAGCGAAGGTTTTCAGGGTTGGGGGATTAAAGGAGAAGTAAGAAGAGGTTGAGAAGTGGTAAGTCCACCTTTTTTCCAAGCAGACGTCAGGAAGACATTTTTTAATGAAACGTCTTTTAAAAATCAAACAGTCTGTGCACTCAAAAGCTCTTCTCGCGTTTACGTGCGCACGGATAAAGAGACGAAGAAGAACTTTTGAAGAAAAACAAACAGCACCTTATTGTTTCTATTTTTATTTTCAAATACAATCTCACTAGCATATAATCATAGAATTACACATGAATTTACTCGTAAAGAATTGGAAACATATTTTATTTTATGAGTTAAATTGAGTGAAAATTAAGCGTTAATTTATGATTGTAATACAAGGGGGATTGCTATCGAGCTTAATATAGAAAACTATGAATATCAATAGTTAAATTAGTATTATAACTTATTATTAGCTAATTTATAATTCAGATAATTAAAATTCAATCTATCTTGTAATATTTTAACGTTTGTTTATTTTGAAGAAGTTAAATTGACTTTTATAATTATATAGCTTGTTAAAATTCTATTTCGTGGCATTTATTTATTTTATACATAAATATATACAAATTTAACTACCTTTTTAGTATTTATTAGTATTACTTAAAGGGCAATTAGTAGCTTTTATTTTATTCTTTTAACAAAGAATGTATTATATATAAATATAATCACAGCTATCAAGTGACTAGAGACTTGCATGACAAACAATTACCAACAATATAATGACCAAAGTTACATATGAAAACTGATAATAAACACCACTTAGTTGAGTGGATCTTTACCCAATTTTGGTCCATCGATAGTTCTATACTAGCTCTCTTTCATGTCATCTTGAACAATCACCGTTTTTTGTTGGTAGGATATTTGTTGCTTGTTTCGTGCCTTCCATAATAACCAGCAAGCTGTAAAAAAGATCGTATGTAGATTTATTTATTTATTTTGTGGTATGGTGAACCACGAATACCTTTAGCGTTTTCAACACTTCCTTTAGTGTCACAGTTTTGATGTGGAAATTTTCCCCCAACCGAACACCTTTGCCCAAGGATTATGCGATCAAGCATAACATAACAAGATGATCAACTGATTCTCTTCTCACTCTGATTAGGCATGATTAAGGCTGTCTTAATAGCAAAAAAAAATTTTGATCAATCGAATTACACACTGTACATTGTTGTATCCCCGAGCCCTTATCTTTATCTTTTGTGATTTGCACATCTTCAAGTAGATGACTACACCAGTGCAACTCCAAAGCTTTTGTTCACACGACTAGTTTTCTCTCTTTTTTTGTCATCTTATATACGAGCTTGTATTTTTTATCTTGTTCAAATGTAAACAAAAGAGGATAAAGGTCAACAATGTTCCATTTTGTAGCCAATTGTTGAATCATATATTGCTATTTGCTACACGCCCACGGTACGCATACACATACAATGTAATTAGACGCTTTTGTGAAAAAACTCATATGTCAAATTAGGTGGGCAAATTTTATTAAGTTCATTATCTTATATCTGAAAGTTGGTTTGTAAGTATATCCGTTTTCATATTAAACTATAAAGCTAATTTTAAATAAGCTTTGGTTAACTAGTAAATTAATTTATATCAACTAAAATATTTTATAGAATTGTTAATATATTGACGTTGCTTTATTAAGTTGTGAAGAAAATTAACCTAGTACATGAATGTATTTTCATCCACACAGTTAGGACTCTAGTGATAAAAGTTTAGAGAATCTGTGTATTTTCTATATCATTAGCTTTTAATTATATAATAATATTAATATTACCTTATCTTTTAAATTATATGTCAGTGAAAGAAAGAATTAGAAACTCATCAAAACTAGTAAAATCCGACAATAAATTTTAATTCAATTTTCGTGGTTGGGCAAACTTGCCACTCTAATTTCATTAAGTTTTAATTCAATTTTCGTTTTCTTTTGCTTATTTTTGTTAGTGGATTGGTTTATGTATTAATTTAGTTTGATTACGCAATAAACCAACAACCTCTTGATATAAAAATATGTTGTGAATAGATGATGACTTCATAAAAGTTTTAAAAATCCTTTTCTTACAAGAATAAATATTTGTATTTTGTCAACCTTACCACCATTCAATAGTTCTTGTACAAATCTTTATGATTCTTTAATATAATTAAAGTCATGGATCATTTTATATCATTAGCCTTCCCTCTACCCCAAATGTCTATATATAGTTGGTGGCAGATATAATAATTGTACATTTAAGAATTTAATGAAACAAATGCATCCAAAATTTAATCTATTGCTGCGAAATATAATTATATAGAAGAATTATATATTTTATATATGTGGGAAACACTCTTTATTTTGGAGTATTACTATATAATTCAGTTTTCCTCAACAAATGGAAAAAGAAATCAAAAAGCATTCATAATTCGCCCCTTATTATAGAAAAAAAATATAAACATAATGTTAATTAAATAAATATTGTTTTCAGATGATAGCTTCGTGATACATGGTGTACTTCCCAACCAACTAGTTGTGGGTTTTGTTAAACGAAAAATGTACGACTTTATTTCAAAAAATATGTGTTATTTTAATCGTTTTCACCTAACTGATTTCTAGCCAGTATTGTAACACCCGGCCTCTCACACCAACAATATTGTCTGTTTTGCTTATGAGAAGCTCACGGATTTGCTTTTGGTTGCCCGGGTTAAAACTTTCCAGGGAGGTCATCCATCTTTGGATTGCTCCTATCTGAACACGCTTAACTGTGAAGTTCTCCTCTCATTCACAACCAATACGCCAAAACGGGTTGTTGATGTTAAAGGCTAGACATTCCTTATGAAACAGGAATCTCTCATGTACACGGCCAATGTGGGATATGTGTAGGGTGTCACAAGCACCCTCTGTTTGGACTCATTGTCCTTGGTGAGGTCGAGAAGTCACCATCCTTGGTGAGGTGATGTCCCACATCCTGAACGACACACGAGTGGCTCTGATACCATTCTGTAACACCATGTTTCTCACATCAACAATATTGTCTGATTCACCCACGAGAAGCTTACGGATTTACTTTTGGTTGCCCAGGTAAAAACTTCTTAAGAAGGTCACCCATCCCTGGACTGCTCCCAGCTGAGCACGCTTAACTATGGAGTTTTCCTCTCATCCACAGACAATACGCCCAAAATGCGTTGTTGATGTTAGAGGCCAGATATTTATTATGAACCAGGAATCTCTCTTGTACACGCCCGATGTGGGATATGTGTAGGGTGTCACAAGCACCCCCTGTTTGGACTCATCATCCTCGATGAGCCAAAGAAGTCACCATCATTGGTGAGGTATGTTCCACATCCGGAACGAGACAAAAATAGCTCTGATACCATTCCGTAACACCCCACCCCTCACACCAACAATATTGTCCGCCTTGTCCATGAGAAGCTCACGGATTTTCTATTGGTTGCCCAGTTGACAACTTTCCAGGGAGGTCACCCATCCCTGAATTGATCCTACCTAAGCATGCTAAACTATGGAGTTTTCCTCTCATTCACAGCCAATACGCCCAAAATACGTTGTTGATGTTAGAAGACAAACATTACTTATCAACCAGGAATATCTCATGTCCACAACCGATGTGAGATATGTGTAGAGTGTCACAAGTACCGCATCCCCAACCACCTCAGATAGAAACCCATTGTTGGGAAAAACTTATATCTCAACTCTAAACATTTTGCTCAAAATAATACTTGAACCCTTGAATTTTATATATTTACATGTTATAGGTAACTCAGCTTAACCTTTTAGTTAATGATCATTGGTTAGTGGTTGTGGGTTCTATTCGCAACGAAACTTACGAAACTGTTAATATTAACTGAGAGATTGGGCCATCAACGTTCCTAATGAAAATTGAATTGCAGTTGAGACAAATGGGCTGGATGATTAAAACCAAGAAATGGACTGTGCAGTTCGCTCTTATTGGGCTGGGTCTTCGGACCCGAAGGCCCGAAAGAAGAAAGAAACGAAGGTAATAAAAGGGAATCTAAGGCAAAATCTTTGGAGATTTTAGTGTTTGTGGTTTGGTTTAAAACCGTAAAACATGAAAGCTCGTTATCTATATCATTGTTATTTTTTTTCTTTTAACTTCTGGTTAGTCGGTTTCAAAATTTTAAATAGTAACGGATGATATTAACCAAAAACTAGTGGTACGACTTAAAACCTCCATATTAGTGTAATTTTAATACGAGCAATGGCTCTGACACAACATTTTTTATAGACAGTATGTACTAGGAGTTTTAACCATCTCATTCCGAAGCAGAATCATGGAGAATGTGGAATAGGAAACGCGTTTGGGCATGAACTCCAATATGAGCCCTTGATGTCCGTTTAAATTGTCTATAATGACCGTTTAAATGGCATGAAGTGTGACTTGACGATTACCCAATAAATGTCGAGAATGCCAAATCATACTTAGATTAAAACCGAGTTCAAGTTAAATACCGAACCACTAATTTAAAGAGAAAATATCTTAAATAATTATAGTTGAAATCTTAAGTTATATAAATCCCACCTTAAACTTCATGTAATTATTTTCTTATAATAAATTTTTTTTTGAGATGACACGTCAAAGGCCACAAGAAATAGCATTACATACTGATTCAAAAACGACTAGACGATGACACACAAGGTGCCCATTTTTTTCTTATTTTAATACGTTTATTTTATTTATTTTCTGTCGGCAAGTGTAAAAATTTCTAAAAATACACATCGCACACGAATATCAATGTGTAAAATTAGTGTTGTGAAAGTCTCAAGGGGATTCTCTGACTTTTTCTTTTGTTTTGTAATGGATAATAATCTTATGACATTCTCAAAAGTCAATCATCGTTCCTTATAAAAGAAAAAAAACAGGCCTCGAAACAAAAAGAAAAGGAGCTATATACAATGTTTGGTGTTTCTTATGTTCATTACATAATGGTATATGTAGTTTAAAGTTTTTAAGAGTTTCACAACAGTTTTATGTCTTCATAATAGGTTTTATAGATCCATGAATCAATGTTTTGAGAGCTAGATGAAATAGAAATCGACACCGTTTAATTGAACATAAACTTTTAACTTGTCTAGTTTAATACCTAACCGCGTTGTTTATTCTAAGTTTCAAAATATTAAAGTATGGACACAACATGTACCCCATTTTGGTACTCTAGGCACCCTCAACAAGGGGCCTCGGGTAGTTTAGGTATTTCGGAAACACCATTGTTGCTGATTCAAGTAAGGCTTGCATGTTGGGGAGTTCGGGTGCTAGAAACCAAAGTCAACTGTGAAGAGTGGGTAATTTATGTGAAAAGATGTGTATGGGTGTAATTAAAATATATAAGATAAACAAATAGGTGTTTTGGACCCAATAACCAACTAGTCACAATAAGGTGTTGTTTGTTTTTTATGCAAGAAAACGTCTGCAGTCTGCGGACCACATCTGCAGACATCTGCAGCAGAAGAGGTGGACCAAATGTCTGCAGTCTGCAAGAAAAATACTGTTTATTTTGTTTAACATCTGCAGAATGCTGAAATATTCTGTAATTAAACTAAAATTATTTTTTAGACTTTAAAAACAAACCATATACAAACAAATCATACAAACAAACTAACCATAATAGTTATCATGATTATGAGTTATTGATATTACAATATTACACACTAATATGTCATTTAATTTCAGTATTTATCTTTGTAGGTTTTGTAACAATAGCAGCTCTAAAGAAATCTTGCTTCCTGCCAAATCATCTGCTGCTACATACTATGATCATTCAAGTGACCCATGGTTCAAGCAAAGATACACTGCCTCAGCAGAACAAGAAACAACCAAAGTTATCAAAACCAACCCCATCCCATTATATAATACACCAGAGAGATTGAAATATCGTCCATCAAAACCGCAAGATTTTGGTGACGGTGGAGCATTTCTTGAGATTCACTATGCACAATATCCACTTGATATAGGTAGGAAGAAAGATACACATTCTGGCCCTAAGACGTTACACGTTACTGTTGATGAGAGGGGAAACTTAACATTTGATGCCATTGTGAAGCAAAATGAAAATGCTAAAAAGATTGTTTATTCACAACACAGAGATATCATCTCCAAGATTCTGAAAGATGACGAAGAAAAACATGAAGATAATGAGAAACAACAAGAGATTGAAAAAACAATACAACAAACAAAAGAAGCTCTTGAAAAGATTGTAACGGGTAGGGGGCGACGGTGAGGGGGGCGACGGTGAGGGGGGCGAAGGGGAGGGGGCGAAGGGGAGGGGGGCCGAAGGGGAGGTGGCGAGGTGGTGACGGTGGCGAGGTGGCGACGGTGGGAGAGGTGGCGACGATGGTGAGGTGGTTGTGAAGGGGAGTGGGGGAGGTGGGTATGTGGGGAATGAAGATGGGTGAAGGTGGGTATGTTAGGGCTCAAATGAAGATTCAGAAGAGAAGAGGTTAGAAGAGGTTGTGAAGACATTGTTCCACCTCTTCTCCGTGCAGAGGTGAGGAAGACGTTCAGAAAACAAACAGTCTGCGAAGTAAAAACCTCTTCCCGCGTCTGCGAGCGCGCAGATGAAAAGGTGGGGAAGAGGTTTTTTCAAAAAACAAACTTCCCCTAAGTGTTTTGGACCCTTGTCAGCGAACGAAACGCCGGACTCACATCGAACCCGCATCGTAACATAGGCTACGACGATCAAACCCAGACAATTTACCTCACATTTGCGTTATACTCGATTTTACTGTACTATCACTTCCACCGCATGCCCGAAGCTGATTAAGAGACATGCATGATAAACTTCACGAAAGAATTCCAAAATTTAAACAGTATTCATATATTTTATTTGTAAAATATAAAAGGAAATTAAGTGTGATTAAGCTTGATATATCGTATATAAAAACGATAAGTCTAATTTGATATATGTAAATAAATACCATTTGTGACAAAAATAAAAGGATTTCAAATGAGACGGTGAGTTTTCTCATATAATATGAGTTTTCTTATGAAAATAATCTCAGTTTTCATACTTAAATAATAAAGATAATCAAATAATCGAGTTGTTTATCACTAATCCAGTTAATCGTTTAAAAAAATATGTATATAATAAATACATAAACGTCACAAACTTTAATCACTTTTCAATTTCCACACCCAATATAAATCTCACACACCTTATTTTCTCTCATTATCAAAAGTCAGCGTCTTCATATGTCTTCATCTTCTCTATGCATATACATGGATGCCGATTGGGACCTTCATGCGGTGGTCAGAGGCTGTTGCTCCTCCCTCTCCTCCGCCACCACCACCACCGCCACCGCCCCATCTCCGCCACCTGATGCTTACACTCACCAAAACTCATCTTTTTATACTCAAAATTGTTCGACTTTTATCCCCGATCTATCTCAACCAACAACTGATAACAGTATTGAACACCTGTTGAACAATCTTTACCACCCCCTGAACTTTCAAGATCTACGCAAACCACCTTCTTCTCCGCAAAGTGTACCAGTTTCACCCCTGTCTGTTCTTGGAGGACTTCAAGATCCACCATACAACCACCAGCAGGAGCAAAAACAGCATGACAAACGGTATATGGGAAAGCAGCAATCTTTAGGTAGCTCTAGATGTACAACTACTCTTGCACAGGGTACAACAAAGTTCAAGAAAAGGTAAAGACTAAAAAGATTGCATTTTTATGATTTTTATCTAATTTAACTCGAGTTCATTCGGGTCAATTGTGGGTTTTTGTTTAGCTTCAAGATTTATGAAATGCCCTTGAAGCAAATTGATTTTTAAGCAAATTTACTTTTTTATAGAGTCATTTTTTTACAGCAACACCAACAATTTATAGAGGCATTTGAATGAACACTATAAATCTTGGGAGATACCCACATGCAGTAAATTTTAGTTCATTTTAACTAATGTATTTTTGCCTAAAAACATAACTATAGATATCCTCTTTTTGAATGCATACATATATATACACATACATATGTAAATACATAATGATTGTATTTTATATTTTTTTACAGGAAAAATCAGATTAAAAGAGTTTGCCAAGTGCCAGCTGAAGAAACATCTTCTGATTTATGGTCTTGGAGAAAATATGGTCAAAAGCCCATCAAAGGCTCTCCATATCCAAGGTTTTGGTTCTCTCAATTTTTTTTTTAATTTTTGAACAAAAATAAACCACCAACATAAATTTTTTACTGTGTGATCGATACTTGTTATAATATTTGTTTCTTATTAAAGTTCTTATAATCACATTAATTTTAAAATAATCTTAAGGTTTTCATGTTTTTGTATACACTTCAACACTTTTTTATCGATTTAATTGATTAAAGTTAGTTTTTTTATAATTTTATTACAGGGGTTATTATAGATGTAGCACTTCAAAGGGCTGTTTAGCCCGAAAACAAGTGGAGCGAAACCGATCCGACCCGAATATGTTAATCCTCACATACACCGGTGAACACACCCACCCTGTGCCGACTAACCGTAACTCGTTAGCCGGCGGCTGCCGGAACAGAACCACCATCTCCGGCGACAATGCCACGGGAAACAACCCACCGCCATCATCGCCGGAATCTCCAGAAGCCACCTTATCTCCGGCGGAGGTAAAGACTGAAGAATCTACACCGACGACGATGATACCAACGGCGATATCTCCGGCGTAGTCATTGACGGAGATGTTATAGATTATGCCACCGGAGACATTTTCTCCGATCACCTCATGGTATCTCCGGTAACCGTTGCCGGCGAGCATTGACATTTAAATATTTTTCATATTTTTAATTATTAGGTGCTGACGTCATTATGATGAGGTTATACACGTTTACTCTCGCTGACTTTTGTAATTTGTATTTCCAGAGCTAAAGTTTCTAATTTCAGAGCTAATATGTTTTGTTGGACTGTATTAGGCTGTTTTGATGTTGTATTTTAGTTTGGATTTGATAGATTTAAGCTTGGAAGGACGGTATCTTTCTTTTTGTCCTTTGTGCCGTTAGATTTGGTACGTTTACGGCTTACGAGCCGTTGGTAAAGTGAAAGAGGCTTTTGTCCAGGATACGTTTGTTGTTTTAGAATGTGCATTGAGTGTTGTACGCTGTGCATGTTTTGTTGCAAGTGTATTGGGAAGTGTGTTTACATCTTTAGTTTGTGGCTCAAAGTGTCTTTAATATCATAACTAAATACTGTTTTGTGTATTTAATTTAGGCTACTAAACATCACATATTATAAATCATTTACAACATTATACATAGCGTATATGATTGAAAATATTTAAAAATTAAAAATTTACAAGGGCTTTTAGAGAGCTATACAAACACCCACTATAGCCCTAGCTATACAACTCTCTATACGACACATATAGGTGGTGTTTGTTTTTTACCAAAACTTATTCCCCATCTTTTTATTTGCACGCACACAGATGCGGAAAGAAGTTTTGAGTGCGTAAAGGGTTTGTTTTTTGAAAGACGTTTCATTAAAAAACGTCTTCCTAAGGTTTGCATGAAGAAGATATGGACCTATGACTTCTGAGATCTTCTAACATCTTCTCACCTCCCCCCACCTCTCCTACCGATCGCCCCACCTCCCCCCACTGACCGGACCACCGCCGCCCCACCACCCCCCACCGGTCGGACCACCACCACCCTCACCTCCCCCTCCCCCTCCCCTCACCTGCTCCGCCCCCCTCCCACCTCGCTTGTCGGTCGTCTCCCCCTCCCACTAGCTGCGCCCGCCGACCCCCTCCGCACACCTTGCCCACCGGTTGTTTGTACGTATGGATGTGTATATATGTTGTATGTATGTATGGATGTGTATATATGTTGTATGTATGTATGGATGTGTGTGTGTGTGGTACAAGTCTAAGGAAATAAGTGTTAAAAAATAGGTTTAATTTAATAGGTTTAATTTAATTACAAAATATTTTTTTACCATTCTGCAGATGTTAAAAACAGCTTTTTTCTTACAGACTGCAGATGTTTGGTTCATCTCTTCTGCTACAAATGTCAGCAGATGTTGTCTACAAACTGCAGATGTTTTCCTTCAGAAAAGACAAATAACACCGTAGAACTATAAGACACGTATAACAAATTTCAACACTGACTACAAGTAAAAAACAATGGGTTGTCAATGGGTTTATACGCCCCGGTATAGGGCTATACGATGCGTATGAGGCTATACGAACTGTATAAAATTTGGGGTATTAATGTATTATTTATAATTTTGAAGTGTCCCAATATTTACACATTTGTTTTTTTGTGTAGTAGCTTTGTTTATATAAGAAGTTAGGTAGTATTATATATTTTAAGATAATTTGGCTTGAATCATGACTGTTTACATATGTCTTGTGTTATCTCTGGTTGATCAAAGCATTCACAATTCATCTCTCATCCCATTTTTATATTTACAATAAAAACATCTATTTTTTATCTTTTAATATTAAATAATATTTTTTCATACTTTCATTATTATATTTTTTCTCTCATCCATTCACAATACTTTTGAAAATATTGAAAAATTTTACAAGGGTTGTGCTATGATTTCCTAAATATACGAAATCACTATACAACCCCTATAAATTTTCTTCCTCATTCATTCCCACCATTACCTATAATATAAGGCACACACTCATATAAAAATAAATAACAGGCTGTGAATGCTCTTACATGTTTGGTTTCCGCATTGTACAAATAACAATAACAGAATGTAACATTTTGGGTTTAGGTCTGGCTATGAGCGTAGTTCATCAACTCTACGATTGAGTCGTCCTACTTTATAGTAAAACATATATAATCCTTTATTGTTGTATTTTCTTCATCCACCCTAAGTATTCCTTGCAATTCTCTCCAAATGCGCATTTTCATAACCCTAGCTTCTCATTCTTCTTGTCTGATCAAAAAATAATATTCTTTAAAACTCTTGTGTCAACGTACACGTTTATTCTCATGTTGTCTATATTTTTTGCGTTCCCCCTTCCATTTATCACCTACATTATATAACATGATCCTCTCCATTCTACTTGCATTTTAATAGATGATATGTCATATCTTATAGAGTGAAAACAAAGATGATATAATGTTTGAAATATTTTTCTTTCTAAAAAGCCTCTGTATAACCTACCAACACTAAATAAAGATATTATATAATGTATAAAGAATGTAGCAAAGACATTAGAAAGGTGTTATGAAAGTAAGTAATGAAGTGGTAAAGAGAGTGGGCCGGATTGGAAATGTTGAGCCAATCCGTGTATGGGCCTAAGCCCAAGTATAAGCCACAGACATATATTCATTCTGATCATTTGATAGGATTGCTAAATTGTAAAAGTCTATTCTTGGGAAAATCACTTCCTGAGTGCTAAATCTTTATGTGTTTTGAGGGGCTGTTTGGTAACTGGTAATAACTCTTAATTGTTTAGATTTCTGAATAATTTAATATTTAATAGTCTAGACTGTTTGCTTCGTGATATAGTAGTCATTAATAGTTTAGACCGCTTATTGATTCAGTACTTAATCATTCAGAAATTACCAAGCAGTCCTTGACTTTGCTATCGTATGGTTGATGCATATTTTTATCAATACATTCAAGGAAGCCAAATTAACCAAAAAATTCTCTATATCACTTGAGACACGGTAAATAAAAGTGCGATATGATTTTGATAATCGTTTATTCGTTTACGTTTAAAATGTAGCTTGATAAAAATAAAATATTAAAAACTAAATATCATCATTTTAAAGTTCATAATCATCATTTATTCACCAAATATCAAAACAAATTGAATTTATCATTTTTTAAATGGACCGGTTATTAATACACACCTCAATTATAAATCAAACGCCCATATTTTTATACGGGTCGTATAACCCCATACGCATTATATAGGTGAGTCATATAGATTTATATTAAACGTATAACCCATCTAACAGTCATTTAAAATTTTTTTTATAGTCGGTATCGAAATTTAGTTCGAGTAATATAAGTTTATATATGTTGTATAGAGCTATATGTTACTACGATTTATAATATGACGCGTATTTAAATCGAGATATTTTTAAAACGAAGAAAAGTAAATATGGGCGGTGGCGTAACGCGGAAACAATATGGAAATCTGGACTATGAAAAGCAACAACACGTGTCCAATCACGTGACACGGCCCACCCACGGATAACCCGAATCCAACCCAATGTTTATCTTCCGTACATCTAACGTCTAACATCTAACATCTAACGTCTAACGTCTATATATACACACACACAAACCGAATGAATGATCACAATTCAATTCACAAATCGCAAAACACATTGAAACGTAAAACCCAAACGGAATTTCAAATTGTTACATTTTGAGAATAATCACAGGAGATATGGCTGGATTGATGGATAAAGCGAAAGAATTTGTGGCTGAGAAGGTGGCGAACATGGAGAAACCAGAGGCGACCGTGAAAAACGTCGATCTGAAAGACGTGGGCACCGATTGCATCACATACAAAGCCGACGTCAACGTTTCGAACCCTTACAGCACCTCTATTCCGATTTGCGAGATCACTTACACCTTCAAAAGCTCCGACAGGTTAATTATTGAGAAGTTCAAATGATTGCATAGGTTGAAAAATAATATTATTTTGAATTTTGACGATCCGTGTTATTACCAATAACATCATATAATTATATAAACAACGTTTTCAGCACCCGATCGGCCCGCAACTGATCATAGAATCAATCCGGTTATACCTATCCGGAACATTTTGCATGGTTTTCATTTCCACCAACACGTGAAGCTGGTGATCGGATGGTCGGACCGGATTTCAATTTTTATTTATAAAATCTCAATTTTTTGTTATTTTATCATTCCATATTCCATAATTTGTTTTGTTTATACTTTCCGGGTCTTTTTGAACTGTTTATTTTTCATCCGACAGGTGAAATGTTTATAAAATCTCTTTTTTTTATTATTAGTATTCCTTATTCCATATTTTTGTTTTATATATCATCATCATTTAATTTTTAAATTCGATTCGGCCAGTCCAATAAGTGGATTGTTAACACGACAGGTCGGTAGCAGTTCTGAAAACATTAAATATAATTAGTGTTTAATTTATTTACAATAAAGATCCATGTCATATGTAAAGAGTTATGATATGTCATGCATTTGACACTATTGGCAATTTGCAATAATAGATCCTAACAATTGTTATTTGACAATAACAGATCACCTAGATTCAAAACAACTTCTTATATTTATACTTTATACCTAGAAATTAACCATGTATGGATGACAATACTATTACCGAGTTTAAAACAATGGTAAATGATCAGGGTGATTGCTGAAGGGACGATTCCGGACCCGGGGTCTCTAAAGGCGAACGACGACACAATGCTCGATGTCGGGGTTAAGGTCCCGCACAGCATTTTAGCGAGCTTGGTGAAGGACATAGGTGCCGATTGGGATATAGACTACGAGCTTAATATTATTTTGACCGTAGATCTACCGGTTTTCGGTAACTTTAACATTCCGGTGAACAGTAAGGGTGAGATCAAGCTTCCAACGTTGTCGAGTTTATTCGGGTCTTAATCGAAACCCGTTTGGAGGATCCGAATGGGTTGGGGTGATGGTGTGATGGTTGTATACGTTACTACTATATATATAGTGTTTGTATAGTTTGTTGAAGGATGATATATATGTAAGAATAATGATCGTTGATGTTAAAAGTTGAGGATTGAGTTTGTTTGTTTGTGGGTGTTTTAGATTAGTATGAGTATTAATTGTGTTGTGTGTTGATTTTATCATAGTTTGTGGGGGTTATAATGCATACGTTGGAATCGTTATCCATCTATTCATAAATGGATTAGTTTTGTTAAAAGAATTGAATTGAATATGTTTATATATCTTGGAATGTGGTGTTAGTGACGTTTGTCTTGGATTGTAAGGGTTTAAGTACTTTCATTAACATATGGTGAAGTTTAATTATATATTATATAGTGTAGTTTAAGAGTATATTAGTGTATGTGAGTTCGCCGCTTATTAAAAAAAAAGTAAAAAGAATATGCATATGGTTTTATCAGTGCCGATATAAATTATATTTTATATGTGACAGGACAACTTAACAATCAATCAAAAGGGTTAATCTTATCATACTTGCTAACGCCATAGCCACTATTTGTTGTCACCACATACGTGTGTCATGGTTCGCCACCATAGAAGCAACCTCCAGTGCGCCAAAACCACCAACACCACCACTATTGTCACTGCTAACACGTACCGACATCGTTTGAACTACTTTCGCCCTTAACACATATAAATATAAATGAATACCGCCGATAAACCTGTTTTGTACTTGTCCTTATAAGCTTTTAGGTGATCACCAGTTTTCAAATAACTTTTATCAAAATTGTTGGTCTAAATAATCTTAGCCCATTAACAAAATATAAAGAGGCCATATGAGTGAGGGTGAACCATGAGCCCATATTTCTAAATATTTACTCCTCTGAGTTAATATTTTGTAATACTTAATCCAAATATTGAAAAAAAAAACATTACCAAACATTTAAAATAACAGTATCATCACATTAAAGTTCTAGTCACAATTGACAACATCAGAGGCAAAATGGACCGGGTTGGGTAATTCTTGTCATGTCAGGACAGCTTGGACACACTACTGGTCTTATTTATTTTTCGTAAACATTAAGCGACTTAGATAATTAAGGAAAACACTTCATAGAATTAGCTAATGCATAGAGGTCATAAGAATTTGTCAAGGTGAGTATACGGATTGAGATTTCATAAGCAGTTTACTCATAGTTATTGATCATAGAATATTGTTGTAGATTTAGATTATTTGTTTTAAGTGTTTATATAAATAGTGAGGCTTCCATTATAATATTGCTTTAAGAATACTTCCCAAGTTGTATGTTGGTATAAACTTGTGGATGTAAAGGTAAAGTGGAAAGAAACATTAGTGTAAGGTAATGGATCTTCACAATAGTAAATTTGTGTATTCTTACATTTATTACTAATGTGTGTGTTATATATGGTTCTAGGTGTGAAGATAAGTGATCAAAAACATTAAAAAAATAATGCAATGGGTAAAATTGGAAACAAAATTTGAATATGAACTATTATTATGAAATTACTTTATATACAGGTTTGTTTTGAATTTAACTTTTAAAAGAGTTGGTTTGAGAATTAAAGAGTAAAGTGAAAGTGAAAGACTTGAGTTTGTAATTCATATCATGTAGAGGTCTAAGATGATATGATGTTCATAAGTTTTTGTTTACTAATGTTTCATAGCCTCAATGTTTGAAGTATCTATTCGGGCCCTATTTATAAACCTTTAAGTGTAGATAGATTTATGAAAAGAAAGTGTTTATAGTTTAAAACCGCAAATCCATATTTATTCTACTCAGAAAAATGTATATTTATGTTAAAAACATCAAAACTAACTAACCGATACTCATTAACAAATTAAACAATGACAACAACTCAAGTGAATATATTCTTTTTGTAAATAATGTTTTTTATAATTTTTTTGTTCTTTATTTTTTATTTCGTTTAGAAAACTTATTTTTTTTATAATTAACTCAGAGATTAGAACTAGATTGAGGAAGCTAGAACAGATGAAAACAACACATAAAGTTGTTGGTAGTGAAGGGTCTGTGAAGGATTATAGAGAAACTAAAATTGAAATGTTTAAATAAATGATGAGAGGAAAAAAACATAAAAAATGTACCTAGACTTTAAATGTGAATATTATTTAAATAAAACTTAAACCTAAACATATAAAGAGGACGTCTTTGGATTAACTTCATTATTAACCTATTGTGTTTGGGTTAACTCATTTAATAAACATGTTAAGTTTCGTTGTGCAAAAGTATGACACCCTACACATATCTCACATCGGCCGTGGACAGGAGAGATTTCTGGTTCATAAAGAATGTCCTGCCCCTAATATTATCAACGCGTTTTGAGCGTATTGGTTGTGTATGAGAGGAGAACCCCACAGTTAAGCGTGCTCAGGTGGGAGCAATCTAGGGATGGGTGACCTTCCTGGGAAGTTTTCACCTGGGCAATCAAAAGCAAATCTGTGAGCTCCTCATGGGCAAAGCGGAGAATATTGTTGATGCGAGAGCCGGGTGTGACAAAATGGTATCAGAGCCACTCTTGTGTCGTTCGGGGTGTGGGACATACCTCACCAAGGATGGTGATTTCTCGGGCTCATCGAGGACGATGAGTCCAAACAGGGGGTGCTTGTGACACCCTACACATATCCCAAATCGGCCGTGGACAGGAGAGATTCATGGTTCATAAGAAATGTCTGGCATCTAACATCAACAACGCGTTTTGGGCATATTGACTGTGGATGAAAGGAGAACTCCACAGTTAAGCTTGCTCAGGTGGGAGCAATCCAGAGATGGGTGACCTCCCTAGGAAGTTTTTACCTAGGCAACCAAAAGCAAATCCGTAAGCTCCTCGTGGGCAAAACGGACAATATTGTTGATGCGAGGGGCCGGGTGTGACAAAATGGTATTAGAGCCACTCATGTGCTGTTTCGGGTGTGGGACATACCTCACCAAGGATGGTGACTTCTCGGGCTCATCGAGGATGATGAGTCCAAACAAGGGGTGCTTGTGACACCCTACACATATCTCACATCGGCCGTGGACAAGAGAGATTCCTGGTTCTTAAAGAATGTCTTGCCCCTAATATTAACAACGCATTTTGGGCGTATTGGCTGTGGATGAGAGGAGAACTCCACAGTTAAGCGTGCTCAGGTGAGAGCAATCCAGGGATGGGTGACCTCCCTGGGAAGTTTTCACCCGGGCAACCAAAAGCAAATCCTTGAGCTCCTCGTGGGTAAAGCGGATAATATTGTTGATGCGAGGGGTCGGGTGTTACAAAAAGATGTATATTTAGTAGTATATTTAATCGCTATGTGACTTTGCCATTAAGAAATAACTAGTATTAATCTTTCTGCGTTGCAGCGAGGGGTGTAAAATCGTATTAAGTAGTACCAATGACACACTACCGCAAGTGACCACCGACACCGAAAAATTCATATTAGAATAAAAATAAAATACGAATAAAATAAAATCAAATGAAAAGTAGACGTAATAACGTTGAATCACGTAAGCAAAACGTAAAATACATTAAACAATAAATAAGTCGATCTAGAACCAGCTCATTATGACAGAGTTGTTAAACGGGAAAATAATAAGGGTAGGAATATTGATTCACACACGCGCGCGCTGTGATTGTTACTCACAAAATTTATTCAAAATCGCAAAACAAAAAAATTGTAAAATAGGAGAAGTATGGGGATCAAATATGAAAATAATATAAACTATTAGGGCTAAATTGTCAAAAGTGTGAAAGTAGTAGGTTAAAATTAAAAAAAAATTAAGAAGACAAAGATAAGGACAAGCCATTAAACATATAGTCCAACACATTAAGCATACTAAAGTTGGTAATTAGTATTATATAAATAATAATATAGCTCAATTAATTTAGACAAATTGAATTTTAATAATCCAAACTATTACATGTTTCTTGAACGGCAAATGTATGACACTGTTTCAAATAATATGTGTTGCTTTAATCTGGCTCATCTATCCGTTTTCTAGTTGGGACCGCATCCCCAACCCTCTCAGGAAAAAAATCATTGCCAAGAAAATCTTATTGCTCAACTCTGAGCATTTTGCTTATAATGATATTTGAACCCATAACATCCTCTTATTTACGTATCATATGTAACTTATCTTTATAATTCAAACTATTACCTATTGGTCGATAATAATTTATACTGTTAATTTGACTAGTAACACTCTTAACTTATACTTTTATTACCTATAACAGTCATAGTAATGTAATCTTTAATTTCTTACATTTGATTTAGACT
Source organism: Flaveria trinervia (assembly GCA_025506515.1). Taxonomy (NCBI): domain Eukaryota; kingdom Viridiplantae; phylum Streptophyta; class Magnoliopsida; order Asterales; family Asteraceae; genus Flaveria; species Flaveria trinervia. The sequence goes on along the minus strand of CM046451.1, from coordinate 5,966,207 downwards.
CGATTATGTTCGTAATAATGATTATGAAAGAAATGAAGAAGCATAGAAGTTAAATTAAACCTAAAATAAACAAATTGAACGTAAAAATATGAAAATCATATCACTGAAACTGTTGTTGGTAATAAAAGAGAAAATTGGAAGTGTTAGCGGTTAAATTAATAGTATGGATTATTATCGACAAATAATGAATAGTTTAGATCATGGTTTTGAAAACCGGACCGGACCGGCCGGTCCGACCGGTTGGACCGGGAACCGGACTTCGATCCGGTCCGGTTCGGCGTTTAAAACTGTTTTAGTGTTGAACCGGTAGTCGGACCGATTGAACCGATCGAACCGGCGGTCCGACTGGGAACCGGACTGGTTGAACCGGTGGTCGGACCGGTTGAACCGGTTTTTTATATATATTTTTATTTTTTTTTGTAATTTTTACATATATTTATAAAAAACACTTATAATTTTATCCGGTTCTTATATACGGTCCGACCGGTTGAACCGGTCCGACCATCGAACCGGTAAGGCGTCCGGTTCACTGTCCGGTCCGGTTTTTAAAACATTGGTTTAGATTATTAAAATATAATTAGTCATTAATTTAAAGCTAAGGTCTTATCGTGTTTAGTAGTTAGAGATGATGCACGTAGGTTAAGTATCAAATATGCAAAAGACTTGTTTAACTACCTATATATTATGTATAATTTTTTATATGTTTTTGTTAACCAAGAATATGAAATAATGAAGTCTAACCTCTTGATTTAATTATTTTTAAAAATGTAAAAAATAAAAAAAATATTTATTTTATTAAAAAAGTTTAGTCGTGTCATAAACAGATCGGTAATTGTCAGCTCTAAGTCCAACACATTGTACCGATTATGGTACGCATCACTAACGACTAGCAAACACACACCTACCATATTTAATTCGTCTTTTAATGATTTCTACTTTTCTGGTTAACGGTCAAATGCTCTTACAAATGCTATCAACCATTAAAATTAAACACGTTATATGATGTTGATGTGATTTTATTGGTTATCATTCTACTCTAATAAAAGAATAAATAGAGGGACACGAGGTGATATTAGATTTTGTCGGACTAAATTTTTTCTACTTTTTTTATTAAGTAATCACATTGTTATGCTTCTAGTCCTTATGGTTTGATAGCTATAACACTTTTCATCTAATAATTTAGAAACACCCGGTTTAACCACTATGGTTTTAAAATCTATTATAACTTAATCCAAACATTTAACTTTATCTAATTTTTCTGTTAGATTTTTATAAAAAAAACTTAAATACATTTGGATTAAAAATGTTATTATACTACAACCTAACCCTATATTTTTTTTCTTGTTTGAACATATCTGAATCACCTCCACCACCACCCATCAATCGCCGGCAACAATACCACCACCACCCATCAATCGCCGGCAACCATACCACCATAACCCACCACTTTCTCGCATCCATAACCCCATAATGATTTATTGTTACTTTAACCTGTCTCAAAAATACAATTTTCTATACATCTTTTCCGTCATAATGATTTATCATTACTTTAAACTTAGCCATTTTTCACTCCTTAGTTGAAAGTCACGTATGAACAAACACATATAACAAAAATAAAATGAAGAACGAAATACTATAATTAAATTGACAACTACACACCACACCACTAGCGTTCGTTTATCAAACGTCTACATGTGGAAACTTTCTTTGAAATTATTCACTAATGTTTATAATGCCTTTAGGTCCACCTTATTGACTTGCAAATTTGCTATTAATGCCTTTGAAATTACACATATATGTTCTAAAGTATATATATATAATAATAAGATTATAAGTTCTTATATTCCTATGAATCTATATTATCACAAAATATTTAAGTGCTTGGATGCATAATCCTAGTTTGATATATTAATCTATGTTTTCATGCCGGTTAGTCAATGGGGATACAAATGTTTAAATGATTAAAATTATATATATGAAACGAATTTTGTGCTTGTAAGATTGAGCTTTATCAAACCAAACATTTTAACTTGTTACGTGTAAACTATTTTATGGTTTGTTCACTGTCATATGTGATACAACTTTTACCAAATTCTTGTTTCAAATTCTATTCTAAACATCATGTTTTTGAACACCGATATCCAATTTATCCGAGTTTTATTTTGAACACATTTTACCTGGTTGTGAAGCTGTAATCATTGTAAAAAAATATAAAAAATATAAATTATTAAAGATATATTGAATATATAAATATAATAATTTATGTACATGTGTACAACTTTAACGAAAACCTATTTTTCAAAGTTTTCAACTTGTTCGCTCCTATTTTAGCCAAGTATAACGCATATATCCATCTAGTGTTATATTGACGTTTAACATCTTAGTTGAAACATGTGGAGCACTGGTATGTTTTGTTTTCTTAAATCGTAAAGCCAAATCTTTTTTTTTTTTTCAAAACTTGAACTTCATGTTTACATTATTTATGTCAAAGTTTCACATCTACATATAATACTTATGGTCCCACTTAATATAAGCATATATAACAACTTGTTAAACTCTTAAATGAAGGTTGTAAATTTATAAAGCTACATAACATAACCCACAAACCCCAAAGGTCCAAAACTCCTAAATCAACCACACCCCTTTACAAAACCCAACATGGTGGAAAAAGAGCAGGTTAGACCACTAGCTCCAGCCACTGATCACCACCATGACAACAACAACGATGATGAAGAGACGGTCTTAAAGAAAAACACTCGTCGAAGGAAATACATCAAGTGGTGCAGTTGTTTGGCTGTTATACTAATTGTGGTGGTTGTCGTGGTTGTGACCTTGATTTTCACAATCTTTAGGGTTAAAGAACCTGAGATCAAGATGAATGGAGTTACGGTCGATAATCTTGGTTTTACTAATGGCACCATGCCAGGACCAGGGTCGAACATGTCTTTAACAGCAGATATATCAGTTAAAAACCCGAATTATTCATCTTTCAGGTAAGTAATAAACATTTTGAATCATATTTTGTGACAATTATGTTTTTTTATGAATGCACTACATGTTTAAAAAGTATAGGTGCTAATATTTTTCGGCTAAATAATGTCTAAAACTCAATAGAATGACTTTTTGTAACAAGATATCCATTTTAATGTTTTATTTATGTATATGATAGTCGAATATACTATTAATGTTTCATATAACAAAACAACAATATAGTCTCACAAACATGAGCAACTAGCTAGCTCTTGTAAATATAAGTAACTTATTGGTAACATTTAAGAATTTTCTTTTAAGATGATATACTTTATTCTTAGTAAACTACTAAGTACTAGACATATTATTTTGATTGTTCAGGTACAAGAACACGACAACGAGCCTCTACTACCACGAGGCGGTGATAGGAGAGGCACGAGGGCCACCAGGACAATCGAAGGCACGACGTACAACTAGGATGAACGTTACACTCGATATAGTAGTTGACCGTCTGTTGCAAGACCCTCGTTTACAAAACGATTTGGGTACAGGATTATTGACCATGAGCAGCTACACAGTGGTTGGTGGTAAGATCAAATTTTTGTCAATTATAACGAGACATGTGACTGTGAGGATGAATTGCACCATAAAAGTCAACATTTATAGTAGAGCAATTGAAGACCAAAAGTGTAAGAGAAAAGTCAAACTCTAGAGAATTAGTCAACATTGTTTTTTGTTAATTGTATGGTGTATGATATAGACATATGAATGTATATTCGTTGATGGATAATAATGATCTGCTCATATTTAGATTAGAAGTAAAAATATTATTAATCAATAATTAAAAACAATGAATAGTGTTGTACAACTCTTTTAACAGCAAAATACAATCTTCAATTATTCATGAAATTGATATTTAAAATTTTCTGGCTAAATTTCTTGCTTTATTGATGATGTTGTTGTTGTTCTTCATTTTGTAGCACATGCATTCTATTCGGTCCTTTATCTATTAAATTGTGTTAGGATCGGCTCAACAGTTTTAAAAGCCTAAAGCGATTTAAAAAGTTCTGACACTTTATATAATATGAAAATAGTTATAAAATGCGGCAAGCAACAAATGAAAGTACATCAACTACAGAAAACACATAAGCGTGAAATTGTGATGTTTTGGGAATTCACACTATCATATATTTAATCTTTGCAGCAGTTTTTTCACATAATTACTTATCAATTCATTTATGTGCAAAAGCCTTTTTATGTTAGTATTTAATAGGTTTTTCTATGAAATTAAGGGACCTTCAGTGTGTTGTTATTCTATCTATATCTATAGTATATATAAAATATATAAAAAGGACATGTTAAGATACTACTAAATTAATAACACTTACATCATTCAATGCATAAGATGCAATCATTTTTAAGGGTAAATTAGTATTTGTAACATTATTTACAAATTAACATTTACAATTAATTACATAATAACCTTATAATTATTATAAATTACATAAAATTTTACATTATCTACCCATAAACCAAAAAAACTTAATTTGTTTTAAGATTTTTGTCATATCAATCTATCATGTTTAAAACCTTTTTGATACTACAATCGTAAATGTGTATTTTTAAATGTTTTGGTGTAAATTTTTTGTTGAACCAATATGTATTTTATAAGGTACAATAAGTTAATGCATAAATGTACAAGTCGTCATGCAAAATCTATTATTTGGTGTTTTAGATTTTATCTTAGAAAAAATATAATAAACTTTTATGAAATTACTATTAAGAATAACAAAAATTAAAAACTCGTGTCATAACGTAAAATGTTGTCCCGTCGCATTACGCGAACACCCTTCTAGTTTTTTTAACATGGTTTAAGGAAACATCATTTCAAACATTATATATCAAACAAATTGTAGAAATTCAAAATTTGGACTAGTATAGACAAAGATGAAGATTAAAAAATACACAAAAGATATAATAATCCATAATAAAAAAAAGAAGACAACAGAGAGGCCTAGAACGAAGATTGAATCGTATGATAATGAAGACAATAGATCGATGAAGACCAAAAATCATATGATAAAACCGTAGATAGAATAATTGAGATCATGGATTGATGAAGTAGCTAACAACTCCACAAAATAACAAACATTATTATCTCATTCTCTCTTGTGTGTAAAATTACACTAAGCCCAAACTCAGCTTTAAAATAATATTCACGAGCCCACCAATTCAAGAGTAGCAAGCCCAATGCACGAATCCACCTCCATTAATTCAATTACATGTAATCAACAAAAAACAACAATATCATCATGATTCATGAGTATGGACCTAATAACATATTAACATGTGTGCTATTGAATTGAGGTGAACTATTCATATAATATAACATCCCTCAATTCGATTGGCAAACATAACCAATTTTAACCGTTTAGTCTTTTAACTCCTTCCTAAAAAAAACAGAACTTTACCAAAAATAATAATGCAACATAAAGTTTAGGGTAAATAAAACAGATAACGGTGTTCGCTTTTCAGTTTAACACGCCTTACAACCGTTTTATAGTATATATGGACGTTATGAACAATATGAATAACATAAGTTGAGTAATGTATATAAAAAAATCAAGAAGAAAATGTTCACTGATTAACAGAAACAACTTTAGGTTTGTTCATTAAGGTTATTCCAACTTAAACACAATAGTGGAATGTGACAACGTAACAATTGCATAAAAAATAAAATTTAATAAACTGTTTCATGACAAACCAATATTACACTACACAAAAAGCTTGAAACACTTCTTTTCTTAAAACCTACATCCATTTCTAAAAGTTTCATCCGGTTTGTGTGTACCTAATAAAAAAACACTAAAAGATCAAAAACTTTGAACTTTTTTTTTGGTTCTTAAAGGATGTTGCTGTAAAGGTTGTTTGGAGCAATGCATTTGCAGTAATTGGGTTCTAGTTATTTTTCTCAATCTGTTTTTTCATTCAACAACTTTTTGATGTGTGAGAACATCAAAAACTATTCACAAAACCCTTTCAGTGTTTTCAAAATGATCTTTCTTTAATGTTTTACTAAATGTGTAAAGGATCTGTAAGTACATGACATTGGCATGCAATATTCTAATGCACTAGGTATAAGTTGTGTGTTAAATGGTATAATTTTTTTAAACCCAAAAAAAAACTCAATAATAACAAGTTAAAGGTTCCTTAAACGTGGGGATATCAAATTCTATTGAGAAATGGTTACAATAGCTTTTGTGATTTTGTATTTTGATGATATTTAATATGTTTATTGAGTTGTTCTTGGCATGGGTTGGATTGAATGATGTTGGGCTTTGATTCGATTTGGTCGTTTTTCATCTTACAAGTTGCCTTCATCTAATTTTCTTCATTTTTCATACTAATTCTTTTTCGTCTAATCTAATCTTCTTTATTTTCCACACTAAGGTCCTGTTTGATTGGTCTAACCACACGTCTGACCACTGACGTGCTGATCCAGTCAGCCAGTCAGTGTGTTTGTTACAGCTGACCGGAATATCTGACCCGAAAAATTGATCTGACCCAGTCCTTTATTTTAACATATCTAACCCGGACATCTCTTCTCCACAATCGGCCGCCTCCCCCCTCTCCCCGTCGCACTCCCATCCGGCGCACTCCCAGCCGGCTGCTGCCTCCCATCCACCGCCATCCCCCCCCCCCCCAACTGTTTAAAAGAATACCATATTGAAAACTTTCTTTATTATAACTTTTAATTTTAATTATTTTTTTGTTTATAAAAGTCTTACATATTAAAAACACTATAAAGTTTAAATATTTTGTATTTTTTAAAAAATTTTGATGTATTAAAAAATAAGGGTTTTTACATATTTCCCCTTCTTAATACCTTAAGTTACATATTTTCCCAAGGAAAAAAATTAATTACATATTTCTCCTTCCTAAAACATATATTACATATGTATTCATTTTATTAAAATTAACCTATCAAGTGATTATTATATCTTGTTTTTACTAAGAGATTTTTACGTATTAATGTTTTATTATTATGATTGTTGAACATTTAATAATTATGTTTTGTATTTGAAGATATAACTTGAATTACAGTGATTATGGTTTTGAAATGAACTTTTGTATTGGAGTTATAATTATATAGTTTTTATTCATATAGAAAGCTCAAACATGAGAAAATAGATGTTTGATTTTCTTAAGAAGAGAAATACATAAAAATAACGTAGTAAAATTATGGATACAATAACTAATTTTAATAAAATGGGTAAATATGTAATATATATGTTTTAGAAAGGGAAAATCTGTAATTAATTTTTTAACTTGGGTAAATATGTAATTAAATAGGTTAGGAAGGGGAAATATGTAAATGCCCCTAAAAATATGATTGTGAAATTAGTTTTTAAAAAATAGCAATAATAAAAAGATATCTTTCTTAGTTTATTAAAAAATATTTTAAATCTAAGAAGAAGTCAATAATATTTTTCGTAATTAATGCGATTATTTAATAGAATAAACTAGAAAATTTTGGTGAGTAGGAATATGGTGCTGCCACGTAACCTACTAGTTACTCTTTTATTAGAGTATGTAGAGGTAGAATAACAAATTTGTAAAGTTTGGCTTAATTGATTTTCCATTTATATTGTTTAAAATAAAAATTAAAAATTACGATTAAGTTTGGAAAGTTTGATATAATTGTTTTCATGTTGAAATGATAGATTTATAGTGATGATAATATATGGACAAATCTTAAGTGTACACTTTAGGAAAAGGTTACGTAGCATCAAAGTTATTCTTTTATTAACATACTAGGTTAGGTATCCGTTGTTACACGGGTTAAAATAATGAACATCATATTTGAAAATATGAAACTGTGAGATGGTATACATACTTAGATTTGATAATATGGAATCGTGATGCATATTAAAGCGGAGATGTTGTTTTGTAATGAGCAATCACTTATTGTAATTATGTTTGATTTCGTGAATAATGATACTTAAAAAATATTGGCTTAAAAATACGATGTTTAAAATATTTTAATTTTAGTAATTATTAGCTAGAAATTAAATTAAATTCTAACAAAATTAAATCTAATTAAAAAATTTTAATAAAACATTTTTATTTATATTTTAGATAAAGTTAATTTGATAAACATAATAGTAATTGAGTTACTAAAGAAACTATATTTATATAATAATTATTTGTAACTTTTATTATAATAATAACATATGTTTAAATCTAAGATGCTATTTAGAAATTTTAATTTATTAATATAGATATAAATTAGGATCGCGTATGTATCGTAAAACATTTTTTTTCCTTGATGGGATTATATGTATACAAATTTTTTAAGCAATCATTACTTTCATGATTTTTCTCTATATTATATAATGAATATACTTAAGAAAATACTTTAATTTCATAAACTTATTTAAACTTTAATCAATAAAATATTCAACATGAAACACGTGATGCGATGATGAGGCACTAGCCACCATAGTCCCATGTCAGACGGATGGAATCTTAATGGGACACAAACCATAAAACTCACCACTTCACCAGCCATGATTTGCGTTCGGGATGTGAATAAAATCTGAGTCATAATAAAAGATAACTGTAGATGTAACGTTATCTCATTTAATAGAGGTTTTGTTTTTTAAGAAGAAGATTATAGGTTTAAACCCAGATAATAATAAAATATTGAGTAATTTATGAGTAGAATAGACGTGCCGTTCAATAAAAAACCAAGAATGACTGACTTAAGCAAATCAAAAAAACTAAACCCAAACAAAAACTGACAATTTAGTTAATATTTTTTTTCAAGATTTTGGTTTAGGTTTTGATGAAAACAAAAACCAAAGAAAAAAAGCAATCATCTTACAAAAATATATAGGTTATTTGTTAAAAATTAACAAAATATTGATTTAGAAGCCAGAACAAAGCTAAAACGAAGTGAAAAGGGAAACCGAAAAACCCATAACAGAAGTGAAAACCAAAAATAACAATTCGAAAACCAAAATTAAACGATTTCAGAAACTCAAAAACTAAAATACCGTTTTTTGGATTTGGTTATAGTCTAAAACCGAACCATGCTAACCCATACACACCCCTAGTCTGCACCCACTATGAAGTGAACTTGCTTACACAAACGTAGAATTGGAGCATCATGCTCCCATTAACATATACGCATCACTCCTCTCTATTGTTGCGTAGTTTGTGCGCAAAAAACGCCTCTCCTCCATCTCTTCTACACCTGAGTTAAGAAACGTCTTAATGAACTAATTGTCAATAACTATGGTTGGGTTTACTAGTGAACTATAGTTGTTATTTGGTCCGTTATATATTGTTATATACACTCTTTTTTATTGTTACATTTATACTCCAATTTAATTAATATTTACTTTTTATTTGTTACATTTATACTCCAATTTAATTAATATTAAATGTACTGTATAAAGTGATTTTTATATTTGTATTTGTTTTTCACATGTTTGTGCTCTACCCACAATTGAATCGAACTACGTTGTTTTTTGGTTTTAAAAGATGAAATTCGGCTCTAAGATGTACAAGCCGGGCAGGGGTGTGATTTGGTTTGGTTGGTTCGGTTTGGTTCGAGTCGGGTCAGAGAATGTTTCAAAAATAAAAGGGATCCGAAGAGTACCATGGAGAGTCCATTTATTTCTGGATTCTATTTACCTATTTAATCAAGCTACAGGTTCCAAAAAGTTCTATTGATTTACTTTCATTCTTTCATTTTCTCTCAAACACTCTCTAGCTGATATTTCTGATCTTGAGTATTTGGGGTTTATCATCTTGACGCTTATCCTTAGATTCTTGTTTTTGTTTCACTATTTGATTCTTATATGATCATGAAGTTGATGTTCTGATTATATTGTTTTTTGAAAGACCAACAAATTAAAGCTCGGGGGTCGGGGTACCCCTAATGACGAAAATGCACTCAATACTCCCGCGAGCACAGACAGTGTTGGGTAGCTCAAACCCACCAACCATCAATTCTGAGAAAAACTCATCACACGAAGACCCATTGCGATAAAACTTTGCCCACCAACAACATTTCGCTGTCGGTAGTACTCGAACTCACAACTTCCCCTAAAGAAAGTCACGAGGCTTGATGTAGTTTTTGTATTTCGTTTATATTTCATACTTTCATTATACTTCTTGTGACACTTACGTATGTGATATTTAAAAAGATTTAAAAAATAGTTTCAAAAAATTCGGCCACGTGTTATATTGTCTTTTGGTTATTTGTGTCAAAACGTGGTGCATTGTCAACAACCCAAACAAAAATTGTGTTGTTGCTTTCATCAAAAAGTTGTTACATATAAATAGACTTTGAGAGACACAACAACTTAGTTTTCTCCCAATAGATTATGACAATACATGTCACTTGTTCACTCAAAGAACATACTAACGTGAAGAGACTACCTTCTATCATATATAGACAATATATATATAAACATGTTTCATATAAAACTAAAACAGAACCGTCGTAGTTTTATATGTAAACAAAAAAAACCCAATAATGTTTTAAAAACATTATGTTGATTCGACTTGACATGAGTTGTTAATTTGAATACTAGTTAATAGTTTGGGTGAAAATAAATCTGACAAGTCTTAATTGACCGAATAAAACCAATGGAAACTTGTAGAGACCTAATCAAAACTAGTGAATAACCGTTGATCTTGTCTTTTATTTTCGTCTGTGGATGGGATTCTTAGACTGTATTATGTAATGAGCTTGAATAAGTGATCTGTTTGAGTAACTGGTTTCATTGTAAGTCCGGTTTTTAAGACGTCAATACAAGTACTACTTAAATGCAACTTTGTCATTATATTACAAGCTTGCCGTTTTAAATTCCCTTCATTTGTTTATGAGACTTTAACCTTCAATCACATTGCAAGGGACATCCCCTGGTACCTTTAGTTGTAGCATTTTGTAAATAATCTTTTGGTTTAACGGTTCAAAGGAGAGACGTGAGTTTTTGTCTCTCTTGTAAGTTTAATGATCAAACTTTAGTATTGACATATAAATTTATAATTACTAAATTGTTAGTTACTAACTACTAATACTAATTGTTAGAAAAAAATGTACCATTTAACTATGGTTGAACAAATTTGAATTGATGGTAACGTAAGAGAGAAATAAATGAAAATAGTAGATTCGACAATAAAATAAGATTAGGACAGATGAAGTATTATTAATTTATTAGTTAAAAACATGTGTACTACACTCGTTGAATGATAATATTGAAAAATAGTTATTAATTAAAATTCAGAACTAATAAATAGGTTTTTAATAGAAGATGTGATTGAAATTACGTATAATTAATCATCTTAACTATTATAACAATAAAAACATATTTTTTAAACTTTCCTCCTTAACAGAAATTTTGTTTAAATACAATTGTCATATAAATATACATTCAATGTAAAAAAACAAACATTAAATAACTAATAGGCTCTTTAAGATTGTGAATAGCTCTAGCTCGATAAATGAAGCTCAAACTCAAACTTATTTACTAATGTGTGACTTATTTTTAGGCATTAGTTCATAGTTAAAAATAATAGACTTATTTTTAGGCATTAGTTCATAGTTAAAAATAATAGACTTATTTTTAGGCATTAGTTCAGCGAGCTGGTCTCGAGTGACTATTGTGCGACTTCGGTCGTTTATACCTCTATATCTATGGATGGGTATTTGTTTGCTTCGGTGATAATGAATTTGTTCATGTTGTTAATCCACAGAGATTTGGTCCTTTGTAAGAAGAAACATCCTAACAACAATCATCTAAACAAAATTAAAATCACATATTATAGTCCATTAGTCCGTACGAACCAAATAAAAAACACCACATTTATACTACAAACCCAAAATATTTCAATAGCCTGATCCCATGCCATCCTGTGAAAATTGGTTTTGACATTGTTGTTTGGGAGCGGATTGGACCGGTCGGTCCAACTGGTCCGACCGGAAATCGGCTAGGTGACCGGTCCAGTTCGCATCGAATCGTTTTGGGTTGTTCGTCCCGAATCGGTGGTCGGACCAGGAAACTGCACCGGTCCGAACTGGATTTTGATTTTTTTTTTATTTTAATGGGTAAACACGGAATGTTAAATCATAAATTAGTATGTTGGATATTAAAATATAGTTAAGTTTATATATAACTATAAAATAATATATAAATTACTATATTTAGTTATATATATAATATACTATATATATAATTATGACGTTATCCTATTCTTAAATTCGGTCCGACAATCAAACCAGTAAAATCTCCGGTTCGAAATCTTATCCAGTTTTAAAAACATTGATTTTTACACAACCTAGCAAATATAGTCATTGACAACATATGTAAACTGAAAAATTATAACACAAATGGAAAAAAATTGGTGTGTCATTGGACAAAACAAATATGTCTGCTTAAAAAAAATTAATAATACAAGACGTGGGTCATGCTTCAAATGGTGATAACCCAACCCATGCATGTTCATTAAAATTGTGAGGGACGTGATTTATGCAAGCCACTTTCTACCTCTCACAACATAAGAAAATGCATTAATATTATGCCCTCACGAAACCTTTTATTTCATATTTTTAAAGTAAATTTTCGTTTACTCGGGCACAATCGTTATTTTCATCCAAATTTTTTTTTTGGTATCTGCCTCCCCAAGGTTTTATAAAATTGTTATTTTCATTCAAAAGAGATAACTTTGTTATTATAATGTTAAACATATAAATTGACAAAATTATCTTTTAAACTACAAAATCTCTCAATTACATAATCATAATCGAGTGAAACTGAATTATCATAGGGGAGTTTGCGAAAAGAGGCGATGGTCCTGTTGTATAACCCTCTTCGTTATGGGTTCCTGACCGCCACAAAAGATGAGGTCCATTTTTTCTCCCTCCCGATAAAGCTGACAATCTCGTGATTGAGTCATAATGAATGGTTTGAAGATGAAATGTCCGATATGATTTAGATTTCGTGAATTGGACAATAGCACGTTAAAACACAGGGAGGAAAATGACAATTGTGACCGAAACACAGGAAGGAAAACAACAATTCACTCTGTATTTTAATCATTTGATCTTACAAACCGAATGAGACCCTAGGGGCCCCTACCACCTCTTTTAGCCCGTCGATGAGCCAAGAACTCACTTCTTTCATTGTGCAATCAACACAAACATACACACATATCACATGTTTTGTTCTTCTATTAGAGTATAAGGGTTTTGATGATAACACACACTTTACAAAACGCTCACGCGATACACGGTGGTATTGGAGGTAAGCCAAAGAGAGAATAGAAGAGATCAATGTCGAGAAAAAAAAGGTACAGAGAGTAGTGAGATATAAAATTCGAGATATAAAATGATAAAAAGAAACCGTGAACATTTACATTGGAAGTTTTTTACTATCATATATGTAAAGTAGCACAATAGAGTATCAGTATATAGTTAGATGCCTCTAAGGTGTAAACACACAATGTATAGTTTAATAATCTTTGTATAGTTATATACAATGCCTACTAAAACCAACATTTTCACAATAGTTGAATAAACTTTAATAATGTACTTAAGTCAATAAGTCATGGGCCATGCTTTAAAAATATATACATAATAAAATATCTAAAGACTATATTAAATAATATAGATGTATATGTATAGCTACATTGAAACCATAAAATCCAAATTTCATTACCTTTGTCAATCAAATGATGGATCAAGATATAAATACAGATCGATGATATCTATATATATAATCTAACAAACAACTAAACGATATACCCATATATGTGTAGGTGCACAAACAATCCAAGGCGTGCTATAAAGCGGTATACAACCTACACATATAGGTTGATCTAAACACTTAATAGTTCATCAAAGCATCATAATACGATAACAACATGTTATAATTAGTTTACATAAATCCTTCAAACAATAAACCTTTACAACAGTTACGTTTGATGTAACATGTACATTAAAAACTTGTGTTTTTCTTCTTGAATTGCTTAATGATGAAGAAAGTGAAATTGCAGTAGACAACATTGAATGCCTCTGTGCAATGGTATCATATATCTACGAAGAGAAAATCTAAATTGAAATCAATTCAAACCAAATTCACTAAAATCTTGTTAATTGATCTAACATTATGAATAGTACTTATGTGAGACGAGAACTTTAGCTTTGTGTTTGATACTATACTTGTAGGTTTCATGATCGGAACATGAAAACAATAACTAAATAAGACCGAAAGTGTTAAACGAAGAACAAAAGTTTTTTTGTTAAAAAAACATTAAAAAAACATCAAGTGTTAGTTTGTGTTTTAAATAGATGAAATGATTTCTTTATATAGATGGGGAACATACATAACAAAATATACAACCATTCATAGAAGAGTATATATGTGACGGTTATAACTCAAAAAATGGTAGTTATAGGAATAATGGAACCGTGAGTTGAAACTTTAGTAAACAACACTATCAGTGGTAACTATATTGCCACTAATGGCTTGCCCATTAGTACCAACTTAAGTGTTGTTGATCACACTTGTTGTGACCTGTTGGTGCTAAAGTACAAATTATCACTGTTAAGCAGCTATCATTGATGAACAACTATTACCGACGCGAGTTGTATGCTAGTGCTAATGTGAGTATTGGCGGAACCAAATCTTTTTTTCACTGGAGCGAAATTTTATAGATCAATTGGTTATCGCAATATAACATATAATTTTTTTGATCCGCTTCAAGTCGGATCGGGTTGAGTCATTGAAGTAAAAAATCGTTGAAACGGTTCCCAAACTCATGAATTTGTATACACATGCATGTATATATAACAAGAACCTTATTGAAACAATCTTACTCATGAAAGTGATGATATGTGATGTTTGAAACAATTATACTCATAAAATAGATGATATGTTCAACATGTTTGAGAACAATATTATATAGTAACTATAATATTTTGATCCCTCATATATTAAGACTAATTAAAATTCAACTTGTATTATTGTCAAAAGTATTTATTATTTTAATATAATTTTTTTCTTTCTACTAACTACATAATTATTTGAGGGTGAAATTTTAAAAATTTATTCGATTACATACATGGTTAGTGAGAAAATATGGTTCATTGATTTGTTGGAAGATCACTGGACCCCTCGAACCTCATTGTAGTTCCGCTCACAACAATTTATTTGAGACAATCTTGTTACTTTTTTTAGTTAACAGTTTAAAGGGTAAGATTGTAAAATTTTACGGGGACGGTCAGGATTTTCACGTATATATACCATCGAAATCTTTTTTAGGGTGGGAGGCTTCCTACTTCCTTGGCTTTAGGTCTGCCATCGGTCATGATGTTAGTTGCGTACTATTCATGAATTAGTTACCACTGATCTCAGGGCGATTGCCCCATCACAAGCAGGTTGCCCGTTAGATCTTGTTCCAAGAGGCGTTCCCCCGAACCCTCATAAAAAGGGTGTGATCCCTTGAAAACCCCGTATAGTTCGAGGGTCACCCCTTACAACCTCGAAGGTTTCTTAGTGTCTGAAGTTCATAATCATATTTACCGAGCTTGTAATCTTTAATTTCCAACTTGTATCAAATTTTATATCAAATTTTATTATGACATTTTATTTGGACTTTAACTGAATTTATGTTACCCAAAATATCTTAAAGATGATGTAAGTCCCAACACGGATAGTTACGATTTTCGTTTTTCATTCAATTAAAGAAATGAACAGCGGGTGCGGGTGTTCTATGTTAAGCAATGTTTTCACAACCGAATGTTTTTACAACCGGATCGGACGTCGAACCGAACGGTTTATTGGTTTGGTGGTCGGACAGTATTTAAGAACCGGATGACGTCATAATTATATATATATGTGTGTATATATATTTATATATATATTATATTTAGTATATATGTAATTAAATATAAGTAATTTATATATGTATTTTATAGTTATATATAAAACTTAACTATATTGTATATCAAACACACTAATTTATAGTTCAACATCCCGTTTTTACCTATTAAAATCAAAAATAAAAATAAAAAACAATAAAAAGAAACCAAAAACCGGTCCTAACCGGTCCGGTTTCCCGGTCCGACCACCGGTTTGGAACGAACTGGCCGATTCAACAACCACAAACCGAATCATAGCGAACCGGACAGGCTAGAGAGCCGATCTCCGGCCGAACTGGTCGGACCGGCCGGTCCTATCCAGTCGCGAAAACATTGATGTTAAGTGTTCGTGTTTGATCTCGAGGACCTCATACCCAACAAAATGTATTTTTCTGATTGATGTTACAATTTCTAATATAAGTTTACAAAACTAAATCTTGCTAAAAACAGAATCTTCTTTACAATAGTTCTAGCTATATATAGAAAAACGTGATAGAAAAGACAGAGAAACATCAACAAATCCAATCATATTTCTTTATGATTTTACATCTGAATAATATTCTAATTTATAATATAATTTTGCCAAATCTTTTCAAAAGCAACTATTTATTTCCTTCATTCTTCTTAGATAAAGATTTCATCTGCTCCATTTCTCTACTTTTCATTCTTTACTATTCTGCATATCAAAAGATGAGAGTAACTACTTCTAGAAATGGTGACTAATTTTCAAAATCCAAAATATGTTGATAACCGTAAAAACCGTATAATACACGTATAAATAGTGTTATAAGTGTGTGTGACAATAAGTCTCCCACTACTTTCACTAGGACAAGTGTATTATTTAGTTTTCACGATTTCTAACATATTACATAAATGAATATGTTGTACGCATATATGTGTAATTCAAAAATCACTACCTAATGATCTTTTGCAATGAACAATGGCCTCATGAACCGATCCTTCACTATAATCGCTATACGATTTACTTCTTGAACACGGAAAATGAGATCCAGTTATCGAGTTGTCATTCAAGCTCTTCGTTCTCTTGATTGTAAACACCGAAGATGAAATACAACTGGATTTCTTGAACTATCCACAATTCTAGTACTTTTTCGAGGTACAAGAAAGCTAAAACACCTTCTCAACACTTTTTTGGACGAAACTCGCCAATCTAAGATAAGTTGAGTGTATTTTTTCGAATATTTTGAGGGTTTTTTGTGAGGAAAATGAACTATAGGTGTTGTAGGACACGAATAAAGCTTCATCTGATTGACAGATTTAGGAATAATGTGTCCGTTACAAAAGATTTCATCAGCATCTACAAGATTTGTAGCGTATGGAAGATTGAAACAGAAATTTTGGGCATCTTCGGGGATTTTTCTAGAATTCACAATCGAAATTGTGTTGTTTTCTTCTTTATCGTGATCATTGTGATCGATGATGGTGTCGAGGGATGGTTTTTGGTTGATCAACCATGAGTAGGAGAAGCTCTCAATGGTGAGAGGTTGTGAGGTTTCCATAGGTGACTTGATAAGGATATTAGTTTTGAGTCTTTTGACATATGATAATGAAAAAAGGATACATTTTTATAGTTGAAGCTTCGAGGGGCCAACTTGTGTATGTTAGGTTTTATGTTTATAGATTTTTATAATATGAACATGATTTAGATTTTTTTATTTCAAAAGATGTTTGGTAATGATGTAAGAATGATATGAATTGTTTTTCTATGTTTTACTTATTTTAAATGGACCCTACTATTCCTACGTTATTCCTACACCACCTCAAAGGTGTCAAATAGGACACTTCAAACTCGGTTTTTTATAAAAAACTCAAACAGTCGTTTAAGAATTATTTGAAAATTTTAAAAGCTACAAAGCAAGCCATAATCTTAAAACGGTCGTTTGACGAATGTTTGAAATGCAGGGGCTATGACGTAAGTTTTAACCTTTGAACGACAGCTTAAAGCAACCTCAAACGACCATTTGAGAATAATGTGAGGTTAGATTGTTAGTGGCGTATGTATAGGAAGTAGAGCTTGATATTCTTTGTCAAAATATAAACAAAATTTGTCTATGGCGTTGGATATCTTTCAAATTAATGGTTTCTAATAACAAATATATACAATATCTTAACATTACTAGAAAACTGGGCATATTTTAAAAGGCCAATTTTCAACATTAACAATCTCCTTAAGAAAACTTTTCGATCAGTTTTCTACAACATAGGTATAATTTACTTATTTCTAGTGTGTGAGAAAGTCTATCATTTATCTATTATAATAAAAAAAAGTTTTTAAAATGCCACTTGGCACAATTTTATACCATCTAATTTTAATTTTTTCGTTTCTCTCCTATTATATAATTATCTTAAATACTTATAATACTATTTAATTTCTTTTGAGATTAAAAAATATTTTTTAATAAATTAAGAAAGAGATGTTTTTATAAATGTAACTTCTAAATAAATAAAATATTAAAAATAAGAAAATTTTCTAAAACAACAAACATGTTTAAAAATATAAAGTATTTTAAAATGGGTTTTTAAATGATTTTTTTATGAAACAAAATAACTAAAATTAGGAGTTATAATAAGAAAATTTTTAATATTGATATTTTTTAAAATGGTTTGTTTTGCATAAAATGTTTATTAAAAATGAAATTAGGGTTTTAAAACAAAAGTTTAAAATAATGATATCATTGTTTTATTACTTATATCATCACTTATATGCAATTTCAATAATATAGTTTTATAATTATTACATTTTCATTACTAATTGTTTAGTATTTTATTTATTCAACTCGTGTAATATACGAGGTTCTAACCTAGTATTGAATATAGAAGTGGGTACATATGTGGGATTTGTTTTATGTTTCTTATTTTTAAATGTTTTGAAAAAGATTTTATAGAAAAAAGACGTAATTAGAAATTTAAAAACACATTAGCTTTTTTGTTTTGAAAGTATTAATCTAGTTATTATGCTAGACCTTCTTTTGTTTCCCTAATAAATCCCGTTCAAAAAAAGATATTTTAGGATATTCATTTAGAAATCATATGACACTTTTGAAATTAGTTAAGGGCGTTATATTTTTTTATACTAACTACCTAAAAGAAGACGACAAAAATAAACGTATTTGTAAAGAAGAATTTGATGGGTCTTGTCTATTACAAATCAACTAAGATTGTATCAAATCTGTCATGATCTTTTTTGGAGTTGTTCGTTTTATGGATGATGCTTTTGGATAGCAAAAGATAAGACTAGGTATACACGGAAAGAAAAAGATTATTATTATTATGGTGTATAATTGTAGTATATGTGTCATCTCTTCTACTTTCGAGTTTCTTAGTTTGGTTTTATAAAGTTTTGATTCTTCTTCAATTAATTGAAAACTTAACCAAATCAAATTCTAGATAATAAAAAATGAACTGAAAATCGAGTTTTATTTCAGTTTGGGTTTGGTTCCAAACTGAAAAACCCAACACGATTATGTAGAGGGGCTTCTTCATTTCGGATTTCAGGTTCTTTGGTTTAGTTTCCTAAGTTTTGAATATTTTTTTAGTTTCCTAGGTTTTGATTATTTTAATAAAAGCTATGTTTGTATCCTTATAGGATGAGTGAGATGATTTAATAATAAGATATATCTTAGTGTTTGTTTTAGCTTATTAAGGTTTTTTGATTCAGTTTCCTTGGGGGTGTTTGGCCTGATTTTTTTAACAAATCTTATAGTTTTTTTAGCTTTTTCTTATAAAATAAGTTTAACTTGGTGTTTGTTTTAGCTTATTAAGTTTATACTTATTAGCTTATATAAGCTAATTTGAAGATGGTTTAGCTTATTTCAAAAAGCTTATTTGTGTAAAGGTATAAGTTATGTAATAAGATGTTATCTTGTCCCTTTTGATCATTTTACTAACATAAACTAAATAAAAAAAACTAACACAAACATTTAAAAAGAACTTATCAACTTGTAGAATATAAGTTAATTCAAACATTTAAAAAAAGCTTATTAACTTGTAAAATATAAGCTAATTCAAACACTTAAATTTTTTTATCAAATAATAGAAAATAAACTATGTGCTACTTTAAAATATAAGCATAAACAAAAAAAATACTAGCTAAGCCAAACACCCCCTAAGAGCACTCACAATAGATTTAACAACTCTATCTCTATTATCAAATTTAAAAAAAGAAAATTGATTAAAAATTATCTCTTCATTGGATTCACTATCCATAAACCCTATCATCAAATCATGAAAGATTGCATCAAATTTAGGGGACCAGAAAAAATTGGGTAAATGGCATCTTGGTTGGTCTTAATTTGGGCAAACATAAAGTTCGGATTAATCATTTCTCTCATCGCCATAGAAAAATATTCAAATTTCAAGAAGTCAAAGGGCAGTTTAATGGCGGATTAGCTCATGACATATTAATGTGTTATTTTGAGTGTGAATGATTCAAGTTGGTTGTGGTATATTTTCTTGGTGTTTTTCTTTTTCGTGTTTTCCTTGTTTATTTAGTGATCTATGTTAATGTGTCTACACCCCCCTCTCCCTTCATCTCTTTTTTTTCGTCAGTAGTGTTAATTTTTTTATCCAGTAGACTAAACTATCAGTTAGAAATTAATTAATGTTGAATATTGTAATTATGTCCCCCTAGAAACTAAGTAGTGTAATTTTTTTATACATAACGAGTTCGTCCCCTTAGAAAAATGTAATTTCGTCCCCACCCGCGTATGAAAATACTCAAACTCCGCCTCTGGTTAGTTTCTTTTGCCTTTAAAAAAACAAATTTAGGAAACAACTATTTATCATTCATTAAATTATTGTTAGTGAATAAAAAAACAATAATGAGTGTTTGTTTCTAGAAAAAAAAACTTTAAGAAACCCAAAATAACGTGTGGAATAGATTAAACTATCAGTTAGATTTTAATTAATGTTGAATATTTCAATTTTGCCCCTGCATATTTATGCATTCTAAGAGTCGCATGTTAATTCATTTCACTCTATTTTAATATAACTGAATAGCTGAATTTTTATAGAACTTTTGTTTCTTATAAGTTTTTATATCACTTGTATAAATCACGTAATGATTGATTACATCATTCATATATTATTCTCTTTTGAAGTTATCTACGCGACAATAATATACATATTTATAATTTTCTATTTTTTATAATGGTAAAGGGAATGGTTATGTTAAAAAAAGGTTATACAATTTACTTATATTCCTTAGTGAGATAATTTTTTTAACAATAGACAAAATAAGTATTTTATGATACATATTTAATCTAGATAATCTAAAATCAACTAACTGTTTGGATATATAGAACATTAGAGTAGTTTGGTGGCATATGTCATTAGAAATTCTCCATTTTTATTTTTCACTATTGAAAAAATAATATAACTTTGTAATATATATGTTATCAATTTTAAGATAAATCACAAACTTTTACATAAAATTTACAAAGGAGTGAATACAAAGTTTTTGTCCTTTTATTCTCTGACCACCCAAACAGATATAGGACCAAATTGTAGAACCATGCAGTTTTTTATGTCAAACAATTTAATATTTCATGGATTTATTTTTACTTTCTAATAATTTTATTGTATGAACTTACTAATCTCACGATGTGTTGTACGGATTGAAAATATCAAATTTTCATGAAAAAATAAAAAATAATTAATTATTCACGAGAATATAAGACAATAATGTAAAAGAACGTAAGAATTTAAAAAATATGCTCACACAATGAACGTACATGAAAAGCTATAATACATTGGGAAAAAAATAAAATTTTCAAATCTCTAAAAACCTCCTTATACACAACATTTGAGGTTTTACTTGAAATTTCATCATTGTAATCCAATATAACCAGCTTCAATCCATCTTATCTCGTAATTATTTTCTACTTTAATTTTACTTGAAATAATATTATTGTATGAACTTATTACCTATAATATCATGTCATGTGTGGTAGATGCTAACATGTTGTAGCATGACTTGCATTGCCTCTTTACTGATTTTGGTCATTCGTAATCAAGGATATTTATTTCAAAGATTAATAGTTAATTTATTATTACAATTAAATAAGGTCTTGATTCAAACTCATGAATAATGCATACATAAATCTTTATTATACCTTAATGAGTTTTACTTTTAGTTATATATCAAAAGAAGATTATTAGGTTTATACCTATGATTCTACAA
The DNA here is from genome assembly GCA_025506515.1 of Flaveria trinervia. Classification (NCBI taxonomy): domain Eukaryota; kingdom Viridiplantae; phylum Streptophyta; class Magnoliopsida; order Asterales; family Asteraceae; genus Flaveria; species Flaveria trinervia. The sequence continues at coordinate 5,944,098 of CM046451.1, read as the reverse complement.
ATGTATTATGTAAATCTCTGATTTACATATTGAATTGACCCAATGATTAGACCAGCTAATTAATCTAAACTTAAAAAAAAACGAGTTAATAATTCTTGGCATATTAATATACTAATCAGTAAGGGCATAAATCAAATATTCTATAAAATTAATTTTTGATAATGACATGATGTATAGATAGCAAAAAGTTAAGCTTATATTATAATCACGTGTATTTAAAAGTTGAACACGTAATACGCGTAGTTGCGATCAATGATCGAGCCAAACCTTTTTTTTACGGTGTTCATAATGAAGATTTTCTAAGATAACTAGAAGTTAGCTCTGGTCAACCCTTACCACCCTTGATTTATATATCTAATAAAAGAAGCTTTTGGTTTTGAATAAACACATGTTAATTTCTTATGAAGCTTAATGTTTCTCGCCTCTATCCTATCAAATGAAATGTATTTAAATAATTAAACTAACTAAATAAATATCCAAAATATAAATCTTCTTATTTTAATAAATTATTAAACATACTAAACTACAATATTTTTATTGTATCTTATCTTATAATATAATTTTGTAGATTTTTACTTTTGTTATATGTTATTTATATTTTTTTTTTAATTTTTATTATTTTTTATTGTTTATTTAGTAATGACATGTAACATACAAAATGTTAATAAAACCTAATGATTTTAATATGTTGAATTTTTCTACCCATGTAATGCATGGGTTTCTAACCTAGTTAAAAAATAACTTAATTATTCACCGTAACTTTTTTTATATTATACAAAAATGACATAAGAATTTTATAATTATATATCAAAATACACACACTAAATGGCATGGTAATAAACCGACTAAGATCTTACATATAGAATCTGGATACTAATCAGTATTTAAAAGATGCATGTTTATTATATACTTTAAACAAAAAATATATACATACTCTATGCTATTTAAGACAACTTGGACTTTGTTTGTGTCTTTTTGCCATGCCTATAAACCAAAGTTGACAAAACTATATTAAATAGAATGTAACCCTTTGGGTCTTTGACTTCCATGGTTTCATCCATGATATATAGTTTGTTAAATATAAATATATGAGACGGATTGATATTAATAGATATAAAAATATACATGAGTATAAACAAGATTGCCCCCAAACGTCTTTCATGAAGGGTGTTGGAATTTGAATGACCCATATGCTTAATGAATCAAATGAATATATAATCTGGCTGATTATTTTTTACTTTAATTATTATATGATACAAGCATACATCAACCGTTTTATCTATTTATTATGTCCAAAGTCAAATGGCAATGACATGATGAACTATTGGACTTTAAACGTAAACACACATTATAAAAAACGATTTCTAGGCCTCTATGAAATTTTAGTTACATATTTATTAAACTAAACATTTTAAATACTAAATATACATTCTCACACTATAATCCCTTTTAAGTATATTGTTGAACCGTCACTCAACAAGTAGAAAATATATTATTACCAAAATCAGCTAATGAGAATTTATGATCACGAGAAGTCATTTTATTTCAGTTAAACTACAATATCTCGTTTTATGAATGTAAACCTTAAGCTATAATGATTAAATATCACAAAATTAGGTGATGTAAATATCAAGTATGATATAGTTTTATAGCTTATACAAAGAATTGCACAAAAAAACCAGGTACGGACCGACCCGGTGTACCCGACCCGGTCCCGGGTCCGGGTACAACCTGGTACCGGGTGTACCCAGTTCGTACCCGGAATAAACCGGCGGTTTCAACCCGGTTTGGGATTTTTTTGAATTTCTAAAACCCAACCCTACCCGGACCCGACCCGGTCTAAACCCGAAGTGAACCCGGTATAGGACCCGATATTGAACCCGGTATTGGACATAATAAAAAGCAAAAAAAATCAGAAAAAATAAAGTAAACCCGGTATTGAACCCGGTTCCGGACCCGACCCGACCCTACCCGGTATGGCGGGTAGGGTTTTCCCGCAAGTGAACCCGACCCGGATCCATACCCGGGTACATAAAAACCCGACTGGACCGAACCCGGTTTGAACCCGGTTCCGGGTCCGACCCAAACCCGATTTGTGCATGCCTACTTATAGAGAATCTTTCTTGAAAGCCTTAGGTCTTTAATCTTTATACCATTGGGCCGTTTAATCGGCCCAAGTTCTACAATGGGTTTTAAGTCTTTTTTCTCGTATCCAAATTGAATGTAATTTTTACACCGTAAGTAAACTCATAAGTCATAAAGTTGTATATGAAATAATCAAAGGTTAATGGAACCTATAAGGATGAATATGTAACTAGTTGATGATAAAAACCAAATTGATAATGAGTTTCAAGAAGAATTCTATAAATGGATTGTTAAAATAATAATGTTTTAACCTTTAATTAAAATTTTACAAGTCTTCCGTCTTAATCTTTTAGTAGTTTCTTCAATACTTTTACTTTCACCTTCGTAATCAATAATAGTTTGATATGTCTAAAAAATTTCAATTACAATTGACAAAAGAGCTATAACAATAATGATATAAGATCACACATAGTGAACATTTGTGTATCAATTTTATCATGCAATTTGATATGTTCAATACAGTTTGTGTTATACCAACCAACCAAACCAAGTCGTAATTATAATCTAACACTTTAAATACTATACACATTGACGGACCTAAAAAAATTCATAGGGGAAAAGTGTGACCATTGCATAATTTTAGGGGGGGCGGTCGAAGAATTGTACGGTAAACATGTTTGTATTTGACTTTCCCTCGCATCAAAGGCAAGAGAAATTCATAGGTTATATTAGGGTTTAGGTTATACAAACACTTATTTATAATATTAATTAAAACATCCTATTATCTTTATTTTTTTGCATGTATATATATATATGTATGTATAAAAAAAGATAGAAAAGATGAAAATAAATTGAATGTATTAATAACATACATTTATATTAAACACTTAAGTTTGATGAAAATTAATATTATCTAAAAGTTGTGAAATGTAACTATTAGTTGCACTCAATATTTGAAATAGAAGTATTTGATAGAATAAAATAAAATAAAATAGAAGAATGCATACACATATTGTACGGTCTGTGTGTAATAAAATCGAAGAATACATAATATTGGTAATATTGGTGTATGAATGGCCTTAGCATCTTGGTTATCTTGTTTTAATAAAATCACCATTCAATAAAAAACATACTTTATACAGTCATCATATCATATAGAATTAATATTATACTAGTTTTTTAACCTTCGAGTGTTGCGTCAACACTCAGTATGCTACGTGATAAATTATAAAGTACAATCGACTCCTAACAAATTTTATGTCGAAATATAGAGTAACTCGAACTTATACTGTTGAATGAAAAAATATTATATCTGATGAAAATCCAAACAAAATCTACGTCAAAACATAGACCAACTCACAACGTACAGACCGAAACACGTGCGGTGGCCTAATGTGGCGTGACAAAGTATATGTTACAATCACCCTAGCTTGTTTTCAAACAATTTTTTTGTCGAAAATTCGAGTAACTCGAATGTATGCCGTCAATTTAAAACGTAATATGTTTAACTTAACTCATTTTCAAACAAATTCACATTGTAATGTATACCAACTTAAATCATACTTGAAAAAAACACAAACTTTTTTTTTATCTTAGACATGGTTTATTTCCGAACATATACTCTATCAAAACTACCCTATTACTTTCAATAGTTAATAATACTTTTTTTAATCCAGCAATACTCTAACTTACTAATAAATATACCTTTCGTTACGTTTGTCTTAATAATATATATCAAAACCGAGCGATGGTGATGATTCCAAGGCCCATGCTTGATGAAGGATTGTTGCGTGCCATTGTTGAACCATAGCTACCGTCACAACTTTCGATCACCACCGCCATGGTCATCACCAATAACCAACAATAATATGTCTCTATCTATCTCTCTTTCTCCCTCTCTCTAACCGAGAAAAAAATTATTATATTAAACCCTAACAGTAAATGAGTGATCAAAGACCACACGTATTACGTACACATCATTCACTTGTACCTCATACATAAAACATAACAAAATCATTATTCATTTGGTTGCACTTAATTATAAAGTAATTCACACTAAACAACTACATATTAATTAAAAAGCAATACGTGGTGTATAAAAGCAAATGACTTTTATAAGTTTTCATAAAATAAAATAAAGTTGCAGCTATTGGCGTGCAGTTGATGGTCCAAACGTGACCATGTCGCATATTAGCATGCCAATGGGTCCACATCACTTTATTTTTTAGGGGTTTTGATCCACACGAAATAAGTGGTATTTTTTCATCTTCAAAAGTCATGGAAAATTATATGATTGTATATTAAATTTGGATAATATTTCTTTAGTTTTTTTCTTTTTATTATTATTATTATTATATATTACAAAAATCAACTACATCAACAGTTATTTACATGTATGCATGCATAAAGTACATCTTTTCAATGGTGTACAAGCTTGCATCATTTTGAATTAATTACTATTCCTCGGTATAGAATTTAAACGCAATCTCATAACAATATAGATCTATAAAGTTCTTTTTTCTGCCGTTAGATTTTAATATTTAAATTATTTTTAAGACATTTTGTTTTTCTGTTTCAACTCTTTATCAACGTTTTATATAAATTTTATTAATAATCAAGTTTGGTATTTCTAATTGCTACTACAACTATTTAAAAATGAATCGGGTAAAATTATAATTTTTCACAACTATGTGATGTTTATTTAAATTCCTCATACGGATATTAAACTTTTCTAAACTAAATTCTACAAGTGTACGGTTCAATGTTTTTATTTATAAATGAATAGATTTTTAAAATCCAACCGTTACAAACTTTATCTTTCTCTTTCTTCACATGTGTCATTATTACAACACGTGTCTTTACTACATTTTAAGCCTTTCTAAAGTTTTGAAAACTCCAATTTCTCTTTTTATAGTTATTGCGGAGCAACGCCCGCTGGCATTTTACTAGTTTGAGTACATATATAAACCAGAAAATGTAATTCTGTAATGTTTATAACCTGTTACAATCACTCTCAAGTTCAATGTGTGTGTTGAGATAAATTTTGTGCATGTATATGTTGACAACTAAGTTTAATATGTGTTTTAGTGTAATGATATGTTAGTTTTTTAACGAATGTTGATTATATTGTTCATGATCACCATGATGTTATAATCTATGTTCTATTGTCCTCAAAATTACGCTGATATATTGATATGAATCTAGTGGGTTCGGTGGGTCAAGTAAACCCATGGAGCATCCTACCCAGTCCAGGACCTGATCAACACCAGCAAAAGATGTAGTGGGTGAATGGGGCGGTTACTTTTCTTATTTTTGCATTAGTAGTAGCTTATGTGAGAGTAGGAAGTTCAGTACATATGTTAGGTTAGTATTTCTGAAAGTGTTACAGCTTGTAATCGGAGAATTGTCCTTCTGGAATCAGGCCGACTATTTATCACTTTATCTTTTTGTTTCATCAGATTATCGAGTTCTATCATATACGCACACTTATTATATTCTTGTCACTAGTACAAAACCGGTTTGTTAGGGTGGCCCAAACTTATTTGTTAGGGCGGCCCAAACTTATTTGTTAGGGCGGCCCAAACTTATTTGTTAGGGCGGCCCAAACTTATTTGTTAGGGCGGCCCAAACTTATTTGTTAGGGCGGTTCCATCATAATTCGCCTCAAAAAATGCATCTGATTTTATGGGGCGGTTGGAACTTATTTTTTGGGGCCGGTTCTGTCATAAACCGCCCTGTAAAATCCATATTATTTTTTGGGGTGGTTTTTTTATCATTTTTAGGGCGGGTTTCCCCCTAAATCGCCCTAACACTAGTACTCAAAAAAGCCATAAATTAAAACCTCCTCCCAATTCCCAACCCTTTCTATACTATCTTCAAACTTTTGCATTCTGCCTGCACCAAGGATACCACCACCACTGCCCCAGATCTGTCGAACAAAACTACTACAACCCCTTTTGCCGACGAACGAAAACACCACCACCATCGTACCAAATCTAACGATGAACACGAACAAGACACCCACCACCCCAAATCTGCCGATGGGTGCAATCCAAGGTTGCGGAGTTGCTGCTACCACTGCTTGTAACGATTTCTTACTGATGCTTCACTTCCTTACGTGTTGCTTTAATCCCTGCTTCTCTGCCCATTTGGTCAATTTGTTTCTGGATGAGTCATGTTGTTTGTAGCTAATCAGCTGTTCTATCATTTGCTTGTTTTTACAGTGAATTTTAGGGTTAACTTTGCAATGCGTCTGCATCTAAGGTTAGTTTTCAACACACGTCTTTCACTTTTGTTGTAGTTTGGATCAATTTGATGTTTATGGTGCATCTTAATTCTTTTATAGATTGAAATCAAACTTGTTTTGAAATCGCTGTATGGATTTTAGAGAAATGAGGTTGGAACCCACATTGACAAGAAGTAGAAGAAAATAGGCGGACTATTGATTGCCTCGATCATCGCCGTTAGGAGGAGACGGTGACCGTGACCGTGATCGGAACAGTAACAAATTTTGAAGCATTCTATGAAGCCAGTTTTATTATTTTTATTTTTAATTGAATTTTTTTAAGGGCGGTTTTTATAAACCGCCCCAAAAAAATGCTTGGTTTTGAAGCGATATTTTCTAGGGCGGATTAGAAACGTCTTAGAAAACCATAATCATCGCCCCAACAAAACAATTTTATACTCATGTGTCTTATAACATGTATTTGGTATAATAATATGAGAAATCATAACAACACTAATTTACAACCATCAGAATATAACAGTTCAAAAAAGATTGATCGTTAAAAGATATACCTTTATGGTTTTATCAATTAACAGTCAAGTTAGAAGAAACGATTCTATATTCTTCAGTCAAAGAACACCTTCACCTACGTCTTCTTTAGTAAATTCATCTTTAACATACTTCCTCTTTTCCTTCACATGTGGAATCCTAAATGTGAGACTTGGTACGTGGAAATACATACATCTTAACTAAATATTATGATCAATCATGATGATGTGTTTAAGCAAGTGATACTGTAAACTTTATTTATAATTAAAACTATAAAAATCGTTGAGGATGTGAAAGAAAAACCCTTCTTCTCATAAAACAATGTATTGTGAAAGATGATATCAAAGTGCGAACAATAGTCAAAGAAACTTAAAAATTCAATGACAAGAAAAAGAAAGAGTAAATGATTATTTTCATTTATTGGGGTTTGCTTGAAATATTATTTTTATCTAAAAGTTTAAAAATAATCATTTTAGTCCAATATTCAATTTGGTAATGATTTTTATCAATTTCGTCAACCCCGTTCACGGATTTTGTTAAAATTCCTCCATGTGCCCCTCGTATGATAGGTATTTTAATCAATTTAATTTGAAAAAAAAAACTTTTTGGTTTTCACTTCCCAAACTCGACACCTACAGTTGGTTGAATTCACAACCTGCAAACATCTATCGATTAGTTTCACAAGTCATGATTCCTTGTAAATTGGCTTCGCAGACATGTGACTCCTCTATTAATCCTTCAAAGAAAATGGTTGTTTCGTTGTGGTACGTTTCGAAACAAGATTATGGGTTCGATCCTTATCATGTATATAGTGTGTTTGCATTATTTTCCTTCAAAGTCATGTTCATTGACATGGTTGTTGTACCTTATGGTTTGATTTTAGCTAGGGAAAAATGTCTATTTATATCATAGAGACTTCTTCGATGCATGAGTAAGGTGCATTTTTATTTGACCGCATTTGGTTTTAAGAGTAAAAATGACAACAATAGACATCCCATATAAAAAATGTTTTATTTTTTCCAGCTAAATTAACTAAGATGCTCTTCATGTGATGGGCATATGGGGGGTTTTTAACGGAATCTATGAATGAGATTAATGAAATGGATGAAAATGATTACTTAATTAAAACTACTAGACTAAAATGATTGTTTTTAAACTTTTAGACAAAAATAATTTATTGAGCAAACCTTAGGGATAATAATTTACTCAAAGAGAAATTTCAAAATTATATGTCTATACTATTACATAAAGTATTTGAGTAGGACACAAATGTAATTTTGCTTAAATTGTAAGACACGTAAAACAATATTTCAAGCATAACGTACATGTGTCTTGTTCGATAGTTCTTAAATCGGCCCTATTAATTAAACTTCTCTTAAGTAATACATTATTTAATACATATTGATTATATAATTCATAAAATTAAGTAGCATTTTCTTTATAATAATTTAAATTAAAATTTAAGTTACATTTACTATTTATATTTTTATGACAATATATTATTTAAACTAAGTATTATTTTATTTAAATAAATAAGTATATAAATACTAAATTTTTACATAGTTATAATAATAATAATAGTAAATAATAATAATAATAATAATAATAATAATTAATAATAATTATTATTATAATAATAATAATGGTAATAATCTATTTATATTTAATTAGCTTTAGTAAACCCATGTATTACACAGGTTGAATAAAAAATATTAAATAGAATAAAATTTTATTATTTATAAATCGATATTCTAAAGTAAGATATGATTGAAAATTTTCTTATAATAAATAAAATAAATTTTTTATTTAAAAAAACATTATAAAAGATGTCATACTTAAAACCTTTCTTATTATACTCTCATTTTAATTATGTTTTGTTTATAAAAATTTTATTTTTTAAAAACACCAATTATAAAATATTTTGTAATTTTAAATAAGTTAGATATTTAAAAAATCTAATTATATGAAAAGTTATTTTCTTAGAAATAACATTAGTAAAAAGGTCGTTTTCTTATTTATTAGAAACTATTTTAATCTAAAAATTAAATAATAGTATTAGTAATTAATGTAATTATTAAATATGAGAGAGAATCGAAAAAATTAGTGAGGAGAAATATAGTGTTGACATGTATTTCTCGTAGATACCCTTTTATTATAATAATGAGATGTTTATGGCAGATCAATTGTATTACGATCTTTAAAAAAGACTCGGATGACTATTTTTTGCGGGTTCGGCCAGGAGGGACAAAAGAGAGATGTTTTTTATCAGTAAAAACTAGTTTCAAATAATTAATAAGTAATTGGAATGCAATAATTTTTTTCATACAATCAATGAATAAGTAATTTGAATGCAATAATTTCTTTCATACAATATAATATAGCATCTTTTTCACATATATTAAAAGCAATAATTTCATTATTTACTCGCTCATCCATTTTCCATTTTATATCAACTATGTAGAACATTTCAAATTACCTCTACCTCACATACATTTCAACAATTTCATTATTTACCCACTCATAAGTTCAATATGTGTGTTGAGATAAATTGGTGCATGTATGTCGACAAAGAAGCTCCATACGTGTGTTAATGTAATCATATGTTAGTTTCTTAACGAATCTTGATTATATTGTTCATGATTACCATAATGTTATAATTTATGTTCTGTTGTTCCAAAGGTTGCGACTACATACACACATGTTTTGTCTTGTCTAATAAGATGTATTTGGTACAATAATACAAGAAATCATAACAACATTAATTACAACCCACAATATACAGTTAAAGAACGATCAATTGTTAAAAGAATAATACCTTTATCAATTATCGATCAATTTACAAGAATCAATTCTACATGCCTTAGTCAAAGAACACCATCTACATCTTCCTCTTTAGTAATTCAATTTACTATGACAATGTGAGACTTGATTAGTAGAAGAACATACATCTTTACTAAAAATTATGATCACGAAATAAATGTTTGATCATTATGATAAGTTTAAGCAAGTGATACTACAAACTGAAAATATAACTAAAACTATAAGAATCGACAAGGAAGGAAAAGAAACCCTCCGTAGCATAAAAGAGTCTATTTATGAAGATGTTATCAAAGTTTGAACAATAGTCAAAGAAACTTAAATGATTAATGATAAGAAAAAGAAATTTCAAGATTACATATTATATAATATAACAAAAAGCAACCTAATTTACGTGTACATGCATAAAGTATAGTGTTTAAATGCTATACAAGCATCATTTTATATTATATAGATTTTTAAACGCAATATTACAATATACATCTATCAAGATTTTTTTTTCTTCCTTTAGATTTTTGGTTTTTAATATTTAAATTATTTTTGAAAACATTTTGGGTTTCTATTTCAACTTTTAAAATATACTTTCTATATCTTTATCAATATTTTAATATAAGTTTTGTTTACGATTAAAGTTGGGTGAAATATAATGTATTTTTAATTGCTACCACGACGATTTAAAAATGAAACGGGTGAAATTTTAATTTGTCCACAACTATGTGATGTTTATTTAAATACCACATACCACATATCGAACTTTTCTAAACTTTAAGTATTGTTTGATTTTGGTTGACCCGTGTTCTAATAGGGTCCATGATTCTGACCCAGACCCTAAATTAAAATATATTGACCCCGCCCAACTCCTCTGCGCGCGACCCCCCTCGACCAAACCCACCAGCATGTTTGATCAGAGATGCATGCGGTCACCGGACATCATGCTCCATTGCAGCAATGGTATGGTCAAATTGGGCATTTTGGGTCTCCGAAAAACGGCTAATTTGAGCATCCACCAACGCCCCCCCCCCACCTGCGTCGCTCCCCCAACCCACGGCGACACGAAGGTTGCGGCTGGTGATTTTGGGGTCGGTGATGGTGAGACGCCATGGTGGTGGTGGTGATGGTATTTGTAGTGGTGATTGGCGGTGGTGGAGTGTTGTGGATACGGAATCAAACAATCAAATTTCAGTCAGATATAGACTTAATTAGCACTTCTAATTGGATCAGTTTCTGACTCAGTCAGTATGATTAAACAGCCCCTTAATTCTACAAGCGTACGGTTCAATGTGTTTTTTATGAATGATTATATTTTCAAAATTGAACCGTTGCAACTTTATATCTTTCTCTTTCATCATGCGTTATCGTTGCAAAACGCGTCTTTACTACATTTCTAAACTTTTGAGAATGCCAATTTCTCCTTTTATAGTTTGTTGTGTTGCAACATCTGCTATCATTTTACTAGTTTCATACAATTAATAAGTAATTTGAATGTAATAATTTGTTTTATATAATAATTTAGTATCTTTTCCCATCTATTTTAATGCAATAAATTGACTATTTACTCACTCATCCCTTTACCAATTTATATCAAACTAGCTCTAGTAAACCTGTGTATTACACGGGTTGAACAAATAAAATATTAATATAATAAATTTATTAATTATAAAATGATATTTTAAGATATGATATGACTGAAATTACGTATCAGAGATGACTATAAATAATAGAACAATGATATCAACTTTTTAATTTTTTTTAAATAAACATTTTAATTTTAAAACAAACCGTATACAAATGTTATTTTTTAAAAAGTTTCTTATTACAACTCCCAAATTTGATTTTTTTTTAAATTGACTTATTAAAACTATCAATTTATTTAGAAACAACCTTAATAAATAAATTTCTCTTAATTTATTATATATTAAAATGTATTAAAATAATTTTATTAGTAATTAAGGTAATTATTTAATAAGAGAAAGAGGCGGGAAAAAATTAATAAGAATGATTATGATGCTGACACGTGATACCCTTATTTACTCTTTTATTAAAATAGTAAGATTTGTATAACATTTCAACACCTCTACCTCACATACATTTTATGGATCAAAGACTCATATAACTTCACATTGGTCTTATAGAAAAAGTCAAAACTAAGTGATGACAAAAATATCTAAGGGGTCTAAGTGTAATATATAGAGAAATCAGTGGAGTTACTTATGAGAGGACACCATTTGAGACCACGTTTGAAGTAGAAGTCCTCAAGGACTTCGTCCAATATTTAACTTCTAGAATATAAGTAGGTTGCCATTTTCACCCCACTTGTGACGGAACATTGACAGATTTCTAAAATAATATATAAAATAAGTAAATTGCATAAATGCCTCTTCTTGTTTGTATATAGGTGGGACATAAATAATCCTTAATTTGAATCATAATATTACTCATTATTATATTTTAATTTTTTTTCTTAAGTTACACTTTGATTCATAAGTACTTTGAAATATTAAAACATTGAAAAATATCTATAATGTATTTATCTATGTAATGAGTCGTAATGATGTACATTACAAAGTATGAAGTGGGAGAAATTTTTATGAACCACTACATCGGCATTAACTAAGATTATACAAAGTAGGGTGGCACTCGACACACTCATTTCCAATAAAATAGAAATAACAAGATTTTAATGGCGAAATTAGGTTGTTCATTATTTTTTTCATTTGAGAATTAAATTTATATAACTCAAACCATAAATCATCGGTTGATAATAACTTATAATTTAATTAACTTTCTGGTTTTGTTATCAAGAGTAAAAGTACTTGTATTATTATCAAAGATTACTTAAGGTTTAGAAACAGACGGTCATGAAGATGATTATGAGCGAAAATCAAGAACCATATCTTTCTTGTAAGCGAATTCAAGAAATATATCTTTTTGTAAGGAAAATTAAATGGAAATCATTTGTAAATTTATGATGACCATATAAGTCGGTTGCCTTTAACAATAAAAATGAAAGTTGTATGAGTATCAATGTCAAACTGCTAGTATAAAATAATATAATGGCTTATAAGTTTTCGTTTTGATTACTAAAATTCAAAGTTTCTTTTTTGTTATCTAAATATTTGCTTTATGTTTATCCATATAAAATTAATAAGTTATCATAATTACTTTTAAGTGATTTAGAATGAAACTACTAAACTAATATTTAATTATATCCAAGAAAACATTCCGGTGATGTATTGATGTATATCTTAACCAAACAGTTATAAGTTTAAATATTGTAACATATAGGTGTGATGATTTTAGAAATATTAGATATAACAATTTCACTTGATTAGCATATCTATAATTATGTATAATTTGATAACGAATATTTAACAAATTATAAAATGTGAATTGAGGTTCAACCCATTAGACGATTAACATAATAGATTCAGGTTGTGTGAATTATAAATGTTATATAAAGTGGTGTATAAAATAAGATGTTGATTTGATTGTCGGTTAAAATTTAAAGTGTTGTAAATATTACGCATGCCAAACGCATGTACCGCTCGTATATATTTGTAAAATTTAAAGTGTTGATTTGATTGTTGGTTAAAATTTAAAGTGTTGTATATATTACGCATGCCAAACACATATACTGCTCGTATTTGTTGAACTAGGGGCTAAAGTACATGGATCGTAAGTTTTTGGTATGGTGCTTACTGTTAGTGGAATACAACGACAAATATTTGTATTTTCACATCTTCTTTCTTTGTTTTTTTATTGGTAGGTGACAAATAATTTTACAGTAGTCAATTACACACTTATCATACTTAGTACTCAAGTTTTCACTATATTATTTGTTAAGTTGTGTAGTTTAATAATAATCAGCTCTGCCCTTAGAATTCTAGGCGTAGTTAACGACCCGTTTTAAGGCAGATTCTTATCTTAAAAAATGGTTACCTTGATGAACAGAATATTATAAGATTTACCTTAATATATTTTATCTATACATATAACACATAGGAATTCTTAAATATGCACCAAATTAAACATAATATGGAAATGTCAATAATCTACATTAATGAGTCAGTCTAGCATCGATCAAATGTAGTCTAACATGTTGACCTCGTAATGTTATGTATTTACATTAGCCCCCCAGATATTTAAGTAATTTGAATTTAAGTACATAAATTTAATAGTGACAGAAAATGAAGCACATGAGTTAGAAAGAATATTTGACCTCGCTTGTCATTAAAATATTAAATTGGTGATCGTTCGTCTATAGATGGAAAACGGGAAGGTTCTTCGAAGAAGCATTCGATAGACACCTAATAAATACAATTTATATAGTAGTTAACAGACTAATAGTTATGAAACACTTTTTTATTATCTCAAATGATATGGTTTTACCTGTTTATTTGATATTTTGTTTTTGAAATCTAGTCATGTGAGCATGTATTGTGGTTATTTAGAGCATTCATAACTGGTTCCTTATATTTATGTGAGTGTATTTCTTATATTATATGGTATGATTATAAGTGATTGTGAGTGAAAGATATTGTAAATTTACTGTTCAATCTGTATTTTGGAGAATCACTGTTCAAAACCATATAATGGTTTTAATATATTTTAAATGGTTGTGAGTAAATGAGAGAGAAAAAGTAATGATAAAGTTAAAAATGAGAGAGAACAAATAGTGATTTTTAATGTAATTATATGAATAAAAATAAAGAATGAGTTGTAAATGCTCTTAGATGATCAAAGTTATCTGGATCTCATTATTAATTTAGATTACTGTTTTTTTAATTTTGACATGACTTGCTTGCATGAGTGATTTACGAAAAAGAAAAGTTTTCTTTGTCTATGATGGTAACTACATCACACATATTTATGATATCGTATCACCTATGAATGTAAATGAAAATATCATATACCATGTTTCTTTCATATGTTAAGGGTATATATTATGTGTAAGTAGTTTTTCCTGTTATTATATTGTGTGAAATTATAAAAGCGTGCATCACATTACTTAAATTTTTATATCCTATAATTGTGTTAGGTTGACAATAAGCCACCAACGCCTTTTAAAACTCCCAAAGCCTATTCAGTATTTTTTCTCGTTGATTTATAGCTTTTTTGAAGTATATTACATCCTCATCAAGTGGGTATATGTAAATGCCTTACCGATTGTTGCGTATTCCCGATAAATATTTTCGACTAGATAGTAGCCATACTTGAACTCTTGTTTATTTTTGTCAATAATGTCATTAAATATAGGAGATCACTCAATAACGTTAATTTATAAAACCTGATAAATAACATCAGCTAGATAGTATCCATACTTATAACTCTAATGTCATTTTGTTGGAAAAATTCATATGCCGCCTTAAATTTTCGTAAGTCGATAATTTCGTAATTCAATCGGAGATGAAATATTTATAATTGAAAAAATGAAATCCGAGAGGTTAGATATTTTGTTAATACTTAATATTATTAACATAATCGGCAAGATATTAATTTTTTAAAAACTTGAGAAACGAGATTATTAGCTTTTTAATATAATAATAATAATATTTAATATTAATATTATTCAAATGTAAGATAAGATATTTTGTTAATACTTAATCGGCAAACAATGTGCTGTTTTAGGACGGTTGTACAACAATTGCAGAGGAGTAATTATCCTCTACATTACGCGCTCCCACACCATCTCCACGAACCGTTCAATCTCCACCGTTGATCTCTTCTCCCCAAATAGTCTCCTTCAACCTCCTATATAGCATTCACCATTAGGGTTCATAAATCCATCAATCCCCTTCAATTTCACCAACAATCTCCGATCCTCAGGTGAAATCACAGGTGCTGACCCTTTAGCAACGGTGTCGAATGGTTTGTGAAGATTCAACGATGGTTTCCCCTTCCATTTCCGTCATTGAAGGTTATTTTTTTGTGAAAATCTTTCATATATGCGTGTTTCGTGTGTTTTGTTTCGATTTTGTGACGTTTGTTAGCTTACAGACGGAGAAATCAGATCCGTGTGTTGATTTGGCGTTTTGAATCGTTTTAATACGATCGCCATTGTTGAATCAGCGAAGGACTGTTGTAATGTTGTGTTGTTTTAGCTTTTAATCACTGTAGACGTTGAACGATCGCTGTTTTGGCAATGTCGGTGGTTTGAGTGAGAAAACCTGTTAAGATCAAGTGAAGCTTCTCTGTTTCATACACACTTTGAAACTTATTGTGTTGATTTTGTTACCACTAGTTTTCATACGAAGCATCAGGATCCGAGATCTGGTACTACCTTTTGTGTTTGTGGAATATTATTTTCATGATTTCATCACGAATCTGGATCTGATCTCTTGCTATAGGAACTCGAATAAGGTGTTTTTTAAAGTATGAAATCAAAAGGTGAATTAGGTGTTTTGATTGAAGCATTAAAATGGATTGATTTGAACTTTTGAAGGTTTGTGACTTTGTGATAGTTGATAGCATATTAGCATCTGTTAGAATTGATCATAGCGATCCGATGGCAAATTGGTGGTGGTGTTTTAAATCTCATAATGTCAGTGGAGTATGGTGTTTGTGTGCTTTTAATACAATTATTATGCATCTTAATTGACTTATTAAATGCTTATAATATGATCTAATGTATACTCTGGTTGATACATTGAGGTTTATGTATAGAACACTAGTCTCATAGGGTATAACTTTGTGGTAAACGGGTACTCTCCAGATAAGTGGTTGTGGATTCAAATCCTGCTTGTGTAGGTTTGATGATTATTAATAAAATCTAAAGAACACTAATATCATTATCAGTGTTAAAGATTTATTTTTCTACTTGTTGAAATCGACTGAGTGATTATAAGATCATGAAGGAATAGATTATTTAAGGCGAATTAGCATGCTTAACCTCTAGAAAACGTCGTCTGAACGAGTCGTTTTTCAAAGATTGTTTTATCTTGTTGCACTTTATTTAACTAATTAGTCTTGTTTGGATCATGACTTCCATGCCTGCAAAATATCTAAAGCCGCGTGATTTTAGCATATACATAGGATATCTTTTGAAAATGTATGAACTTTTTCTCTTCTTCATTATTTTAAGCAATTAAATATTAATTTTTGTGTTAGCTTTTCGTAAGTGTAATGGGCCCCTAGACATCCCTCTTTTCTTGACTTGTGTTTATATAAACAATGAGTATGACTGTTGATAAAGAAAGTATGTTATGACTAATGAGCTTTAGAGGAGGCATCAGGCATGTGGCAGACCAATGAGGCCATTTTTAGCTTTTTAATGTTAATTTAAATCTAAGTTAATTATATGATTTTATAGACTTGTAAACATACAGTTACTTTTAGTTTTTTTACATAAAAGTTTACATTTTTTGCAGTGTTGAATTCAATGACTGATGGAAAGAAGTACATAACAGCAGAAGAGTTAAGAAAGCATAACAGCCCTGATGATCTTTGGATCTCTATTTTGGGCAAAGTTTACAATGTTACAGAGTGGGCTAAAGAGCATCCAGGTGGTGATATCCCATTGCTTAATCTCGCGGGCCAGGATGTAACCGATGCATTTATTGCATTTCATCCAGGTACTGCGTGGAAATATCTAGACAAACTCTTCACCGGGTATCACTTAAAAGATTACCAAGTTTCAGAGGTTTCTAGAGACTATCGAAGACTCGCTTCTGAGTTTGCGAAAGCAGGGATGTTTGAGAAGAAAGGTCATGGTGTAATTTACTCGCTCTGTTTTGTGTCTCTACTGCTTTCCGCTTGTGTGTATGGCGTATTATATTCTGAAAGCTTCTGGATTCATATGCTTTCGGGGGCCATACTGGGATTAGCGTGGATGCAAATTGCTTATTTGGGTCATGATGCGGGTCATTACCAAATGATGGCGACCCGTGGGTGGAACAAATTCGCAGGAATATTTATTGGTAACTGTATAACCGGAATCAGCATCGCATGGTGGAAATGGACCCATAATGCACATCACATTGCTTGCAATAGTCTTGATTATGATCCTGATCTTCAGCATTTACCGATGTTAGCAGTTTCTTCTAAGCTTTTCAACTCGTTGACTTCTGTTTTCTATGGGAGACAGTTGACCTTTGATCCGTTAGCCCGGTTCTTTGTAAGCTACCAACACTATTCATATTACCCGATCATGTGTGTGGCTCGGGTCAACCTCTACCTACAAACAATCCTTTTGCTGACTTCAAAAAGAAAGATCCCAGACAGAGGTTTAAACATACTCGGAACCCTAATCTTCTGGACATGGTTTCCGCTACTCGTTTCTCGCCTACCAAACTGGCCCGAACGAGTTGCATTTGTATTGGTTAGCTTCTGTGTTACAGGCATTCAACATGTTCAATTCACATTGAACCATTTTGCTGCAAATGTTTACGTCGGTCCACCAAAGGGAAACGACTGGTTCGAGAAACAAACAAGCGGGACCATTGATATAGCCTGTTCTTCTTGGATGGATTGGTTTTTCGGCGGTTTACAATTTCAGCTCGAACACCATTTGTTTCCTAGGCTCCCACGGTGTCACCTGAGGTCAATATCTCCCATCGTTAGAGAACTTTGCAAGAAACACAACTTACCTTATATGAGTTTATCGTTTTATGACGCGAATGTAATGACACTGAAGACGCTTAGAACAGCGGCTCTAGAGGCGCGTGACCTTACGAACCCGGCCCCACAGAATCTACTTTGGGAGGCTTTTAACACTCATGGTTAAGTGTAGGAAGTTGAGATTCTTTCCTTGTGGTTATAGGCTTTGAGCAGTGACAACTTCTTCGGCCATTTTGGGTTTTTGTTTTTGATTTGTAAATTTGTTTGGGCATATTGTTTAGATGCCTTGTAATTTGTTTCAGTGAATTTATTACTAGATATGAAATTTCAGATTCTACAATCGCTTCATCATTTTACTTGTTACATATTCATATACATATAACATATGGGTGGTTAACTATGTAGCCCCTTGTCATTACAAGAAGTAGAACCCAACACTAACTATTGGGCCTTAACTTCTTCAACCTGTAATATCTAATAACCCATTAAAGTGCTTGTGTTGTATTATTGCATCAAAATGAAGTCAAACATGGGCCAAGTTAGTTTTCAGCAGAACAGTCATGCCCATATTTTGATAATTAGTTTTAAACCCAAACCCAATGCCTACGACACATTAACCGTAGTCGTTTACGGTCTAACTGCTAACATCTTTAAACTATTATCATTACCGAGTTTTACAGTTGAACTCGATCAAGATAACAAAACATCAACCAACCCCTTTTATGTCTTCAATACATTCACTAACCATATCCAACTTTCAAAACATATTTATAACCCAACCTTATTCCGCCAAATCATTCGGTACCCTACTCCAATCATGTAAAAAGTAACTCGATGTATCCATCGGCACATGAGCCAGTGATCTCATCAATGCACCACCAAACCCTAATTCATAATCAATGCGTCTATCGAACTCTGGTGCCATGGGGAACAATAAGTAGTGAGATGATCTTTTAGTTCTTTGATAAACATTTCAAACCACTCCTCAGATCTCGATCGAACCTGCTTCATAACATTTACGCCCTCAGGAACTAAAAAAAATTGTGCCATAATCTTGTCCCTAACACGAAAATCAGGTTCCAGCAAACTTATCTTGTTGTATACAAATTCAACTGCTTCTAAACCTTCATATTTCTTTCTTTCTTGTATCACGAAGCCATTTATCGCGTTGTCACCTTCGAGTTTCAAGATCCGCCCATCGTTATCTTTCACAAATATTAGGTCATCCATGTTCACTGCTTGTACGGTTGCTTGCAAGCTGCAAGATCTCACCCCAAAAGAAGCAAGATTTTGATGAAAAACACACACTAAAGATCGTTCCCAGTTGATTCAATTCTAAAATCTTGAAAGAATTTCTGTGATTAAGAGCTCAAGAACATGATCATGAACTGATACAAGATCGCGTTCTTGAATCTTTCAACAAGATTCAATCAAGAACGTGCGAACCATTTGAATTCTCAAGAACCCAAAAATTTGATCTTGCATGCATGAATGTGGTTTGGGTTTTTTTTTAAAATTTTGGGAAATGAATTCTTTTAGGGTTTAAAGAACATCGATTAAGCAAGAACACACACGTAAAAACAAAACCTTTCTGATTGAATTTGAATCAACACTAAATCTTGATCACATTGTCTCAATTCACCATGAATTTGTGAAGATTTTGAATAAGTTTAATTGAAGAAGATGCAGCATGCACACGTTGATATATGATGTTGATTGAATTCTTGAATACTCACATCAGTTATATGTTATGTTTTCTGAAGTGCTATGAATATAGATCAAGAACTAATAGAATTGTAAATGATCTGAGGAACTGATGAACATTACCTGTGAACAGCAATGTTCCTTCAAGATTAACGGAGAACTCAATTGATTTGATCGAGTTTGAATCAAGATATGTGCGTTGACTTTGTTTGATGGGTCAATCAAACTAATTTTTGGTTTTAGAATTGTGATCAGTGATTTATTAACTTGTTAATACGTATGTACTTGTTTTTTAGTTATCGGTTATAGATCAGTTTCATTTCTAAGTGATAAAAACCTTTAAATCTGATTTTTTTCTAGTAATCGATTTTGAGCCTTTTTAATTTTGTGTTTTTGTAAATCATAAATAAACACTTACTGTAATAAACTAATTAATAGATGCATAGAGTATGCCAAACGAATAAAATTTAAAAATTACTATAATAGACAGGTTGGGTTTGTTATTTGTAATAAACTAATTAATAGATGTTGTTCATCGTAATCGTTTGTTCGTCTTCTTTTTGATGGTTTTGTCTAGGGTTCGTCACGTTGATGATCATAGATTTTTCTTGAGGATTATTTAGATCTTCTTCTTCAGATTATTGTATTGATGATCTGATTTTTGGTCTTTGTATATATTCTTCTGTTTCATATAATAGACAAGTTTGTTCTATTTTGTCTAGGGTTCGTAGGTCGATTCAAGTTGTGTGACCGGTTAAATTGAGTTTGGGTCAAATCATAAATAATAAACATGTCAAATGTTTTTTAAGTCCGAACTTATATGTACTATTTATATTTATGAATATTGTGGCTAGTGGCAACATAGATGGTGGCAGTGGCCGAGGCAATGGTTGCCTGGTGTCCGCTAGAGTGGTGGTCGTGAAGGTGGTGACAAAGGCGACAAATGGTTTCATCCATATTTTTATGTATGTGTCGGTATAATTCAAGTTCGTCTACGTTTGAACGTAATTTTTGCTCGGAAACGAACGTTTCCATGATTATTTTTTATATATGCTCTAAAATTGTCTATGTTTCAATTGTCCGTCTACATTTTTACGTAAAAATGTTTTGAAATGAGTTGCATTAAATATAAAACATTTTCGTGCTTATTTTCATGTACGCTTTGAGTTAGCCTACGTTTTGACGTAAGGTTTGTTCGAAAACGCATTCGGTTAATTGGTTACATATAACATGTTTTCTATTCACTCTACGTTTTGATGTAAATTTAGTTCAGAAACAAATCGCGCCAATTATAAGTCTATATTTCAACATAAATTTTGATTGCAAAAAAGTCAGATCAAATATAATATATTCTCATTCAACAATATAGATTCGAGTTAGCATACCATTCAAATAAAATTTAGTTCAGAAACAAATCAATTCGATTTTAGTCTAGACTTTATCACGTCGTATACTTACCCAAGACTAAATGCTAAAAGATAAACATTCTAAGTTGTGACTCTTTTTTTATTATAATAATTTATTTATTTTAGGAGTGCATGCTGTGTATATGTTTGTATTTACTTCCTGCAACTATCACTTCGATGCTGCATGCATCCTGTAAGGGCCACATGGTTAATAGTCTGCAACTACAACATCAATCAACAGACTAACACAATAAACCAAAATAACTAAAGGCCACCATTGTTACCATAGTTATCATGATATAATATACTTTCTATCAAAAAAATAGGTTATGAGTATACGTAAAATAAAGGTTAACAACAGAGTTAATAACGTATGTATCGGCTAATACAAGAGTAGTATAACACTTGATCTCTTGACTGTGTTGTATGCACGAGCCTCAAATCTGACCTCACAATTTAATTGGGGTCACATGCATGTTAAGACACGGTTTTCTTTAGAACATATAATTTCAGATTATACGTAGTGTTGTGAAGACCGGATCGGACCGGCCGATCCAACCGGTCATACCGGGAATCGAAGATGCTATGGAGGTTTTATTTATATTATATATATATATATACATGTATGTATTTATATATATATATATATATATATGTATTTATATATATATATATATATGTATTTATATATGATTAAATTAATCTAACCAAGAGAGGAGTGATAAAATAAAAGGTGAAGATAAAAAAAATAGAAACCTATTTACATGCTAAACGTGAATAAATTAGACATGTTCTTTTTAGACAAAAATAATCTATAAGCATGTTCGATATGCCTAAAAGTCAAAATACTAATAAAATAGGGACGTGCAATAAAACTAAAAAGAATAACAAATATATAAAAAAACCTTAACTCATAAATTAAACATGAAATGAATTAAGTTAACCAAACCCAAATTCTTGAAATAGACCACGTCATATAACAAACAAACCTAATGGTCTATTTAATTGATTGCGTACATAATTATTGAAGTAGAAAACGTATTAATAAATAGATTGGTCCCATGTGAGCATGTGACAAACGACATTACACCCTACAACATATATCCAGCCTAAAATCCTTGGATTAATTTGCATTTATAATGTCAATTGTCCATCTTTCTTTGTTTATATTTTTTTTTAACATTTTGATCTAGTTAATTATGTGTGCTAACAACTAACGTTCGAAATTATTAGTCTATAATTCAGCTCCAGTTGATTTATCTTGTATAAATTTTCTAGTTTTGTTAGAGCGGGAAAAGATTGTTTGTTTGTAATAAATTTTATGTTGGATATAATATTATAATGTTTTCGTTATTATATAGAATGTGGTATACTCGAATGTCCGCTTAAATAATTTTTTTATGCATTGGTAGTTTGATATTGTATTATTTGGATTATGTATTGTTAAAATTGTTTTAAACTTTCTATTTGATGCCTGAAAAAACTTATAAACATTCAAAACTCTAGTCAACTTATCGAATCATGCATCACAAGCTTGCTCTAGTTGAACATGAACTTAGGTATGAGTTCAGATTGAAGATTATGAGCCGATTCAACTCAACTTATATTGTTATAAGTTCGAGCCCTGTTTAATACTGGTCTAAATTAATTAGTTTGTCAAGCGTTAATTAAGACTAGCCCATTTGTTAGAAGCTCTTGTGTTTTGGAGAGGAGATTTTAGATTTATATACGAGCATAAGATATAATAAAATATGTATGAAATCATTTATGATAGGAGCAGCATCAAATATTAAAAAAAACACTACATACTGAACAAACGTAGTTAATGGACATCATTTGAGTTATATGATAGATTGTATTAATTTGTGAATAAAATGAGTTTTTAAAATGTCTCATATTCTTTTATTTTCGTAGATTAATATTATATCTCTTTATTGCAAAACCAAAAATAAATAAATTAATAAACAAAATAAAACTAGAAGAATCAACACACAAAGCCCATTTTGCCACCTCTTGCAATTATTTATTGTCGGTGGTTGTGTATTTCATCATTTATTGAGTTTGAACAAATCTTGAGTCGAATTTTACTTAAATAACTTACTTTTAAAGGTAATATTTAAGTTCTTATATAAGAAAAATATATTTATTTATGAGAATACAGCAACCTATTGAAACACAAATTTAATTAGTTTGCTAACTGAACGACGATTAAACAAAATAACAGTCTCACATCATTTAGTCAAATCCATATAAACACAAACTTTTTTTTGTTTTTCAGATCTTAGAACATCAATTAAAAAAATTTAAGCTCTTACTTTAGCGGTATAAAAAACTTTATATTAAAATTAAAATAATGGGTTCTCAAGAAACATGCAATTTAAATCATACCGACTTTATTACGAAATCTTTCGCGAAAATATGTAAGTCGCTGTCATTGATTAATAGGATAGTCGATATTAAAATGTCAATTTTGGGATCCATTGAAGCACAAATGAAATGAAACAAACAAAGAATCAATAATTCAATAATAATTCTATTTGTATGAACTTAAAGGTGAAACTTACGAATCATGTTAGACATATTAACTAATATATTGTTACTGTAAAAATCCAAATTTGAAAAAAAAAAAGAAAAGAAAAAACGAATGTATGTAAGAAGATTGTGCTCTAACAATTTCTTCTTTAAAAATTAGTTTAATACACAAAATAACCTATAGTTTTGCCATAAATACCTCTTACGGGTTTATAAAAATTAATGGCTCATCTCAGAAACCAACCAAAGTGTTTTTATCAACCCATTAATCTAATCGTCTTGTGGTGCATACTTAAGCCACCATCATCTTTTGCGTTATTTCATCCGTAATATCAAGATTAGATGCATCATGATCGTAATATATGTGATCACAACTATTACTTGATTGTTTGATTTCTTTACTTGCTTTGTCCCTTTACAGTAATATTGGTACAACAATAAAAGAAATAATTTCTAGCTAATCTTATGGTCTAATGACATGAGAGAAATAGTTTGAACTTGAGATCTTTAAGTTTTTAAATACAAACCAGATTTAATAAAGTTTACCTCTTGCAATGTTAAAGCAAGTATTAGTGATCGACATTTTAGTTTAGAAAGACTAACTTAAACATTACGGGTAGTTTCACATGTTGTTAAGAAAACTAAAGTCATTTCAATTTGTTTATTGAAATTTGATTAAAAGAAACATTTTCCTCCGGAAGTTTATGAAAATCAATATGAATGTAAAGGTATCATTATTATTTTTTTTATCCAAAAGTTTTATTTTTAAACTGAAATTGAAACAATTAATAAAACTTTTAAGTATGATGATTAATATTCTCAATATTTCACAAAATAGTTATTTTTATAAAAGAAACAAAAATCGAATTAAACTCAAAAAATTAATTAAAGAAACAATTTTAGGCTATTATAACATATCACATGGGTAAACTAAAATTTCTAAGGTTAATTGGTAATATCTCCTTCCACATCTAAAATGTCCAAATCCAAAAAACCCTACGCACTAAAGATTGTACTCAATGCATTAAAACTTGTACCTAATTAAACATTAAACGAAAACCCACAACGAAGATCAACCGTTGACGTGAGATATAGCAGCCGCGCACGGATAAAAAGATAGATAAAAGAAATTAATAATAATATAATATTAATTATATATTAATAATTTAATAATATAATAATAATAATTTTTTCTTCTCTCCCAAAAAGCTTCTGAGCTGTTTTCTTTATCACTGAAAAGAAACAACTCACAAGTCACAAGCATCTCTTGATTTCTTTAATGGGTGATGGGTCTCTCTGTAAATTAGAAAAAAATATTAAAAAATCCAAACTTTCTTCTTGTTCTTCATACTTCATATTATCAGTAATCACTACACTTTGGAAGTGATTTAATCGCAATTTTTCTGGCTAAAATCCCTCAAGAACAAAGCAAAAAAAGCAGCCCTTTTTGTCTTTACCCTTTTTCAAGAAATCTTGATTACAATATGTAATTTCTTTGTCGTCATTTGCTCTTTAATGGGTTTGCTATGATGGTGTAATCCGATTTGAGCCAAACATCTCAAAAGAAAAGCTAAAAGTAGCCCTATTTGTTATTGATTTGTATTGGGGATGTAATTTGTTGGAATTCAATTGATTGGGTTTTGCAATTGGAGGTAATGTAAATGGGTTCTCTTGAAAATGGTGTGTTGCCATCAAAAAGAGATCCTTTACTCAAATCTTTATCTAGAAATGAAAGAAACAACTCATTTGCTCAAAGACCCAGATCAAGATTTGCAAGATTTATGGTTCTAAAGAAGCTGGATTACTTGCAATGGATTAGTGCAGTGGCTGTTTTCATCTTCTTTGTGTTTGTGTTTCAAATGTTCTTGCCATTATCCACTGTGGAGAAAGCTGGTGCAGGTTTCTTGAAGCAGAAAGATGGTGATTTTGAAGGGGAATTGAAGGATTTGTTTCAAGAAATCAGTGGGTTGGATTTTGGTGAAGGTGTTAAGTTTGAGCCCACAAGGCTTTTGCTTAAATTCCAAAGAGAACATAAGGATTTTAATAGTTTGTCTTTTGGAGGTGCAAGAAAAGTAGTGAGATTTGGGCACAGGAAACCCCAGCTTGCTTTTGTGAGTATTTTTGTAGTGATTTTGATGAAATTTTATGCTTTTTAGGGAACAATTTATGGTGTTTGGATTTGGGTTCATTAAAGTTTTGATTTTTATTAGTTCCCTTTTTTAGGTTTTTGCAGATCTGTTGGTTGATCCACAGCAAGTATTAATGGTCACTGTTGCAGCCGCTTTGAGAACAATTGGATACGAAATTGAGGTAATTTGATTCATGTGAATTCGGCTATTTAAGTTGTTTTCAATTTTCAAATTGAATGTTTTGATTGCATAAAAATAATAATCTATAAAGTTTAGTATTTTACCATTTTGGAATTGGATAGAAAACAGAAACTAAGATCAGTTCCAGGAACTAACAAGATGTATTGAACATGAAAAAGCATGTTGAACAATAATAATGTAGCTTCTTTTTTTTAGTTGACACTTATGTAATGAGAAAGAGTTCTTGCTTTAGATTATCGATTTTGGTTAATTGTATTATCGATCAAAATTTTAAAGATTAATGATTCTACTCTTTGGTTATTACTATTTTTGTTGTGCAGGTTTACTCGCTTGAAGATGGCCCCGTGCATGATGTGTGGAAACATATCGGAGTTCCAGTTAGCATTGTGGAGATTAACAATGATTCAAAGATAACAATCGACTGGCTAAAGTATGTTTTTGAGTTATTATAGAAGTAATATTTGATGGCATTTGCTTTAAGATGTTAGTTTAATGGTTATTTGATCTGTTTATTTACTATTTAACATGATCCTTTCAGCTATGATGCCATACTTGTCAATTCTCTTGAAGCAAAAGCTGCCATTTCTGGGTAAGCTTACCATATATCATCATATTGATTTCATAAACAAATCATTACATAAACTTAATAAGTTTAGTTGTTACAGCCTTTTGCAGGAACCGTTTAAATCATTACCACTTATATGGACTATCCATGATAAAACACTTGCCACCCGTTATAAAAAATATGCATCAGATGACCAAATTCAGTTGATTGATGATTGGAAAACCGTATTTAATCGAGCTACAGTTGTTGTTTTCCCCAACCATGCCCTACCGGTACATGTTAGTCGCATTTTTTATCCTTATGTTTATCATGTTATACAAGAACTCATTTTTTATTTGATTTTTATTTTCAGATGTATTATGCTGCATTTGATGCTGGAAACTACTTTGTTATACCTGGGTTTCCATCTAACGCGTGCAATTTAGATAATTCGATGATTGTTTATGAAGAAAATCTTCGTGGGAATATGAACTTTGGCGCCCATGATTTAGTTATTGCCATAACAGGAAGTCAATTTCTATATAAAGGATTATGGTTGGAGCATGCACTCATTTTACAGGCTTTATCACCACTATTAGCAGAGTTTAATGTTATCGATAATTTGAGTCAACGTTTGAGGATCATAATCTTGAGTCAAGATTTGAATGGTAACTACAGCTCTGCCATTGAGGTATTTTATCTGAAACTTTAAGTTTACCTTGCTATGTTGCAAAAAATGGACAAGTTGAAACCTTTATGGGACGTCTAGAGGTGGAAATTTTGACCCATTATGTGGGTAAATTAGGGTTGTGCTTTTTTGAAAACGGGTCGAATAAAAATTAGCTAAAAGGGGAACAGGACAATCATGTTGAAAGTTGCATACAGTCTATTCTTAGTGCACACAACCTCCTAAATTATTTTTACTTGAAAGATTTTGATCATTGTTGATATAATATCTTTTAGTAATTATAATCAACAGATTTGTTGTTTATAGAAGATTACAGAAAATGGAGAAATGTGTTTGAATCAACCTGACAGGACCTCTCGTTTCAACTTAAAACGGGTTGTTTTTTTACTCGTATACCAACTGTCTATGTACTTCCTGCCACCTGTAGGCTGTATGTGGGTCGGATGGAATATTTTTGTTACTGTATTGTTTGTATTTTGTTCATACTAACTTCTTATTATTGTTTTACGTAGGAAATTGCTTCAAATCTTAACTACCCAAGTGGTACTGTAAATCATGCTGCCATTGATGATGACAATGATGTGCACAAGATCCTTAGCATTGCAGATCTTGTGATATACTGGTCATTTCTAGAAGAACAATCTTTTCCTGATATTCTAGTAAAAGCAATGTGCTTTGAGAAACCAATAATAGCTCCTGACCTAACAGTAATAAAGAAATATGTATGCTTCAAAATCTTACAATCTTTTAACCTTTTTAGCATGTAATTTGATTTTTGTTTAGTATTTCGGCTGTGATAACTGAACATCATATTTCAGGTCGATGACAAGGTCAATGGTTATCTTTTCCCTAAGGAGAATACAAAGGTTTTAACACAAATTGTGCTTCAGTTGGCATCGAAAGGAAAAATATCATCTTTAGCTCGAAATATTGCATCAATTGGAAAACATACTGCAAAAAACATGATGGTTTTGGAATCTGTTGAAGGGTATGCTTCATTAATAGAAAATGTTATCAACCTACCTTCAGAAGTTGCGTCTCCAAGGGCTGTATCGGAAATTCCATCTAATTTCAAGATCGAGTGGCAGTGGCATTATTTTGCAGATATTGCAGATAGTAAATATGTAAATAGAACTTTGAGGATTTATCAATTCTTAAACAAGCTTGAAAATCGGTCAAACCATGCTCTAAAAGGCAGTTTTGCTGATGTTTCGGCTGATGATACGTTTTTGTATAGTATTTGGGAAGAAGAGAAAAGCATTCAGACAGCACTAGCTAAAAAGAGAAGAGAAGATAGTGAGGTAAATAAGAAGTGTTTGACTTCTTGTTTGAATCAAATGTTTCTAATAAACCTTTCTAAAGGCACGTTCGAAGGGATCTTAAGACCTCAAATAGAAATACCTTGGATATATTGGTAATCATTAGTGGTGGCAATTACAAGGTTTTAAAATTAAAAAAAAAGGCATTCACGGGTCAACCTGACCCACACGGCCTTTCAATCCTTATAGATATGATCCATTTCGTCCCGAGCCTGTTTTGACTTTTGATAGTTCCCCATCTTTGCCACCTTATTGATGGTAACAGAAGTATAGTAACTGAATCTTTCTGACAAGTTACATGTTTGTAATGTAAATGAGTCATCTTGAAAAAAGGATATTTTGCAGTTTTCATTGTGCAAAACTACTATTTCCAATTACAGAAATATCCCAAGTAAATTACAATCATGTTATTGGAAATTGTAAATATCTAATCTTTACGTGTTTGTTTTGTAGTTGAGGGACAGAAGTGAGCAACCAAGGGGTACATGGGAGGATGTATATCGAAGTGCAAAGAAAGCTGACAGGAATAAGAATGATTTGCATGAGAGAGATGATGGAGAGCTTGAAAGAACGGGCCAACCGTTATGCATCTATGAACCTTATTTCGGTCAAGGAGCTTGGCCTTTTTTGCACCATGGTTCACTCTATCGTGGTCTTGGGCTGGTGGGTCACTTTATTTAAGCAAAGATTTGTACTTTTTTATTTTAGATGCTACGTAGCAAGATGGGTGAATAACGGGTTAGGGTTGAAACTGGTCAGCTTTAGTACATTTTGAAACTGGTCAGGTTGGGTTGGCCCAATCACACTATATTGTTAAATTAAAAAAAACTATAAATAAAGAATGCAACTCATTATGATTAGAAAAGAATGTTATTACTTATAGTCTAGACATTTTTTTATAAAGATTTAGGAATTGTATGCTAGACTTTAGACGACTTTAAACCCATTTGACTAGAGTTTAAGTTGTGTCAAGATTTTGATTTCTTTTATAATGTCCTTACTTTAAAATTGAAATCCATATTTTGTGGAGATATTGTAGTCAACTAAAGGTCGAAGACCAAGAACTGATGACATTGATGGACCTTCACGTCTTCCTCTTCTAAGTGTACCATATTACCGTGATGCCCTTGGTGATTTTGGCGCCTTCTTTGCGATTGCTAACCGTATTGACCGTATTCACAAAAATTCTTGGATTGGGTTTTCATCATGGAGAGCTACAGCTAAGAAGGCACGTAAAATTATTTTATTCCTAGTTTCTCTTAACCATCTATCAATTCGAATGTTGCAATTTTTTTATTTAACTTCAGAATATAGAGCGACAACTGTGTTGTTCTTCTTTTACATCTAACATAGTTAAGCATTTGAAAATAAAAACAGGCTTCTTTGTCAAAGGCTGCTGAGGCGGCTTTAGTAGATGACATTCAAGCACGCAGGCATGGTGACACGCTGTATTTTTGGGTTCGAATGGACAAAGATCCTAGAAACCCGATGCAACAAGATTTTTGGACATTTTGTGATTCTATCAATGCAGGAAATTGCAAGTAAGGCTCTAAAATGTTGAATTATTTGTCAAAAATCTGAAATTTACTTCAATGCTGATAAGCAAGAGAATATTGTGCCCAAATGCTATTCACCAGTAAAGATGACACACTGGCATATAGACAATACTTATCAAAGAATATGAGTTTAATTTAAAAAATATCCCATGATGTTAAATGCTTGATTATATGTGTAATGTCTAAAATGCTCATCATCAATGACAAATGTTTGATTTGTACAAGGTTTGCGTTCTCTGAAGCTCTTAAGAAAATGTATGCGGTGAACGACAACTTGACATATGTCCCTCCCATGCCTGTCGATGGAGATTCATGGTCCGTCATGCATAGCTGGTCTTTGCCCTCCAAATCTTTCGTAGAGTTCGTCATGTTTTCAAGGTTCCAATGATTCTTTTCTATTGAACTTTTAGCAAAAAATGGAAATTAACAAACTAAAAAGATTCCGTTTTTAATATATATTTGGATTTATATGGTCATAAACATCTTGCAGAATGTTTGTGGACGCATTGGATGCACAGCTTTATGAGGAACATCATCAAAGTGGTTTCTGCTACCTAAGTTTATCCAAGGTATTTGTTTTTTGACCTGTGTGCTTGTAAATGGGTCAATTTGGGTTATGCTTTTATCTCTGATGAGTCGAACAGTTATAAAAAAAGAATCAACTTAAAAGTAAAGGAAACATTTTAAATTGGTCGAACAGGGCAAAATTCTCATGCTGTAAATAAAACTCAAATTGTTATTGATACAATATATACACACGTTTAAAGTAAAGAGTTTTGGACAAAGAATCGCTTGATGATATCAACCTAACTACATCCATTTTGACGCATCTCTCAATTCAACCTATTTTGGCATTTGATGTTAAACTGTGGTTTTGCAGGACAAACATTGCTACTCACGTGTTCTTGAGCTTCTTATAAACGTATGGGCATACCATAGTGCAAGACGAATGGTGTACATAAACCCTACAACCGGTGCACTTGAAGAACAACACAATTTCAAAACCCGAAGAGGAAAAATGTGGATCAAATGGTTCAACTACAAAACTCTAAAATCCATGGATGAAGATCTTGCTGAAGAAGCTGACTCAGACCACCCTAACCGACGGTGGCTATGGCCTTCAACTGGTGAGGTTTTCTGGCAGGGGATCTATGAAAAAGAAAGAAATCAAATGAGACGACAAAAGGAAAAAAGAAAGCAAAAAAGCAAAGATAAGATTCAAAGGATCAAGAACCGAACGCACCAAAAGGCGTTGGGGAAGTATGTGAAACCACCGCCTGATAATGACACAGTCAATAACTCAACTCCTGTTTCAGAAGCAGTAAAGCTTCTTAGATAACATATATTTTCTTTTTTGGTAGAATTTGTAGTTCCATTGGGTCAATTCTTTGTGAAAATGTATAATCTTTTTGGGTTTTTTAAAAATTTGATGAAGTTTTTGTATTGTAAACTGCATCAAGTCTTTAGATGATGCTCAACTGTTAATGCATTGCCTTAAATATATGTGTTGTAACTTGTAACTACTGTTGATTCTTGCTTTGACAGCTATAATCATATATCATATGAATATAGTATAGAAATAATCTCTACAAGAAAACCAAGAAGATACAGCTGATACATTGATCTTTCAACCCACATGTATCCAGATACAGATCCCAAAGGTCTTAACAAGCTACATTAGGCTTACATACTTAAAAATTTCTTGAAGAACAAACAGAAACAATCTTGAAGAAGAATAAGGTGTAGTACAAGCATCAATCGACGGTTTCTACAATATCTGCTCTTCAAGAACACCACCTCAAATGTCGTATACTTGGAGCTGCAACAAGATCAATGAAACCATAAGTCGTTAGATCAATAAAAAAGTGTGAAAATTTGTTTGCAAGAATTTTGAAGGGTGATCATGCTACCTCCACCCGTAGTGGTAATCTTTCAATAGAGTACTTGTGGTGGGTGATAATATCAAATTTTGGGTTCATATGGGTCTTTTATAATGATTTTATGAGTCATGTTGGACATGGAGAAATTTAAGAATGGGTCATGATGGGTTGAAGTAAAACAAGTGAGATTAACAACTGGTCAAAAATAGATCACAACAGATTGTAAGGTGGTTTGTGGAGCAACCTAACACTTTGCTCGGTTGCTATCTTAATCCACTTTTAACACCATAACGTGGTCAAAACTCACTACTCACGAGTCACGACTACAAGCTTCCAATCACCGCCTATACTCCCGACCACCATTGCCGCCACCGCCGCCTACTGCGTAACGCCGTTAAATTGAAAGAGAGAGAGGAAAAATATGGTGTGGATGCTACACTCATCACGTAGATGCACAGACGAAACGCCATTAAAACAAAAATTGTGATTCCAACTATCGATCAAATTAAACTAATGATAATGCAAACAAAGAAAATGGACCCATCTTGACCCGCACTACTCATCCTAACCTAAACCATTTCTAACCCAACACTTTGCCCGATCCGACCAGCCCATTTTACCAGTTGTGATCAAATGTATGATTTTGTTGGAAATGGAGAATTTTGTATTTTTTTCGACCTGACCCGTTCCTAACACGAACCCGTTCTGACCCGAACCCGTCCTTACCCGAACCCATCTTTGCCCGCCACCCGACCCGATCCAACCTGCCCATTGGCACACTAGGTATCTGATAATCCGAAATATATAGGCTCAAATCATGTAAAGTATAAGACAATAACGAGTTAAAAACTAGAATATTCACTAAAATAAAACATGTTGGCGACAATTGAAACCGACCCGAGCCAATGGGTCGGCCCTCAAATTCACTAAGGAGAGGTGGCAATCTCTTAAGAGTGTTTTTAGGGATTGTTTAAATAATTCAGACTTATCTTTATGAAAGTTTGTTAGGAGGTTATATCTAATAATAAGTCTAGAAGATAAGATGCTTGGCAACCAAGTTTGGTTAAGCCTATATATATCATAGCCTAGCTAAAGGTTTTGTTATGAGAATATTGTATTCAAGCTTTGAGTTTATTTTCTTGACTATAATAAAGAGAGTTTATTTCAATTGTGTGTGTTAGTTTGTGTTCTTGATATCGATTCTAAACTTGAAAACATACCTTACGAATCCGACGCTTTAAACCTATCACATGTTGCTACCATATAGCACTTGTGCTGATTCAATGAAAAAAATAATGAGGTTCAATAGATCCATAAGTAAATAACAGCACAAGTAGAGACCAGCTTTAGTAACCAAAGAAACAATTATAAAAACTCTAAAAAGTATTTCATGTCGTTTGTCGAAAATTATAGGTTTTGGGTTTTATTATTTTATCAACATTTTATGGAGGGTTTAAAATTTGTAACGTCCTTGGGTATTTAGACTGACGTTTGTTAACTTTTGACATTATACCCCTGCCCCCTCCTAAAGAGAAAAAAGAAAAAAAAAACATGTCAATCAAGTGATGGCGTTATTATCAGTTAGTAAATAATATTTGACTTAAAAATGGTCCCCGTGGTTTGAGGAAAGTAGTAGTTTTAAGTACTGAATTTCGATTTCGTAATGAACACTTGTACTACTAGACATTAGAAATTATTGTCCATTGAAAATCATTCCAATCACTTTACATACAATGGACCGTTTATACAATTATCTCTACTTGTTTTTTATAAGGATTGTTTTACTAACTTGTTAACGCAAACAATTCTTAACCATTTATCCAATCTCTTCCTTGGCAACACTCCAACAAACACACAAACTTGATACTTCGACGACACACTAGCTCAACTCACCAACAACCACATTATCGATTTGATGCTATAGTGATCTCACCCTAAAAGTTTGTTAGTGTTACTGTGATAGCACTTAAACTCGTTACAAGCTTAATACTTAAACAAGTTACTTTTCCGAAACCATAAGGACTCTATGTGTAACTGACTAAAATGTTATTTAGAAATTAACAATAATGGCCTCACGTGTTTGACAAGTGAAAACATTTTGTTAAAAGTTAACCGATATGATGGTAGCCTAATGCCTACATACCCTATGGTGTTGCAACTTTTAAACCTCAAGTCTTATAGTTTTTTTCTACAAAAATGTTAATAGTCAAACTTATGATTTCGGTTAAACCATTGGACTATTTATGTAATTATTAATTAACACTCAAATTTATACAAATGCCGTAGAAATGAAAAGATTAAAGGAAATTGTTAAAAGAGTAACTTACTATACTAGAAGTGCTATTAAGCCTAATTGTTAGATGTAAAGTAGTCAAATTAATGAGTTTTAATATTTTCAGCCTCTTACTCAATTAGTTAATTATTTTTTTCGTATACATATATAATTTCACTCAGTTAATTGTTATTTCATATACATATATAATTTCATGTCTGTTTGTTATCCATATACTCGTTGACTGTTGGGTTTGTAGGTTTTTAGATTTATGATAGCTAATAATCGTTTGTAATCACCATCACATGTTCTTTACTAGCTTTGTATATTGTTCACTGTGATATAAATGTCATTACTTAACGTATTTTAAATGTTATTACTTTGATCCGCTTTATATTTTTTTAATCGACTCTAATAACCAGGCTAAATCTATTTTTATTGACATGTTTCATTTCATATCAGTGGCGGAGCTTGAATCAAAGCTTAGGGGCGGGGGCGAAAGTAAACTATTTTAATGGAGGACTATATTTATTAAAAAAATTCACTACCGGACAAAAAATTACACTATCGAACCGAAAATTTACATTACTGACAAAAAAAAAGCTCCCCCCAAGCCCCGATAAGCTTTGCCCCTGTTTCACATGTTTTGTTATGCGTCAAACGAAACGTATAACTGATGTTTTTCGTGTTCTAAGATCTTTGTAGCTTATTGTGGTTTGGTTTCAAAACTGGTTAAGGTAATGTACTCGTAACATGTAAATATTAAAATGTCATTGATTCAAGTCTTACACCGAATAAAAATACTCAGGTTGAGTTATAAAGTTTTTTCAATAATGAATTTTCTCTTTTTTTTTGTTACGGTTAAAATGATTTACTGGCAACAATTAGTTTACATAAATATGGTTTGAAAACAATACTGGGCCAAGAGTATTGGGTCGGGCCCAGGTTCTGAGACGGGGCCCTCTAATATCCCGACACGTGTTCACTGACAGCAATACGACAAACGAGATCCAACCAATCAGAATTCAACACGTATACCCTTTTTTTATATTTTATAAAAAGTAATTATATCTAAAAAGTGACGGTGGACTGACGGACTGTTGCTGATGCTCCCCCCTTATTGCCAGTTTGCCGCCAGTAGTGCAGTAATATTGTGTGCGCAGGCCCACAGTGTTTATGGTGAACCACCATTCACGGCTTCACAGAGTTGACTTGTTTAGGATTTTGTAGATTGAGGCTTGTTTATATAGTTACTTCTGACTCGACTACACGTATATTTTAGATTGATTTAAAAGAGTATTAACTTACAAAGTTTTTAAACAATCCAACGTATATTACTTATTATTATACAAATTTGGTTTTTAGAAGAGCATCATCGCACCATGAAGTCTAGATCAACCAAGTGGTCGTCTTACCGTTTTTCAAATGGAAGGGTGAGTGTTCGAGTCTTGTCTGGAGCAATATGCTTCGAGTAAACCAGATGTTTTTCTAGTTACGGGTTTCATTATGGACGGAGTGGGGCGGGTGATCCATTTGTAAGAATCATCTTGAAATTACATGGTTTGAATAAATTCTTTTATGATTATTTATTTATAATTGTTGGAGTTATAAGGTTTGTTGGCCTTGAACATGTCTGGCAAATGCAAAACATTTGGGTATGAAACCGAGGGTAAGATTATTTTAAAGAAATTTACGTATTGTGGACGGACATGATGTTCGGTGAGTTTTTCCATCCCTATTTTCATCTCCTATAATTAACAAAAAACTATCATACTTTAAAATTTTTCTTTGTTTTATAGAAGCTTCAAACATATGCTTTCTTTTATCTATTTTATTTCATTTAAATAATATTTAGTTATTTATTTATTGTCTTTTTATTTATTTATTTCACTTATAACAACTTATGAAAAATATATAATAATAGAATCATTATGGTTTTCTCTAAACTATTGGAGATCATGAAGATAGAAATAAGAAACCTTATGTGGAATTATGCTAACTTACATGTTTTTTCATGTTTCTCATGTAGTTTAGAGATTTGGTAAAAATGGGAAAGCTGATATGAATGTTTTCAAGTGACGGTCGGCTCAATTATGCAAATTATACATTTATATTTACCTTAATAATACTCGTGAACAATTTCTCTTTTATTTGTTCTATCCTTGGGTTTTATAGTAACATATTAATCCATTAATTTTTAGTTTATTAATTTTAACTAGTTAAATTCCCGCACGCGCGTTGCGCGTGCGATAAACAAGCCGTCAACCATGGCTCAGATAATTCGTAATAACCGTATATGCATCACAAACTAAACAGTTGGTTCAGAACCGAATTCCAATTGCAACTGCAAACCATAGTGAGTTGCCACAACATAGAAACGAAGAAATGCATTCAAATACAATCATGGCCAAAGGCGTTGGTTCAGGCTCGGGTTATAAACACAAACACACGCTACGGAAAAGTTTTGTTGTATTACTCTCAAACTAAAAAATATGACAACAGAAGAGATTATTAATGAAACCTTTAACATGCTTATAAAGGGAAAACAAAACAATAAAAATCCCACACGCGACATGATCTCCATGTTTACTGCATTGTTTAATAACCCACGTCTCCTTCCACTTTATTCGGTCAAATCTTTACCAAGTCTTTCACACACCTAAAATAATATGTGATTATATATGTTCAATTTAAGTGCTCCGAGTCTATCTTTAATTGGTCTTCTATTGACCTGTTGACCTGTTAAGCTTTTGAACCGTGACCCAAGAACGAAACCCGATTAACCCAACAAAAGCTTGTTATCTGTTGATTGTTGTCTTCACCGAAGAACAACCATCTCCGAAGCATTTTTTCAGTTTTTCTTTCAAAATATAGTTAGTTTTATGAAACACCAAAAGCTAACAATAGTTTCACAACAACATCGCATCACCAACATACAAACATGAGGCAAAGCAGAAGATAATCCACATGGTAATAGTTAGATATTGG
This sequence comes from Flaveria trinervia, assembly GCA_025506515.1. Lineage (NCBI taxonomy): Eukaryota > Viridiplantae > Streptophyta > Magnoliopsida > Asterales > Asteraceae > Flaveria > Flaveria trinervia. Next base: position 5,906,647 of record CM046451.1, on the reverse strand, counting down.
CTCAGAACAGATTCTTGGTCGTGGTTGTAGGCCAAAAATGGCTGTCAAGCTAAAGCAATCAAGATCATTTAAGGAAAATCATCACAGCCAAAAAAGACCCACAAAAATACAACAAACATCTTATTAAGTCATAAACACAAAACGCCTCAGATGAACAAAGCTCCATCATCATCGACATTGGACATAAGGTGTACATTTGATCAAGATAAAAATGTCACAGATCTGAAAACCCTAAAAGGGTATAAGAGAGACAGAGATGCGGGAGGCAACAATGGTGGTTAGACCACCACAATCGCCACATGCAACCACTTCGAAAACTCTAAAAAGGTTGAAAGGCACAAAAGTGGTTGAACTACTACCATCGCCACGTGCAGGGCGTCAGAGAGACAGAGAGCCTGAAGGGATGTCGGCATAGCCAACGACGACGGCCCACCTCAACCACAAAGGGGAGGCAGAGCGGCGATTAGGGCCACCGCAACAACACCCGGTAAAGTATTGCGACTGTAAGGCCCTTGGCGCGAGCCACCACCGTACGATGACCATAAACAACGGCGAAACCACCGCAAAGACTCCATAGCAACCAGGCACTCACTCTCTCTATTACAAAAGAGAGATATAAAGAGGCGGTTCCCTCCTCCTTATTACTGCTTTTAATGCTCCTTTCTATCTTTACCTTTTTTTTATTTTCAAGTAGCAGACACGTAGGTGTTGGGAAAGAAGCATTGCAACACGTAGCGAAGAACACCCAAACTTCTCCCACCCTAGGTAAGCACGTAGTAGAAAACATGCATTTCTCACCGTAGATCAAACGGACGGACCTGATTTTACAAAATTACTATTCATTTCGTTCTTCTATTAACATATAGGAGAATTTCTTGAATAATAGAATTATACGTAAGAATCTATGAAACTATAACCTTTATTTCTATGACATGTTGTTTTGATAACTTTAACTTATAACCGTAAAATCACATGACAACAATTTTATTATTGTTTAAGGTTAACCCCAGTCAATATAATTTACAGATAATGTAACCTGCATTTATTTTGAAGCAGAAAAATACTTACTTTTAAAATATTTCATGCAAATGTAATTAATTAATATTAAATTTGGTAAAAAGTTTGATATGAAAAGTTGATGTATATACTACAGTCGAATCAGAGTTTATGTTAGCATATTTTGAAGAAAAAATAATAATATTTGTTGATATATTGTAGATACTGCTGTCCATTTCTAGTGATTTTAATTATAACTTTTTTGATATGTAAAATGACCATATCAATCTTAACAAAGTTGAACTAAACATCCATTCTTCCTTAGGGGCAATTTTCTTTTCTCAAATTGAGTTAGTTTGCGGGTGATGGTGTTTAAGTTGTAATTTTTATAAATGTTTGGATATACTTATTTTTAGATTTAGTTAAATATAAGAGTTAATTACGTAAATGATCCCTGTGATTTATAGTAAGTAACAGGTTTGGGTACTACAATTTTTTTGTAACATGTTAAGGTATTGTGTTTTAAATTTTATAACAAGTTAAGCTAATAAAACTAACAAAAGTTAATTTTTCTGTTAAATTTAAGTGAAATGACTAAAAATACCCTTTCAGAAACTATTTTCATAAATCTATATATTTTTATACAGGGACCATTAGTGTAATTACATATAACTATTAGAAACCCAACCTCCTTCCCTGTTAGCCACCATCACCACCATATACCTACTACCACCACCATCTACCCATCGTCGCCACCACCAACCCTTCTGTCCATCATCCACCACCAAACACACATGAAGGCTACAATCACCACCATCTAACCACAACAACCACCATTATCGAATCACCACCACCATCGTATCATTTCCATCACCATCACCACATCAAAACAATCACTACATCATCATTCATCACCACCATCGCAATAGCACCATCACCATCATCCCCACCTCCACCATCAAACCATTAACATCATCTTACCAAATCCCCCTACTCTTTCTCCTATTAACTCCCAAAAACGCCCCAACCCACCCCAATTCCATCTCCCTCCTACTCACATTCAGATCACCATCACCACCACCACTAAGCCACCGTCATCGCCCACTATCAACTAGCTGGTTGCATCATTTCTTCTCCGACCACACCACCACAACCAGATCCAAACACATCGGTGATTCCCCCAACTCTTGTGACTTGTTTAAAACCCTAAATCCCAAATTAAGCATGACCTAGTCGGGAATTCTTGGAAGTAGTGGTGGTTAACAGGAGATGAATCGGTGGTGAATGGTGCCATGATGGTGATGATGAGATGCTGATGATGATGAGATGGCGCCGATGATGCAATGATTAAGACGACATTAACGATGTTGTTGTTTGGTTTGAGATAAGATGGTAGTGTTGAGGACGATGCGACGGGGTGGGGGCTGGCGGTGTTGGCCGACAGTGGGGGCTGGTGGTGGTGGTCGGCGATGCCACACCTCGACCAAAGCGGATGAACATGTCAGGGCGCAACTAAGATTGTTCAAATGCACACGACACTATTAAAGTGATAATATTTAATCAACTCATTCATTTCATAACATGTTCTTACAAATATTAGAAAATAAATAGTTTTTAACTAATAACCTAACGGTCCAAAATAAAGTAACGTCTTTAAATTTTCAATCAACCGACAATCAAACCTGTAGCATTACATAAAATATGTTTTGTCAACATGTATGTTGGTGAGCGATTCCATGACTTTATAAATATAATATAAGGCAAAAATCTACAACTCAAATATGTGAAACCGTAAATAAAAGCGACAATTGAGGTATATAGATCATAAATAAATGAGGCTCATTTCTAATTGATAAAACTATCATATTACAAGGAGGAGCGTATGATCATACTTATTGAGGATGAGGATGAGCCTAACTGATCAAAAACAATAAACATATAACAATTAATCATGAGGTATATAACATACAATTGGATCTAGCAACACATATAGCAACACATAACCTAGAGGTTGTGGGTTGAGGATCTAGGTGTTAAATCATTTTTTGGTTGAGTAAGTATGCTTGCTACCCCCAAACTATAGAAGAGAAAACGGGGATGAAATTACTCACTTGGAAAAAAATGACGTTGATGAATAAACTTAGAATAAATCCTCAAGTAAGCGAGTCTGACGGTTTAACATGCGTGTCCTAGATTGAAAGATCCTGAGTAAGTATTGAGTCTTGAATATGAAATATAAATGGTATAAAAGTTCATAAAAATAAGGCTTGGGTTTTCGGGAGTTTTAGTTATATTTTACAAAGTGTGTTTAAATAACGTAAGTATAAAATGAGTTTAAATAACGTAAGTATAAAATGGGTTTTATAAGAAAACGGGTCTTTGATGTTTAATTTTACTCAACCATTGTTAAGTTTTACATAGGGGAGTTGGCTTAGTGCTAGTGTGCACGATCCCGTTTATGTAAGCATTCAAGATCCGACTTACACTCTCTTAAACCCGAGTTTGAGACTTTAATTAATAAAGAAATTCGCTTAAACCCGATCTTAGTATAAAACCAAGTTTGGTTCCGTCATACCATAATCTTATTAATATAAATAATATAAAGTGAAACATAAGTTAAAAAAAAAGTTAGGAAAGATTTTTTTGGGGTTTTGAACGGTGACTAGCTCGTTAAGACGATAAGTTCGACTTTTACTCGGGTTTATTTTTACCAGAAAGTTGGTTTGAGCTAATATTTGTTCTAACACTTCCAAAATCTTAAGTAATATGAGTAATATAAAGTAAAACATAACTAAAAAGATAGGTTGAACTTTTGGTGGTTTGAACATTCACTAACTCGTTAAAACGGGTGTTCGGTTTTACTCGGTTTTTACCTGAAACTTGGGTTCAAGCCAAGATTTGTTCTACACCTCCATATCAACCATATAATAACTAAAATATCAATAAAAACTTAGATCTAAAGTGTTTGATGTAACATGGACGTTTAAAAATTATTTAAAGTGCTTAAACGAGCATTTGGTTTGGTTCGGTCTTTGACTCTGTATGAACCCGAGGATGATTACCACATGTCCAAAACCATTGAACTAAAAATAATGTAAAATTTCCAGTCTAAACTCAAACAAGAAAGTTAAGCGAGTAAACTTCCCGAAAACGACCCAAACGGATCTAAAATGCATAAATATGAGTTTGAATGCCCACAAGCCTTAAATAAAAATAAAAATGGTTTTATAAACCTAAACTTAGAAAAACTAAAAATATCCAAAACTAGTTTACCAGTGATAAGATTATATAAATAGTTACTAGCTTATCTATTAAGTTTATAATATTAAATAAATTATATTAAATTAATAAATTTATACATTATTAGGAATAATTTTATAATATTTTTGCGACTTTATCTAATCTATAAATCTATAAAAATAAAAATATAAGGTTAAAATTCTATACTTGTAGGAGTTATTAGTTATTATGTTAAAGAAGGACAACAAAATCCACTGGACTCCATGATATCTTTAAGTCATGCCAAAAATATATTGGCTCCTCTAAGTGATGAAAAGACCTTGCTTAGGTCTTAATTAATGTGTGTTCATTTTAATATAATGATGCTTTACAAAATTACTTTACAATATTTATATATATTTTAATATGTACGTAAGGATTTAAGGGTAACAATCTGATGGCTTGATATCATTTATATGTTTTTTTTTCTATAACAATCTGCCCCTATGTGCATACATTTGGTTAGAAAGGTGTAGTAAAGAAATGATAAGTGTGACTAGTTGGACGCCATTGTTTGATTCCATATGTAATGTGTCAAATTGCATTTTTTAATAAAAAACTTTTTTGCACATGCAACCACCAATATCATATTTGTTTTTTTATACCGCTTTTCGGAAGTTTGGAGAAAAATAAAAGAAAACATGATGGAAAGATAAAGAAGAAGAAAAGAGTAGAATATGATAAAATAATATCATACTTTATTACAATAAAATAACTCATAATCAATTATAATTTTGTTTCTTAATCTAGTACTTAACGTTATAGCAATATATTAGTCTCGTAGTTTACTTACTTAACACTCTAGTATTATTATTCTTTTATCTGTTTAAATAACTTTTATCTAAATGCTAAAATTTGTTCTTAAGGTAGAGTTTTTCAAAGAAGTTGTGACTTGAAATAATTTTCTCTTTATACAAGCCGAGTCAGCTCGGCTCAGTTTGTAACGAGCTAAGCCAAGTCAAAGTAAACTTCGCTCATTGGCTCGGTCTTATTTATAATTTACAATTTATAATTTAATTTTTTTTATTTATATACATGTATAGTTATTTTTATACCTATCTATCTTATATATATAACATAATATATATATATATGACAGTTATATTATATGTGTGTTGCTTAAACCAAATCAAGTAAGATATGAAAAACTAATGATAACGTGTGAAGTAAATCTTAACTTTTCAATGTTTTGTCTTGACAAAATAATTATCAGTTAAGATGGAAGCGACTACAATTAGATAGTTAATCGGGTAAAATTAACAAACAAGGAAAATCTACCTTGTTTTGTTTATCCTTCATGTAGTTTTTTATACACCGATAAAAAACTTTTAATAACTTTTATGTACTTTATTATCATTAAAAGTTTTAATACAAACCCAAAATTTTCATTCATTTTTATTTAAGTATACTATTGTAATGTATATTCCTTTTAGAAACATATTTTCTTTATTATGAGTTTGTATTATTGTGCATAGAACTATGTAAAAATATGAAGTTACACGATGCTTAATCACGTTCATAACTATACGTGATTATAAATATGCGTAATTAAATATTCACTTGTATGATTCGTGTTAGATTTTCCACTTCGCAGTATATGTGTGTAACAAACACAAAAGTGGGAACAATTAGGTATAGAGTGGCTATTGGCCATGGTGCATTTTCAATTAAAGAACAATTGGACCCATGAACTTTTATTCTTTTTTAAAGATATGAAGGGTCACATTAAAAATGTCATACAAACAAGTAAGCTGACCAAGGGGAGGTGGAATTAAAGTATATAGAAAATAGAAATAAATATAAAGTCAGCATTTAAAAAGAATGAAGCATGATTTTTACTCTGTGTGTGTCTATATATAGAGAGAGAGAAAGGAGAGATTCTAAAAAAACAACAAAGTATATGAAAACTATAGAAAAACTAATGAAATCAGTCACATAACTTATAAATTTTTTTATCACTACCCTTTATATTATGTGTGTATATATAAACAAGGGTTTGAATCAAATAAAAAACCGTAGCATGATGTTACACATACGTCACATTTAGGTTACGTATATGTAACATTTTTTATTTGACATAGTGTTACGTATACGTAAGACTTTTCATTCTCGTATTTATGTTCAACATATATGTAAAAAATGCTTAAATAATCTTTTAAGAATTAATAACATAAAATTCATGAATTATGAAATTGTTTTCCTTGGTTTTTATATTACTATTGGTTTTTTTAGGAACCATCTCCTATATATATATATGGATAAGTATATCATACAACAAACAAACAACCACCACTTCTAGAGACGAGGATCAACATCAATGGGTTTAAACGTCTAAAACGCAAAACATTTTATCTAACTCAAACAACAAACAAGAGATATCTTTAAACATGAGTCGAAATCATAAAACACTAATCATATTTATTCAATCAATAATATAATCAGACATCAAATTAATCTGACTTGCTTGTAAGAAATTGATATTGTTCATGAGGAATACTAAAGATCTCTCATAATGCTCATTAGTTATTTGGTTCATGTATATCTTCCATCATTGGTTCATATATGCTCTTTAACTTATCAACATTTACAATTACTTCCATCAAATAATTGTTAAGGGCTAATTATATCATATTAGTAAAGTTAAGCAAAAGGTTTGGCTTGAAGACTCATATTACATCAGTTTCATTATAGCTAATATAGGATCCTCAGGGATGTTAATAGATCAGAATCTAGAACCCGAAACATCTGAACAAATATTCAGATATTGAAGCAAATATGGATAAGTAATAAACTTTGTGGGTTCGGGTACGATATACTTGGCCCACTTAATCCGAATGATATACTCGTTTTCTAAATGTATACTTGAAAATTTTATAGTTTTAATTTTTATTTATGCTTAACCCTTTTCCAGTAACTTTATTTTGTCAGGAAAAACTTTCTTTTGTAATATGTATTTGATGATATTGTTTATATATGTAGTTATGGAGTATGAACTTATCTTTCATATCCTCGTGTTACTTTTCAAGCGGAAGCATCATAATCAAGAAGAAAAATCGTGGAAAGGACATAATATTGAATTATTGGTTTCATGACCAGATAATATGTAATCTAGCCATGAACTCCAATCTATTAGTTAAGAGACGAAGAAATCTTTATGATTGAGATCACGGTTGTAAAGATGAGTCTTGATGGTCATTTATATATATATTTTAGCTTCTTTTTATTGAACGCATAAAGCAATTAATATCAAATTTAGTGCAAATAACAACATATTGCATTAGAAACATGATTACATACAAGGATATCACATAAAAGTATATAAACATATGTAAAGTTTAAGCAATATCAATATATTATTAAAAAAACGTTTTTTTAACAACAAAGGTTTTCTCTTAAATACCACATAATCAACTTTCACTTATATAAATATTTTAACTCACACCACTATTATAACAAATAATCACTTGTGACCATACTATTAGGCCATTAACATTAACAAAAAATATACAAAAGAAAAACCTTAAATAATATAAGAATCAAGTAACAAATTAAACATTTTTATATTATATTAGGGGCAACACCATTCATAGAGGACAAAAGATAGAAGATGCATTTGATTTTTTATTTTCATTTGCAAAATCCAAAAATACTTGTTTTCTCCCCCTCCACTTCCTCATTTAAAATGCATCAAATCCTCAAAATAAACACACACCTCATACCTCAAACTCAAAACCCTCCCTTTAATCCTCACACACAGTAGCCTTTCTTGGTTACACTCCACTACCCATTGTTTTTATTACCCAAAATAGCCCAAAAAATAAAGATAAAACCCTTTCAAATTCATACTTTATTTTCTGTTTATTGAAGAACAATCAAGAAACAGATTCACACACCCATCTTCCATTGTTTCCATCAATCTCTAAACAGTGAAACACCCTTTTCATCCTGCTTCTTCTTGTGTTCACAATTCTGCATTTTCATGGAGTAAATTTGGGGCTTTTTTTCATTTCCCTTGTTCAAGATTCATCTTTTTCACCGTTCATGAAATACCCATTTGGATTCAAGCATTCTTACAGAAACCCAACAATCTTTATCTTACATTAAGGTGAATTTTCTTGAAAAGTTACTACTATATTATTCGGAAATATTATCTGTCATAGTGTTTGTTCATTTGGTTTACTATTGGTGTGTTTATGTTCTTTAGATTTGAAAGGGCTTTTCTTGATGTTTGATTGATAGCTCTCTCTGCTCTTAGTACTTTACCTAACTTTTATTATTATATCATCATTTGATTTAGATTTCAATTTCTATTTATATTTTACATCTTTTAAATCCATTTTTAGGGTTTGATTTTCGAATATAATCATCACATTTATGCAGGTTTAGATTAGGTTCATCTGGGTAGAAATCTTGTATACTTCATTAATTATATCGTGAATTTTAATTGTGGGTATCTTTTCTTGTTCACTTTCTTGATTTCTTCACAGCAAGAAAACAGATTTAAGTGTTTAATAATATTATTATCTGATAATGGTGCGTTCTTGTTTCTTGAAAGTGACTCTGTTTTGTAGTTTCTTTCTTCATCATTGTCAAGAATATGCCTTATTTTATCTCGGATAAAGAATCTGTTCCCCTGATTCAAACCCATTTCGAATCGAATCGTATCTTCAAGATTACCATTTGAGTCTGTATTTTAGTTTTCGAATCGAAACAGATGATGATGTTTAGTTTTATAACTCAAATTCGTTGATTAAATTGGGAATTTTGCTGTTGTTTTCATCTGTTTTCAGGTTATTAGCTGATTTTGATCTTGATTTGCTTTCAGGTGAGTTGTTCTATGTTTAATCTTCTAATTACATGAAAAAAAAACTATTATGACTTTATTTGATTTACTGTGACATTTGTTCATCAGGTTTGTTCAATTATTGGTGATCATGAAGGGGGAAACATCATGGGTTAGTCATTTTCTTAATAATGTTCCTAAAGATAACAAAAAGTCGTTCGATTCATTGTCCGATGTTAGTGATGAGGGCGATAAGGGCGATTCGCCTGTGGTTTCTCTTGATTTAATCTTGCCAGATGATTTACTAGAGCGAATTCTAGCTTATCTCCCGATTGCAAGCATCTTTCGGGTCGGTTGTGTGTGTAAACGATGGCATGAAATCGTGAACTCAAGGCGGTTCTTATGGAACTTAACGCCTGTTTCGGTGCAAAAACCGTGGTACTTCATGTTCACGAGCTCGGATGAACCCGTTGGATACGCGTATGACCCTGTGTTAAGGAAATGGTACGGGTTCGAGCTGCCTTACATGGTCAAAACCTCGGGATGGTTCATTGCATCGTCGTGTGGGTTGGTTTGTTTCATGGATAACGATAGTAGAACCGAGCTCTACGTGTGTAATCTCATCACTAAATGCTGTTTTCGGATTTGTGAGCCACCTGGTCTGCGGTTCTGTGACTATAGCGCGCTCTCGATGTCAGTTGACCGAATGTCGACACACTACACCGTGACTGTCGTGAAGTCCAAACAAGTGCCGGATGACTACTTTCAGTGGGACCTCTCGATCCATGTGTACGACTCGGTGACGATGACGTGGACGACACCCGTGACCGAGATGCTGACCGGGTGGCGTGGTGGCGACGAGAGTGTGATATGTAACGGGGTTTTGTATTTCTTGATTTTCTCTACCGGCCCGTTCCAGGAGAACCGACACGGGCTCGTGAGTTATGATCTTTCGACCCGCACACCCGTTTGTGATCTGTTGAAGCAGGGGTTTATCATGGTACCGTGCTCGCTTACCTGCGGGCGATTAATGAATCTTAACGAGACATTAGTGATGGTGGGCGGGATCGGGAAACAAGACCGACAGGATGTCATCACTGGGATCGGGATATGGGTTCTTCAAAACAAGAGCGCGTGGCGGGAAGTGGCCCGAATGCCACACAGATTTTTTCAAGGGTTCGGTGAGCTCGATGATGTGTTTGCTAGCAGCGGGACCGATGACTTGATCTACATTCAGAGCTACGGTGCACCGGCCCTTCTGGTCTACGACTTGAAAAAGAACCAATGGAAATGGTCACAAAAATGCCCGGTGACAAAGCGGTTCCCGTTGCAACTTTTTTCAGGGTTCTGCTTCGAGCCCCGGCTCGAGATCTCGCCTTAGTTATGACTGACCGGGCGTCCCGGTCGGCCCGGTGTTGAATGTGTAAGGATCTAATGCAGTTTAATCTTTATTTCATTCAAGTTGTGGGTGTTTATGTGGGATTTATATACATGGAACATGTTTTTTTCATATAAATGAATGATGATGCTGTGAATGACTTCTGAATGTACTTGAATTTGTCCATATGGAAAATGGCTACTGCCTGCTAGGGTAAAACGGGTTGTACCCTTTGCATGTGTTATAGTACCTTAAACTGTCTAAATGACAATGACTAGAGCTTTAATAAAAATTCTGAACCGAACCACTAACTACTATTTCGTTCCACTAACTACTATTTCGTTTACAAATGAATACCAAATTAGTTGGTTTGGACCTAACCACTAACTACTACGTTTATAAATAAAAATTTCTCTTAAAATCCCATTTTATAATTAATTTAGTTTACAATGATCTCCAATTTAGTTTAATGAATCTTTCATACTTATTAAAACAACATATTCACACATAGAGTATGTCTATAATTTGTCTTAGACTAGATGTATATAAATATATTTAATTTATTATTTAAACATTAAGTGGTTTAACCAGTTTGATCTATCTAATTATAAAACATTGATTTGCTATCTGATCCAATTCTAAAAACACTATAGTCACACATAGGTTTAAAGTTTCAAACTAGAGTAAACCGCTAAACCATAAACTAATTAGTTTGATCATGAACAATTGTTTCGGTTTTAACGGTTTGATGGATTGAAGGTTGAACTAGTAAATAGTAATGACTAATGAGATCCATTGTGGCAATTGAAAGTTGGGCTCTTTAGAAGGTACAACTGATAATGTAGAATGTACAAGTGATGATGCAGTGGGTTTTTAACCCATGGGAAAAAAGAGGAACTTTAACAGTTGTCACTATGTTATCTTTTTATATGTAGGACTTTTGCAGGTCCCATGGCATAATGTCAGGTCCATTTATAGTGGTCTATTTTTGACGTCTCTTTCAATCTTGAGGGGGGCAATATGTAGCTATCCTGTCTTACTAGTTGTGACTTGTGACTTGTGTTGTGCCCCTTTCTTTCTTTACAAGTTTTATATCTTTTTTTAATATAAGTTTAAAGAGAATGTTAGGTTGTTTTTTATTTATAAACAAGAGCACCTTCAATGGCGTTTATCCGAAAACGGGTGGATGATAACATTGAAGGACTTGTTTTTTTGGTTTTACGTTTGTGTTTTTCAGAATTTCTAAACATAGAGATTGTGACTGATTACTCTCACCCAATTATAATAAGTTATATGACACTTTTAAGGGTATTTATTTAAAAATATATGAGTTGTAGTGTTAGAGAGAAAATAATGTATGTCGAAAATAAGTGAAAATGTTCATGTGTTGGTGTGACCCGTTTATGTATGTTTGAAATCTTTAGCTTTCGTGGTGCTTTTTATAAGTATTTTTGATTAGATGATTTTAAAATTACGAATTTCTTATTTAGGGTGACTAACTAAGAACACATTATTAGTGAAAATACGGTATTTTACGAGTTTAGAGAAAAATATATAAATTATCCTTACATACACTACACATCTATGCTATGATTTGAATGAGTTTTTGTATCTTCATTTTACATCACCCACATGGTGTTTGCTTGCGGTTGGAGAGTTTAGCATATGGCAATGCATCACAAAGATTTGGGCATTCCAAAAGTAATAATGTGTTTGGTGATGGTGTGACCATACAACCATCATTCATGATATTAGTCTTGTAACTTATAAGTATTCAAATGCATTATTTGATCACCTTAATGTTATATAGTATATTTTTATAATAAGTTTAAATTACAATAACATTATATTCAACATACGCCCAAAATGATATAGTGAAACTATATACATACGATAAAAAACAGACTATTTCAATAAAATTCACATGTGAACATGATACACCACATGCCCACCACATAAACATTCATTGTTGTATGTATATACACATATGAATATAATACGTTAATCATGTGTTATAAGGATTATATAAGTTTATAAGTAGACGAAACGAACATGATAACATATAAATATTTCTTTCACGCATTTTCTTATGAAGAAAACAATTTATTGAAGAACAAGAAAGCAATATTCCAAGCATTAAGGCCATCATGCGACCAGTAACAACATCCGTACTTGGTTTTGTTTAAACAATATAAAAGAAATTATTTAAATGATTCTTTGGGACTAATTAAATGATATACAATTAACCCAAAAAATTAGCAATAAATTTTGCATGGATAGAGAGTATTTCATAGAACATTTGGTTATCACTTATCAATAATAGCATGATTACAACCTATTAAACGGTTAAAAGAATATGGTTTTGGATTTTGTGGTTTGTCCGGAGAATTTTATGTGTGAAGTTTATGTGAACAGTCATCTCGAAAATATTCCGAATGATCTAAATATATATAACGTTGAGACATCATTTAGAAACATTACAACTTTTTATAAGAACACTTGATACTCAGTTGTAACTAATATTACTATCGATTATTAAACAACATCATTAGTATCCAATTTTACTATCGGCTTCATGATTACTACTAACCTTACATTTAGTATAGAAGTTCTAAGTTGCTCCGAACCCCAAGTTAGTACGAATCATTAGTTAATACCGAAATTAAAGCTGCTACCGATGTTTACTTACTACCGAATATCATTTTTCCTATCAATCTTCACTTACTACTTAACTCAAACTTATGCAACATTTTTTTTCATCAATCAAGTGATTCCAAAGCAACTTACGATGCATAATAAACATGTCAAATAAAAGTCTTGTGCTAACCGCGGGTGAAGGATAGGGATCGTATATGTAACTATAAGAAAAAACAACCAAACTTACATTATGGATACATCAAATCGACAAATCACCATTCTAATAATTACTTTTAGAAACCTATTTGCTTCTTTTCATCTTTCTATTGTATTTCTAAGACACATGAAGACCCACTATATCCTATTTTCCATTTCTCATCATGCTTCTTTTGATATTTTTCATCTTGGGTCATAAACCATAAACCACAACCACTGTGGTTGAAGCATGAGTTCGTCAATTGTCTTCGTTCAACAGAAGTTTGATTCATATGGTTCACCATTTGATTGTTTCTCTTTACTTTTATGGTGCCATGATGATTGTTTATAGAAGTCATTATTTGGAATAATACATACATGTGTTATAAAGATTATATAAGTCTAAACTTTTTGTTTGTGTTACATGATACATACTGATCTTTATAAGGTGAAATCGCCGCATCTGATATATAAATCCATACTCACACAACACTGTCACCAAAGTTTGTACGAGAAAAACCACCGGTTGTAAAACCTAATTTTCTACCCATTGCCGTATGATTACATTGATTCGATATGGACCTGTCAAAACGACAGTTAATAACATCAATTTTATGAAACTGTCGAATCATCTTATTAACAGTGCATAAATAGATGATCATAAGATTATATACCGGTTTTGTGGACCTGTCAAAATAAAGTTGTTGATGATTTTAATTACATTGATTCGATATGGACCTGTCAAAATAAAGTTTTTGATAACTTGGAAATTTACAATTTTTTCTTAAACTTTGAAAACAAGCAACCTGTACCCGATGATGACGAAAAGGCTGTAGGGTCAGACACTCCTAATGATTGTAACACTTCTGGTTACTCTGACAGTATGTCTGATCATGTTGATGAGAATCCAACCAATGATAAGGACAGAACCAAGTCTGATTTGAATAGATCAATAGATGTGGATTCTCCAACTAAGCAGGATATTGTTTTTGAAGCGACGGAGGCTGTGATGTTATTGAGGATGAAAATAAAACTGACTTAGCCTCTGAGGGTACTGAAAATGATCCAAACACAGGTCAGTTAAGAAGATCTACCAGGACCATTGTTCCTCCTAGAAGGCTAGGTGATTTTGTTATAGAAAGAAAGGTTAAATATGGGATTGAAAAAGTTGTCAACTATGCTAAGTTACCACTTGATAGTGTATGCTTTATTTCTGCTCTAGACAAGTCTGTTGTGCCTAAGTCTTATATGGAAGCAATTTTAGATCCTAATTGGGTTGTTGCCATGAACAATGAAATGGAAGCTTTACATAGAAATAATACTTGGGTTGTGACTGATTTACCTCCTAATAGGAAAGCTGTAGGATGTAAGTGGATTTATAAGATCAAATATAAGGCTGATGGTCAAATAGAGAGGTATAAGGCTCGTCTTGTTGCAAAAGGATATAGTCAACATGAGGGGTTAGAGTTTGATGAGACGTTTTCTCCAGTAGTTAAGATGGTGACTGTTAGAAGTGTAATAAGTCTTGCAGTTCAGAATAGTTGGTCCTTGTTTCAATTAGATGTCAATAACACATTCTTATATGGAAATCTAACTAAGGATGTTTATATGACTCTTCCTGAAGGATATTATGACAAATCTGAAACTAAAGTTTGCAAGTTAATTAAGTCATTATACGGTTTAAAACAAGCTCCTCGACAATGGAATGAAAAACTAACCAAAACTTTAATTGAAGTTGGATTTGTACAAAGCAAAGTGATTACTCGTTATTTGTGAAAACAAATAATAGTAGTATTAGTATTTTGATTGTCTATGTGGATGACATTGTTTTAATCGGAAATGATTTAGATGAGCTAAAAGATATTAAAAGACGGTTAAGCTCAAAGTTTATGATAAATGATTTAGGCAAGCTGAAATATTTTCTTGGAATTTAAGTCATTGAAACAAATGAGGGACACAACGAAAATATTGTCTTGAATTACTAAGTGAATTTCGTATGTTAGGTGCAAAACCAGTAGAAAATCCTATTGAGCAGAATATTGTTATCACAGATAAACAACACTCAGGTAAAAATAATAAAGAGTTAATTAATATAACTGAATATCAAAAGTTAGTTGAAAAATTAATATATTAACTCTTACTCGTCCTGATATTTCTTATACTGTGAGTTGTTTGAGCCAATTTATGCATTGTCTTTTAGATTCTCATCTGAAAATTGCAATGAGATTGCTTCGATATTTAAAAGGGTCTCAGGGGAAGGGTAACCTGTTTAGTAAATCTGATGTTTTTTGTTTAAGAGGGTATTCGGACTCGGATTGGGGCAAGTGTTTAGTTACTCGTAGGTGTATGTCTGGATATTGTGTATTTCTTGGAAATTCCTTTATGGAAAAGTAAAAAACAATCCAATGTGTCTAGATCTACAGCTGAGGATGAATATCGTGCAATGGCTACTCTAAGTTGTGAAATCATTTGGTTGATAAAACTGTTAAAAGACTTAAAGGTTAATCAAAAATTGTCTGTTGATATATTCTGTGATAGTAAAGTTGTTATTTTAATTGCAGAAAATCCTGTTTTTCATGATCGTACCAAACATTTCGAGATAGATCTTCATTTTGTTCGAGAAAAAGTTGCCGCAGGGGTATTAAAACTAGTAAAAATTAACACTAATGATCAGCCAGCAGATGTTTTTACCAAGGGGCTGTCTGTAGCTTAACATTCTGTTCTATGTGAAAAATTATGTCTTGCTGATGTATTTACAGGTTCGAATTGAGAGGGCGTGTTAAAATTATATATTCAATTCAATTCTTTCTGTTTATATTAAATATTTATTTTTTATTTGTTTTATGTACGAGGGTTATTTGGATTCTTTTTTAAAGTAAAAGGATTTGGGCTGAAAGCTAAAAGAAGTAGAAGGGTTGTTGCTGATCTTCTGGATGGTTCTTGTGCATATATGTCTGCTTCATTTAAAGAAGACTTCATACAAAAGAAATCAATTTTTGTTCATACCATCTTTTCTATTCAGATTGAGGGTTTCGTTGTACAAACCTGCAACACATAGTTGCAGGTCAGGATTTGGTGATCTTGTTGAATGTTGATCTTGTTTTTCAATCTTTTGGTTACGACTGATTTCCAGAGATAAGTCTATATTCATACTTATATATTTGGAGATTTTTTGCTTCGAATTCTGTATATGTTTTTCGTTATAATCTGTGATGATTTTCTATTTCTTTGAATAAACAAGTGTTTTTTAAGATTTTGCCAAATACATATAAAACCATATATTATACTAGCGTGTCCTTAGCATATCAAAGAATCATAGATAAATTTTTAGCATTGGTTATTAATATTATTTTTCTTGGTATTATATGTTTTAAACCATTAAGGTTTTATCAACTTTTTATACCGACTAATTAACTTTTACACCAAATTACATCTTTGTCTAGAATTGAACACATAACCTCACCTCTAATATACAATGCTTCTATCAAGTGGGCTATCTCGATAATCCGACATTGACGGTTTGTATTAAATAAACCGCTTGTACATAGACGTTAGAAACATGGGCTGAACACATGGAAATTCTTGTGTACGATTTGACAGAATTTGGCAAATCAGGTATGGAAGGATAGTAACAGGCCCAACTTTGGTGTAATGGTTGTTGTCGGTGTAGTTCTAGACAGTTCTCGGCAATAGAACCAAAAGTTAAGAACTAAAACTTAAATTAGATTAAACAAGGAAATTAGAGGATAATCAGCCCGATTCGAGAGAGCTAGTCTCCGGTTACAAAGTATAACAACTCTAACTTTGATAAATAAAAACATGGATACCTCTTACTTGTCACTTAGGCAGATATTTATTTGCCTGGTATACCCTGTCTTAAATTATCTTTATATCTTTTATTATCCTTACCTTTATGTTGATTACCTTGTGTGTATACTTTTATTTCATTTAGCTTAGCTAGGGATTATCTTATCCTTACACTTTAATCCATTTAGTCACATAGTACTTGTATCTTGCTATAATATCATATTGTATGCTAGCTTAGGATATACTTTATCAATGTACGCTATCTTATTTATTGTTATCTTATTGTGTTTCATTATGCTATTGTATTTTTGTATGCTATCTTATTAAATGATAGTGTGTCACTATTATTTTTAAAGTTTCTACAACCAGGGTCTCATTGGAAATGAGATTAGAGGGCTAGCCCCCATCCTAGTGTCCTACCCCTCCCAAACCTTACAAATAGTTAGATTATGTGTTGGTTACATCGGGTATTTTTGTTTGTACGGATAATATGGGAAAGTTCTTATGTGCTTATGCTAACATCATTAGTTTCATCATAACATCATAGTGGTGATGGCGTGGACTGAATAAGGGACTGTTTGATTACACTGACTGGGTAAGATCTGATTGAGTCAGAAGCTGACCCAGTTAAAAGTTCTGACTGGGTATGCATCTGACTGAAACTTAACTGTTTGATTAAGTATCTGACTGGAACTAAAACGATTCAATATTTAAGTAACAAAACCCACTGGAGTCACACCACCGGTCGGAACCACCACCGCAAGGGGGGGGGGGGGGGCTGTGGGTCGGAGGGGGTGGCGGCGTGCGGGTCGCGAGGGGGTCGTGGCCTGCGGGTCAGCCGGTGAGCACATTTTTTTTCAAGGTCTGGGTCAGCACTGGAGACCCGGTCAGCCGGACGCGAAGCCGAAATCAAACGGGCTGACCCGCTGACCGAGTCAGCCGGTCAGCTGGGTCAGCCCGGTCAACCGGGTCAGCTAAAAAACAAACAACCCCTAAGTGGAATTACAAAACGCGGCACCACTAAAACATTAAAGAAGTATGGTGGAATTCCACTGCACCACCTTGAACACAAAAAAAAAAAGAATTGAAAGTGCAATGGTCTTGTTAATATGGCTACAGTGGTGGTGCGGCAATACTACCCCTTGTGTGGTGGTAGTGGTGGTGTAACGTACCAGCAGCGAGGTCGCCTCCACATTATATGAAACTAAGCAATTGCCTAGGGCCCCTATTTTTGCTTAGGGTATCGTCTAGATATGATTTTGTTATAGAGAGAATTGGGAAGAAAACAACTAAACATTGCATTGCAGGATCAATCATCAATGACCATTTGTCAAGAAAGCGTCATTTTTGAACTTTAGGTAGGTAAGTTTCAATCGTTTCGTGCATCCTTTTCATCAACTTTCTCGATACATCTTCGTCTTTTCTGATTTTGTAAAAGTGTAGCATAATATACCATGTTTTGTCCATTTGTTTGTGTGATCATACGTATTGTGATCATATGATCTGGGTTCACATATGCTAATTTGAAATGAGAAATGATGACAACAAAAACTAAGGTTCTTAACCTTTAAATTTAGTGATTGATTCAGCATGTGTTACATCACAATTTGGTGATTGATGGTCGTGAATCGTGATGATGGTTTTGGTGTACGCTTGTATTCACTAGTATCTATTGTTGAATTTAAATATTTAATCCACCTAATTATGTGCATGAAGGATGAGCTGGAAGTTTTATTTGTCTTTATTTTTAACACATGTTGAATAAGAAATAGTCTTTCAACTATTTCCGTTTGCTTCGTATTTGACCGTTTCTTTTGGAGTAGTGGTAGGAAACGTGAGTAGTGGCAGTCTCTCTTATTTAATGTACTTTGCAATTCCATTAATGAATTATTCAGAAAACTTGGAGCAAATGGTCGTTCGTTGTTTCTTTGTTCTAATAGTGTGAGTGCATTGTTAATTTAGAGAGTGTGTGTTTTCTTTGTGCCTCTACCAATTCAACAATTGGTATCAGAGCCAATCGGTTCTAGTTTCCCTTTTTTATCCCTCATGGCGGAGATCCAACTCGTTGGCGGTGTGAAGAAGTTAAGCAACAATAACTACAACACTTGGTCCACATGCTTGATGTCGTATTAGCAAGGCCAAGATCTATGGGAGGTAGTGAACGGTTCGGATACAAAATCACCTTTACGTGAAGATGCCAATGGAGTACTGAAGAAATGGAGGGTGAAGGCAGGTAAAGCTCTATTCATTCTGAAAACCACAGTGGAAGAGGAAGTCTTGGAACATATCCGAGACTCCGAGACGCCAAAGGAAGCATGGGATACCTTGGTTACTTTGTTTTCTAAGAAAAACGATTCGAAACTGCAACTCTTAGAGAATGAACTGTTGTCGGTGTCTCAAAGGGATTTAACAATCCCTCAATACTTCCATAAAATCAAAACACTATGCAGAGAAATTGGAGAGCTCGATCCACAATAAAAAATTGGCGAGGCACGAATGAAAAGGATTATTATTCATGGATTGAATCAAGGGTACCGAAGCTTCGTTGCAGCCGTGCAAGGTTGGCCCACACAACCTACCTTGGCTGAATTTGAAAACCTGTTGGCTAGTTAGGAAGCATTAACAAAACAACTTGGAAGTGTGTCAATTGGTTCGGCGTCGAAACCTGATGTTGAAGTGTTGTATGCAAGTAAGTCACGAGGAAAAGAAAAGTTTAAGAATTGGCCCAACAAGTCAAGCAGGCCTAACAGCAGCAACAACAACCAAAATGAGGCCCAATCCAAGAGAAGTTCTGATAAGGGATTGGAGAAGGTCAAGAACGACTACAACGGTGATAAAGGAAATCGTAAATTCAAGAATTTTGGTCGGCGGTTTCCCTATTCCTATCATGCATGTGGTCGGAGGGGCCATATGGCCAAGGATTGCAGGTCTAAGCCATCCGACGAAGGGAATTCGGCAACCATCGAGGAAGAAGGCGAATGGGATGTTCAGGCTCTTGCCGCTCAGATCGATGATGAAGATTATGCCCTCACAGTAACGATCGCGGATAAGCGCCCAAATCGACTTGATGAGTGGATAGTTGATTCCGGGTGCTCCAATCACCTAACAGGTGATAAGGAAAAGCTCAGTAATCAGGTCAAGTATGAAGGCAGTAGAGTCGTGGTCATTGCAAATAATACACGACATCAAATCGCTCACATTGGTAGTGTTATCTTTCCCTCCGAAGATTGAAAGCATGAATTGAAACTGTCTGATGTTTACCATGTTCCTGGAATGAAGAAAAATTTACTCTCGGTTCCTCAATTAACATCGGAAGGTAGGTACGTTCTATTTGGACCCAAAGACGTACAAGTGTTTAAGGAATTCAAAACCTCTTCAGTTCCAATACTAAAAGGTCACAAGAATGAGACGGTGTATGTGTTGTCAGCGGAACACGCGTATGTTCAGAAGACAAAGGAAACACAAAATGCCGATTTGTGGCATTGTCGTTTGGGGCATGTGGGCTATGACAAGTTAAAGCTTATGATGAATAAGGGACTGGTTTCTGGGCTGCCAAATCTTGAAGTTACAAAGGATATTGTTTGTGCAGGTTGTCAATATGGAAAGTCTCACCAAGAGCCTTTCCATTCCTCTAATTATCAAGCTGAATCACCACTGGTTCTAGTCCATTCGGATGTATGGGGGCCTGCCAAACATAAGTCAATGAAAGGGCTACAATATGCAGTCACATTCATTGATGATTATTCTCGGTATACCTGGGTCTATTTCATGAAGGAGAAGGCTTAAGTACTGGAAAATTTTAAGGATTTCGTTGCTGATGCTGAAAGAGAAACCGGGTGCAAGGTCAGGTGTTTAAGATCTGATAATGGGGGCGAGTATATGTCTTTTGCTTTCGATCAATATTTGAAACATAATAGAATAAAAAGGCAGCTTATTTGTTCAAACACACCTCAACAAAATGGTGTGTGTGAACGAAAGAACAGGCATCTAGCAGAAGTAATGAGAAGTCTGCTTCATGAGAAGAATATGCCAGAACGTTTTTGGGCAGAGGCAATGCGAACAGCCGGGTACGTAATCAACCGAACTCCAGCTCAAAGTCTACATTATGCTTCACCATTCGAGAAGTTATTCAAAACTAAGCCTAATGTACACTATTTTCGAGTTTTTGGTTGCATATGTTATGTATTTGTGCCTAACCATCTTCGCCACAAGTTGGAGAAGAAGGCAATACGATGTGTGTTTACAGGTTATGACCCTGAAAGAAAAGGATGGCGATGTTGTAATCCGAACACCGGGAAAGTGCATATTTCAAGAAACGTTGTGTTTGATGAAAGATCATCATGGTGGGGGCCTGAGCAACAGTTAAATGAAGACTCAAAAAAAAGTTGACCGAAAAAGTTAGCTCAAATCTAGCAAACTTGCAATTTACAGAGGAAGAAATAGATGAAGCGTCTCAAGAAGAAGAGCAAGCTGAATCAGGTCACTTTGATCAACAAAATGCAGCCTCTAGTCCAAGTAGTGAACCCGTTTTGAGGTGGTCACGGAGAACAAAGAAACCTACTGCTAAGTATGCACTCATGTATGCTCAAGTGGCAATAATTGATGATGCTTTTTGTGAACCTGAGTCATACAACAAGCCAGTACAAAAGAAGAGTGGGTTGATGCAATGAAGGCTGAAATGGATGCTCTTATGGCAAACCAAACGTGGGAGTTAGTTCCAAAACCTCCAGATACTAAACCGGTATCTTGTAAATGGGTTTATAAAGTAAAAGAGAAGGCAGATGGAACGATTGACAGGTTCAAAGCTCGTTTAGTGGCTCGAGGGTTCTCTCAACAACAAGGGTTAGACTATGAAGAAACCTTTAGCCCGGTTGCAAAATTACAACCATCCACGTAATTTTGTCTCTAGCAGCATCTAAGGGATGGAAATTATGGCAGATGGATGTTCACAATGCCTTTCTATATGGTGAGCTTGATCACGTTATTTATATGACGCAACCGATGGGATTCTATGTGACATCCGTCACCTTAAGGTCCGTCGAACCACATCAATAAGCATAGAAATATTTTAATATTCTTCCTTTTCTTCATGAACTCCTGCTTTAAGGAATCATGTCTGCCTATTTTCCTTTGTGCCTGTACTTCCTCCGAGAACGTGTGTTAAGCATAAACCTTTTATAAATTTCATCACCATTACCACCAAATATATCATTTTTAATTTTGACCATTGTCATTAATAAAACCATTTTAGACTATCAAATGCCATTAAACACGCTTTTAACCTTAATATAACAAACATTTTAAGGTCGTAATCAACCGAAACAAATTTTGAGAAACTCGAGGGTTAAGTGCAGGGACTAAACTTGTAATTTTGCAAACTTGGACTGGGTATATAAACCCCATTCCCAGCCATTTATCCTCATCCTCATCTTCTTCACCTTCAACATTTTCTCCACTTTCTCTCTAGATCTAGCACCTAAAGCCGTCACGTTTGTTGCGTTTTCACTGCCAAATCTTGGGTATCATCGTGTATACTCGTTCCTAGCAGGTAGACAACCTTGTTCAACCCGTTTTTGGCTTGGTTTTACTGCTGTGTTTTCTAGGGTTTCGGGTGCTCGGGTTCATCCGAGCACAGGAGGTCGTGTGGGTGCGTGTGAGGTCTTTCTGCTTGTGTTTCATGTTTGTGTATGTTTGTTGAATGTTTCTGGAAGTCCTCGTGGTATAAAACTCGCGTTAGAGCAGCTCGGGGGCTGCTCAGCCCGACCACAGTCGCGATTCTGCAGTTCAGGCGACTGGGTCTGTCATGCGATTGAGCCGTGCGACTGAGTGAGTCGTGCGACTGAATCATGCGTCTAAGTCAATCGTGCGACTGAGTTGTGCGACTAGGCATGTCGTGCGACTGAGTCGTGCGACTGGGTGTTTGTATGCGATTGAGCCGTGCGACTGAATCATGCGTCTAAGTCTATCGTGCGACTGAGTTGTGCGACTAGGCGTGTCGTGCGACTGAGTCGTGCGACTGTGTGTTTGTGTGCGATCGAGTCAGGTGACCGACTGAATGTATGCGATTGTGCGTGTTTCGCACGACTGGAGTCCAATCGCACGAATGAAGGTTCAATCGCACGAAAGTAGCTCATTCGCACGATTGAGGGTTGATTCATGCACATGGAGGTTGGGTCGTGCGAATGTGTGTGTTGTGTGGTGCGACTGAGTCCAATCGCACGAATGAAGGTTCTATCGCACGAAAGTAGCTAATTCGCACGATTGAAGGTTGATTCGTACGAATGGAACGTGGGTCGAGCGTCTGGTCCTGTTGTGTGTCTGATGATGAGTGTGAATTTCCTTTGAACGTCTGATGATGATAAGGCAACATCAGTAAAAGTGTCATTGCTTGACCCTAAAGATTAAAGTCAACGCTATCAACATGCACATACTATTTCAATTGAAATAAACCTAACATTTTACAATTACCGACAACCCATTGAAACTACAAATACTTAACAAGTGTCATATTTCATAACAATGAGATCTTTACAAGGATGTCATAAGCAATGACGACTACTCGTAGTACTTGGATCTACATAAGATCTGATACGTGTGTCCGCTTGTGTGTGTGTGTGCTACCCACGACCGAACCGATACAACCCGAACCGAACAAACATTACTATACGCTTTATACATGTCATTAATGCTTGACAATAACTGTCAATAGGTGTTTGACCGATCATTGCATTCAACTGTTGGAATCTCGACCTTTCATACTTACCACTTAACATGTGAGTTTCGTGGCCCCTTTTTATGCTTATACTATTTTACAAACATTTACAAACATGGGGGAAAAGTATGCTCGCCCATTTTCTATGCTGTACAACATACATACAATTTTCATACAAGGAATCAACGTGATACTGTGTTGCAAATACTTATCTGATACATGCTTGGGTCTGCTGTGTGGTTCTATCTTTGCAACTATTTAATTCCAGTGTGGGAACCGACAGTTAGGTATTGGTAGTACTACTGGGTTGACACCCCCACCCTCGTGTTGGTATACTAGTTAGTACCGACAATAGCCAGGTACGGGCCTTGGGTGAATATGTGCCGACAATTTCTTTGTGTACGTCGCTAGGTTTGGTTGCAAAGCTCATGTCATGTGATTTTACTTGTGTATATAACTGTATTCACGGTATTCCATATCATTTACTTTATACAGCATCACTTACACTTTTATTACTTAAACCTGCGAGCTCACCAACAATTTTGTTGACCATTTTGAGCATATCTTTTCAGATGATCATGCTAGCTGAGATTCTAGGTGTGCTGCCTTAGTGGAGACCCTAGGATGCATTTTCGGGCTAAACTTGTCTTTTTGAAAACAATTGTTGTAACTGTTTCAAACAACATTATACTTTGTAACTTGTTCCCGGGTTGTGGGAATTGCATACAATGTTTTTACCTATGTTTATCTTATATCATGTTTATGCTTATGGCTATGTTGTCGTGAATACTGACTAAACACGACACAAGTCCCCTTGTTGTCGGGTGTCGTCATGACACGCATGTCATCATTATTATTATTGCATCTCTATCGCTTACCATGTGTTATGACGATTTCCGTCTCGTCGCACCCCGTGTTTCCGCTCTTAGCGGGGGTGTGACATTCGAAGATAAGGAGCATCCGGAATAGGTGTGTAAATTAAGAAAAGCCATCTATAGTTTGAAGCAATCACCAAGAGCCTGGTTTGGTAAAATTGCTGAATTCTTAGTACAGAACGGGTACCATCTTACTTCAGTTGATTCAAGTTTGTTATCAAGAAGTTTGGTGAAAAAGTGGTATTTACACTTGTGTACGTAGACGACCTTATTATTTCAGGGGATGTAGATGAAGAGATTGAATTGTTGAAAGCAAACTTGTCAACTCGTTTTAAGATGAAGAATCTGGGGATGCTTAAACACTTTCTTGGTTTGGAGCTAAAGTATGAGAAAGATGCAATGGTGCTGCATCAAAGCAAATACACAACCAAATTATTACATAAATTTGGTTATGCTGCATGTAAACCAGCAATAGCTCCAATGGATAGAAATGCCAAGGTATACGCCATGGAAGGAAGTGAATTGGATGACCCAACAGAATACCGGAAGATAGTGGGTAGCCTTATCTATCTCACTTTGACTAGACCCGACATAGCCTTTGCAGTCGGGGTTCTTAGTCGGTACATGCAGGATCCAAGGAAACCTCACATGACTGCTGCAAAAGGTGTTCTCAAGTATATTAAAGCTACTATGGGTAAAGGAATCCGATTTGAGAGGGAGCTCGAACCAAAGTTATCCGGGTTTTGCGATGTCGACTACGGTGGTGATCTAGATGGGAGGAGATCGACTACCGGGTACGTTTTCCTGTTTGGATCAAGTTCTGTTTCATGGTGCAGTAAACTTCAATCGACCGTGTCCTTGTCTACGACTGAAGCGGAATATCGGGCTGCCACTATGGCAGCTCAAGAGTGTATTTGGTTGATTGAATTATTTAGGAATTTGAATCAGAAAGTCGATTACTCGGTTCGTATATGGTGTGACAACATCTCAGCTATTAAGTTAGCTCAAAACCCAGTGTTTCATGCTAGGACGAAACACATCGAAACTGACTATCATTTCATCAGAGAGAAGGTCCTAAAAGGAGTAATTGATTTGAAGTATGTTGAGTCAGGTGAGCAAATTGCAGATGCATTAACAAAGAGTCTTTCTGGTGCATTGTTGCAGAAGCATAGCAAAGGAATGGGAATGGTGGATTATAATATTTAGAGAGAGTGTTGAATTTAAATATTTAATCCACCTAATTATGTGCATGAAGGATGAGCTGGAAGTTTTATTTGTCTTTATTTTTACACATGTTGAATAAGAAATAGTCTTTCAACTATTTCCGTTTGCTTCGTATTTGACCGTTTCTTTTGGAGTAGTGGTAGGAACGTGAGTAGTGGCAGTCTCTTATTTAATGTACTTTGCAATTCCATTAATGAATTATTCAGAAAACTTGGAGCAAATCGTCGTTCATTGTTTCTTTGTTCTAATAGTGTGAGTGCATCGTTAATTTAAAGAGTGTGTGTTTTCTTTGTGCCTCTACCAATTCAACATCTATCCCTTTTTGAAGTTCTTGATCTCAAGTTCGTGCGTAAAGGTTTAATACTAAGATTCTTTATTTATTGTTTTACATTAAGATGTACAAGGGTCGAACACGAGCTTAGTTTTGGTAATATATGGAAAACCCTACAGCAAGTTGTACCTGCATATTCAATGATAATAAGTTGGTCTAAATCTTGTTAGCATCGACTTTGCGCTAAAAGAATATGCAATGTAATATGACAAATGGGAGAGCTTACCATAAGTATAGTTCAACCTCATTCAACTTGTGTTCGTCACTAAATCGTAAAATGCCCGCTAATAAAATGTTAAGTATATTTATACGTTATTATCGCATAAATTCCTTTTCAATTATTAACTTAAGTTTAGATTTGTGAGAGAATGAATCCAAAAGAAATGCATAAGATGGTCATATCAATGCTACCTTCCTTTCCATGCCTTCTTTTTCCACTGTAATTTGAACCCGGATTGCATTTTCTTAGTCTTTTTACCGTCGTTTTCTTTTATGTTGTTTTTCTGTCTTGTTGTGATTCATTTGTTTTAACGGGATAAGCTGACGACAAGTGGATGCTTTGCTACACGACAACATAAATAACATTAAATAACTAATCGCGCAACGCACGAACCTGAAAACACCTAGTTATATTCAATGAGAAGTTACCAAGTGTAACTTTTTAACTTTATTATTGCTACTCGCAAGCCCAAATAAAAGAGAGGGGTTACTAACAATGACATTTGTATAGGGGCTTTGGATCTTACCTCGCATAGGCCCCCTAAAATGGTTGTGTCGTCGTTGTTTGTTGCAGATTGTCTTATGGATCTTGAAACCAAAATGGTTTCGAATTTTCTTCACTCCCTTTACGGATGTGGTGGTGTGGCATTAGATCGTCTTGAAACCAAAATGGTTTCGAATTTTCTTGTCTAGAAGCTATTCATAGATAGTTAAATTACCTACTTTAAAAGAAACTCAATGAAACTAAAGAGAGAAAAAAAGACTATTTATAAGCGAAAGTTACAATTTTTAATACAACTCAAATCAGCATGACTTACAATATTGTTATGAGTTTTAGTACATATTGAATTATTGATATATACATCACTAAACTTAATGTGTACTTGATGACATAAACCATAGCCCTACTAAATGTAACACAACATACAAAATTTAAACACCCTTAAATACACAACCAACAAATCTATATTGTTTTTATGTTCCCTCAACCATTGAGCAATAAACTCATCATTAAGTCGTTCCACGAGTCGATCGGGCCAGGCAAGCACCAATGCAAACAGTCGTTTTGAACTTTTACATTCCCATCTTTCCCCTCGAATGGATGGAACCCGCGGTAGGGCCCCGGGTGCCCATCTGGTCTCAACAATGACAAACGGGTCGTATCAAATAATCTCAAAACCGACCCGTTTGTCAACTCTCTAGCGTTCTCAAACTCTTCCAACTCAATGTCTCTCATTACCATATCAACCTCCCTCAAGTCAACCTCTCCAGTTTTAAACGGTTCGGTTCGGTTACAATACCCGCCCGTGTCCCACTCCCCGTTCTCGAAGTGGTCGGGCGTTGTGGTCCGGAAAAACGCGTACACTTTGTGGCCCGACCCCGCGATATAACCGAGCGCGGTACGTAACGCTTTCCTATACGCGTATTCGAACCCGGTTTCCGTTATATTCTCTTTTTTACAATTATGACACCCGATTATCGCGTTGTTTTCATAGTACACCGCGGTTTTCAAAAACCATTTCCCACCCGAAATCACGACGTAGTCGAAGCTACCAAACTCGTCAACCCAAACCGAGTCAAGCTCGTCGAGACGAACCTCGATCACACCCGACGAACGCCCGTCGTTATCCTCGAACACGTTCGCTTTTAACAAAAACGGCGACCAAATCACCGAAAGCGTAAAATTATACGACCCAAACACCCATCTTTTGCTTCTGTATTCCTCATCATGATAAACCTCAACAGCTTCTTCAAGCTGTGATAAAATGCACAACAATGACTGCACATGATTACGCGATATCGAATCGCCAATAAACGCCATTGATCTATTCTTCATGTAACGCAGAAAACATCAGCGTCGAATGGGGGTAAACCGCAGTCGAAGGGCTTCCAACGCCAGTGAACGTAATCCGAATCAAACCGACCGTTGGTCATACAGTTTTGATGGTGTTCGATCGTGTTACAGGTGTTATTCGTGTACCGTGGGCCCGCGGGATCCCGAATCCATTCTCCAGTGAATATGTCACATTCCGGAGAACCTAACAGAATAATAATATATTGATGATATATATAATAAACAAAAGGGTACAATTAATCACGTAATCAGTTAACATGTTACATGTTACATGTTAATATGTTATGGTTAATTATACCTTGGTGAATTGTGGTGTCGTTTGCCGGTGGTGGCGGTTTGAGGTGGTGATGGGAGACGATGGCGGGGGTTATTCGAAACAAATTCGAGAAATAGAAGCGATATGCGAATGCTAATAAGATCAAACAGATGGTGAACTTGAGAAAAAGTTTCACAAAGAGTTGATGGTGCTTTTGGTTTGATGTGATTTGGGTGTTGTTGCTGGTGGTAACAAGCTTCATCTTCTTCATGTTTGGGTGAGTTTTTCTTTTCTTTTCTTCTCTTTTCTTTTTGTGTGTTTAGAATGGTGGCTATGAGGGAGATGTATTGGTGGTTGGTTCTAAGGTTGTAGTCAAGGATGGTTGAGTGAAAGGTGGTTAAGAGATATTAGAATGTTAAGTAGTGGGTCTAAGTCGAACGAGTGGATTACTAAGAGTAGATTAGATTCTTGTTACATTAAAACTTGTGGTTTATGCGTTACTTTTTTATGACTAACTGGATCATTCAAGGGTTGCTGACCTTGCCTATAGATTATTTTCATTGTACAGTATGAAACCTTAGAGCACTAGGCTGATATGTCTTTAAAAGGGAACAAAGCTCGTACATCAATCTGTTCATATCATTCTCGAACTTAACACCACGTTCAAAAAGAACACAAACCTTAGATGAAAAAACCTATTGGCCTAACCTTAGAACTTTTTTTGTGATAAGTGATACTTTAACTTAAAACCTGTTCTTTTTTATGAGTTACTAATTGTATATTAGTCATTAACATTTTGATTTATTGTTTAAATAAAATATTTTTAATAGAATTATACATATAAAAGTAATATTTTAGGTAGCTTGATTATATTAGAAAATATTATCTGAATATTCTTTTATTATTATATGCTAAAATAAAAGTTTATCTTAATCTCGACCCACTAATTAAAACCTGAATTATTTTTTATAGTAAAAGTAAATACGCTAAAAGAGATAAAACACGCTGAAAATTTATCAACTGTTAGGTAATAATCATTTTTATAAACTTTAATGTTACTTTATGATCCTTAACTAAAAAATCATTACATAATTACTAAATTAGTAAATTAAATGTGTTAGTTACAAATGCAAACAATAACTAAAAATGATTATAATATTATATAATGTGGCATCTTGTGATCACTAAGGTATTTATGAAATATAGTTGATAAGTCACCATCGAAATGTTTATAGAATTATAGACGTCCATTTTTGCCAGCTCCTAGTTAATTTTGAATTAAATGTAATTATTATTATTATTATTATTTTAATAATAAACTTAAATAAGCACTAATATATGATTGGCCCACAAGCTGGCAGATCAAATCATAACTTTCGTGGACTGGGCCGTCTGGGCCCACTTACTTTTTCTTCAATTTAATTTCATGCACAAGTGGGGCCCATTTCAGTCTTAGGAGAAAAAAAAACAATTCGGGTATTAACCGAACCGGTTAACAACTTAACAACACCAAAACCGTTATCACAATCACCGGTTTGGATTCTAACTGGTTTTAGGGTCTCAAATCCCATACCGGTCAGGTTAATAACTGAACCAGATAACAGGTTATTATAAGGTTAAAGAAACCGGTTTTAAATCATTTTTGCATTGAAGCCTTAGAACGATTTGTAGCTAGCGGGTAGGATCACTCAATAACCAACTTCGGTATCAGTTAGAAAAACACATCGCATCAGCATGACCTGTTTTCTTAACACATGATGTACTCATGAATTGTTATAGAGTACAATAAGTTAAAAACCATTTAGACCCGTCAATTTATCGGGTCATGGATCAAACATCCAAGATCCAGCCCACATGAGAAGCCCATTCGATTGGCCCAACATATAACTATATAAGACTCAACTGACCTTACATATGTGCTAATTTTGCATATATATTCACAACAAAAATACAGAAAACCACTTATCAAATGCACATTAAGAACAAATTCAAAACCAAAAATGACATCCTACGGAAGACAAAAACTCACACGACGGTCATATCGCGTTACACATCGACACAAAAATTAAAGCTATTCATCTTCATACAGAATCGACCCGCCATCTAAACACCAACATCTGAGAGCGCATTGAGTTCCCATGAACCCGTTATGCATCAGCTGTTCTTGGAGGCTTCATCCCGAACCCTTGCTTCTTGCGCTCCACTCTGTCAATACAACAACAAATGAATATCGCCACAAGTAACATAAACATATCATGTGAAAATTCAACGACATTAGTTTAACGATAAAACACAGATAAAAGTCGGGGACTTACGTTGGAGCAAGTTTGCCAAGGCCTTCGAGCTCTAAACCCGAGTCCTCATCAAGCACTCTCCCAGATATCTCAATAACATAAGATCTACGCGCCTCCATCGGGAGTCCTCTACGCGCAAGCAAATCCAAATCTTTTTGATGAAGCTCTCTCCCATTTACATACACACTTGTGTTTCCGTCTGCACATTTTTTCGGCATTGGATAATTGAATTCCTCAATGAATGGCTGCAAAATCCATCATTAAAGAATATAAGATACATTACTTGTACAATTTAAATATTTATCATAATTTTGAATATTACCGGAATTATGCCACGACAAGGGGCACCCATCATACCCCAGAATCCAGCTCTCGGGTCATACCTAAATCGTAAAAACAAAACAAAATGAATAAATGCTCACGAAGCGTGTGTATTCAATCATAAGAGCTAGAGAAAATATGGGTGCTAACCAATAATCACGGGCTGTATGGGTCCAGCAAGCTTTTCAGCCTTCTTGACCAACCGATCTGGTATAGGGTGCCCATTGACCGTCACATTGACTTCTCCCTCGTCAACATGTTGACTAGACTTCGAGAACTCCCTAAAGCTTTTCTTGATCACGCCCACAAAGAACGACCCATTTCGTTTGTGTTGATCTGTATCCCCACTTGTATTCCCAGATTCTTGAGAAGTGCCAGTGTTGACACAATATTCGTTAGATGAAATCTCAATCTCACTCGCAACTGCAGCATCTTTCATCGAGTTCACATGGGACCCTAAATCAACGGGCTTTTCATCTCGCTCCATCTCTGACCTTCTGCTAATGTTTCCTTTTCCTGCTCGGTTATACTTTGTTGAATAGTCAAAATGCTCTTGCAATGGTGATCCCACTGGCGGTGGAGATGGTTTATTAGCAGCAACCGCTGCATCAACAGGATTTTCGTCTAGAACAATATTAACTTTGACTTCATCCTCTGATGCATACGAGACTGCAGATTTGTAGGAGGTCAAACCCGGGCCTCCTATCTGCAACTTATCCATTGACTCAAAGTCAAAGTTGCCCGAGTTGTCATAATCTTCAGAGGAAACTTCAGTACCGCCCCATTTTGAATGCCCACGAGCCTTGTGATGATCATCTTCTAATTTCTTGAAATCTTTATTAGTTTCTTTATAAACAGAAAGAACGAGTCGTTTGTTGACAACTGAAAGCAGCATCACTTCAGAACACGCTGCACATCTCATTTTCTTTGTGTTCTTTTTGGGTACTTGAAGCAACTCATAACATTTACAACACGACACGAATGGAGAACCACCAGCCACAGGGTGGCACCGCCTCACTCCAGTGGCTAAGATTCCTCTTGGAGGGCGGCGAATTTCACTAGACCATCTAGAGCGAGGTTCAGAACTGTGGGAGTTCAAAGAAATATTGGAGAACCGACGATTGTAATCATGGTGGTAGTAAACTGGATCATTTTGCAAAACAGGTGGTGCTATAGGCGGCGGTGGTGGTGGTTGTGGTGGTGGAGGTGGTGGAGCTTGGTGGTGTTTATTGTAGCAAACTAAACAAGAACAAGATGGGTGGTGCAGCAGTCGATTATCAGGCATCTCATTACTAACATACTGCCCAGAATAATATGGATGATATTGTTGTTGTTCAAAAGGCAAAATCGGGCTTCTTCTATGGTTTTGTGACCTAAACGGATCGCTAAAGGCTTGAACTTGATTTGAATTAGCCATTAAAGATTGGCTTGTATGTTGCATATAAGATGGAATGTTATGATGATGGATGGGAACTTGTTCTTGAGATTTATCACGAGACCTAACGATTTCATATTTGAGCTCATCTAATTTCCTTAACAGCTCGGCCCGATCATCATCAACCTCTAGATCATTCGTATTCTGAACCAGCTCAGCATATTCACGACGAGGAGCAGCATAATGATAGCTTGATGAACCTTCTTGAAGATCAGTTCTATGGTATCTCTGATTCGAGCCCTGAACTGATCTTCGTGACAAGTTTTTGTTACTTCCAAATAGGGGCTTTGGTTCATCAAACTCTATGTGGTTATTGCTGTCTTTCGTGAGTCTCCAACCAGAACTTCCATTAGATTTGACCCCATTTTCAGACCCTAAACTCATGTTGTTAGCACTTCTATTTGAGAAATCAAGATTCACCAATTCTTTAGAGATTTTGTGTGAAATCACATCACTTTCATCACCAGATTTCTCAGAAGACACACCGGAATCAACACGTTTATTCTCTGCTGCAAATAGAATAAATCAACAAAAGAACATATGAAGAACACTTCAACCCGAAAGAAACAGAGAATCACACAGAATATTGACCTAATCACAGGCAAATATTATATGAACTATCAAACCTACAATAAAATTAAATAATAAAAGTCTAACCAACACCCTATTGAGCTCATTCAAAACCAAGCACAACCTTGATTTTGACAGCTACAGGAAACAAACAGACATACAGAATTAGTCAACAATGAAGATATTACCAAGCAATTACTGTAAAGATTTCACAAACCCATCTGAATTTCTTCACAAAAAACATCAATTTGACCCAAAAATCACAGGAAACCACAACACAAATGATCTAAATTCACATTTTCACAAATCCAATAAGAAAACCTTCAAAAGACTTCAGACAATAAGTAAAGAACACATGGGTTTCACACGATCATGCATCTAAACACCCAAATCTAAGTATCTTGAAAAGAATCGAACAAAATGGTGTAAAGGTAGAAACTTTACCACGAAGAACAGCACCACAACCACCACACTGATAAACTGCATAATCAGTAACCTCAGGGAGCAGATTTTGACACTTGGGGCAACGAACTAACCGAACTTCTGCAGCACTTTCAGACATTTTTGGCTCAAAATATCAAAGATTGTGTATTATCTTTGTTGTTGCAGAAGTTATTGACCCATTTGGGTATGCAAGAGGGGAGAGAGGGGGGTTTTGTGGGTTTTGTAAGGAGAAATGAAAAGATTCTGATTTGAGAAATAATGGGTGAAATGAGAGGAAATCTATGAAATCTTGAATGACAGAAAAGAGAAAATGAGGAGTTTTGTGAAGAAAGGGTATAATTCCAAGAGGAAAGGGGAAAAGAATAACAGGTTAAATAATATAAAATTGAAAAGCATACTCATAACTTCATAAGGGTGTACTTTTCTTTTACTTTTCTGCAACCCTTTGGGGTTCGCAAATTATGTAATGAGTAATGACCCCTTTATCTCATGTGTATTACATAAATGGTTGTGGGGATAAATTTAATAAATTTTAAAAATTACTTTAAAAGCTGAGTGGTGATTATATGTTTTCTAGTAAAAAACATTAATTATTGGGAGTTTGAGATTTCTACTTATACATTCACCAACGCATGCAATATATTATTAGCAGATTAGGGTTGTTAGTAATTGCCAATGAGTCTCAGATAAAGTGATTTAGAAGTAGGCATCTTATGATTATCTAAAGTGAAGGTTATAAGTTGGAGTTTCACTAGGTCTAATATATTTTTAATGGGCTAAAAGTTTTACCACAGTGGGCCTTTGGATGGTGGGTTTTCCTTGGAATACTGGGCGAGCCGGGCCACCAGCGCTGTCTGTGTTCACGGGCGTGGATTGTCTTTCACCAATGGGTTTACCCGGATGACCAGACTTAAAAATTATTCGTTGGCCGTTCAAAAAAAAGTTGTTAGTAATTGAATGAGAGGAAGTTTATGTAAACAATTAAATTTATTTAACTCGTGTAATAATTTATAAAAATAAACTTTTATGGTGTACGTTTAGTATTACATACGTTATAAATATCTTATTATGCATTTTTGTTTGTAAAATGGTTTTTTTATTTGCTTTTGTTCTAGATTTGCTAATCTAGGGTTTATGTGGTAAAAGTATTGAGTTTTTGAAAAAATGATGACACATTTTTTATTTTGCTACATTATTTTATGACACGTTACTCTTTTGATATAGCATATTGTCGTTAGTCTTTTTAAAATGGTATTTGAAGTACTAGAATTATTTTTTATAAAAAAATTATGAACTTGTGCATCTAGCACAAATACGTGACAAATATGTTAGCGCTTTCCATTTGTCATTTGTATAACAATGGTTAATTAAAATATGAACTAACATTTTATGTACCAACTGGCCTCTAATTAAGATATTATGATGTACATAATATTCCAGTCATTATCTACTTTATATTATTAAACCTTTATTTTATAGGGATGCAAATTCAATTTGGTAAAAAATAATAATGTTGTTGTTCTTTAAGTTCTTATTTTCTATTTGATGGATAATTAGTTAAATAAACGATCATAACATTTGTTTATACTCTTCGCAAGATTATTTTTATTTAAGATATAACTGCATTTAAGACCATTACATTGAAATAAAAGACAAACAGGCAACAAACTGCGTTGTTAACCCTATTTAAATAACAAAACTAAGCCCTTTTATAAACTATATTCATAGATCTTGAGGTCATAACATTACGATTTTTTGGAGTAAAGATTTTTTCACTACTTACAAAAGTTCGTTTCACACTTCTTTATTTATCTATTCAAACTGATATAATATTATAATCTTTTGAGCTTTGTTCAAGCAAAGTTTTACATTTTTATTTACAATATAAAGTGTTTTGCAAGTAAAGTAAAAAAAGTCATATACTATTACACGTACTAATTTCACATATGAAAATTCATTTGAAAATTATTTTGTTGTTTAGTTATTAATCAAATATTCTTATTAATTTATGTAACCAAAATTTTACTTTTTAAAAAATAGTTTTTCTTAACGACAAAAAGTAAATATCAAATCACCGACTGGTTTGACCAACATTTGTTGAAGTTTCTAATTCATCTATGTTGAAAGTTTTGATTCTTTTGATAAACTTTTGAACATATTTTACGTCAATTGGAAAGTTCTATTTCTTCTTCCCTTTTTAGTTATTGTGGTGGTATATTCTTCTAACAATCAACCAAACCCTTTGTTTAAGTTGGTGGTAAACTATATTTATATCTAATAAAACAAGTGGTCATGATCTTCTCTCTTTAAAAATAAAAAAATTAATGATGTGAAACAAGTTTATAGCTAACATATATACTTCAACATAATACGTTAGATTCTAATAATTTTAATAAAATATTCTATTTTTTTGTAACTTTTATACAATACATATAAATACTATAACAAGAACTTATTGTTTAGTTCTAATGTTTGTATACCTCAAAAAGGGTGTTTATAGTCTGGTTTAAAACTGTGAACACGACCTGATAAGCTTTTTTATCTTTCGGGTTAGTTGGTTTAGAAATTTCAAACTTCGATCAAACCTTATCTTAAACCATTATACTCCAAACTACTTGGAAAAAGCATATCAAACCCTAGGGCTTTAAGATATGTAACTTTTTATATTTTTTGCTTAAGTTATATTAAGTTGTGCTATACACGTGACTGAGTTTTGCATAATAGTATGATATGGCAAGTTGGTATTTTAAGTTATATAGTTTAATTGATGGAAGATTGTCAAAAAAAATATATTTCGATTGTATTTTATGCATTTGTTATTATAAAACCGAGTAAACTCAACCCGATAAAATCATACCGAAAACAACCCGCTCTGGAAAAATTGTGGTGTGGTTCATTTTAATTTTTCAATGATTTAGTTTTGATGTAGAAGTTACAATGATAAAACCTTTTTATACAAAACTAAATGTTGTTTGACAATTTCTGAATGATTAAGTGCTAAACCAATAAGACATCTGAACCAATAAGAGTTCTGAATCATTAAGTGCTGAACCATTAAAAGGTTTGAATTATTAAGAGCTAGTTATATCAAGGCAAATGTCTGACCAATTCAGATAATATGTCTTAACCATTCAGCATTAGACCTCTTAACCATTCAGCATTAGACATCTTAACCATTTAGCATTAGGCCTCTTAACCATTCAGCATCAGTATAATGCTTAACCATTTAAAGATAAATGTTTTAACCATTCAGACATGTGCTCGCGAAACAAACAGTCTGAACCATTAAGTGCTGAACCATTCAAACATCTGAACCATTCAAACATTTGAACCATTAAAAGACTGATTAAAAGACTGATTAAAAGACTGTTAAACAACTTCTAATATTACATAATCAATTTAACTTAAAAATGATTGTAGAGACAAAAAAGGTAAAAATATAATGTCTACTTATGTTGCTTTTTATTTTATATGAATAAAATACTTTTAGAGAAATATCAATGAAAATCAAATTATTTTTTAAACTGTTTATTTTATGTGCGGATTCTTTTGATTAGTTGAGTCCACTAAGTACATGTTCATCATTACATGCATCCACCACTTAATATCGGAGACCCTACAGAAACATACATATTTTAATAAATAAAGTTATTCATTTTAATAAACTATTAAAGTATTTATTTCTTGGTGGAGCTGAAGGCCAAGTGGCCAACTAAAAAAAAGTTAGTTATGCTGTATTTATATCATGCAGCCTGTATTGGTGTCAAATTGTTATGTTCATTTCTAAGATTTTTTTTAAAATAAACCGTGTGAATTAAACCCGTGTGTGATGAGTGTTAGAAAGTTTTGAAAATATGTTAAACAGTGTCGAAGTTTAAACCAAAATTAAAGTAAGCCATAATCACTTTAGATTAGCTAGGCCAAGTAAAAACGTTAATCCACAATGAGCTAAACGTTTGCAATTACGTTGTATGGATAACAAAACTTAAAATGAAATCTTGAATTGTAGTTGGTTAAATAAAATGTGAAATGCACTTTATCAAATGAGAAAAAAATTCAAATAAATAACAATAAGAAGACAATACAATCAAGTCTTGTCTAGCGGTTACTCATTTTACCTCTTTTTGTAAGGCATAACTTATTAAAACAAGGCTAACAAGAAACAAAAAAACCCCACAACAAATACAAAAACAGAAAACAAAACAAAACAAGAATAGAAGAAATACCAAACAGGAGCATCACTACGAAAAGTTTCACCATGCACTAAGGAGCATAATATGTGATTCTCGTAAACTCCTAGATTCTAGCATTTTCTCTCATTCTCGACTTTATCCAGAACAAACAAAGAAGATTTATTTCCTTAACAATTTTTTATAACACATAATTTCTTTTGATTATATATGACTTCATTTCTTTTCTTCCAAATACACAAACAAGCAACTAGAATAATGATACAAGTGATACAACCCTCGAACCGTGAAGCTAATTAATTTCATAAATATGTTTGACAAAAGTTTGCATCACTTGTATCAATGTGAAAGCTATTTAATCACATAGGCTATAATACAACATGATAAAGTTTCTTCACTATGAAATAACATCTTCATGATTAACAATAATTTAAACTAAATTAACTTGATTCAAACACTTAGAGACACAATACATCCTATAGAGACTATTAATAGAAGAATGGCCACTTGATGAATCAAACGTAAAAATGCTCATATGATCATCATAAGTGTAGCAACCAAAGTAAGATTGTAGCTAATTGCACGATCATGAAGATAATTGCATCTAGTTACAGTAAAACAAAGTAGTGCAAGCAATTTATACAAACTACTTCTGATGGGATTATAATTTGTTTAGCCAAAACATGCTCATGATGATGAAATATGACAATATGTGTGAAATTTGAAACTAATCGTCACCAATTGAGATTGAATCATTAATCCACTTGGGTGTTGTCTACATATTGGGAGGGGGGAGGTCTATACAACGAAAGACCATTGTTTACACCACTTAGAACGCTCATTTTTTATAAAGTGACGTAGATACGCCTAGTTGTTAGTAGATACACCTAACTGACCATTTTCAATTTGAATAACCGGAACTTGATTTGATAAACACCACTAACTAAATGTATTTGAAAATTTGAAAATTATATAAAAACAAAACCATAAAGTTATATTTGATTACTTGTACATTTATGCACCTATTATATTTACATTGAAACATATGATAAGAATCGCTAAATACATCCCATGTAAAGTGAATAATTTAAGTTGTGAGGACAAAAAGAAAACTTAATGATCGAACTTAATGAGCCAAAGTTTTGTGATTAGGTTTTGAAATTTTTTTATGAAATAGTAAGTTGATAAATATACGTATATCATTTTAATTAATTAAGGTTTAGCAGCAATAATTATTCAAATTTTTAAAAGATAACCTTTGTGGCCAAACTTCAAAATACGTAACTTTCATGGTCGATTTACAAAAAAAATGAAAACTAAACTATTCAATATTCATTTATATTATATTATGGCTAAACTTCAAAGTATAAAACTTTTATGAACAATTTAAAAAAATAATAAATACGATATTTATAGTGTCAAATGAAGATTGATAAATTTATAATGACAACGTAATATGGACATTTTGTGAAACAGAAAGTCACATCGGCTATCACGAGAATACTTACAATGTCAATTGGGCGAATGTGGCAAAAGTACGTAGAATTATAGCCTACAATTCGATAAGAATTTGTTTGTGTTTCCATTCATCTCTTTGCTTTAAACAACTTAGAACACATCTATTTGATTTTGTTTTTATGGTATGTTGCTATTCTCTGTTTCATGTTTTTGAAGTTAAAAAGAAAAAAAGACAAATTGAAATAGAACATCAAAATGAGCGTTTTTCCCAAAAAAATTAAGAAGTTATTAAACTTTTCTTGTTTTAGACCTAAAAAGCATTTGAGTGCTCATCTAACTCCAATCTGTATTGTTTAAATATACTTTCTCTCATTCATTGTCTTCACATCTAAACACACCCTTCATTGTTTTCTCTGTTTTTTTTCTTTTTCTTTTTGTTGTTTCATACACATAAAAAAATTATTTGAAACTACTTGAGGGATAATTTCTGTAATATGATAAAACAAGAGGGGTAATAAACCTAGTTTAGGCTAAGAAAGTTTGTAATATTTATGGGAAATTATTATGAGACGTCGCTATTAGGCTTCATGTATAGAGTTGACTACGTATTAAAAAAATTAATATATCGATTCTAAAGTCAACCTTGACTCTCTCAACTATGTAACAGGGTAACACTATTCTTTTGGACCACTAAATTGTTGGTACTAGAGTACTAGAAAATAGCAATCACAAGCTTTAATTTTTATTTATATTGAAAAAATAAGTATAGTTGTAAAATAAACAAAATGTATTTTAGTATAATGACCTTGGTTGAGTGTGTCGATAGTTAAAGGTGTAATGTGGTATAACAAGCTTATTATCAATCTATCAAAGACTTATGTTGCTTTGAATATGTTGATTTAATGATAAACTTGTGTTTTGATGATTGGAAAAACTTTATAAAATAACAAATAAGTTTTAGAATTGTTTCAATTAATTTATTTATATTTTTATTTGTTTCAATTAGTTCACTAATATTATTATTTGTTTCAATCAGGTCACTAATATTTTAGTAGTGTTCGACAAGGCAACTCGTATTTTTTTATTTTTTCAAATAATTCACATATATTTTTAAATCACTTGATTTTTAATAGATATTGTCAACTTTTTAAATATTTTAGTTTTTTAAAAATAATATGTGATTGTGAATTATTTAATTAAATGAATCTTAAAATTTTAATGACATGATTGAGACAAAATAATTTATAAGTGACTTGATTGGCAAAAAAAAGTTTATGAATAACATAATTAAAACAATCTTGAAATTTGATTATTATTTAAAAAAAACTTCATAGAAATGAAACAAACTTTCATAATCTTTCAAATAAAGTCTTTCAAACTTTTTTTGTCTTGATTTAATCACTCAACTTGTCATAAATGTGTTGATTCTATAAAATTTACCTCTTTAATAGGTTAAAATGTTTTTTTTAATTTGTTTTTTTTCTTAAACATTGTTGACTTGATATTAACAATTATTAACTAAAACAAAGTTTATCTTCCAAAAACAAGACCGATCATGTGATATTCGTCATTTTCGACTAGCTTTATATTTGTTATTCTATATTGTAAACCCGACTCGTTTTGGTATTCAGATTTTGAATATTAATAAATTGATGGAGTTCATGTTGTAATCATGGTTCATACTTGTCGTGGCGTGACCCACAGCTCGTTTCAGCAAAATCAGTTTTTTTAACGTTTTTTGTGACATTCGTCATTTTCGACTAGCTTTGTATTTGTTATCCTGTATTGTAAACCCGACTCGTTTTGGTCTTCGGATCTTTGAATATTAATAAAATGATGGATTTTATATTGTAATCATGTTTCATACTTGTCGTGGCGTGACCCACAGTTCGTTTCAGCAAAATCAGTTTTTTTAACCTTTTCGGTTCGTTTAAGGTCGGACTTGTATTTTAACCATCCAAACCAACCAATACCTAACCCATAACTATTCTAGAACCCTCCAAACATATAGATACCTGGTCATAATTTATTTAAATTAAAATTTATTTTAAATAAAAGAATCAAAGTGCACCATTTTACCCACCGGACAAACGCATTACCCATTTCCTCAAACCCTAATATTTCCCTATAAATGTCACTCATTCTCAACCATTTCACCTGCACATTTTCATCTTATTCTCTCAAAAGTTTTGATCTTGTAAGTTGTTGTAGCTAGTTTTGCTTAAGTTTGACTTTAAAAAGTCAACGAAACCGAATCTAGCATTTCAAATCATTTTAGGTATGTAATTTTGGGTATGTAATTTTGGTTATTTTCAGTTTTTCTAAGTTATTTTATATTTACAAAACCATTTTCATCTTTATTTAAGTCTTGTGGGCATTCAAACTCATATTTATGCATTTTAGACCCGTTTGTGTCGTTTTCGGGAAGTTTACTCGCTTAACTTTCTTGTTTGAGTTTAGATCTAGAAATTTTACCTTATTTTTTTAGTTCAATAGTTTTGGAAATATGGTAACCATCCTCGGGTTCATACCGAGTCAAAGTCCGAACCAAACCGATCGCTCGTTTAAGCACTTTAAATAACTTTTAAGCGACCATGTTACATCAAACACTTTAGATCTGAGTTTTTCTTGATATTTTAGTTATTATATGGTTGATATGGAGGTGTAGAATAAATCTTGGCTTGAACCCAAGTTTCAGGTAAAAACCGAGTAAAACCGAACACCCGTTTTAACGAGTTAGTCAATGTTTAAACCACCAAAATTTCTACCTATCTTTCTAGTTATGTTTTACTTTATATTACTCATATTACTTAATATTTTGGAAGTGTTAGAACAAATATTAGCTCAAACCAAGTTTCGGGTAAGAATAAACCCGAGTAAAAGTCGAACTTATCGTCTTAACGAGCTAGTCACCGTTCAAAACGCCAAAAGAAAAAATCTTTCCTAATTTTTTTTAACTTATGTTTCACTTTATGTTATTTGTATTAATAATATTATGGTATGACGGAACCAAACTTGGTTTTATACTAAGATCGGGTTTAAACGAATTTCTTTATTAATTAAAGTCTCAAACTCGGGTTTAAGAGAGTGTAAGTCGGACCTTGATGCTTACATTAATGGGATCGTGCATACTAGCACTAAACCAACTCCCATATGTAAAACTTAACAATGGTTGAGTAAAACAAAACATCAAGGACCCGTTTTCTTGTAAAACTCATTTTATATTTACGTTATTTAAACACACTTTGTAAAATATAACTAAAACTCCCGAAAACCCAAGCCTTATTTTTATGAACTTTTATACTATTTATATTTCATCTTCAAGACTCAATACTTACTCAAGATCTTTCAATCTGGGACACGCACGTTAAAACCGTCGGACTCGCTTACTTGAGGATTTTATTCAAAATTTATTCATCAACGTCATTTTATTTCATTTGAGTAATTTCATCCCCGTTTTCTCTTCTATACTTTGGGGGTAGCAAGCATATTTACTCAACCAAAAAAAATGATTTAACATCAAGATCCTCAACCTACAACCTCTAGGTTATGTGTTGCTTAGAATAATTGTCCAATTGTATGTTATATACCTCATATGATTAATTGCTACATGTTTATTGCTTTTGATCGTTTAGCCTCATCCTCATCCTCAATAAGTATGATCATACGCTCCTCCTTGTAATATGGTAGTTTTATCAATTAGAAAGGAGCCTCATTTATTTATGATTGATATACCTCAATTGTCACTTTTATTTATTGCTTTACATATTTGAGTTGTGGATTTTTGCCTTATATTATATTTATAAAGTCATGGAATTGTTCACCAACATACATGTTGACAAAACATATTTTATGCAATGCTACATGTTTGATTGTCGGTTGATTGAAGATTTAAAGTCGTTACTATATTTTGGACCGTTAGGTTATTAGTTAAGAACTATTTATTTTCTTGTATTTGTAAGAACATATTATGAAATGAATGAATTGATTAAATATTATCACTTTAATAGTGTCATGTGCATTTGAACAATCTTAGTTGCGCCCCGACAT
Source organism: Flaveria trinervia (assembly GCA_025506515.1). Lineage (NCBI taxonomy): Eukaryota > Viridiplantae > Streptophyta > Magnoliopsida > Asterales > Asteraceae > Flaveria > Flaveria trinervia. Next base: position 5,863,338 of record CM046451.1, on the reverse strand, counting down.
GTTCCGCCGCTTTGATCGATGTGTGACAGATCAAGTTTTCCAAAACAAAAAGGAATGAAAAAATATGTTTTTTATAAAGAATTCATTCAAGTCGAACTGTGTTTTCAAAGTAAAAATTAAAATCAAACTTTTTCAAAATAAACTTGAAGGTAGGTTTATAAAAGATTTCTAACGGTGATTAGAAAAAGTGTCAACACATCAAGTTTCGTAAACCAAATGGATCCCAACTAGTAAACATAAAAAATTCATTAACAATTAATGATCTTTGGATATGTTTATGAGTTTTGGATATTTATTTGTTGGATTTGTTCGGTTTATGAATTTGGATAAATCGAATTAACTGTAACTTTTTATTTAACGAAGTTTGAATTTAACTTACTTTTTTTTATGAAGTCTACTGTTGTTTGCGATGGATGACTTCTTTTGAAAACCATATTTTTTATAATAATATTTGTCCCTTATTTGTTTTGGTAAACTAGAGCGATTTTTTATTTTGAAAATGAACTTTATTAAAAATAATAGTTGTTATTTTGAAATCAACATCTTACAAAAATTTAAAATCTAAAAAAACACTTTACTTGTTTAACATGTTAAATATATAAAACTAATATTTTTTCACAACTTGAGTGACTAAATTAAAAAATTTTTTTAAGTGATTTAATTAAAACAATCGTGAAAATGAATTAGATTTCTATGAATTTCGCTTAAATAAAACATAGTTCTTATGTCTTGGATTTGAGAAAGCCCAATATTTGGGCCTTTTGGGCCTAGTTAGGCTTATAAGCCCATGGTTGTCGCCATGAACACACAAGCCGTCGTCTTTCTTGATTTTGCAGAAAATTTAAGTAAAAAGGGGCGAATTTCACCAAGATTTCTTTGGGTTTTTCCTGAAACCAAATGGGTTTTAGGCGTCTTCTCGTAGAGGTTTGTTCACCCTTCATAGATCTCTTAAAAAGGTTATTTCTTGTGCGATTTTGAATGTGAATTTGTGCATTTTGCTATGATTCATGTTGGTTTGCAATAATTGGTTTAAGAAATATGTTAGAGTTTCAGTTAGCTGAAAACTTGAATGGGTTTGGGAAATCTGTCGCATAGAGGAAGACTTATTAGGGTTTATCAAAGGTTTACCTTACATTGTTTATGATGATTTAGTTGGAGGAAAAAGAGGTTGATTTTTATTAGGGTTTAGGGGTTAGTATAAGTTATAAAAGCTGATAATTGATGGAAGAAACCTCACTTATTCTGTTAATTTTTTACATGTCTGTTTCATTATTATGATTTGCACATTCTGGAATAAGAGCTTGAACTTGGATGCTGAACACTAGATGTTACTAAAATTGAGTGATTTTAGGTGTTGAATCTATAACAAAATTGATGTGATCTTACAGACACTTATACACATATAGTGATATTGTTGAATTCTGGTGTTGATTTCAAATATACCCAAGAGAACATAGAAAGGTGGACTTACATGAAGTGACTCTTGTTTTTGGAAAAATGAAACTTGCAAGGTGGGATTATTTTGGGCCACAGGTAGTAATTTTATTTGGTTTTGTTATCAAATGCTTTTCACACTATATTATGAAGGCAGTAAATGGTTAACAATCACTATACATAAGTTTAAAATGGTTGGTTTGAAGTAGTTGTCTACCGTAAAATATGTTCTATAATGTTTGTTACCAGAAGTATTTGCACTCAAGTTACTAACTTTTGACATAATTTATCATTCTGTTTATCAAATAAAACGCATGTCACACTTCATTTCAGGTGTCAAGGCAGCACTTGCAGTTGAGGCCAGTTAAAAGCCTATTTTCTTGTTCTTATCATACTGCATTAAAGTTTGGAGACAATGCAGGTTCACATCACTATATCAATTTAACAAATTTCCTATTCGCTTATCTTGTTTAAACTATTTTATTGTATCTCAAGGTTGAATTTTGATTCTAGACATTGTTTTGAGGATCTACTTTCTCCCAGCACATTGTTTCATCCTATACTGGTGCAATTATGCTTCCAAATTAGGAACTAGAGAAATGAAACTTGAATCTTCTTTGATCAAATAAGATCTAGCAAAAGAAATGTTAGGTATGTTTGTTTACTAAGTGGAATAAGCAGGAAAGAACTATTATTGCTATCCAAGTATCCAACATGAATGCGGAAGTTCTTGATTCTTATTCAGATATCTAAAATAAGTACTAATAAAGTAATAATAACAAAATTGGTGAATCATATATTCATCTGTACATAACAATGTGATCAAATATCAATACTTTGTAATGGTTACTAATGGGAATATAATTAATTTTGCATTGGGACATTGCTGGAAGGTAGATGTTGCACTTGTTTTAGGACTTTCTTGTCCATGTACTGTTATTTTATTTATATTAGTTTGAGAAGTTTATAACCGAACAAGACAAAGTCTTAAACCCTTTATATTTACAGGAATCATTAGTGAAAATCTCGTCCCACGAGCTTTTAACAATCAGGAACACAAAATTCAACATCCTTCATGCTCAGTCATGCTATCAAGGGCATTATACTCTTCAGAAGCTAATGCAGTAGAAGTGGGTCCCTCAGGTAGTTTATTTGACTGCATTATTAGGTGTATAATTTGTTTTTGAGGAAAATTTACCATCATTTAGATTATTTGTTTTACTACAGAGGCCACTAAGAAAGTGTACGATTCATTCAAATCGGTGCTAGAAAAAAGAACAGCACCTCCAAACATGTGGTTGTGGGACTTGATAAAAAAATGTGAAAATCGTGAAGACATCAAACTTCTTTTCAATGTCTTGGAGGACCTTCGAAAATTTGTTAGTTATAATCTTGAATCTTTGTGGATAGTAGAATTTAAAAGCTCTAGTGTTCATCATATGAACACTTGATTTTATATTATGGTAAGAAGTAATTTGATAGTATTTAATTTTCTGTCTATTGCAGAGGCTATCAAACCTTCGAATTTTTGAGAATTTTAATGAGAATCTTTGCCGGGAAGTATCGAAGGCATGTGTACGAGTAGAGGCTATCGACTTTGGTACGTTATAAAACATCAGTGACTTGATATACAAAATGACATCTTTATTTGGTGGATCCCATTTTTATGAAGCGAGGAAATGAATAAGTGACTGCGGGTCTCATTTTTGCGATCCAATGTGAAGAGAAAAAAGAGATCCGGAAAATGATGAAACGAAGAAAATGATATCAAGAAACGACACTCACATCTGTTTATATCATTTTTCACGTTCTATCTTCATATATTCTTGTATCAAATAATTGAGAGACAAAAATCTTATTTTTATTTCTTGACTTATGGGCCCGCTAACTGAAAATGTTTATTTAGCATACCAATTAGAACTAAATTGTTTTACATGCTTACAACAGGGAAGAAGACATTATGGAAACACAATGTGTACGGATTGACTCCTAGTGTTGCATCTGCTCACAATATTCTGGTATTTTTATTCTTTTTAGATGATAATAAAATCTCTTTTATTTCTGACTTCTACTTGTCATTTTTTGAAGATTTGATGTTATGTATGCAGTTGTATGCTAAACACCACAATGATGTTAATCTCATGGTGGATGTAATTAAACTCTTGAAAGCAAATGATGTGCCCATACAACCTGGTACTGCAGATATCGTATTTAGGTATGTAAGTAAATCAGAGACGTTTGTATTTTGGGGGTGTTTGGCAAAAAAAAAGTAACTTTGTAACTTTCTGAAGGGGTAAAAAAACCAAAATACCCCTTCAAAAAAGTTAAAAAGTCAAAACTTTTAACTTTTTAACTTTTTTTGGAGGGGTATTTTCGTCTTTTTACCCCTTCAGAAGTCAAAAAGTTACTTTTTTTTTATTTGCCAAACATGGCCTTTATACGATGCGAATAAATAAGTGTTCTTCTGGGTCCACAAACGAAGATTATGGACGATAAAGAAGAAAAAATTATATATGAACAAATCATGTTTTTCTTTGATAACTGTGAGAAAGCTTCACTAGGACACTCACGAGCCCATCAATACCCTGCCGACAGATGAGACCATATAAAATGTAGCTTTCGCTTTTGCGGGGTTAAAAGTAAAACCAGTGGAAGCTAGATTTGTCCCTGGGACCTCTGCTAGAGGGAACCTGACATGTACATACTTCTTTTTGGTCATTTCACACTCTTTTGGGTCCCACATGGTGTTACAAATGTACTTCATGGACCCACAAAATGGGAAAACATAGCATAAACGAATGAAATCTAATCACTACTTATTGATGTTATAAATACATCAATACATCATGTATCGTTCTTGCAGCATTTGCTACAACGCGGGGAACTGGGAGTTGATGTGTAAGTATGCAAAACGGTTTGTCATATTGGGAATAAAACTAAGACGAACTTCATTTGATACTTGGATGACATTTGCTGCCAAACTAGGTGCCCATTCACACACCTTTCATTATATCAACTACTACTTTTTTAAAATAAATTTGTCATTCTACAATCATTAATATTTAAATCTTAAATGTAATAACATCATTTCTACCGGGGTAAATTAGTCAGGTCTGGAAATTAAGACATTTCTGTTTGTTTCTTTACAGGAGATGTTGATAGTTTATGGAAGATTGAGAAATTGAGATCAGGTTCGATGAAAACACACACCATCGGTAGTGGTTTATCATGTGCAAAGGTACTAATTGTTCGCATTTTTTTTGCAAGTATGTTTTATTTCAGTTATTGTGTTTAATTAAGCGTTCGTGCTTGTCTTTTTGCAGGGGTTTCTTCTTGAACGCAAACCTGAAGAAGCAGCCGCGATAATTCAAGTCGTTACTCAGGTATTATGTCTATTCAGCTTCTGTTTTACAAGTCCCACACATTTACAAAAATGAAATAATCACTCTGCATAATATTGTCTCTTTACGCGTTATAACTCGATGCTAGACATTACCAGAGGCGAAAAGACCCGATATAATGACAGAACTTGAGAAGCTGGTTAGCGAATGGCCTGTGGAGGTTATAAAAAGCCAAAAAGACGATGACAAAGTGGTAATTCAACACTAACACCCTTTTTTTTCCTCGACAAAATGATTGTTTCGGCTAATTATGTATTTGTTCTAACTTCTAACTCTTTATTTTGCAGGCCTTAGCTGCTGGTTTGCGAAAAGATATCCCTGCACTGATAGATAGTCTTTCAGGCTTGGGTGTCAAGACAAATTTAAAAGTGGATGATTTGACCAAAATGCCATTTTGAGAGTTGAAAGCTCCAAGCTTTTACGGTACCGCGATTCAAGACCGAGCATCATATATATTCTTGCGTGCGGGAATCTTGGATCCGAGAATCGTTGTTAACAGGGGTTTGTTTTTTACTTTTGTTCTATATTCAGAATAGAGCTAGTCTTGAAGCAACTGTTGTTATAACTAGGATAAAAACTGAAAATAAAATACAAATTTGCCAATAACAGTAGTTGTATTTGTTGTGGATTCAGTTTTGACCGTTGCGAAGTTTGACTATCATTTTTCTTTTGAAATTTCATTTAAAGGAGCGTACAAATATTTGACTTAGCTCTTATATGGTTTCGGGATGGGTCGTTTCAGATATGATGTATGTAATTTTAACCTGCAATTTATGCAAATAACTGTTCAAACTTAATGATTTCAAAGTTCTAAAACAAACATATCTTATCTCAAATTTTGATTTCAATTTATAAAACATTATTTGATATTGTGAGTGGCCACTGACCAAGTGGGTTTGTAAGTGCATGATAATGTGATATTGTGGAAGCACAACTCACAAAGCATGAATTGACCATTCCATTAAAGCATTAATTAAAACATTTGTTTTTATATTTAATAATTAACTTGTACTTTTATATTTAAAAAATAAGAAAAATTGCCAGCTACAACAGTTAAAAACTGGGTATATTTTTATAAAATCAACTATAATCACTAAAGGAGACAATAATTTATACACACTTTCAGATGTATAATTGCAAGCAATCTTATCTCAAACTATGAAAACAAAACACAACAAACTACCTTTAGCCGAAAGTACTGCTAACATAACTCTTGACAACATTGTTGCACAGAATCTGCAACACCTTCGGGTTAGTTGGGCCCACACAACGCGGTGTCTTGAACTGGTTTAATGCGGACCCTAACCCGACATAGTGATCGAGAATCTTTTGAAAGGTTCCCCTGCGTAAAACCCGAAGCTCAAGAGGCCCAATCGCGTTGACTTTTCTCGAGCTCACATAGCCAGCGTCAACAAACGACTTGTCCAAACAGTTGCAACATTCTTTTAGAAGCTCATCACTTGCATCCCCGCTAACTTCCCAAAAGATCACGTAGTGGCCCGGATCGGTGGTTAGATCAACGTGGCTTGTGAAGTCAACGACTTCGAGTTTTTCGGCTGTTAGAAGCTTTGCAGCGGCTTCAACCGATAACTGTAAATCCTTTTCGGTGTTTTTGTCAATGTTTATAGTGAGCATTAGGTTTCTTCTACAAACAAACTGTAGTTTTGGTGTCGAGTTATGGAACCCGATAACCTTAACCACATCTCCTAACCTGTATCGATACAAACCTGCAAAGTTGGTGACCACAACCTCGTATTCTTCACCGATTTGGACATCGGTTAAGCCGATTGGTTTGGGCTCGATTGAATCCATCTCATCGATGTCAGTCAATGGTAAGAATTCAAAATACCCAATGTTAGGCAGCACCGCGTAAGATGTCATCTCGGGCGGTAAATCAGGATTGACATTAGCCCCGATCCACCCTTCTGATGACCCGTAATCTGCGCTCAGCAACCGTACTTCGCCAGCATAAACCCGCAGTTTTTTCAGATACGGCTCCATTGACCCGGTCATGATGGCGTAAATGTACTTACAGTTGGGGAACAGTTCCGGGATCAGTCCGGCCCAATCAGTTAAACCCAAGCACTTTTTATAAATTTTGTCGGCCAGCTCAGGGTTCGGTGTCAGAACCTTAGCCATGGCGGTTCTGATCGACTGAGCCGTGATCCTGGCTGACAAAACACCTGTTCTGATGTCAGAATATAGTTCTTCCCATACCAACTCGAATGTCCTAAACGAATGGACGATGCTATGGGCGAACGTCGACGATATAACCTGTATTTCTTCACGGAAAATGAGTCCACAGAGGAGATGACAGTACAAAGACTGATGAAAATCAGGACCGAAAATGACTTCATCCGGGCTGCAACATGGGGTCTGCATCGCCTTCATCGTTCTCTTGAACTGCGCGCTACGGTACACGTTTGTCGTCGCGGTTCCAGCAAGCAAACCACCTTTGGTTGTGAATTGCTTGCTTCCAAAGATGAAACTCAAAGCTTTCCCATTCCCAATAGGAAATGCTCTGTAAACATTAACAGTAGTAGTAACAGTAATATTAAATACAGTTCTCACAGTTCTGTATTTAAAATTCATTCTGTATCAACCAAAATACCTGTTTCGAAAAGCAAAAGAAGTGCGGTAAATCTGCATTGTCGTTTCGGTCAATTCGTCATTATAAGGTACAAACTTTGGTTTCCCTTGAGTAGTTCCAGAACTACAAACATAACCAAACAATTCACCATAAGAACCAAAACACCCAAAGCCCGATTACGAGTTTAAAAACTCGGGTGGCCGAAATATTTACCTCAATGTAATGGTGGTGATCGGTTTTCCGGTGAGCACAGGGTAGGATGCACCATCAGCAATCTTTTGAATATAAGGCTCAAGATCTTTGTGGGTCACAACAGGAACACAAGAACTGTAAGTTTGGGGATCAAATTTGCCATCAAGATTCCATTTTTTCAAGTATTCTGCTTCACAATTGTCTTTCAAGATTTTCTTTAGTGTTTCAATTTGAACCCTTTTTGCATCTTTGGTTAAAGATTCAAATTCTTGAATAACTTTTTCTGAATCAACTTTGTTCTCCATTTACTTGATTCTGCAATGAATTGGCAACAAGGGTCAATGGAAATTTTGATGAAAATGATGATGACAAAGAAGGGATATTAACCATAATATTAAAGAAAAGAGACTGTTTGATTCATGACGTTAATGTAGTTTGTAGCTATCTAACTGAAAAAAGGTTATGTTAAATGAACAAATACCAATATTTTTACTGATTTCATCACTTTGTCACATTAGTTATTCCATCTTTTAAAACCTTGAATACGGGGTATACAGGGCCGAATGTGGACATCTACTACGTCGTATATCGTATACAAGGATTAACGGGCGTAAAAGACGTATACGGGTTCAATACGGGATTTATTTATAAAAAAACAAACTCAACAAATCGTTGTATAGCATAAAATAATAGTTATGTATTGACTGATCAATACATTTATTTATACACACACATAGCAAGAACACTAGATTACAAAAACTTACATACACTTAAAATAAATGGTTTAAAATAAGAAGACAAATAATAAGTTAAATATCTGAAATTTTCATAGATACCATCAAACAAGAAAGGTAACCGGAGACTTAAAACCTTGATAAAGGGGATAAGACCATATTTTTATTTTTAACATTTTACAAAATGAAAGTTATTGTATTTACTCAAAAAAAACAAGAACTTTGTTTTATGAATTAAGCATATCAATCTATCATTTTCAAGGTGTAACACTTGTAGATAATAAAGCTAGAAAACAAAAATTATTGTTTTGAACATTCAGTGAACCTTAAAACAGTGAAATGAAATAAATGCTTGCTAGTATCATAGTTCGTAATATCATCATATTACATTTACTTCTACTTATATAAAATAATATTTTTGCAGCACTGCATATTTTATTAATATTACAGTAGATGCTACAATGATACCATGATATGTATTATCTATCTTGATCACAATTTAAACGAAACACACCTAAATCACCATTACCACATATATAGAACACAGTGGAGAAAGCTTCAACGATGATTATGATGATGATGATATGTTAATGATGATGATCATTTGGTGAATTTTGTTCGATTCAGATGAACATGAGACAACCAATTCATCAAGAAACACAAAAATCACACAGCAGATGTGAGTAATATGAACACAGTTGTGATATGTGTATTGTAGAGAGAGAGACAGAGGTGTGTGTGTGTGTATATATATATCTATATATATATATATATATATATATATTATATATATATATATAATATATATATATATAGAGAGAGAGAGAGAGAGAGATAGAGAGCGAGAGAGAGGGTGGAATTACCTTTGTGTTTTGATAGTTGAAATGAGAAGAGGAGCGATGGAAGATTCTTGTGAGCAGTCATATATATAGACTTTTTGAGCATATGAACACAACAAAGTTTAATGTACCAACACACTTTACTAAGAGAACTGTATCAATTGATATATTTAACTAGAAATCTATTCATATAAATTTTAAAAGACTCTTATATTTCATTTCACGTCTTTATTTTTAGAGATTATTAATCAGTTTTACTTTTTAAAGTTTGACAAAAGTAATAATATTCTCTTAAAAATTAAGAACATTAATTTATCTACAAAGGTTATAAATTTTTTTTAATTTTAGACCACAAATTTCATAATTTTGGATTCAAGTCTTAACTCTTATTTTTATTTTACTCACAAACACTTATTTTATTATTTTTTTATACTCATAGGTATTCAATGAAAGAAGAATATCAACCCTTTAAATTTAATGGATTACTATTACAATCCTTTATAATTTGATGGTAGGATTTAAGGATAATGAATCTAATGAAGAGGTGTTTTAACTATTCTGAATTTTAATAATAAAGATAAAGCTGATAAATCAATTATAAATATTTTTATTATAATAAGATGGTATATTGGATAGCACGTGTCAACACCACAATCATTCTCATCAAAATTTTCTCGTATCTCTCTCTTATTAAATAGTTAACTTAATTACTAATACTATTATTTTAAACTTTTTTAAATTTAATAAATTAATAAAGAGATCTATTTATTAATGTTATTTCTAAAAGTATAAAGTTCTTATACAATAATAATTTTTCTAAAGCATAAAACTTTTTTAAAAATATGAAATATTTTTAAAAATGGTATTTTTAAAAAGTCAAAATTTTAAAACCAAGAATAATTAAATTTGGGAGATATAAAAAAAAAATTAAATTTGACATTTTTATATGATTTGTTTTATAACAAAATGTTTATTTTAGAACAAAATGTATATTTTTTAGAAAAAATTGAAAAAAAAGTTTTTTAAAAGTTGATATAACTTTTTTATTACTTATAGTAATTTCTCATATATAATTTTTAGTCAAATCATATCTTGGAGTATTATTTTGTAATTATAAATTTTGTTATATTAATATTTTTTATTCACCCGTATAACACGCGGGTTTACTAAAGCTAGTAGACTAATATATTTATCCTAAAAATGAATATTTTTCAAGGTTGCATATAAGACATCTTATCTTATTACTCTAATAAAATGGTAAATGAATGTGCCATGTGTCAGCACCACAATCATTCTCACCAATTTTTTGTCGCATATCTCTCCAATTAAATAATTACCTTAATTACTAATAAAATTATTTTAATACATTTTAATATATAATAAATTAAGAAAGAAATCTGTTTATTAAGGTTATTTCTAAATAAATTGATATTTTTTAATAAGTCAATTTTTTTAAAACAAAAAATAATCAAATTTCGGAGTTGTAATAAGAAAATGTTTTAAAATGCTATTTTTATACGGTTTATTTTAGAATAAAATGTTTATTTTTTAAAAAATTTTAAAAATTTGATATCACTATTTTATTATTTATAGTCATTTCTGATACGTAATTTCAGTTATATCATATCTTAAAATATCTTATTATAATTAATATATTTATTATATCAATATTTTATTTATTTAACCCGTATAATACACGGGTTTACTAAAACTAGTTTTAATTATAAAAGATGTACTCACCAACTAAAGATTTTCGTTCAAATCCTTCCTAGACTTGTATAATATTTCGAGTTTACTACATCAAGAAAAATATTTCACTTATATTATATTATTCTTGTATGGGAAAGTGTATGTTTTTTTAGGGAAATAAATTTAATTTCTTCGTATCTATAACCCATAATAAAAAAAGATTTCATAAGACACGTGTCATCATTTTAATATATCAAATGACACGTGTTATTATTTTAGCATATCAATAAAATTGTTTCATGTTTTCTCTCTCATAATAAATACAAAAATTATAAAAACAATTAATTTGACTTATTTCTTTTAACTAAAATATGTTTAAAAATTATAATTATATTTTTATTTCTTTTCTCTCTCATATTAAATGATAATTATTGTAAATAAGTAAACTAAACTATTAAACGTTTATAATATAAGTGTAGTTATTTTAATAAATTATTAATACATATTAAATATAGAGTAATAATTTTAATTCATTATGTGTTATAAGTTTTAAATATTCATTATATTTTTATTTTATCAATGGATATAAACATTTAGAAAATAAAATATTTATAAAACTAATGATTTTAATATGTTTTATTGATTCCACCCATATAATACATGGGCTCTAACCTAGTATTATATAAAATGGAGATTTTAAAGTATACCCTAAATTCCTAATTAAATCCTTACTCAATCAAATTAATTAATCAAATTTAATGTCACAAATTAAACTGTTTCTTTTAATTAACGTTCCTTGAAGTTATCTTATTTTTTTATATTTTTGTAATAAAAAATCGTTGTAGAATATATTACTATTTATATGTATCTTAGATTTTATAGATTACATAAAATACATTTTGATAAAATTACGGTTTAATATTATTTTATGAATTTAGAACAACTTTTAAGCTAATTATTAAGGGTAGGGTTATACTAAAAAGTGTATTCAATGTAAAAATTATAAGAAAAAATATGGGCTTGATATGTGTCCTTTTGTTTTAAAGCGAATGATATTTTGGTAATTGTATCAAATAAATCATTTCATTGTGTCATATACGTTCGTTATGTCATATATACATCATTTGTTATATTATTTATTATTGTATATTACGTTTTAGATCATTTTGTATTAATAATTTTATTGTTTTTATAGATTATATAAACTTGTTAATAATCATTGTGTTTTACAATTAATAGTGCATAACAATATACTTTCACTAATGTATTTATCAAAACTCATATAGTTGAATATAACATAATGTGATATTTTTGTTACTGTTTTGTATATATTATATAAACTTGTTATTATCTATCATTGTGTTTTTCAATTAGAAGTACATTGTGTACCATTTCACAAATGTTTTTCATAGTGTTCAAGATTACACAATGACGATAAAAAACAAAATAAAACATTGCGTTATTTTGTTATTGTTTTTAACGTATTAGATTAATTAATTATTAATTTATTATTGTGTTACATATAGAGAGATATATAACAATGTTATTCCATCATAAAACCTTTTAAAATTCAACATTTTAGGAAAAAACACAATATTATTTAAAAAACACAATAACTAACAAAAAGACATAAGAAATTATACTAAAAGATATAATGACGAGATATGAGTTAAAAAATATAAAAAATTTATTTAAATTTATATAACAATAATGTTGTTTTAAAGATTTAAAACATTTGTTTTTATGGTGTAATATTTATAACTAAAAAAATGCCATTCGTAAAAGTTACTAACATTTGAAAAAAATGAGATAACTTGCAAAAAAAATCAAAAAAGTGGTTATTTCTAAAATAACCATCGAACACTTTTTTTTCTACAAATGATATCAACTATTGATTAAAAAAATAATTATGGTGTAGATTACGTTTTATAATTTTTAGTTTTAATGCCCTTATTTGAGCATTTTCCTTATATTAGTCACATTAACAACCGTCTTTTGATAGAGGGGTGCAATAAATTTGCCCCGAGCATTCACAATAGCTTTTTTTTTATCTTTATTTATATAATTACACTAAAAATCAATACATTTTCTTTTTTTTTCAATTAAATAATATTTTTTATACCTTTATCATTATTTTTTTTCCTCTCTTCCACTCACAACCATTTTAAAAATATTAAAAAAATTATAAAGATTGAATAGTAATTCTTCAAATATACCAATCCATAATAACATTTTCTTTCTACTTCACTTGTAATCACTCAAAACCATTACATATGATATACCAATACTCATATAATTTTAAGGCTCCACTGTTAGAGTTATATTTATTTGGTTAAACCGATTCATAGCAGAAAGATTTACATTTTTATTTTTGTCTTTTTTTGTTTTGTCTTTTCTTTTATCTTTGATGTTTTTACTATTTTATTATTATTTTTGTTTCATTGTACCTTAATACACATAAAGACTTCACATGTCATGATTTATTTTTCTAAGTCCCTAAATCACCATACTTAGACGCCTTTTTCAACCAACAATTGACAGATTTACAAAGAATTAAATCATAAAAATTGTTTATGATTTCACCAGGTGAAAGATATAGGTGATTATTTATTTCAGATCATATATCAGCATTGTTCAATGCACCAACAAGTTAGTGCAATAATTTCATTCCCAGAATTAAATAATATTTCAAGTTTATTACATCAAACATATTTAAAACTAATAACTCACACATATTTTTATACATATTAAAAAATCAGAATTATTGTCCACCATTAAACTAAAATCACATTTATTACATTCTTCGATATCACTATGTAAGAAACACCCTGGTATATAATATGGGATTGAGTTATTCTAGAAAGAAGAAAAATAAATAAAAAGGATGAAAATTATTATTATCCACTAAATCTTAGATTTAATGGTTAAAAAAATCTGATGACATAACAATAAATAAATGAAACTTTAATTGATACATCGGAAGTATTTTAGTCTTAGTCACATTTTAAAGTTTCATCAAAATTTTAATTGCTCATAACTTTACATAAAACATCGGCTTTCTAAAAGAATTACACCCTAAAAACAAGTGAGTTTTATCCTTAAAACACATATAACGTTGATACATAAAAAAAGAAGTATTTTCTAACATTATTTCAGCTTATCGTGTAATATTCGTCAAATAATTGTGTCATATCAGATCATTGTGAAATATTAGTGAGATTATTGTTTCTAATGTTGATTATTGTGTTTTTATTTTGTTTTTCTAAATAATAATCTTTAAATAATACAAATTCTTTTTATGTTATGCGGTTTTAAACATAAATATATCCACTACTACAAAACATAATTTTTGTGACTACACATTTGATCGCAAAATGGTTGCAACTGCTCTATTGCGATTGTTTTGCCACTAAAATCGCGATGGGAAAAACGATGGTGGCAATTGCCCTGTTGCCACCAATTTGTGACCACTAACATAGTTACGACTTGGTTGTAGCGACCACAAAACCCCGTCTAAAATATTGCGACCGTCCTATTTGTAGGTGTTTTTTATACGATTTTGCGACCAACATTTTACCATCATTTTGCGACCACTAGACACTAATTATAGCCACCATTTACTACTTGGGTACTAATAATTGCTACCATTTTATGATTGGGATTTTGCCACCAATTTGATACCGCGTTTCTACCATTTTCGTTATCAGTTTCACCACCAATTTGAGACGTGGCTAGTGATGGAAATAATGGTTTTGACCTGTAATTGTATATTAAAAACTTGAATAACTAAAAATTTACACAATCATAGAAATTTCCAAATTATATAAAACATTCTCAAAAACTTTACAAGTTCAAACCAACAAATAACCCAAATTATCATTACATAATAAACATTCATAGAGTTAAAATAAAGTGTTAATAGCGTATCTTTGAACCAGATTTTTTAACATATCTTCAATGTTGTCATCTTATTAAGCATATCCTCTTTCTCACCTTGTGTTTTTTATTATCAGTTACGAACTCTGCAATAATCCCCTTAACCTTTTTTTCTCTTCTTCTTTTGTCTTGACAAGCTCCTTGATAATCTCGTAACACTTTTTAATCTATAAACAACTAATGCATAAATATAAAAATTCAGAATTATAAAAAAGTGATAACGGATCAAGTCAGGTTGTTGAGTTAATATGATATATAAATGCTAAATTCAAACTTTGTCACTAGCCAATTCAATTACTTAAAACTAAAGAATCATATCTAAATACTTACGTCATTTTCCCATCTATCGAATTGGTATATGAATTTCATAATACTTCAAAAAATAATACATGTTTTTTATAACCATATCCAAACACTAACTAACTCCAAACTATAAGAATCAACATACCATGGGATCATGTCTATCATGTACACGTGGGACACTAACATTGTTTAACCCATACATTTTCCGGCCCTCTATTCTTCCACCCCGCAGCTCATGACCATAAATCGTTGTCATATTTGGCATGTTCGTTACTTTCTTTTCCGTACTTCTCCACAATATATCCTTCATATTTAACCTATCAGTATAAACACATAATTATATTATTTGAATTTTATTGTTTAAAAAAGTTTTTTTCCTTTTGAAATATATTATTTGGATTCAATAAGTACACTTTGTAGGAACCGTTCATATAAATTTAAAATCAAACAATTTTTATTAATATATTCAATACAAATGAACATAAATAAATGATTACAAATATCTTTTACAATTATAAATTTACAAAAATAGATGAACAGAAATATAAAAGCTGAGGATCATGTTTAACACGGGGCCCTTAAAACAAATTCCGAGCCTCCCAGGAGAACTCGTTTTGTTCCCAGGGTACAACAGCCGAAGCAATTTGTATTTTCGGGATTGATCTAGAACACGAATTTGTTTGTAAAAGAGAAACAAGAGAGATGTAAGATGATTAGAGAACCCGCTTTACTGTAGGTTTCGACTTGTTTTGGTGTGTGTAACATCTTGTATTTTTGGTTAACTAATAGTTAACTTCGTTTATTCTTGTAAGGACTATTAATGCTTTTCATGAAACTTGTGGCTATTTGTGATTATCTATTAGTTAGTCTTTAATTCTTTAATGTAAAAAGATTATAGTTTATCTATTAAATTGAACATAATAATAATCATAAAAATAATAACAATAATAACTTTTTATAAGAGTAATAATTATGTTATTAATAATACTAATAATAATAGCAAGTAATAATAATAATAATAATAATAGTAATTGTAACAACAATAATAATAATTTTGTAGAAGTTATTAAAGTTAAAAGATGTTTATAACTTGGGTTTAAGAAGTCAATGGGGCCTTATTGTCATTTTGTAAACATTAAATAAAAAGTTTTTGCATAAAATAATAAAGATGGAAATCTTTAGGGACCATATGTGTAAATTCTTCAAAACCAACCCAAACCCCCTTCTTAGACCCCGTATTTCCGGCCAACTTTCCGGCGGGGATCCGGCGAACTCTGGCCAACCCCAAAACGCACTAGAAACCTCCATTTTTCGAACCGAATCGCTCCAAAACGCCTCGTGTACCAACCTCGAACTTGAAAGAACTTAATAATTGTGATTAAACACCGGTTACACACCCAAATGAATGTACAACCGTCGCCCTTTAATCGTATAGCCGTTCGAACATTAAAGCACATTTATAATTCAATTAAACGATACTTAATCGATGGTTTGATCATCACTACACTCCTACCAAACGAAAATCTACCTGAAACAAGCCTAAACACCTCCAATCGAACATCACCCTCATCGTGTCTGCAAGTCGACCGAACTGCGTCATCTACAATCTCTCCGGATCAATTGGATGGGGGTTTTCGAGGGTCACAACCCACTGAAATTACACGCGAAGTTAATTTGGTTTTCAACATCAATTGGGCAACTTTCGAATCAAAGTTAGTCGCAGATTGTTCTTCAACTTGTTCATTCTCGAATTTAATACCGAACGGGTAATTTAATCCACTTAAACACTCGTATTAACTTGGGAAACAAAAGCCCCATGATTTATATCGTTAACAACATCGATTTGATCTTCAATTTTGGTTCAAATCAACTTAGGGTTCATAAGATTTGGGGGTGATTTGTTTATGATGCTTTTAAGACTTGGAAACCAAGTTTACCTGCGGCTGAGAGCCTTGGTTCACTGGTTCCCCACTCACATTCAGAACTAGAGGTCCCGGGTTCGAACCCGGCGACCTCCAATATATTTTTTTGTGGCTTTTCAGCCTTTAAAAAGGTATATAAAATCTTCTGAAAATTATAAAAAAATGTTTTGTAAACTTTGGTTATTTTTAAAGCTATCCTATTATTTTCTATAAATTTATTTCTATGATTACCTTAACAATTTTCTTATAAAATAAAAATTAACAAATATTTTGCCTAGTTTAATCATGTAAAAATAGACTTTATATAATATTTTCTTTTGAATCATTTAATGATTATTTGGACACTAAACATTTTATATTTATGGATTAATCATGGTTACTATGGAAATTATATATTTTATAAGTTAAATTTATAAAATTGTTATAAAGGTTTTTATTTCTTTAAAAAAATTCCTTACATGATATTGTTCTTGGACTAAAATATATATAAGATCTCACTAACTAGCGTTAATTAAATATTAAAACCCCAAATTTCCATCGAAACCCTAAATCATGTTAAATCATTAATCTAAATCTTGTAAACATATTCACACTTAGGTACCTTGTGAAGAACTTCGTTGGAATTATTGCTTATTATTCATATTAATCGTCACTTATATACATTTGATCAAGTGAGTATTTCTATACCCCCTTTTTATACTTTCACACTTTGGGGTGAAACATGTTACATTATAAAATTTGCACTTGTAAACACGTTTGACTCTTGTAAACTTATGGCAAATTACTTGTGTGTTGTGGTTAGTTAAACTTTGTAGCTACCATGTAATGTCGAATATATGTACAATCATTAACTATTGCTAGCCTGGCGACGTCATAGATCTATGGGCATGATAAGCCTTGGTTGATCCAAGTACACTTAGCTAATCGTACATGCTTGTAAACGTTTGAGACTTGTAAAACTTTGTCAAGGTTTGATTGTGCATTCTGTCTTACATCCCTAGTTTACTATGTTCTTTAACTTACAATATGAATTGTCATTTTTTATATACTTACGTATTGCAAACTATGGAAATCTCACCAACATTATTGTTGACCCATTTATTTTTAACATGTTTGAGGAAATACTCAAGCTTGATTTCTACTCTTTGAGGCATACACATCTAGGAATGGACCTAGATGAATAAGTGAAATAAAATGACTTGTTTTATGTTATGCTTTTAATTTCTTTGAGACTTATGATTGTAATAGTACAATTGGAACTTATGGTTAATATATATTTGGGTTATTAATAGCGTTATGTGGCTGTGAACGATCTTAACTCTCACTCCTCGACGTTTCCGCCGTCAAGGTTGGGGTGTGACAGTGTGTATTCTTTCTGAGGCACCCTTGGTATTTATACTGGAATTCGAATCGTAACAGCCACCCAACCATCATTCAGTCATTAGTCCGAAATCGTAACCGCTCATTTAATTCGTCATTAACAGTCATCGATTTCGGTCAACTTATAACGGAAACTGTTATGAGTCACAGTTCTGACCGCGCACCAAGATCAGTCGCACATGACCAGACCCTCGAACCAACCTTCAAAAATACTAAGGCGGCTTTCAAACGGCTCGCAGCAATGCGAGTGTGCAAAGTGTGCCATCAAAGCGCCACATTGTGCCCACATGCCCACACCGCGCACCCTTCGCGGATCCACTTAATGTGAAACCTTAGTAAACAATATAGACAAAAGGTTATAGAATATAAACCATTTTATATTCCTTCTTTCCTCTAATATGAGACAACTTCCTACACTATTAATTCTTAATATCATTAAACACATTAATTTTCATTCAACATATTAATTTATGACTAAATATTAATAACCTTATTAATATTATCAATAAATTTCCAACACACTTACCCAAGTCAACCTAGTTCAGATTTTCTTCTTCCACATTCCCTTCCAAGTATGTAAAAGTTATGAGCATTAAAAATTAAATTTTGAGAATAAAAATATTATCAATTTTTCCCTCATCCTAATGTTAATAAAAAAATACACGTGTTAATATTTTATTCTCTCTTACACTTACACTTGCTAGCTTCTAAAGATTTGTAATTGAACCTTTCCCTATAATGCGATCAAATACAAAGGGGACTTTGACTAGAAGTACTTAGATTTTTATCTAAGAGTGTATCTCCTTGAGAGATTAAAGGTTCAAATTCAACGATGAATAAAAGATTTAGACTTAGTAGGATAATTTAATGGGTTTATGAATAACTTCTAAAAATATATATAATGCGATCAACTAGAAATAAATAATTATTTAAGTAGCACATATAATTTAAATTTTCTTTTATGGAGGTGTTGGATTTACCTCCTTGTCTTTGCGATAGGGGGTATGTATGGCAAAAGCTAAAAGAGCTAAATTTTAGTTGGATTCCTATTAAAAAAACTAAACACGTTTGAGTTGATGATAAAGAAACAAATCTACTAAATGAGAATTATTGAATTAACATAAGATTAGCAGCCTCAAAGTTAAAACACATTTGCAAACATGATAACGACAAAAAAAGATATATACATACACATTTGTATGTATGTTTGTTATATTGCAAAGAGGAGGCTAAGAGCATAAACGGACAAACAGAAAGATATGTAAAATCATCATTAGTTATAATGCGCAATTTAATCTTTTAAAACCCATGCTTTAAGACACAAATCTTGGAATCAACAGTTACTTTGAATGTCTTTTACAGCATCGTTTAAATTATTTATAATTTTATATAACAAATTAAATTAATACACCGTTACATGTTTATATTTCATTCGGAAACAAATGTCAATCAGATTTTAAAAAATAATATTTTGATATTATATAATTTCTACAAAGCTAAAGGAGGGATAATTGTTTTTTTAACCATGGGTTAGTGATATCACGTATTCTTGTAAATGAACACTTATGCTTATAGATGAATCAAACCTTAATGAATTATTAGCGAATCATTCTTAGAAAGTTGTTTAATAATGAATAAACATTAGCATCAAATTTTGCTCATCTAGTTGAACTTATAGATATTACACATGTTTCATTCGTTCATATAATTAGTTAGTTAATTTATGTTCATAGATTTGCGTTTTCAGAAAATAGGTTAAACATTTCAACATTCAAAGTGTTAGCGCATAGTTTTCCATATTTTTATTAAGATTCCTATAAATAGAATCTTGTCACTATGGTGATAGTGTGACTGATACTTCATACCTTGTATTTATGGTATTTTAATTTAGTTTATTTTAGATTTCCCAATTTTAAAATTGATTGTAAAACATACCCAGAGGACAGATGTTACTAAATATGTTATTTAATTTTGTTTATTTTAGATTTCCCAATTTTAAAATTGATTGTAAAACATACCCAAAGGACAGAGGTTACTAAATATGTTATTTAATTGAAGTTTCTATAGTCACTAAATATATTCTAACACATCTTATTTTATAACTACTTTAATAAAAAAGTAATTTGAGTGTCACGTGTCATCATCATACTCATCCTAACCAAAATTTTACCGCATCTCCCTTCTATTAAATAATTACCTTAATTACTAATAATATTATTTTTATACTTTTTAATATTTAATAAATTCAGAAATAAATCTATTTATTAAGGTTATTTTTAAATAAATTGATACATTAGTCAAATTAAAAAAAACCAAATTTGGGTGTTGTAATAAAAAAATTCTTAAAACTACATTTTTATACGGTTTGCATGTTTAGAACAAAATGTTTATATAAAAAAGTTTTAAAAGCAAACTCTTGAAAAGTTGATATCACTGTTTTATTATTTGTAGTCATTTTTAATATGTAATTTAAGGTATATCATATCTTAAAATATCATTTTATAATTAATAAATTTATTATATTAATATTTTTTTATTCAACCCGTGTAATACAATAGTTTACTAAAGCTAATGGTTATATATATAAAGTTAAAAATAATGTTTATTTTCATAAAAGTAATGTTGGTTTTAGTGTCAGGTGAATTTTAAGCGAAGTGTGCGTTGTCTTAAAAAAATATAAAGTTAGAAAAATCATTATTTAAACAGTAAAAGAAAACATAACAATCCCATAATTATTCTTTAAGATTAAATATTTTTATACTATAACCTTCCTCGTATAATTAATACATGATTTCTTTTATTTTAAACGTGACTTTTCAAAACCTCCATATTTAAAAAGAAAAATATTTATTAATTTAAGTTTTCTTTCCCATTGTAAATTAATAAATTATATGTGTTACACTTCGAATAAAAGCAAATACACTTAATTTGGGATATATTAATATATTATGTGTCCCATTCTGATAACAGGACCCGCATTTGAATGATGATTTCCTTCATTGGAAAATTTTATCAAAGTTTTGACTATGAACTCATCCCATTCACTTGGCCAACACTTATTAGAATTAGACACCCACCAAGAAATTTATTATTATTATTATTTTAAAGAAAAAAGTTAAAATACAATGAGTAATAAATTTAAAAGGTGTAAATATGAATCTCGGTCATTAACTTTAATTTCTTAATCAATAGTTAAAATCAAATTATAACTAAGAAAATTTATTTTAAATAATAATTTAAACAAAACCATTTTGTTGAATTTTCTAAGTTTTCCCGCTTAGTTGAATATTTTTTACAAATCTAGATCTTGTTTTTCATTTCTAGTCTTGGCTATCATCTTAGTAGATTAGCTAAATATATGTTGTACTTTATTGTGCCTAACTAAAAAAAAGAACAAAAGAAGAAAAGCAACAAGAAACATGACTTTCACCCATACTAATTCATTTAAGTCCAGGACTTAGACAAGACTTATCAATCGAGTAGTTATAAAGCAATTTAATCATATTTATTATCTCTCACTTAGCTTTGATATGGTGTTGTCGCTCATAGTCCAATAAGAATAGTCTTTTCATTGGCTAGCGAGATTACGCTTAATGAGATAGACCGATCATCGTTTCCTTTCTCTACTAGTTCTAGATTCAAGCCAACAAAGAAGTAGACTTGTTCATTTTATCGCTGGCTAGCATCATAGGGATATTTGACATAAAATGAGATAGTATAGTTTTAAACTAAAGCAATTTATTGTCTCCCACTTAACTTTAATCTGGTGTCAACGCTCACAGTCTAAGAAGAATAGTCCTTTAATTGGCTAACGAGATTATATTTAATGGGATAGACCGATCATCGCTTCCTTCCTCTACTAGTTCTGAAGTTAAGCCAGCAAAGAAGTACGCTCATCCCTTTTTCACTGGCTAGCATCATAGGGATATTTGACATAAAATTAGATAGTATAGTTCTAGACTAAAGCTAGCAAAAAACAAGACAGGTTGATAGGGGCATTCCTAGTATACGCTAAGTGGCTATATGAAATAAAAAGTACACCATAAAAATGTATGCTATCAATCGAGTAGTTATAAAACAATTTAATCACATTATTGTCTCTCACTTAGCTCTGATCTAGTGTCATCGCTCATAGTTCAAGAAGAGTAGTCCCTTCATTGGCTAGCGAGATTACGCTTAATGGGATAAGCTGATTATTACTTTATTTCTCTATTAGTTCTGGAATCAAGCCCGTAAAGAAGTACACTAATTCCTTTTTTACTGGCTAACATCATCGGGATATTTGACATTAAATGAGGAGTATTACTAGTAATTGCTAAGGTGCTTTATGAAAAAGAAAGTACATTGTAAAATTGTTTTAATCTTTAAAACAAATACAATATCGTTGTATAAAAAGATATTTTTTATGTTCTAACTTGTATGAAATTTGCTCTTCATTGTTTATTTAGTGCAATTCATTGTATCTTGTTGTTAGTTATTGTGTTTTTCTAAACAATATTATATTTTCTCTAAAATGATAAATTTTAAAAAAACCACAAATAACATTGTTTTGTAATTCCACTACATAAAATATAATCATAAGTTAACTACTAACTAATCTAATATAACACAAAATGATATAAAATGTAAAACACGATAGTAAAATGTCTCGTTTTGTTTTTTGTTCATCATTGTGTTATATTGGACACAATGATTTTTGTAAAACACATTGGTGAAATAACATTATTGTGTATCTCTAATTGTAATACACAATAATAAGAAAACAAAAAGTTATATAATATATAAAGAACGATAACAAAAATAACACAAAATAATCTAAAACACAAACAAATGATCAATACATATAACAAATGATTAAAAATATTAAGCATAATAAACTGATATTTAACACAAATATCAGAATTTCATCCCATTTAAACAATAAAAGAACACATGTCAAACCCGAAATTATTCAAAGGGTTTTTTAGATTTATACACTTTTACTATAAACATACATTCACTACTACTACTATTGCTACTAATGCAACTACTATTGTTGTTTATGTTGTGTCATGACTATTTCATATATTTTATAATGATTCATAACCTTAGTGTGACACCCTACATAAATATCACATCGGCTGTGGACATGAAAGATTTCTGGTTATAAGTAATGTCTCGCCTCTATCATCAACAACACGTTTTGGGCGTATTGGTTGTGTATGAGAGGCAAACTCCATAATTAAGCGTGTTTAGGTGGAAACAATCCAGGGATGGGTGACCTCCCTGCGAAGTTTTCACCCAGGCAACCAAAAGCAAATCCATGAGGTCCTCGTAGGCAAAACGGACAATATTATTGGTGTAAGGGATGGGTGTTAGAGAATGGTATCAGAGCCACTTCTGTGTCGTTTAGGATGTGGGACATACCTCACCGAGGATTGTGACTTCTCGGGCTCATCGAGGATGATGAGTCCAAAGGGGGGGTGATTGTGACATCCTACATAAATCTCCCATCGACAGGAAAGATTCCTGGTTCATAAGAAATGTCTTGCCTCTAACATCAACAACGCGTTTTGGGCGTATTGGCTGTAGATGAGAGGAAAACTGATCTGGTTGTCGAGACTCGATCAAAAACAATTTAATTTATCGGTCTTAGCAACCTTTATTGTGTTAGGGTAAGCAAGATCGTCTCCTTAGGGAATATGTGAAAAGTGTTTTATTAACGTGACTCGATGAACTAAAGGGCTCCAAATTTATAATTAAAAATTGAAACTTGAAATGGATTAATGAACACAATTTCATAGAGCAACAAACTTTATAACAAACTTAATTTAAAACGAAAAATAATCACTTCCGGGTTTCCAATTCTGCAAGATCAACAATTGGTACTTTTAAATTAGGGTTTGTAAGAAGCAATACTTCATGATCTTAGCATTTGATTAAATTGAAAACAAAGGAACAATCTTTTAAGACTCGTTTATTCATAATATTACCAATTCACTTATATCACGTTACCTATTTTTTTTAATAAGTTCACGATGCAAGGAAATTGAAAAACTAATAATCAAGCAAAAAACTTTATTTATTAGCAAATCGTTTAAATCATTGAAACATTATGTTTCACTCAATAGATCAATGTTTAATATAAAAACCTAATCAATCATACCAATCGTCTCACTTTACAAGAATTGTACTCCCGAAAGCAATTAAGAGAACCTAGCCAAGCATTATCTTCATTTAATCTTCAATACTTACTTGGAGAATGTTTGTGGATGATTTGGGGAGCCTTAGAACACCAAACATCACCTAAACTTTATCATTTTTCATCTCCAAGAATTTCTAGATCGAATTAGGGTTGTTTTGGCTTAAATAAACTTGAAAACCACAAAATTCGGAAAGCTAGTTAGGGAAACGACATATCATATTCCCATGTGGGCGTATAATACGCCCAAAACAGTTTCAATACACTCAACTTTCTGGATTTTTTGTCAAATACGCCCATAAATGTGCCGCCAATACACCGGGCCTCTATCAAAATTTTATTTTCACATGTAACTTTTCACGAGCTTTCCATTGATAGGTCGTGGGCCCCGTAACTCTTTTTCTAGCCCAAGTTATGTCCATTTTAAGTTACCATGATCTTGAACCTTCGGTTTTTGCATTTCTTCACTTCTCGGGCTCCGAAATCCATCCCGATTCTTCCATACTCTTCATGTTTCACCAAACTTAATTTCAGTTTCCCGTTTTACATCTTTTGGTTATTGAGCGTTGGTCCTCGTGGTTTCATCCTGTGCTTATTCACCTTTGAATAAGTTTCTTTAAGCTCCGATCACCTATACTCCAAAACACAAACAACATGAACTTGTTTCACCATAATCATGATGTAAAATCAAATATTTAGATCAATTAAACACCAAATTATTAACATGTGATAAAAAACACTACAGTTAAACGTGCTCAGATGGAAGCAATCCAGGAATGGATTACCTCTTTGAGAAGTTTTCACCCGGGCAAACAAAAGCAAATCCGTAAGCACCTTGTGGGCAAAACGAACATATTGTTGGTGTGAGGGGCGAGGTGTTACACTTAGTGACACTCATATGCCCTCTCGTATATGGATGGTATTCATGTTGTGTTTTAGGTTAGTCATGTGTGTAGTTTGAAAGGTATGAATCGACACAAACCTGAAAACTTGACATGTACTTGGATGTAAATTTAAAAATAATATCATACATATGAACCCAAACACAATATAAATATTCACGGTTTATCACAAACATGAGGCTCGTTTAACCTAAATTTGTTTATTATTGTTGTTTGCATATTATTACTCTAAAATTAGAAATTTACAAAAAAATACAAATGTGTAGCAAACAATTACATTTTAGTTATATAATCTTATCTTATATTCTAAACTTTAAAACAAAATACTGAATCAGTTTAATTTATCACATAAAACTAGGGGGTTCGTTACTCGGATTGGATTCGAAAATTTTGAATTTCACCGAACCGAATTCGCAGTTCAAATAATCGAGTCGGTTTAGGATTACTGAATTCGGTTTCGAATCAAATTTGAATTCAAAAATATCCAATAGAACGACTCGAATAAACTGAATTAAAACAACATATTATTTTTTATAGTTTTTATATATGTATTATAACCTTATTTACTTCTCTTTCCAATCAGAATGACTTTGAACAAAATCGAATTTGGTTCGAATTCAAACCAGATTCATAAATACTAAACGAATAAACCCGAAAAACGGATTCAATGAACTAAAACATATTCATAACTAGGTTAGAGCCTATGTATTACATGGGTGGAATAAATAAAATATATTAAAATGATTAGTTTTATGAATATTTTATTTATTAAATGTTATTATCCCTTGGTAAAATAAAAATATAATGAATATTTAAAAGTTATAGCACATAATGAATTAGAAATTATTACTCTATATTTAATATATGTTAATAAATTATTAAAATAACATATTAAAATCATTAGTTTATTTATTTACAATAGTTATCATTTAATATGAGATAGACAATAATCATAAATATAAATATATAGTTTTAATATATTTTAGTTAAAAAGAAAAGTTAAATTAATTATTTTTATAATATTTGTATTTATTATGAGAGGGAAGCGGGAAACTAACTTTTTTGATAATGCTAGAACGATGACATGTGTTATTTGATATGTTAAAATGATAATACATGTCTTAAGAAAATTTTTTTTTATTATAGATTATAAATTTGTTTAATATCATTTATTTATTGTTTCTATTGTGACAATATGTGTTACAAGCATGTAATAAACCGCAATAAACAAAATGGTTTTTATTGTGGTCTCGGTAGAAAGCGCTAATGCCTTTTTTTAATACAGCCTTTTCCAATAATCACGATATTAAAGTTAATGTAAACCGGAATTATTTAATAATCAGTAAATTGAGCAACGACTTGATGTTTGCAACCCTAATCACTAGCTAGTGCCACGTGTCATACAAATGGAATCCCACTTTTGGGTTATCTTTCTCTAGAATATTATGATTTTAGTGGTAAATAACACTAAACTTTTGAATAGAAACTACATTGAAAATAACGAGTTGTGGTGGTGGGTATTAGATCCATTAGGATTCAGAAATATTCATGGTTGATCCTTCTAAATAATTTGACACAAAATGAGTAGTTGAACGAATCGATCACTCTTCCCTTGTACGTTTTGTAGAAAGTATAAAATTTAAATAATATGAATTATTGATATTAGTTATCGGAGTCTTTAAGATATTTATATGTTCTCAAATGATATAACCCGTTTATAAGCATATTAATTTTAGTAAACTCATATATTATAAGAGTTGAATAAATAAAATATAAATTATAATAAAAACCTTTTAGTTATAAAACAATATTTTAAAATAAAATATGATTGAAATTACGTATGAGTAAAAATTATAAGTAATAAAATAAAGATATCAAATTTCTAATTTTTTTTTCAAAAAACATTGAACATTTTGTTTTATACTAAACCGTTTTAGACAAGAATATTAACAAAAAATTTATTTTGATTTAACTTTTTAATAATTTCTTAAAAAACTTAGTTTTGTGGTAATTTGGTCACAAACCATACCCCGTGATGGTTAAAACCGCACATAAAGTTGAAAATATAACAAAAATGGCATAATTGCATAACAAAAAGAAAACTTTAGTGATAGGTAAAACGCAATAACAAACACAAACAAATGGTATAGTAGTATATGCATGATACTCCTTATCCATAAGAGTAAGCGAACCACTTTGTTCTCTTGCACCATTTTAGTAACGATCCTATGTTTGAACTTAACTTCGTTGGTTGCAGGTTTTATGACCGAAAGTAAATATTACATACTAGGCTATAATTTTATGTAATACACGGATTGAATAAATATTTATTATAAATATCTCACTTTTTATTAATATCTCGTTGTTTAAAAAATCTAGGTTTTTTTAATAAACACTTTTTATATAAAAATTTTAATCTTTTAAAAATGTTAATTTTAAAATATCTCATATTTTAAGAAAAGTTTTGTTATTTAAGAAAAAAATCATATTTTTTGAAAAGTGTATTTTTTAATAAATATTGCTACGTTACAAAATAAATTATAAACTTTTACGTGATAAATCATGAGTCAACGTTGGTCACCGATGTTGAATCCAATCAACATGCTGACTTAAATAACAAACAAGCATTTTATCCAATTTTTATTTTTAGTTACAAAAGGTACACAATTTTCATTTACAAGGGAAGCCATTCGATTAACCACGAGTTTTACGGCTAATCATTTTGAGTTAAATAAGTAAATAACAAACAAGCATTTTAATTTACCAAGGAGAAAAAAGACAAATGATGTATAATTTATAAAATATTTTATGACTACCATATATTAATTTTAATAAAACATACGTGGGCTTATTTCGATTATCTATACACATATATAATTATATAAATATAATAACCAAATTATAAAACTCGGTTATAATAAATTATCATCAAACAAGATATGTTTAAATTCTAACTAAATGACAAAAAGAAGCATATAACCCTACACAAATGCACATTTCATATGAAAATTATTTATTATTTCTACCTAGGATTTGTAGTATGAAATTACGAATTCACATTCAACTATAAATTGAGCACTAGTTAAACAAAACCCTAATTAAATATATATCACTCATTTAGAATTAAAATGCACCACACCTTTTTTAGGGCAAACTTCCAACACCAAATATAATAATGTAGTAGAAAAGTTCTCACCAATATCTAATTAATTATATATAGTCAAATGAAACAATCATGATTAGAAACAACATGACCAACATAAGTAAACCAAATGATAGTGGATATCTAGTAAGAGCTAACACCCTAAGAATCGTACGTCACCTCTTAGGTCACATGCATTTAAACCTTGTGGGACGTATGTCGACCAACAAAACAAGTGTTAGACTACAAATCATGGTGAGCAAAACAATTTAATACGTTAATTATAGTTGATAAATCATAAATCAATAGTTTTAATCATATTTGATGATCAATTTATATCGTTTACATTATCACTACCACGCCATATGAGACACATCCCATAAAATTTAATCCGTATTAAATAAATCGTTGAGACACCCTAGCTTTACCACATAACGTGTAATATTCACATATAACGATTTTCACCAAGTAACGTAGCGTAACAAGATATATATTAACACACATTAACACGTATTAAAATTGTTAAAAGCTTGGCAGCGCTTGTCTGTAACCCAGGTGGAGTATCGAAGTTGGTTTGACTGTGGCCCAGACCGGTTTGTTAAAAGCTTGGCAGCGCTTGTCCCGTTTCACATGAAATAATTTTTACAAGAACTATATATACCTACCACCCCAAAGCTTCTTGTTTAAATAAAATGCAATGATAATAATTCTTATCACAAGTGGTTGAAATGAAGTACCAAAGTTTTTATTGAAATAAGAATATCTTGAGTTCAAGTTTTATCTGTGATAAACAAAATGAGTTACATGTTGGGCTAGAGGATTTTCTCACCTAAGATGAGTTTTCTCATGAGTATGATCTCAGGCTCGTGACTGGTGGGAATAACTTGGCATGCGAGCTTCCCTTTGTGAATGTGCCAGATTCGAGCCCAAGGTTTTTTACTCGAGTAATAAAGATGATCGGGTGGGCAAGTGTCCCGTTAGTATTCAAATAACCGTTCAAAAAAATTATTAATAAACTTCAACCAACCCACATATCATTAATTACATTTTGTTTATCTTAATGTCACATTTGAACTCTTATCTTCTATGGTGGTTGTGGAGTCACGATGATAGAAGCGTAGTGGATGGTGTGGACGATGACCCCAACTCCTTGAACTCATGCTTGTGGTTATCAATCGTTACCTAAAGCACCATATAGTCGAATGTGGTGCATTTTGTTCTAGTGATATTTGATGGTTATAATAGTTTTCAGTTTTTATATAAACATGGATAAAAGTTGAACACAAACGTTTTTTTTTTCTAATAAGAAGGACCGCCCACCTCCATCAGTAATGTCTCAATCGTTACACTGCCCGTTATCTACATCAGAATCATATCATGATTGTTTTTAACGTTTTGTTTATCTTATTTTAAAAACTTTTCCGTTTGAGTTTATAATCAAGAGGTTCAATTCAAGATGATAAAAAAATACAAATTTGTAACCATAAACTGAACAATGTAGCTTCGTATGCGAACACATATCCAACAATGTTAATGAGACATATGTTACATAGATAGAGGTCGAATGTGCAAATCTTACAATAGACAGATAGGATGGATTCGAAGTAGATTAAAATATGTTAAAATAAAAAGATAAAAATAAATAATGCATACTTGAATAACTAGTGAAGATAATTAATAAATGGACAAATTGTTACGTACAATAGGGACACGCAAATATAATTTCCGAGTATAATAATTTCTTCTAGAATTATTTAACTTTTTAAAAATAAAAGAGAGGATAAAATAATTGTGAAATTTGTGATAAGCATACCCACGTAACATGGTCCCTCGCAAAGGGAAAAAGATGGAAGTCATAAAAGGGCAAATTGGCCCATATAAAATCGTTCTTTCTATTTTTCCTATCTTTTAAAAGTAGAAAAAATATTTTTTATTTATATATTATATATTCTAGATGGTGAATTAAAAGTATTGAGAACACATCTATGCATAATAAAATATTTGTTATGTTATGGTGTCCTAATTTACTACATCAATTAAAATTGTTAAGTTTTTTGAATGAATTTGATATAAGTGATCATTGCGATACCACTTATAATTAATTATGTTCTGCAGCTTTCCATTAAAAAATAGAACTAAAGTTTATCAAGATTGTACCGGATAACGAGAATTATACATTGTCTGCTTGTTGAAATATGTTGTTGATCATTACTTGATTGAAATACGAAATTCATTCGTATGCCCTGAAAATCTAAAGAAAAAATGAATTTCAAAATAATATGGGAAAAATTCGGTTTAATGTAGTATAGAGAATAATTCAAATAAAAATAGCTATAACACTAAAAATCTAAGAAGTAATTTTAACTATTGATCTTCTTAATCAATAGTTGAAATCAAATTATAAGAAAAAGTTAATTAGATTATTATTTTAAAAATAACCAATTTTGTTAACTTTTTGTTACCCCCCACCCCACCCCCATCCCACCCCCACCAATTTTTTAAATGTACATAACTATTATGTATGTTATTGTTTAACATTATTATGTATTTCCAATATATAAAACATAATGATAAATTCATGACTAATTAATTTAATACGTCAAAAGAATGACAAAATAACACAATATTTTATTGTGTTTTTTGATAG
Source organism: Flaveria trinervia (assembly GCA_025506515.1). Lineage (NCBI taxonomy): Eukaryota > Viridiplantae > Streptophyta > Magnoliopsida > Asterales > Asteraceae > Flaveria > Flaveria trinervia. The sequence goes on along the minus strand of CM046451.1, from coordinate 5,832,046 downwards.
TCAATATGTTACCTTGAACATTATAAGTTTTGAAAAATAAATTAACAGATAACATCATTGTGTACTTCAATTGTTAAATACAATGATATATAAAATTTTTATATAATTTATAAAAGATAATTACAAAAATAACAAATTGTTTTATCTTCAACAATATAAGTTTTAAAAAATACATTGATGAAAATGTATCATTGTGACTTTTAATTATAAAACACAATGATAGATAATAAGTTCATATAATCTATAAAAACAATGACAAAAATAACACAAAATGATCTCAAATGTAAAACACGATTATTAATACATATAAGAAATGATGTATCAAAATATCACACAACTGATATTTGACACAATAAACGTATAAAACATAATGAGATGATGTATTTGACCCAATAACTAAAATATTTTCATTTTTAAAATAATAGGACACAAATCCTTCATAGACCTTGTAAATTATAAAATTTAAAAACTACGAATCATTCGTCAAAAACTTAAAAATTTGAGGTTTGTTAAATTTTTCCTAATAATAATGTAGTGTTATGTAATAAAACTAACCACAAGTTTATACACATTATAAGACCATCACCAATGGTAAAATCAAAAAACATCAAAAAACATGCCTAGCAGTCACATTAGAAAATCACTCATTCTTCAAATACTTAAAAAAAACCTTTCGAATGGTAAAACTTAAAAACACCTAAAAACATTGCCAAGTCATTATCACCTTTTATATTTATTTTTAATATCAATCTTATATATTAATATAAAATATAAAAAAATATTTATATATCTTTTGTTTGATGAAAATTTTAAACTTTAAAATTTTAAAATATAAAAGTTAAATACTTTTTAGAGGAAAAATTTAAAATTTTAAACTTTAACTTTTATAAATAATAAGTTATTGTAGAAAATTACAAATTAAATTTTAAAAATTAAATTTTACTATTTAGACACATGAGCACTATTCAGGCACATGAACACTGTTCAGGCGTACTGTTTAGGGGCACTATTCAGCCACATGAGTACTGTTTAAACGCATGAGCACTGTTTCGGCGCACTGTTTAGGCACTTGAGTACTGTTTAGACGCATGAGGTTGACTTGAAACGCCCAACACTTAAATTAATATTGAAAAACTAAATATTTTATTAATATAAATATCTTATTTTCTTTTTTTTAATATTAAAACTCAACCTTGGCCCAACTCTGAAAATATCATATGTTTTTTTATGTTTATCTCCATAAACTTCTACCTTAAAAAACAAACCTCCCAGTGATTTTTGGTCTAAAAAAAGATAATGTAGCGTTTTTAAGGGCTAAAAACGCCCTATTGAAGATGCTCTAATGTATTTGTGGTTTATATAAACCTATTAGTTAGGTATTAGTGGATGTGAATCTTATATTGTATAATTTAATTACTATATAATAATTAAAACTATATACTAACTAGTAAAGTTTTTTTGCATCGTGCAACCGGAATCCGGTAAAACTTGTGAGTGTTAACACGACTCGGTTTTGATTTTAAATTTATATCAAAACGTAGAAAAATTAAGAACCAATGATATATTTAGAGTTTCATAACATGTTATATACTCAAAGTTATAAAAGAAACCCAAAACTTGTCCCGACTCAGTATTAAATAAAATTTATCAAAACAAATATATAATTAAGCACATCAAAATAGTATATTCAAAACTAGGTTAATATCCCGTGTAATACACGGATTGCATAAATAATATTAAATAGTTAGTAATGAAAATTTATGAAATTATAAAACAATATCTTAAGATATATATTATTGAAGCTACGTACGAGTAAAGAATTTAAATAATAAACAACGATATCATTTTTTAAACTTTTATTTTTTATATTTTAATATGTAAAAAGTAATTCGTAAAAATTTAGTGTTATTTTTAAAAAAATTCTTATGAAATGTTGAAATTTCAATCATTTTTGTTTCATTAAAAAATTTATATTTTAAAAAAAAGTTTAAAATATTTTTTAGTTTTAAGAAAGTTTGTTGCTTTAAGAAAATTTTTTATATTATAAAAAGATTATTTATTTAGAAATTGTATTTATAATAAGATCTCTCTTAAGTAATAAAAAAGTAGTTTTAATGTTAAAATAAATTAAATAAAATTATTAGTAATTAATGAAATTATTTATTAGGAGAAAGAAGCAAGAAACTAAAATTTACAAGCTCTATCATTGCGCCAGGTGCCACCAAAAAATATTATTTTATTAATGTACATAGATTTCATATAACATTACATATTGAAATTTATAAAACAAAAACAAAGTATTATCTAAAAGTAATATAAACATTGAAATAAGTAGTTGGTGATAGCTATGTTGGTTCTAGGCAGCATAAGCAGTTGTCGATAGTTGGTGTGGTGGTAGTAGTGGTCGTGAGTGGTGGTCAATGACAAGGCTAGGCGAAAAGGCTGGAAGTTGATAGTGGTGGCGAAGGGGTACCACGTTGGCAGATGTGATGATATTTATATCAGTAGCTTTCTTGTTCTGTGAAGATATATATTTGGCTTCTTACCAACGTTATATTGCACAAATGGTAATTGCCTCATACATATGTAGTACTTAGTAAAAAGTAATAATCATTTTTATAAATTTAAAGCTAAATTTGTGTGAAAAATATTCATAAACTATCTTACACATGTCAATTATCCTCAACCAATCGAACCTTACTATGACATTGAGGTGGAGTTTTGGGTGGTATAGAACTAGGAGTGCATGTTGCTGTTCTTAAACAACACCAAGATATCACACATGTTTAATAAGTACGACTGTAACAACACCCGATGCTTAGTTAACTCTCTTTTGGGTCACACTCAAAAAGGTATAACACACATACTAATAACCAAATACATAAATAATATTAAAAATATATGGTATCTGCGATTTTAACGAAACCGTATAAACCATTTTTGTATGCCATATTCATAACAATAAATCATGTCTTATAATCTATACTACAATAAAATAAACGTGATCAAACTTGTAACCATCTCCATCTATCTTTTTATCCACTGTTGCTCAAAAGTTGAAACTAATGTTAAATAAAGTGATTGCAAAAAATATAAAGTTGTTTAATTTGTATCACCTTTACATTTAAAACAAACATGAATTAGATTTTAGGAACAATGTCACAGGATAGTAACCAAGTTTCAAAAGTGTTCTAATTTAGTCACTCATGCATATTTTTCTTAAATTGGACCTCCAAACGATCAAATCGAGTCATTACCAATTTTATTATGACAAGAAAGTAATTATGGAAAAAACATTAGAGTTAGAATTTTCAATATATAAAATTATATTAAAAAATAAAAAAAATGTTAATTATGAAAAAAATAAAAAAAAGTGACTAAAATTTACGTCAACGTTCTATATCAGTTTCAAAAGATAGAAAAAAATATTTTCTAACTGAATCCAAAAGTATAACATGTTAAAAAATATGTTATGACTTTTAATTTGTATAAAATATAAAAATGAGTGATCTAATTGTAACACTTTTAAAACTTGAATTATTTAATTGGAACACTTTTAAAAATTGATTACTATTTTACAAAGTTACCACTAGATTTTAACACAAGGTTGACCATTTAAGATATGTGACTACACTGAGAGCCCACAAGATTCAACTATTATGTATAGGTGATTGCACATGCAAATGAAATGAACCGACTATTTTGTGGGCGCCGAGATATTATGATTTATGATTTGGGGAATATGAAGCTTTCGTCATATATTCTTATGGACACCTAAACCATCTCCATTGCTACCATCGTTGCACGCGGTCTGCCTGCATCACGTTGGCTTCACCGACCTTTTTTTTACAGGCGGTTGAACCCTTTCCAGACGTATTCACTATTGCCCTCTCCTGGCTATGTTAGAGATGCGTATACTCCTTCCTTCGTTTTTTCTCTTTCATGCCGTCCATGGATTTCTTCTATCTCACATAATGGTCAGCGGCCTTGGGGCCCGCATGGTCTCTCACGGGGTCTGAAATTTTTAATTTTATGTATTTATTAATATAATATATGTATGCTTATTAAAAAAATATATAGACCATTAACAAACCTAATAACAATTTAGTCATTTTAGTATGTTAAAAGTCATTAATATTTTTAATTAGTTTAGCTCACTATCATTTACTCAATTTGAAACCTAAATAAAAAAAGACGACTATAGTAGTTAGGGGAAGAAGATCAATCGGCTCCTCTGCAATACAACATGAATGGGTTTTAAATTGTTGACCTCACAATCTCACATCATAATATTTTGATACAATAGTTATGTTTTGTTTATTGATATAATAATTGTTATCGATTATAGATTTTTTACATGCAAATATTTCGCTTTATATTATATGAGCAAGTTTTTCTATTTGTTTAGGGCCTAAAATTCTTTAAAGATTCTTGATAACGACCCTGATAATGGTTCAAGTTTACGACCAAACCAAGTGGATGATTTTGACATGTTTTAGTAAAATCTCTTTTATCTGTGTTATTTTTTCATATTTATAAAAAGTACGTATATAATGGTGTGTTAAAGGCTTTTTAAAAGTATGTATATATTTATCATGAACGATAAATAAGTTCTCAATGGGACATTCTGCTACTAAAATGGTGTGTTAACGTGTCGCACAACCAAAAAAATCCTACAATAAACAGGATGTTGTATATCTTTATCCTATAAAATTGTTTTTCAAAAATGTCTTGAAATACACACGTCGATGTATTTATCATAAAAAAAAGTATTTGTTACAATAATTGACCCTTTAATAGTAACCGTAGATCTAATCCTAATTGAGCTCTAATCCTAATCAACAAATACTTAAATTTGTATTAAAAATATATATTCAAGATGTTTAAAACGATTTGTTATGAAATAATAAGTATTAAATTTAATATTCTTTATAATATATTATATAATTAAAAAATATTCAAACATATTGAAGCACATGTGGAGCAAGAACGGAGTATTGTTTTTCATGGCTGTCGTTGGGACTGACTACGACTCCATGAGGTCCACGATTCTCCTAATTTTTATGGAGACACCATTCAAGTCCTTTGAATATAGTAAACTAGTCGAATTTGATCCCTCGAAATTTATAAAGTTAACAACTAACCCATAGAGTTGATTTTTAGGGATGACAATGGGACGGAATTAGGTTGGGTATGAGTAATCCCAACCGCATACCCAATTAGCGTATGCATACCCAATTAGAAAAATATGTTATATACCTGAGTCGGGTATGCATCCCGTCAGCGACGTAGGTAATCAGGTATACATGTTAAGTTTATAAAATTTACACATTGAGTATACCAACAAGTGAAACTAAGACATAATATATATCTACTAGATGATATTTCGGTCAACCCTTGATATTTTTTGTCAATGTTTCACTGCTACTATTATTAAAGTTTAAGGATAAATATCAAATTATATTAGAAAATATTATATATTGCAAATGATTTGATGAATAGTAATTTATTCGACACATAATTATTATGTAAAAGATATAAAAGTAAAAAAATAAAAAGATATAATATATGAACTATATATAATATAATTATTAAGATAAATAAATTAAAAATAAAATAATTTCGATTATATAATCAAGTAAATATGTATACTTAATCGAGTCGGGTAAACGAGTATATAACACAATCCAATGTTCGGGAGAAAACTTTTTTTATCGCATACCCGTTTATCCAACCCATATCTATCCCGAAAATCTATTGTTTTAAGTATTTCTATCGGGTTCGTATTTGATTTGAACTCTATTATTTTTTTTCAATTACGTATTATCTAAAGTCTCTTTCAAGTCAAAACACATCATGATGTCAATGATTCTTGAATGACACATTTGTGCACATACTCAAATGCATAGTGTGTTTTTTGTGGTTTTAGTTTTTGCCACAATGGTATTTTTGGTGAAAAGTTATTTTTTGTATCTTATTTTTTTATAAAATATAGAAAAATTATTAGCTTTATATAACTATATAAATATATTATTTTAGTCATTTTAGTTAAAATATTTTTAAACAGTATTATCATAACGAAGTAACCGATTATGAGCGAAAAACATCGTTGACAAAAACCGATTTTGGTATTCGACAAGACACGAAGATAACAAACAAACTCAGGTAGCGCAACTCACACTAAAGACGATTAAACTCTCGTCTCATATGAATTATTGATGTAAATTAGTTATTGAATATAATCACGTAGCACAGTAAAAAACTAGTTATTGATGTAAATTAGTAACTTGAAAAATTGACTACTTGAATATAATCATCAACCTTCAAAAGGCAATTATGAATATCGGTTGGTAATCATAACGCAAGATGTTATGATGAATAAAACCCTAATTGTAATTGGTAGTTATATTTTCTTGGCGTAGTGATTACCCTATGAATTATTTTACCTTTTGAATGATCCAATAATATTAACAGAAAATGGAGATACAACTAACAAATTTAATACATACGGACATACCATTATAGACAAGAAATGGGTCATGATTATAGCTTTTGACGACAATTTACGTTGTGGGGAAAAATCATTGTTTTTATTACCGTCATGAATCACAAACTTTGCTAAAATAAAGTTATTTATTTATTTATGCTCTACACTTTTAGGTGGCAACCTAGGGTGTGATTGTATATCAAGCGTTCTATTTTCGTTATTTTAACTATAGTATTATTACATATAGAAATTTGTATCTATAGATGTGTGGGTGTAGGTGTATAGTAAAAACCAAAAAATTTATATGTTAATTCATTGTTGATTCTAAGAACCAATATTACTTATAATTATGTGTTTAAATTAGTTGCAAAAAAAATTCGTTACAAAGATGTGTCTAACTTTACGATACATCTAAAAACAGTTACATGAAAAAGTTATATTAATATGATTGCTATTAATTGCAACAACCGGTAATACTAGTGATGGAGTTTCAATACATATGAGCTTCTACCCAGATGGTCGTGAGTGATTGCGTGTCAGGGCAGCCCACCCGTGCTCGAGTCGGTGCCCTCTAATCGGTGGGTATTTCGTGGTGTGATTGCTTTGTGTTTATCGCGTTAACGGCTTGCCAAATGGTAAGAACAAGCCAAATGTATGTTCCATCTCCTAATTAATTATTGAAATAGAAAGACAGCTTTCAAAATGACAGTTTGTGGGTTCAAATCTCGTCTTACGGCAAAAATGCTCTGGATTGAGAAAGGGGGTTCTAAAACGATAATAAATGTGTGCATTTTGGACCATTCAAACAAGCTTAAGGATGTTAATATACTTAAATTAGCTTGAGAAACATTAAAAGAAAATTAAAAAATGTAATATGTGTATGTTGTTGAACCTACAAATAAATTTATATTATCGATTTTCAATCTAGTTACATGGTCAAACTTGAAAAGTACATGTTTATAAGTATTTAAACTAGTGCATGGTTTGTTAAACAAAAATACATTTTTCAAGGGTTACCTACAAAAGTTAAAAAAATACGATTACAAAACCCCATATATTCAAAACTTCGAAAAAAGAAAACGATTACAAAGCCCCATATGTAGATATTTAGTCATCATTCACTTAATGTATAGGTTATTGTTGTTACAAAAGCCGTATTCACATGGTGTTGTTTAGATCTATTGTGTTAAAACTTATAATTAAGTAGTGATTCAATTATTCAAAACAAAACACTAACTTAAGAGAAAATCATGAAAAAATTATTTTCAAATATTTGATGTATACAAAATATTAATTGTTGATCTAAAAACACATGATAATTAATTCTAGAGAAAATCCTCCATCTATACACGACTTCTACTCACGATTTAAACTCATAACCTTAAGGTTAAAAAGTAACAACTTTACTAATTGTTTCAAGAAAATTCATAAAATGACAAACTTAATAGTTGCTTAAAAGTTTTGTCCTCTCTTTAAAAAGATGAAATTTTTGGGAAGTATCATAGGGGTAGATTTGTCAACCCATTTAGCATCCCAAATAATAAAAACCATTTTAGCAACCAATTTAGTAGCATTTGTGATGGGCTCACCAACTGTTTATGTTTAATTTCTAAAGTGCTTATTCTGGTGAGCTACTTATGAACTGGATTTCCCATTGGGCCTTAGTCGCTCTGTGAGTCATGCGTTGGTGCTACTGTTTTGAAACCGGTTCGGTTTGGGTCAAATGGGTTTACAACCAACATCATGTTTACAATTAAGTTCGTAATAAGATGAGACTTGAATTTAAAACATAAAAACAATAAACATAGTCTAAACGCTGATAAAAATTTGAAGTGCTAATAATATATTTAGAATTTAAAAAATATTATGCTTTTTAAACATAAAACATTAAATAAGAAGTATATAATAGATTACTCAAATCAATGATGATGTTTCTAATCTTCCTGAGGAAAAAAGTTATTTTTATTAAATCATAGTAAGCGAACCGAAAACTTATTTAAAAAATTAAATTATTACTCCCGCCCCTCCCCACACCTACTTGTGTCGTGCGTCACCATTCATGGACACCAATGAGCTTAAAACGGCTCAAACAGCCACAAACGCTCAAAAACACATCGCCTTTAAAGGTGCTCTTATGTTCTACACCGGTTCTAAGGCACAAAATTTCACTAACTAATTCAGTAAATAAAGATAATTTGTTCCAATTGAGAATAAAATACTTTTATACTCTAAACAAAACTTCTCAAATCTCATCCACAACCGGTTCTCGGGTTTCATTTAGACCGCAAACCCGGGATATTCTTCAACCCCATTTTACCAAGAACAAGTTTAGGAAGTGCAGGTGGATTATCAAGCCCCATGCTTCTGCTAAACTCATTCGCAAGCTCCACAAGCCGATACTTATCCTTCGCGATCGTCTTGTTTGAGTTGTAATACCCAAGCCATGCCTGATATGCAGATTCTTTGTTCTTCATATCCACATTACACAATGCCTTCTCCACCTGTACATTCACAAAGCTCGAGTCAAACCTTTGACTTCCAAGTCAAGATCGATATGCAAAAGAAGGAAAAAGTCAATTAAAAAGTCAACCTTTTTCTTTGTATCGGGATCTACCAAAGGTAATTCGCCTTTTGAGATAGGCAAATCTCTAATTGTAGACAAAAAGAACTCTTCCCAGGGTGCTAGTAACAATATCCCTTGCCCTTCCTTCCCTTTACGCCCTGTTCTTCCTAGCCGATGAATGTACTGGGCTTTATCCGCTGGAAGCCCAACCTGTATGCACCTTTGGGTCAAACGGGTTCGGGTCAAAACGGATTGAGTTATAACACACGGCTCATACCTGAATAACAAGTGTTACATCTGGATAATCGACTCCACGAGCAGACACATCAGAAGTTACAAGAATAAGACCCTTTGACTTTCTAAATTCATCTGATACACGAGTCCTGTAACTCTGTGGCTTTCGGGAATGAATTTCTCTGACGTTTAATTTGAGCTCACCAAGCAAGTCAGCAACAAGTCTTGTGACCATTGCGGTTGTGCAAAACACAAGAACCTATATACAAACATCATATACTTACTAGTCACGTTTAAAGAGTATTAACCATTATAAAAGATTTTATAATTTTAAAAAGATTAGACCTTATAGTCAACATCATCTGCAATATGATTTTTCAGGAGAGTGTACAATAGTGAAAAATGCTTGTCCAGGGGGGCAACTAAATGTGTTTGCTGAACCTAAAAAAGAATTACAACACACGATTACATGCATAAATCATTAGATACATAAGAACATTGTATAGCAGCATTTAAACAATATACCTGTGTGTGGGTCTCCTCACTACCTTCACGAACGGTGTTGATATATTCATGATCTCTTTTCAAAGCAACATGGCAGATTTGACGAACCTTCACATCAAAAACATTTTCAAATAATTAGCAAGTAGTGTGCCTTGTGCTGCAAGGCAACAAGATTAAAAGTTAACTGCATTACGATAAAAAACAGACCTCAGGTGGGACAGTGGCTGAAAATAGTAGTGTTTGTCTTTGTTTTGGGACAGCTGCTATGATTTTCTCGATGTCTCTGCGAAATCCCATGTCCAATAAATGATCGGCTTCATCCATAACCAAAACCTTAACGCCCATTAGCCTCGTGGCAAATCCAGCTGTGTTTTCAATATGGTCTTTTAGTCGACCAGGTGTCGCTACTAGGATCTAACAGTTTAAAAAAAAAAAAAAATTAGTAATTTACAATTCAACAATATATAATGTTCATTAAAGATCTTGTTTCTTTAATCGAAACTGTTATAAATTTTAATATCAAAGTCTTTTCCAGAGCAAATGATGACCTGGCATGAGTTTGCTTGCATACGTTTTTGCTCTAGACCAAGTCGAGTGCCACCAATGACAACCTGAACGCCGATGGAATGATGATATTTTATCAATTGTTAGCCTCCATGGCAGCTTGACTTGCAAGCTCTCGAGTAGGGCAGATGACAAGGACCTGAATTGGAGGTCGCTTTTGATCACGACCGACAGCCGGTGATTTCACAACTTCTTCTATTGCCGGGAGCTGAAATTAACACAATTTTAAATTTTGAAGTAAATTTTTCTATAAGTTCTTTATATATGATGGTGAGTAGTACAGTCTTACCAAAAATGCAACAGTTTTTCCAGTACCCGTTCTAGCCTTGGCCAACACGTCCTTCCCTAAAAGGACAAATTATTTCAATTCAAGATTTGAATGCATTTTGCTATAAATTAACACTAAATCTTAATAACCATAAAGCCTCAAATGGTTATCAGTTTTTCTTGAACTGTTGATGAAATAAGTCCTTTCAGACTTCAAGGGTCAAAGTATGAATCTTTTATGAAGGAACATTATATGTATATAGAGGATTAGAGGCTATCAATACGACATAAGTATACCGAATCACTGACCTATTTAGACTTGTTAACTTCTAGTTTTATTCAGAAAATACAAACCTTAAGAATGACAGGAAGAGTTGCCTCCTGAACAACAGTCATCTTTTCATAACCAGCATCCTTAATTGCTTTTAATGACAATGGAGAAACCGCGCATTGATCAAATCTGCAGAAAATTCATACACTTTACTAATCAGTTTCATAATAATAAGTTCATCCTTTCTACAAATCATTACAAAAACACAGATCAATAACATAAGTTCAGTATTATAAAGAATATAATCAAATGTACCTTGTTTCACTTAGATAGGATTCACTACCATCAGGTGAAACTCTAGGTGGCTTCACTGCTGATGGCTTTTGCAACACACCATCATCATCATCAAGGTCCATGATCTCTTCATCATCATCACCATCATCATCATCTTCATCACTGATCAATTCTACAAACTTACTCATTGTCTTCTTCTGCCCCTCATCATCATCAGAGATCATGATGCTTCCTCTACTCATGCCTTTACCCCCACTTTTCGACCCGAACCCATCATCATATTCATAAGACCTTTTCCCTTTTCGCGTAGAATCAAACGACTCTCGATTCCCTTTTCCCCTATCATTTCTCCTCTCCAATTCACCCCCAAATCGCCCCCGCCCTCTCAAATCACCCGAACCCCTCCCTCCACCACTTTGGATCCCAATTTCACCACCAAATCGCCCTTTCCCCCTCGAATCACGATTGTTCAAACCCCTCGAATCACGATTATTCAAACCCCTCGAATCAGGATTTTTCGAACCCCTATTATAATCATCATCATCACTCTCACTATATAATCGAGATCGCTTAAAGGAATCAGATTTCAGCTCACTAACCCAATCACTAAGCTCAGCTTCATCTTCAATCAAGCTTTTAGCGGATCGACCTTCAGATGCACCTCTAGAAGCCCTAGAAGAATACAGTAACTGCGATTGAGCTACAGCCGTTAAATTCGGAAACCCTAGTTTCTTCGAAGATGATTGGTATTTGAGTTTGTGGGGAAATACACGGGTGAAAACATCGTTCGATGTTGATAATGAACGTTTTGACTTCATGAATGAGGAGGTGAGGAGGCGGAGGTGTGGTGGTGAGAAGAATCTGAAGGGCATACTACAGTGGAAATGGAAGTTAGGTTTTACGGTGGTGGTTGACGGTGGTTGAACGGTGGTTGAGTGAAGAAGGTGTCGCCGGAGAATTTGAAGCAGCGGCGGAGATGTGCAGAGAATAGGGTTTAAGCCCTCTTCTGACGAAGAAAGGGTTTAACGAGTTGTTATTAATAGACTTAAATGGGAAACGGGCGGGTCCAGACCCGACCCGGACCCATGGTTCGTAACCCATTTTAGGTTGTGAAGCGAGTGAAACTCGTATGTTGTAAAGGGTGTTTAAAGTTTGTAAGGTTTTATTTTGATAACTTGTACATTAATATTCATCGGTGTTGATAACAATAAACAAGTTGTAAGGGCGGTGCCTCCCATTGGTTAGATTAGCTCTTTCGACAACACGTCACCGCCCTCTTGGTTTGCTAAATCGGTTTGTGAAATCGGATTCTACAACCCGAGCCCTTTTTTCAATCTTTTGATTAATGTGAATTCTAATGATTTGAATGGTTTGGGTTATGTCTCGATTAATTTAGATAGTTTTAAATGGTTTGGGTTGTTCCCCTATTAATTAAAGTATTTATAAGTAAAACAAAAATATCAGCCAATTATGAGTTAAATTGATTTGGGTAGTGCGTGTAATTGGATTTGTATAAAGCAATAAAAAAAGTCGTAACGACAAATCTATAATATGTTTAAAACTAATTATAATAAAAGAATTTAAACTCAACAAGTCATGTTTGGACTATATAATTTGTTAAAGCCACTCCAATTTATGTTATTTGCAATTTTGTTGCCACGCATCATATTCTTAATGAAACAAAATATTATGCAAAATCTATTTATTTTAATTTTTGAGTTAATTTATTTCCGACCAGTTAATCTTTAGAATTTTACGATTGAATTTGAATTTGTCTAATGTTGCAACCGGTTTAAGTTTGGCGCTAATACGATTATTAATAATGTGATCAATTTGGCGGTTGTAAAATTCTCTCTTTTATAGCAGTGATAATATACTCGTGTAAAAGTTTCGAGTTTATCCTTACAAACTATACTCAACTTCTCACGTTTACTCTAATTACTACGATTCTCTCGTTCACAACTACACTTTTTTAGCTTTGATCGTGCTATCTTATTTCTCTTTCGTTTAAATTGACAAACTCAATTTTTTGGGCATGCATAATCTACAATTCAATGATTCTCTATGACCTTGACGGGTCAGTATTGTCTAGTGATTGAATAAAGAAATAAAGGTTAACATTAGTTTAAAGGTTTTTTAAGAGTATTCACAATAGGTGTCTCATTTTAATCTGAGTATTTGCTTTATAATATGAGGAATGATTGTGAATCGTTGTTACTGAAAATGAGAGAAAATTTATGAGAATTGTATCGTGATTCTTTATATTTAAGGAAACACGGTAGAACCTCAATAATTTTTTTAATATTTTAAAAATGATTATAAGTAAATGTGAAAGAAAATATAACAATAAAGATATTTATGTATTATTTAATTGAAAAAAATAGTAAAAATGTATTGTTTTTAATATAAATATAAAGATGAGAATGAAAAAATTAGTGTGAATGCTTTAAACAGTTATCGCATAAGATTCTTAAAAAATAGTGTGGCTTTATCATACCCATACCTATTTTTCTTTTTTGCCCAAAAAATTGAACTCTTACTCGCAAGGCCATAAGCTTACTCGAGTTTTAGGCGAGTCAAGTAGCACCTCAATTTACCGCTTGGTAGATATTTTAGTGGATTTGTATCGACTAGTAAAGTTTTAAGCTTGAGTCTAAGTTGAGGTTGGTTCACTCACTGAACAATCCTGGTTATAGTAAGCACCATAATCAGATCTATCGAATCGGTTTTAAAAACAATATGTCATCATAATCGGTTAAAAGAATTATTGCATAATTAGCATTTAAAGGTTAGAATATTATTAAACGGACATTTTTCATAAACGGAATGCAAACTAATGAAACAAATCTTTTTATTCTAGCAAAATTTATTTCTTCTTAACTATTAAATCTTATTAAGTTTTTAACACGACACTTGCATAAAAGCGTGATAGAATGAAAACACACAAAACACATGAATGTTTTCGTCACATGTTAGAATAAAATTTGGCTACAATACATATACACTCACAACACACAAACGTGAAAAAATAATCTTCAACATCTTTAGAATCAAATAATGGATTTTGTTCACAAGATGTGGTCAATCACAATTGGTTTACTATTGGTTTCAATGAAGTTTACAGTGTTCGCGGTCCCAAATTGCGCATTGGTTGCACCCATGTTGACACCATGCTACGGCTTCGTACATGGTCAAGAGCCAACGACGTTGTGTTGCATGTCAGTTGAGAACATTAATATTATGGGGAAAACCAAAGACGATCGTGTGGCTATTTGCGAGTGTGTTAAACAAGTGGCGAGAATGATCAATTATGATGCCGAACGAATCCCTCTTCTACCTAAGAAATGTCGTGTCAACCGAACATTTCCGCCCATTGATAAGGACTACGACTGTGGAATGTAGGTTTCTTTCTTTCTTCATATTCATTCATATATACATTGTTGATTATTATAGCTAGTCACATGACCAACAGTAGATGCAACAACTATTAGTCTGTCAATAAAATTAACTTTCACGTTATGTTGTTATGATGTGTTAAATATTTACGTATAGATTTTGATAAGTTATCATGAGTTCATGACGGTTAACCACTAAAAGTTTAACTGGTCTAAAAAGTTTAACTGGTCTAAAAAGTTAGCATAATGTATTTAAAGGTGTGCAAACAAGTGTACTATTAAGTTCAAATCAAGATAAGCTTAAATAAGGATATATGTTAAAACATATTGTTTATACTTTATTAAAAAAAATAAGGAATTTTATTTGTGATGTTTTTAAAGTTGTTATTATTAATAATGAAGTTAAAAGTATATTACTAGTTTAAAGCGATCAAAATTAGCAATTACTTGTAGATGTATATTGGCATATATAATGTTGTGTGTCTATACATATGTATGTGTGTCAACATGTATATTTGCATATTACATATATGATGTATACAAATACTAATTGAAGGTTATGTTTTACTTGTAGGGTGAGTTAGATATGGATGTAAAGCGCGAGCATGGACTATAGGCATAATAGTCACAATGTACTTAAGAAATTAAGAATGTATTTAAATAAATATATGTTCATTGTAATGTCATAATATGTATATATCATTTTGTAAATAATCAAACATATCACACTATACCAATACAAAATGCTATGGATTTTCAGTAGATTCCTTTACTGAATGGTCAATAAATGTTATGTAGAATTTTAAACAAAAAACATAGAAAAATTGAATGTTTTTCATAAATCCATGTTTACGTTTATAGTCACACTATACACGAACACGATATAACAAGCCGTTAAACAACCCTTTTTCTCATCTAACAACTTCTAATTAAGTTATATAAAAGCTATATAACCAAGGGTTATATAATATAGGAATGTATAATTACATATATTCCATAATATATGACATATCGCATACTAACACTGTATTCAAATATAACTTTATATGATTTACTGATATAGTCCTTTTTCATAACAAATTTTGAAGGCTTCTGGCTGCAACACCTTCATGCCTATATGCTACATCACGTTGCATAATATATTGTTTTAGCACATATAAAATCAAAATCCCCTATATATAAATATATGTCAATTCTTTAAATATTAGCACAATCCGTCAGTGAAGGTGTTTACGACAAATTTTCATAAATAACCTTTGTGACAGCTAATAATATCTTTTCCAACAGTTTACCAACAAAGCTTACAGAGATTTTATCTATAGAATACTTAAGTCGTACAAACTGATCACCAACATAATCAATATATTATCTATAAAATTCTGTTAAAATTGGTAAACAAAAATAAATTATAAGCTTTAAAATAGATAACGTTGTGTAGTTTGATTTTGAGATGAAGGAAAAACTACACACCTTAGTTTTTGCATTCAATGTTTGCAGTCAACCTAGGTATCTTAAAGTCCACACCACAACTCTTACAAATCAATTGAAAAGATTCTGGTTTAAAGTTTTTCAATGGTGTAAAGATTTTCTTTAGACAATTGCACACTTTCACCCCACCATTCTTATCTTTTAGCCTTGTTTCTATCGTGTCGAGTCCTACGCAACATTCTGTCTTAGGCACTTTAAGGTCGACATCGACGCCAGGTGAAGACTTAAGAAGGTACAGGCATGGTTCAGAATGGACCGCGATGGTGTCACACTGTGCAACCACCGTCAAACTCAATGAACCCAATAGTGCAACCATTGATAGTATGTGAATGGAATCCATTCTTTTGGCTCCAACACTGTTGAAGAGTTTAGACATAATATATATATATATATAGACACACACATGGTTTTAAAGCAATGGTACAAATTAAGATACAAATGCATTATGCGATTATCATGATTTTCAAGATATTATTGGTTTTGCAAAGTGATTTATATGTATATGTAGGTGTCGTATAAAACTTGAGGGAGGTGTTTGAATTGTGCAAGTATGATATATTAGATTATTTTTAGAATTACGCCGAACATGTGTATGTTAATTTTGATAGAACATGTGTATTTAGCCCTATTAAGAGTATAATCAAATTACTTAAAATTAACCAAAGTTTAATTACCAAATATCGGTTAAACTTTTACATGCCAAATCAAGGTACCTAACATTCACACATGTATCTAAACTCTAATACATATATTATGAGTGAATTGTCGTTTTTCTTCATGTGTTTGGTTACATTTGTTATTTTCATTCAAGAATAAATTTTTTTGCATTTGGATCCCCCAAGATTTGAATTTTTTTTTCATCCAAAAATGTTAGTTCTGTTTTTTAAAATAAAAATATTTATCATTAAAAGGGTATTCATGTAAAATTTCATATAAAACAAAATCCTAATTTATGCTTGTGCGTTGCTGATAGAAGTTTATTCACGAAATTTATGCTTTTGGATGAAAATTACAATGTTTTCAAATCTTGGGGAGCCTATATAGTAAATTACATAAGTCGTCTGTTAAACATTTAGGTTCATCTGTACGTATAAAAAAATCCGGTTTTAGTTCATATTGTTAGTTTCAATTGCACGCTAGAGGGATCTATGTTGATAAGCCTTACAAGATTTATCATACTTGTAAACTATAGAGTTTAAGATACTTAAACTTGATATGCATTATTTAAAGATCTATTAGAAGAAATTGTTTATGAAAATTTTGTACAACAAATGGTTGTTATACTAAGGGTCTGTTTGGCAGCCTTTTAATCAGTCTTTTAGTGGTTCAAATATTTGAATGGTTTAGACTGTTTGTTTCGTGAACACATGTCTGAATGGTTAAGGGGTTATTTGACAACCTCTTAATCAGCCTCTTAATGGTTCAAATGTCTGAATGGTTTAGTACTTAATGATTCAGACTGTTTGTTTCGTGAGCACATGTCTGAATGGTTAAGTATCATACTGATGCTGAATGGTTAAGAGGTCTAATGCTGAATGGTTAAGACAAATTATCTAAATTGGTCAGACATTTGTCTTTGAATAGTTAAATTATATACTAACTCTTAGTGTTCAGACATCTTACTGATTCAACACTTAATGATTCAAACATTTTATTGATTCAGCATTTAATCATTCAGAAGTTGTCAAACAGTCCCTAAGACATTTACCTTTGAATGGTTAAACATTATATTGATACTGAATGGTTAAGATATCTAATATTGAATGGTTAAGACATATTATCTAAATTAATCAGATATTTTGTTTTTGAATAGTTAAACGATATACTAGCTCTTAATGATTCAGACGTCTTAATGGTTCAGCACTTAAATGGTTCAGACATTTTATTGATTCACTACTTAATCATTCAAAAGTTAACAACTCCAAAATATATGTTGATCTATGCATGTTTGTTCTCTACTGTATAAAATATATACTTTCAAACAAAAACTTTGATAATCTACTAATCTAGTTATTAACCATATAAAGACTTTCAATGAAAAAAAATACTCATTCATTTTCCTAAGAATCAAGAATTAAAAAATCCGCAGATTTACATGTTATGGTAAACGACTAAAAAAAAGAAAAAAATCCTGATGCTGATTCATAAAAACTTTCGACAATTAGAAGCTCTACATAAACAAGGGACTTTCACTTCATCCTGCTCGTCTTGTTCAAATTTATAATCATACCTGTCGCCATAGTTCAGTTCGTCACAAAAATAATCAACCAGATAGTAACTATCATAAGTTAAAAGGGTGTATTAAAGCATACGTCAATTCGTCACCAGCAGCGACATTGGTTTTAGCTATAAGAACGATCCGACTCTCGTCTTCACCCATACTCAATATCCTAGCATAGCAATTGGGCATGCACTGCACAGAAAGTCAACAATTTTGACAAGTCAAACGCTTACTAACCTCGTGCAAACTAAAAAGTCAAAACATTGCACTTTTCATAGGTTGGCAGATCAAGCATACATCTTTTTTCTACTTTTGATGTTATCAAACAAGAAACTTACCGAATGATTGATTAAACGAGCCATGTTACCACAATCTGTTGCGTCAATTACAACATCCTCGCTGATCTTAAAGAGCTGCAAAACATTTATTTATATTAATCACCATACGACTAAAACAACTATTAATTTTCAAAATTTTCATAATTAAGATATAACTCACATAACAATCTTTCCCTTGAGCCCTGTATTCTACCTCCCTCAAATCTGCAACACTACGCCTCACCTGCACACCGCGGTATTCAAGAACCTGCAAAAAGTATACGATTACTAACGTTTTGACACGATTGTAGATGGCCGAATTGAATATAGAATCTTCTAGAAAGAAAAAAGATACCATATCTCCCTCTTGAATCTTCCGACGCGCAAACAGGCCCCATCCATGTATTCCAGATTTACCGAAACAGACCCGATGTTTTTCCATTCTCTGAATTTAGGCATACGGGATAAGAATTAACAAAGATGCACAGGCGCACATATTAACATGAACCGAATATAAGTTATACCTGTAAAGTATTGAGTCGTTCCTTGAATGTAGAACAAGAATTCAGATCCTGACTTTCCTGTTAAAAATAGATAGAATTACGGCTTAAAAATGTTTTTAAATTGATTAAATATTTATTAAAAAAAATAACATTACATTGTGAGGTGTTAAACGATCTATGGCGTCTATCGAATGATGCTTTGGTCCCATCACCCGGTGAAACAATGCTTCCTTAACATCATTCTAAAAATTAAAACAAAAAGAAAAAAAATTAAGTATACAGGTGAGATATCAAATTATATATGATTTGCCACTAATTTGATTAAATATGGTGAAATAAAATAAAAAACCTTTATAGTTTTTCTTCTATAAGGTCGACACCTTGCAGCAGATTGTGGCTCGAAATCATCATCCTCTTCTGTTGATGAAGCCACGCTTGTACATTGAGCGAGTCTTGAACCACTAAAGTTCTGTTTTTGATTCTGGATTTCAATTAATCCTTTGGCACAAAACACCTCTGAAGAAGTCCTGACCACAATACCATTATCTGCAGGGGTTCTGGATCAATATTGAAAGAATCATGTAATCTTGTTAGATAATCATCCCTAAATTGAAATCATAAATCATAAGTATCGTAGCATTACCTATGGTAAGCACAGTATGTTGACCATTTGGTTCTATACGTCCCGCCCTTCTCAATCGAATGCAACTGAAATTTTATTTTATGACATCATCAAATTGATTTTACAACTGAAAAAAAAAACATTTTCATACGTATTTTATGCAAACTGAATGGGAAAACTTACCTCGACATGGTAGCCAGCCCGTGAAGCACACATGGCATGGAAGTATGTAGCGCATTTGCAACATTGTATGCAAGAACCATGAACTTGCTTGCAAATTACACATCTCTACAATTACCACAGAAAACACGATAAATTTTGAGTTTAGTTGAACTTTAGTTACATGTTTTAGAAGTTTTTACCTTCACAAATGAATCGGGAGGAATCCTTAAAAGTCCAACTGCTGGTTCCATTTTTTCACCACTTAAGAAAGCAACCTCCGGTCTATACCATGCACATATGACATGGACCCACAGCGTGTCAATATTGGTCGGCTTCATTGCACCACCTGTAGAACCATAATACAGACAAAGGAGAAAAAAAAAATTAAAACCACAATGCAAAAGTGTATGCGGTTGAAAACAGAGGAAATGACTACTTTAACCTTTAACCGGGCAGAGACAACACTCTCTCTTAACGTCGGGTGTTTCACACGCCCTACAAACCCATGATGTGAAATCATTTATATCTCTAACTCCATAGCATTCTTGGTGGACAGCTATTTGACATCTGAAAAGAAAAAGGATCTATTTTATTATCCCTGATTGATTTGAATTTATCTACGTTTATTAGCATAACATCTTAAAGAGTATAAAAGGACCTGTTACAGATAATGATCTTGTTAATATCATAATCTTCATCCCATCTACAGATTGCACATCGTTCGGTTGTCCACTTTGCATAAACAGGTTCATATTTCTCTACAGATTTCAAAACACAAATAACATTGGTATACCATCAAAGAATGTAGATTCATAATTGAGAAAGTATAACAATAAAAAATATGACTACCTTGAAGAAATGAAAACAGTTGTTGTTCATCTAATTGAGTCAAAGCAGCCTTAACATAATCAATGTTATAATCTGCAAGCTGTAATGTTAAATGTTAAAAAGAATAACAATAACTGATAGGGGCATACTTTGATCAAAGTAGATAAAAAGAAGAGGGACAAACCATTTTTTCTAGCGGTATCATCGAATCTTTGACTTTAATGCTGACTTTCCACTTTTTTGCTCTGGAACCGGTGTGCCGTTCCCATTCAGATGGAGTTTGCTTCCTCGTCCCACATGAACCACACTTACACACAACACTGATATAAAAACAAGAATTAGATATAATCAAACATTACTCAAAGAATCAAAGCATTATATTAAAACTGAAAGCTGTGATCTTACAGATGATGTTTTGGATAATAAACCCCGTCCACATCGTTACACATGACATATATTTTTTCAGGAATTGTACTCCGGTCACTGCTTTCTGCACAGCTACTGAGTTTTGGTTGACTTTCGTCTACGACTAACTGGTCAGATGAAGATTGACCTTTGCATTCTGGGCAGTAATATTCATTGTTTTCCAGATCCTTTAATCAATATAGTCAATTAAGTTAAACTATCAAAAGTACACACATCAATAAAACTGCCAGTATATATGATGATACCTTGAAGGAATTGCTGGAAATTTCGTTGTGTTCTACATGTACCCAAAGATTACAACCATCACAGTACATCTAAACATATGAAAGTGACAAAATAACAAACATCAGATTCCACTTGTTCTTCATGAAGTTATAAAAAATGTCTGCAACAACTTACCTTCTTACGGTTGAAATACTCAAGATCAAGATCAGTAGCAGCTGCCACAGGGATCTCAACCAATTCTGACTCGACCGAACATTCCTGTTTATCTCTGTAACCAGAACTCATATACCCGCTTTCTATACTGTACGCCTCTTCAATTGCCTTACGAAAATCTTCACGTTTGCAACCAAATAACTGAGTCTGTCCCTCAAATCTAGAATTTTTATAATAAAATTCAAGAAAACCATTACTATCATCTACCTTGAGTATAACACTAATGTACAACCATTAAAGCACACACCTTTTCATATACTCCATAAATGGAAAGATCATTCCACCCTTCACCCATGCATAATCCTACACAATCAAAGGTTATAAAGATTAAATCACTCAAAACATCATTACATTTAGCATCAATATACAACTGATTGTAAAGTTGAAGAAAGAATACCCTTGTTCCTTTTCTTGAATATCCGTAAAACATCACACAAACAGTGTTGGGAACAAAAGCCTTCAGCACAGAAGCAGGAGCTTCATGTTTGGCATCAATCACAACCGCGGGCCAAGCGGGAAACCGACTCGAGCATTTTGCCCAAACAATATCACCAACAGCAAAATCATGAAGTCCAAAAGAATCACACCCTTTTAACTTTTTGAATGTAGTCTTCAGCTTCTTACTGTTACTAAATATATCATCATCAACAGCAATTGGAGCATCTATAAAACATATATCCACCTCCACACTCTGTTTCTTGGGCACTAACTCACCATCAAAACACGGGTTTTTTCGCTTATTCGAACTCCCATTATCATCCTCCTTCTTCCACAAACCGATAACCGAATCATTGAACCGCGATGGGCAAACCGAAACACGCCCTCGAGACGACTTGACCCGATGAACCGAACACGAATTCGATTTCAAATCAGCAGAGGTACATGGGACACCACTGCACCAAGCATTAACAACATTGTCGTACTCAATAAAACATGTTCCATTATCAGCATTGTCTGCAAACTCAGTACTTGTTCTTTGTTTCTTCGAGAAGCTCATAGATGGGTATCGAGTATGTTCATCCTCCATCTTCATAACATCAATTGCCTCCAATTTGCAGCGTTTTACCTTCGGTTGTTCTGATTTCACCATCTGTTTAATCATCGTCGTCTTCATCGATTGCAGAATCACTCATCAATAACCCTCTTCTCATACCAGAAATCCCAACAAAACCCCTAATTTAAATCCAATTGACCCCCAACGAAACGTAAAACCTACCCAGATTCACAAATTCAAGAAACAACAATCCGAACACGTTGCAACCGACGTTGATACTATAAACCACCGATTCGATAATTAAGATAAAAACAATCGATAAACAATCGACACCCACCAAACCAACAAGTTGGAATTGGCGATTATCAATCAAATCAACGGATAAATTCAGCAATTCGATTCAATCGAACATGCCAATAATAACAAAAGAAACCCTAATTCAAGAATCGAAGGGCGAAAACGAGTGATGAATTGAACAACAATGGTGTGAAATTGAAGGAATTGAATGTTTGAATCTGCAATTGATACGAAGAATGAATCTAAAGGAAGACGAATGAGCAGAGAAATATGTAGGTTTGGGGGAGATGATAATAATAATAAGAATTTAGGAATTGTTCTTCTGTCAGCGTAAGCATAAAGGCTACAAAGATTTTTACAATTGGTCCTAGACTTTTGGTTATGTGCAAAATTAGTCCTTTATTTGCAAAATTTAGGTTGGTATTTGACTATTTTCTCTCCGGTTTTTTATAAAGATTTGGGGTAATAGTAAATACTAATGAGAGTTGATGAAAACGTGTTCTCCAAGGTAAGGGTAAAAAGGTAAAGAGTTAATTTCACAAATAACTTTTTTAAGGTTTAAGAGATTTCCAATTTGTATTACCTATATATCCAATCTTCAAAAAATACTTTTGTGGATAAGTTAAAGAGATTTATTAATGCTAATTTGCACGAAAAACAAGGTTCATCTCGTTTTTTATGGCAAACTAATTAGAATACATTATAAATCTAAAACCTTAATAACATTTTTTATTAATAAAATATATTTAGGATATAATTACAATATGAGGTCATCTTTGGTTATTTTGCAAGACTAAATTCGAGATGCATTTCATGTTACAAGTCTATTTCACATATAGTATAAATAATTAAGCACATGTTTTTGAATGAATGTTTGATTATTCATTCGTAAAATAAACATATTTTAACAGTCTAGACGAGTTAAATATCTTAGATGAGTTCTACAAGCTCTTTTTAAAATGTTTTTGAGCTGAACCATTTGGACTATTCGAGTGATTAAGTTTATGTTAAATGCATGTAAATGATTTAATGTGTAAAGTGTTTGAAAAGCATGATTCAATAGCTATTATAATTATGCTAAAGATTTATATAAAGTTATCAGAACTTGAACTTAATTATAAGGTGTGGATATATAGACACCCTGAAATTATAAATTAACACCTCAAATGTTCTATATGGATCGTATAGGCTCATACGTGTCGTATAAAAGAGACATATAGCCCTATACGGGCGTATGACCCCTCTGATTTTTTTCATCGTAATTAATGTCCAAATTTGATATACACGCCGTATAGCTTATATGTGTCGTATATGGGAGGTCGTATACGGCTATATGGGGCGTATATCTCTCTGATAACCCCCCTAAATTTTTTCGTTTTCAGTGTATTTAACCTTATACGTCACGTATGAACCCATACGTGACGTATAAAAAGAGTTTATTTATCTGGGTGAATGTTTATATATTAGGACACTAATTATAATCTAAAGATCAAGGTTTTGATGAGTTCTAATGGAATTAAGTGGAAAATTGTTTGTTGGATTCATGTTTTGGAATCATCTAACTAGGGGCAATTAAGGTGATCAAGAACATCAAAGTGGTTAGTGTCTTATTATCAAAGTCATGGATACGATAAAACCTATAGAAGTTTGAATATTCGTTTGAACTTTTTTATATTCTTATTAATAGTGTAACTAATTCTAAATACCACTATCTAAGAATTATCTAATAGTTGGTTTATCTTTCATTAGATATCTCTATCCTTCACAATATATATAAGAGCTAGGTATACTGTATAGTGATACAAATTATGTAAAGTCAGACAAAGTCGATCTAAATTCTTGATCAAAACAAATCAATAGATAAGATAAAAGCGATGCCAATTTCATAATTATGTGCATAAGGATGACAATGAAGGAAAGTCACAATTGTTGATCTTTCATCTTGTTTAATCATTTTGTTAAATGCAACCAACTTTTATAAGTGTACTATTTTTAATATACATACACATAGGGCAAGATCACTATACAAAGTGACTTTTCGATACGAAATGTACGAATTAATTAAGCATGAAGAAACGTTAACAAATATCCTTCATATTGTGAGAAGCGATATATTACCATTCATAAATACAAATTACAATAATATGTAAAATATATGCAACTAAGAATAACATAAATCAACCTAGAGTGAAGTTTTGGTTGAGGTGATGTGATGAACACATATCCTTCAAAAAAAATTATACAATTGTAAAATTGTGGAAACAAAATACATGGTTGTGCATTTTCAGAAAATCTTGAACTTTTACGGTCGCGTTTTGTTGTGGGATCATACACGATGTAACAGAATATATACTATAATTGACCCGAGTCATTTTCGAAGTAAATTTACATCAATACGTAGAGTGATTCTATTTTATACCGTTGAATGAAAACACATTATATTTAACCTGACTCTTTTCCAAATAAAATTTATTTCAAAAAATAGGCTTACAATCGTTTTGACTCGTTTTCAAACTAAATTTACTTAAAAACGTAGAGTAAATAAAAATATATTATATTTGACCCAACGCATTTTCATACAAACTTAAGTCAAAAGGTAGACGTGTGTCGAAACTTAAACAGTCTTAAAACGTATATAATGTTAAGCACGATAACATTTTATATTTGACCTTAGTCGCCTCTAATTAAGTCCAAACGTAGGCGGGTTTGAATTTATTATGTACAGGGGTAAATCTAGCACTTTAGAAATTTAGAGGGATCAAAGTGATGCTATACAAAGTTTTTAAAAAGCATTGAGGGATGAAAGTGTCAAGATGTAAGTGGAAGGGGCATTAAAAGTATTATTTAATTGAAAAGAATAGAGAAAATATAATAATTTTTAATGTAATTATATGAATAACATATAAAGAAGCTACTGTGAATGCTCTAAGTGGGTTTTAAACCTACGAATTGTTGTTAAAAACCAAGGTATTTGCCACTTCTATCAAGAGCCCATATGGTTAAATCTTAAAAACAAATTATTTAATTACAACAAAAGTCGGTTGCTTCTTTCACCACCGGCCTTTGAATTTAAGTTATAGTAAAGTTAGTATGATATGTTGGAATACCGGACACATAACATCCGTCTTTCGATACTGACTTCCTTCAACTTCCAATAACGACTTTTCTACTATTGTATTCTTTTCAATCCTTCTTCTTGATTATTTTCTTCTTTTTCTTTAAGCGCATATACGCTGGTTTTATAGACCGATTCACACAAAATGTATACTTTGATCACACATACCATTCTCCTCTTTTTGTCTTCTCCGGCTCACATGGAGCTACTCCCCTCGGGTTAATCAAACCTTAGTATTCTTGACTTACGTTCAGCCTTTTCTTTCTTAGCTCACATGGCCCGATCTTCACGTTTTATTCCCCATGATCATTTTCTATGCTTTGATACCAATTATGGGAAATATTATATTGAGTGATCACAATAACTATCAAACTTCTTAAGAAAAAACCAAAAGAATTATATGAACTCTACTGTTGGGTGTCGAATCCAGCAAATAAATAATAAAAATGTGAACCTATCGTACACACACTAAAGATAGTATGAGCGGAAGTAGAGTTCATGTCCTCAGAGATACGTGTCAATTATTTTATACCAAAAACGTTTTAGCACAGTTACTTTGATTGATTATGAACTAAGGAAGGTGGGGGTTTTAATTAAAAACTAAAACTAAAATTAACTACAAAACGTAGAAAAATTCCAGTGACCCGACACGGTCGTGTCAAAACTTTTAAGGAAATTCCACACGGCCGTGTTAAGATTCTGCTGGAAAAACGAAAATTGACATTTTTTTGTATTTTTTAATTATGAAATAGAGATTATTGAAGACGTTAATTAAATGGTGCAGTAAATTCAAATATAAAAACTAATTACAACACTAAGGTAATTTCTTGACTCGGTTTGGCTTACAATCATTAACGATTACGATGCAATGACAATTTTCAACTAATGATTTGTATCGATACTAGACATCACGCCTTCGGATATCCTCTCTGTCTAATGTTCAATCAATCGCAGTTCGTTGATTGGAGCTAACCAGCTACTCTAAGCTCACGCCGTTTGGAACTTAGCGTGCGGGTTGCAATAATAGAAGTATCGATTATAATTAAACACACATGTCGTTCGGTATGCTTAACTAGATTGTGTGATTCTATAACGAGAATGAATTCATAGACAAACTCAAACCATTAATTGTTCCTTATGTCAAAAATCAAAACTTGATTAGGGTTTTAAGTCTTGAAGAACTTTATTAGAGAAATTAATAAAGTGGTCAATTTTATTAACAATCTAATATATACCGGATTAGATCCGGGTTTAAGATCAAGAATCAAACAAACAAACCATCAAAATAAAAACGTCTCATAATCGTTTCACATAAGTTCAAATCAAAATCATAAAAATTAAACCTTAATGTTGAAATCAAAGATTGTTCTTGCCGGACATGACGACTAGATCAATCAAAACTAAAATAAAATAAAACATATGAATCGAAAACCAATAAAGAAACCTAAATTGCTATTGCTCCTTGTTGCTTCTTGAACTTGATTCTTCAAAATAATGTCTTCAAAATCCTTCCAAGGTGCTTCAAGATGCCTTCTTTTCTGCAGCCCCCCTCTTTTTATCTTTTGAGTTCTCTTCTTTTAACAAACTCTCGTATTTTCTTGGCTTTCAAATTTTAATCTTTATCCTCTTTAAAGTTTGAATCTTTATCTCTTTTTCCAGCAATTTGATTATTTTATAAAAACAGAAAATATACAAGAGTAGATTCCATTCTACCAAAAACTACTATTTTATAATTAAAATAAAAAATGCATGCAATTAGTGCAAAATATATACGAAAATACAACCTAAAATTACTATAATTTATGACTAAAATTATAACTAACATCTAACTCTCTAATAACACCAAAACAAACTCGTAACCTACCCAAATCCTATTAATAAGGAAACAAATAATAACAAATCTCTAACCACTATCTATTTCTAAGCATAAAGGCTCAATGTACTTTATTAATAACTTAATAAACTAACACCATCTCATTTCTCATATAAATAAAATTAATCAATAATGGCAAACTATGAACACACAACTTAAAGTCCACATGAATAGATTCACCTCACATTAAAGTACACCAAAATTACATTTAATCACTCAAAAAAGTACATCACATCCTCACAAGGTATAGCTAATAACATCAAATACAACATGAATCTAACCAAATACTTGATCAAATTCCAAAAGAATCACAACACCAATCTTCTATCTACCTGTACAAAACTCTTTTCTTCAACAATCTTTAAGAAAAAGGCTTATGCTTCTCTACATCAAACATATCATCTTCTACTATGCTTTTAGATTCTTCATCAATCCAGACATTTTTGCAGAGATTGTAAGTAAATCTAACATCTAGTGGACAGAATCCATTGGGAATGGTGGATTTTCAGAGAACTTGTTGGGTGTTTTCAGCTTCAAAACTTCTAGGACTATAGAAGTAAGTATGATTGCTGCGAGAACGAACCCATAACCAATCCTCCATGAGGTTCCTGCATCAGCAAGTTGTATTCCTAGAAATATATTCAGACAACCGAAGAATAGAGCAATTCTTCCGACGTAATGATGGTACCAATTCCAGTACTTTCTGTGCTTGCTGTCTTTTTCAGGTCTTATGAAGAATGCCAAAACCTGAAAAATGCAAGACAAGGTGAGAATGCTGAAATTCATAACTAATGCTACGGTTTGACTTTTGAAGTCAAACCATGTAAGATCAGTTCAATCCAAAAGTTTGAAAATTGTCATATTTTCAACATGAAAAGTTCTTAGTTTATGAGGTTTGTATTCAATTAACAAACCATCAAGATTTTTATTTTATTTTCAGAAATGTGTGATGAATTTGAATCTGAAGTTCAGTCTGTTTGACTTAGAAGTCAATTCAAGATTGTAAATATGTATTGATTTGTGAACCTGAAGAACACTGAGCACGATGGCAGTTATCCCGAAGCCTTTGTGCGTTGGTGCATGGAAGTTGAACTTGTTATACATGTTTAATCCAACAAATCCTGTGGCTATTGCGAATATGAACCCGACAAACTGAAAGCCTACGTGCAGATAATACCATAACGGGTCCTTATGCTTGAAGTATCTAGCAACAATAGCCCCATATGGCAATATTATACCCCACCCAAGTAAAGCCAATACTCCATGGGCCGTTTTTGAATGATGGAGATTGTTAGAGGGTGTTATTGAATTGATCTTGATCCTGAAGAACCTGAGGGCCAAAAAGTCAATGATTTGACTTTTAAGGTCAACAAAACTGGTCTAAAAAATTCAAGATCAAGATCATCGATAACGAACCTTGAGAGAAATCCATGTGGATAGTTGTCTTGTCATCGTGAACCGATAGAAGGTGATGCTCCGGGTACTTGCTTGAGAAGGCCAATAAAATGGGTTGACTTTTGAGTTGACTCGGGTACTTGAGTTGATATGCTAAGTGAATTTTGCCACTATAAACCGTGACAAAAGGAGGAATACTAGTTAATGGTAACTCGCCCTTATCGTGTTTTACTTGCGAAGGACTAAAGCCCTCTGCGTAATATTGTTTGATTACTGGAGTACCCTTTCGGGTGATCCAGCCAACCATAGCACTTGAGTTTAGCATCATACCATCCTTTGAGAATCCCATCGCAACATATCCACTTGTATATGTTGTTGATAACACAATCGTCACAACATTGTCTTTGCTCTGGGAGAACTGTTTTTGCATGTAGATAAAATCGTTACATTTTAACATTGTTTGACACATACACCCATTCCTAAATCACTATAGTCACTTCTAGTAAATTAAAAAAACACACGAGATGCAACGAGGAAATGGAACTTACACGAATAACATACGAGTTCCATACAGGTTTACACACCATGTGTGTCATATTAGCATATGGAAGAGGGAGAACTCCATTGATATCTTCATTGCATTCATCACCTACCACCACAGAAACCGCCACAATCGACACGAAAACAGCCCAAACCCAGAATGTGGAACCCGGAATCATCGCAAACTGAAGAGCACCAAAGAAGCAAGAACAGAGATAGATTTGAATGAATGAGTGGGTATGAAGTTTATGATGCTTTTGTCAAAAGATTTCTTACATTTGAAGGCTTTCTGGTTGGTGGCAGTTGATGGGTAATCATCATCATCATCATATGTTAATTACATTGTAGTTCTCCATCCCTTTTTATTTTCACTTTAACGAGCTAATGAATGTTATTTACATACTTCAAACAAAAAATTTGATGTTATATAATTTTTTTCAATATATATAATTTCTATTTTATTCACATAAGAAGGATGCAAATTTGTTTTAAAAAAATGAGCAGTTTTTGTGACATAGTTTTCATGTTTTCAATTGTTGGGGTATTTAAGGTAAAAGTATTCATGTGTTTGCTGGATGATAATTGAGCATTGCGTAAAAATGGGTTAACAAGGGGACAGTATTTAAGGTTAAGGGTCACCATAGAGGTTGTTGGCTTGTGTATTACTATAGTATGATTTTGTATCTGTAGAAAGGAATAATTTGACATTCTTTTATATATATGTGTGTTATAATAATTCTTTCTGTTATAAAAACACACATAACCAAAGCAGATCCAATATAACTTATTAGAAAAATAAATACAACCAAAACATTGGTTTGATTATCTCCTGAGAGAATTATTGTTCGATTATTCGTTTTTCTAATGTGACATAAATATCTTTCTCAGGTATGTATGAAACTCTCCTTTCCAGAAAAAAACGTAAATGGTCCCTAATATGTGCTTGATTAACAAAAAAATGTTTGAATAACGGCATGTATGATATGATTCGATCTACTTGGACCAGACAACTGTATCTATCTCAGACTGTGCAGCTCGATATAGTTCTAGCCGCTTCGCTATGTTTTGACGCCTTTGTATTATCACAGGATCTTCATCCAACAGTTTACCCAATTGACTTCCCTGCAAAAAAAGTGATTCGAAATATTATAGCTTCAAACACAAAAGTATTAAAAATTTGCTTTATATTCAACTGATGTAACTATATAAGATATAAATGACCTCTTTTGCCCCCAACTCGGTGAAGAAACGATCGAGTAAGCTTCGTTTGGCCTCGCGAACTTGACAATACACAACAGATTTAGGGATGGAGTGTCTTAGAGTTTCAACCACCATGTGGACATAAGACAAAACATTTGATCCTGTATTTAGAAAACAGTGAGTTTACTTATCACTTTTCAAAATGCGATATGTCGGGTCATTAATACATACCAACGCGACGAAGATAAGCATCGTTATATCTGTCAAATATCGAGTGTGTTGGATTCCCGCCCTTCTCAATGTCTTGTGGAAGCTTCCGGAAGAAATCAACGGTTAAATAACTGCTTTCCATGTCAACTAACTGTAGAGTAGCTCTTTTGCTTTCAATCCTCATTCTATCTAATGATTCGCAAGCTGCATTCATAACTTCCACCTTAAGTGAAGGATACTGTTTCAACTCCTACAAATTGGCACCAACAGCAAATGAAACCAAAAAGATGATAATGATCATTATAAAGAACATGACAATTAATATGTTACTATCACTTAAAGGGTCTTGGAAACTCACCAAGGTCTCGTTAATCGACTTGTGAACCAAATCCTTCAGTATACCATGAACCTGAAACCAGTAAAGAAGTAAAACAACAATAAGATTTCAAGCTGATGTTTTATCCAAAACATTTAAAACATATTCAAGTGATTTCAAAAGATCAAGTAAAACAACAAAAGCAGATCACCAGCTTATTAATTTCAGAAAGAATAATATATACCGCATCAACAACCAACTCAGCAGGAGGTTTGATGGTAATAAGGGCAGATTCAATGAGACGACGATAGCCTTGTTCAGGGGCTATTAAATGGGGCTGATATCCATCAGCTTCAGTAATTAGTTTTCTCACATTGTCCATTGAAAGTTGCTTGTCAAACTGTAACCTTTTTAAAGCCGCAGGAAGTTGATTATCAAATACACCATACACTTTCTCGCCACCTGGTCGTCTGCGTATAACCGATGTCATCAGAAAAGTTGGAAAAAAATTCAAGAGGAAATGATTGAAGTGCTCTAATACATACATGCCATCAAGATGTTCTTTGAAAGTCTGATCAAAAGCGCGACATATCTCCATAATCATGTATAACTTTCCCTGAAAAACAGAAAATAAAATACCATATAATAGATTTATAAGAAAAGATTATAAAAGCTGATAAACACATAGATATAAAGGACATGCTTACCCCAGCATCAACAGCAATGGGATTCCCAAGACAGCTTAATTCTGTTTCAAGCTCGATGATTGTTCTACCAATGAGAGACTGAAGGCCTGGAATTCGAGACTTAATGACAGACTCCAAATGCTGAAAAGATGAAGAATGTAGTGAGTAATTATTAACATTTTAAAAGAAAACATACATGTTACTTGAAAAGATGCAATCTACCTTAGAAAGCACTTTTCCTAAATGCTCAGAACCCATTCTGTTAGCAAGATGTCCGTATTCGGGTGAATTAGTGAAATACTCTCG
The DNA here is from genome assembly GCA_025506515.1 of Flaveria trinervia. Taxonomy (NCBI): domain Eukaryota; kingdom Viridiplantae; phylum Streptophyta; class Magnoliopsida; order Asterales; family Asteraceae; genus Flaveria; species Flaveria trinervia. The sequence continues at coordinate 5,799,530 of CM046451.1, read as the reverse complement.
TTCTCTCTTTCGAGCAGATATCATGTCAATATTATTGTTAATATCAGCTTGAGATCGGTTGACCACACCAATCCAAGGGAATTTTAGCCTGTATGATCTTCCTTCTAATATCTGCAAAACACAAAGAATGAGCCAACAATAAAATATGATTAAAACGGATTTAGGTTGTAAAAGGCCAACTTTCTTTGCTGGAGATACCAATACGATCGACTTACTTTTTATTGTCAATGACCATTTTACTTTTGACATTTGCTCTGGTATGCAAAGTTTTTGGTCAACGACAAATTCAAACACAAGTACACAACACCCCACCCTCACCCAACAAAAAAAACCCTGAATGTTCCAAAATATTTCAGCGAATTTTAGGGCTTTGGGGCGTTGTTTTATGTTTAAAACGGTTATCAGTCCACAACTATACAAATTGGAAAAAAAATTGAAGTGTGATGATAATATTAACAATAAAAAGGTACACTGTTCATAAAATCAATATGCTTGACTCTTAAAAGATAAACTGGGATGAAGGCTAGCTTACATCAACCGCATCAGTACCCTGGTCCATAAGATCCATCTTTGTCAAAACACCAAAAGTTCTCTCCCCTGTGTATTAAGATTTAACTAATCAAAAACCAAGATTTGAAAATAATTTATTTAAAAACAAAACCAGAAACAAATAAATAAATAATAACAGGCATGCATGTGTATGGAGATGACATGATATATATTACCATTTGGATCCACTTCCCTAGAAATTTTGATGGCATCAGATGTTGCCAAATCTTGGTTGGCGGGAGAAACTGCTAGAATGATGCAATTAGGCTGCAAGCAAAGAATACCCATAACACGTAAGATGTGATATCTCACGAGCAGAACTAAATTACAGACTTTTAAGGATAATATGAAAACAATATACCTTCTCGATGTAAGACCGTACTAAATTTTCAATATCTTGCACGACATTATCTGACTGACCGTCTACAAAGATCATATAAGTAAAGTTAAAACACATATAATCACACAAATGTTACCAAAAGTAGCAAAATGGATTATGCAAACTCACCAACAGCTACTTTTGTAAGACCAGGAAGGTCAATCAGGGTCAAGTTCACAACTGTCAAATATGATAAATAAATTAGTAATTTGGTGTAACCAAGAGCTGCAGAAAAGATATTTTATGGTCATAAAAACACAAGTATACTCACCATTAGGAGAATAAATACTGAGATATATAGGAACTGATGAAATCTGTTTGGTACGACCTGTCTCTCGATCAGTCTCATCAGAAATCTCCTTCCTCACAGCAGCTACACAAATAAAACAGTGAGATTGCATTTCAATATAACTTGCAACTTATATCACATAAATACAGATAAACTTGCAACTTTTTCTAATAGTCATACCAAAATCTGTGAACTTTTTTCTTGGTAAGTGAGCAAACTCTGCATATTCTGTTCCTTCTTCAATCCTATGAAGTTGTAGAACAAGAGGACGCCGTGTAACAATCCCTGAATATAGATGTTATATTTACTGTAGTTAATTATACATGTGAGTGCTAAAGCATGATCATAATGTGGATTTATGCTACAAATTTGAATAAAAGAAATTGAATATTTAATTACCTGAGCCACGAGGCAAAAAATCCTTCCCGACAACGCTTTCCAGCACAGATGATTTTCCAGAGCTCTAGAAAGTAGAAACAGTTCATAGGAAGTGAAAAATAAAATAAATATGATAGTTAAACTACTTAAATCACTTAAAAATCTTAACTATGTAATGTTTAACATAAGTTGCATCAAAAGGAAACTACCAGATTATCTCATGAATTTGAGTTAATTCAACAGATCTTAAAGTACAAAACAACATAACTTAACTACTTAACATATATACCTGCATATCGTGCATTGTGTTTGGTGAATGGTAACTGTTAACTAGTGCAGCAATGATGTGAGTGTTTTTACGTAAACGAAAAAAATGCTGTTGGATTACATGATCAGTCAATAATAGAACCTAGTGGTGGATCTTCATATTTCATGATTTTTTATGTAAAAAGTGAGGTAAATCTTTTTGTCCAACCTCCAACACTTGATTTCTTCATCAAACGTATCTTACCCCCAGCTATATTCCCTTTTGCTTTTGCTGGTCAAATGAACCATTACTCACATCTGAATATGATAGATCAGTTTATCAGTAAGAAGTCGATAACAAACATAATATATCCCACGACTTCACAATTCACACCTGTAAATTTTCTTAGTTTATATATAAACAATTCTTGTTACTTTCAAATTTTATAACTAATCTGATACTAAAAAAATTATTAACATTTTCTAAATGCCTAACATAGTGGTCTTCAAAGTTGTTCATTCCATCCCAAAATAATAAAAACAAACCAAAACCAGCAGAAGATATCATAATCCATGGAATCATGTCACATTACCAATCTATAACCTCTCCTTTTTAATATTATCTCTACTCATCCTCCAATCAGAAGTGGATTTACACGAACTAATCGAATAATCAGTTACACAATAACACAAACATACACAATTTTACGCATTTGTTACAAAAAACACATAGAGTTGTGACGACAGATAGTGGCAACAACACTTATTATGAGTTCGATCGTAATCATACATCATTTAGCTCTAATATCAAAATACCTAACAGCTTATACCGTTATACTCACGATCATCAAACAGAAAGGCAAAATGGTGCTCAAATTGCATATTACCTGACCGCCGACGACGGCTATCGTCGGCAATGCGTCCCAAGCGTCGGAAGAGAGGATTCTTCACCGAAATCGCCTAGGGCTGTGCATGCTTTCTGTAGTCTGTTGACGAGATCGATTAGCGTCTCCATTGTCGTCACCGATGATGATCATGAATTGATGATTGAAGACGTTGATTTGAATAAAGGATAGAGATCGATGAATTTGGATTAGGGTTTGTGGATTGCAGGTGGAAGAAAAGATGAATTAGCAAATTCTAATGGCAACGAGTGGAAATTGGAATATTGGAGTTTGAAGTTTGTAGAAGAAACGCAAAAGCGAATGAGTGCGTGTGCATGTGCACGAAGTCGCATAAGTGTTACTACGTGGGTTGTATAGAGTGTGTTAACGGCCGGATCGGACCGGCCGGTCCTACGGTTCGACCGTTATCAGTCCGTTGGCTGGTTCGGCTCGTTACGAGACGTTTTGAGGGGTCGAACCGGCCGGTTCTTCCCGAACCGGTGGTCGGACCGGGGAACTGGACCGGTTCGGACCGGTTTTTGAATATATATATATATTTTATTTAAATAGATAAAAACGAGGTGTTAAACATAAATTATTGTGTTGGATATATAAATATAGTTAAGTTTTATATATAACTATAAAAAATATATATGTAAATCATATATAAATTACTTATATTTAACTACATATATAAATATAATTAAAATATAGTTAAATCCGGTCCAGCAGGTCCGACCACCAAACCAGTAAATCGTCCAGTTTGACGTTCAATCCGGTTCTGAAAACATTGGTTTTATACCATTTAAAACATTAAACACAAGAAATATTAAAACATTTGATTTTATAAATTAGAACTTATAATATTGGATATTTAATTGGTTTTCATATGCATTTTTAACAATCCTTATTTAGTGATATATGATATGCTCTAAATGATTGTTATTACTTAATTAAAAACCTAGATCATCAGCTGCTTAAAGTAAGAGATTAAATATTAGTGAGTTTTGTACCATTTATTAATTACGTAGTTGATAACTCATGATATAATCATAAAAAGTATAATCATAATCATCTATTGAGACACTCACAATTTGTTAATTATATTTATACTCAAACACCTTGATTATCAAAGATAATACATCGCTTTGTGCCTTTGTATATTCAGTATTCTTATTCTTATTAACTTTCTAAGCAAAGATAGGTATACTTTTAGTTTAAATAAAGGAAGCACATGTTCTTACTAGAAAAATGTAATTAATGTTCTTTTAATTATATATAGATTCATCTTTAGCACTAAACTTTTAGACTATACCATTCTAAATCGCTCCCTATCCGAATTGATTTTGATCATATCAATCGACAATTTGATATAACTTGACTATAAAATCATTATCAATAAAAGTTTTATATTAATATAGTCTTCTTGAAAATCATCCATTGTTGAAAAGTTTTATATGATTTAATCTCTTCAATTCCTTATGTTTTTATTCTATTTATTAACGACAAATATATTCCGTCACTACTTCTTAAATGCCCCAAACTATTATATCATATGTTCGGATTTGAAACCGAGACCTTCCATTTAAGATGCAAGAGTCTCAATAAGTGAGCTAGCTAGTTCTACATTAGCACGTTCTTATTCTATTAATTAGATTATTATAAGGTTTTTAATGAAGGTAACAAAATATACAATCCATGTTAGCACTTAATAGCACTCTAACACTTATCATGCTAATATCAAATTTTACATTGAAATATAATGATCAGATGATATGAATCATGTAACTTGTAATGAGATAGAATGCTTTATTGTTAATTTCTTTTTTCTTTAAAAGCTTCATTCTATTATTATTGTTGATTACTTTCATACTGAAAGTTGTAATAATTCTGTCTCTCCTCATTCCATCAATATACCTATAAATATATAAAGGATCTCCTTTATTTTAGGGAGAGATAACAGCTAATTCAAATACAATATTTATCTTTAAATATATCTAGTCTATTAGACCCCCGCAGTCGAAGCTGGAGGAGACCGAATGCTGAGACTGGACCTGAAATATTCAAATAGAACTCGAGGAAGACCTTTTGTGAAAATATCTGCGATCTGGAATCTAGAAGGAACATGAAGAACACAGACAATACCCCGCTGAACCAAATCACAAACAAAATGAATATCAAGCTCTATATGTTTGGTTCGATGCTCAAGTTTGTGGATGGTGGTGTGTGGAATGAGAGGGTAACATAAGCAGCCAAAAACATGTAGGTGATCGTACAAGGGGCGACGACGGTAAAGGCATTGAGTTGGGGATTGCTTGTGAAGAAGTTTGCTGGGAAGGATATTTAGTAAGTAAATGGCAACATCAAGTGCATGATGCCAAAAGGTGTTAGGTAAGGAGGATTGAGCAAGGAGAGTCCAAATCATATTTTTGATAGAACGAATTTTTCGTTCAGCTTTTCCGTTTTGAGGAGAAGTGTAGGGACATGAGAAACGGAAGTGCATGCCATTTTGATTGCAAAACTGTTGAAATTGTGAATTTGCAAATCTTTACCATTATCACATTGGAATTGTTTAATTTTTCTTTCAAATTGAGTGGCAATAAACGTAGAGAAGGTGTTAAAGATGGAATAAACATGGGATTTGTTGCTTAGGGGATATGTCCATAAAAAATTCGTGTAATCATCAAGGAATAACATGTAATACCGATGACCCCCACTACTTAAGATAGGGGAGGTCCACAAGTCACAATGAACGATATCAAACGGTAAAGATGTGGAATTCAATGAATCGACAAATGGAAGTCTAATTTGTTTACCAAACACACAAGGTTGACAAACTGTTTGTTTCAAAGATCCACAATTAATAAAACTAGACTGTTTAAGTAAATGCAGTAAATTAGAGCCCGGATGGCCTAATCGTTGGTGCCAAGTATCTTGAGCAATAGCAGCAAACGAAATTGAAGATGTAAATTTGGAGACTTGAGTGGGATCAAGAGTGTAGAGGTCCCCGGAACTATTGCATCGTAGGATAGGGTGTAACATCTTGTAATTTTGGGTTAATTTATTGTTAGTTTTGTTAAATTCTTGTATGGGTTAGTTGTGTCATTCATGAGACTTATAGGTTACTTATGCCATAATTGGTCTATTAATCATTTAACTTGAAAGATAATAATTATTAGATAACAATAACTAATATAATGATTTTAATAAATGAATAATAACAATAAAAATTATAGTAATAATAACAATAATAATAATAACAATAATAATAATTTATTAGGTTTAGTAACTTAAAATGGTTGAAACTTAAAAAGAAACAAAGTTTAAGGGGGTTTATTGTTAATTTACAAACTTTAATATAAAGGTTTAAGCATAAAATAATAATAAGTTAAACTACAAGGGTCGAATTGTAACTTTAAAAGTTACAACCCAACCCCCCGCCCACTCTTAAACCCGTGAATCCGGCGAGAGCTCCGGCCATTCTCCGGCCGAGCTCCGGCGGCTTCAAATCACCCGTTTTTACTTCAAATCTTAAACCAAAACCGACCCAAATCATTCTTTCTGCAGGTTTCGAACTTAAATGCCTGATTTAATTGAGTTAAACCATCGGTTACTACTCAATCATCGAGTAACCGAGGCTATCTAATGCAAAGAACCGTTTGAACGTTTAAGGCTAATAATGATCAAATTAACTAAACCTAAACGAACGTTTGTCTGATACTAATCATTACAACTCCCAATTTATCTGAATCAAACGCGAGCATAAGCATTCGATCATCACCTCTTTCGCGAACCTGCAACTACTCGAATATCATCTTCAGAGCATCAAAACTCAAAATCAACATAGGGCTTCTCATCATTTAGCTTATTCGAAGCTTTCTGTGAAACGAATTGGAGTTTCATCATTGATTATAACCTGAACGAATCGCAACACAGTCACGGCTGTTCTTCGAGTGTTCATCATCGATCCGTGCGAAATTCGGGTAATTGAACATACATACATACTCGATTTCAGTTGGGGAATAAAAGCCCTAACAATGATTTGTTTAAAAACATCATTTGATGCTTCAATTTGGGGGACGATTGAACCTAGGGTTCATACGATTTGGGGGATTTGGTGCTTGGTGTTTTTGGGTTTTAAAACGGATTATGACCGCGGCTGAGAGCCTTGGTTCACTGGTTACCCACTCACTTCTTGTACTAGAGGTCCGGGTTCGAACCCGGCGACCTCCAATATAATTTTTTTGGCTTTTCAGCCTTTAAAAAGGTATTTAAAATTTTCTGAAAACTATAATAAAAATGTTTTGTAAACTTTGTTATTTTTAAAGCTATCCTATTATTTTCTATAAATTTATCACTTTAATCACCTTAACAATTTTCTTATAAAATAAAATTAACAAAGTATATTTTATAAAAATAGACTTTATATAATATTGGTAAATCATTTAATTATTATTTGGACACTAAACAATTATGGATAATCATGATAATTATAGAATTTATATATTTTATATTTAACCTTCACAAATTATTATAAAGGATTTAATTCCTTAAAATTTGATACATGACATTTTTCTTGGACTAAAACATATATATGATCTCTCTAACCAACGTCATCTAATTATTAAGACTCTCAAATACCAAATTGAAACCCTAGTCTCGTTTAACCATTAAATATGTTATTAAATTGTAACCTTGTAAATATATATTTGTTTTAGGTGCATTGTGAAAGACTACGTTGAAACGTTGCTTATTATTATTCATATTAATCATCAAATATATACTATTTGATCATGTGAGTATTCTATACCCCTTTTTCCTATTTTCACACTTTGGGGTGAAACATGTTAACTTATACTATTGCACTCATAGACTTATTTGAGACTTGTAAACTTTATGGCAATTCATCATGTTAAGTTGCGGTTAGTTGAACTTTTGTGATTACCATGTTATGGCGTTATATGTGCAATCATTAACTATTGCTAGCCCAGCGAAGTCATAGATCTATGGGTAAGACAAGCCTGCTTGGTTGATCCAAGTACACTTAGCTGATCGTATATACTTTTAACGTTTGAGACTTGTAAAACATTGTCAAGGTTTGATTGTTGCATGGTCCATAGCATCCCTAATCACTATATTCACTAACTTATGACTTGAATTGCCATCTTTTATATATACTACTATATTAAAACTATGGAATGCCCACCAACATTATTGTTGACCTTTTATTTTTAACATGTTTCAGGAAGCACCCAGTTTGATTTCACACATTGAAGCTGCACATCTAGGAATGGACCTAGATTAATAAATAAAATAGAATGATTTGTTACGGTCTATGTTATGTTTTTTTTATTTATTTCTTTGAGACTTATAATTGTAATGTGACAAATGGAACTTATGTTTAAATTATATTTGGATTATTAATAGCGTTATGTGGCTATGAACGATCTTAACTCTCACTCCTCGACGTTTCCACGTCAAGGTTGGGGTGTGACAGATTGGTATCAGAGCCCATAACTATAGGGATCTAGGTTATTAGAAATGGTGACCTAGGCTATAGTATGCATGAACCTTATAGAATTATATTTCTATCTTGTAAATTATATACTTTTCATGCTACATAATGCTATGCCTCTTACGTGCAATTTGATGCCTTAGCATAGGATTGCCTAACCATTGTTATTTGTCTCCCTAAACTTAACTTTGACTCTTTGACTCCCCCCGAACATGAACTCTCTTAATCTTATTCTCGTCGACGCGTGGAATCTTATGCTTATGTTATGACTTGGATCTTTAGACGTTATGTCTAATCTATATAAATCTCATCAAGGTTTTGACTCTATGAACCTAAGAAATATTGTGTGACACATAGACACCTGTATCCTGGTTTTCCTGGCAAAAGGCCCTCGGGCTAAGGCAAGCATATCGCATAAATCCTACGGGACTAGTTATGCTTACCTGGGGATTTCTGGGATGAGTGATAAACTATGGTCAACATACACAAGTTTCTAAGGTAAATGGTTCAATTCACCTTGACGTGTCAACGTTTTCAAATGGTAATGCGTTACCAAATGGAAACATCCCGTGTACCTTAAAACCCTTAGCTTATCTTTGTTAAACTACTATCCTCTGTTATCCCCGCTCCTGTAACTAACTCATGTTTGTATATCCAGCATGTCTCGTCACCATGGAAAGCGTGGAAGTTCCGACCGTAAGCTGGCTGCCATGATTGCGCGACAAATGGCTGCCGTTCTCCCGACTATGGTTGCTGAACTCAATAGCACACTAATGGCTAATAGCAACAACAACAACACCAATGGAAACAATAGTGGTGCTCATGGAGACAATAGCAACAATCAAAATGGGAACAATCAACAAGGGAACAACCGTACTTGCACCTTCAAACACTTTAACTCGTGCAAACCCACTAGCTTTAGTGGAAAAGAAGGAGCCACTAGACTTCTTGAGTGGTTTGAAAGTATGGAGAACACGTTCATTGTTAGTGAATGCCCCAATGAGTTCAAGGTTCGCTATGCCACAAGTGTTCTTCAACAACGAGCACTCACATGGTGGAATAGTGAAAAAAGAAACCGTGGAACCGAGATTGCCTTGGCCTTACCTTGGGAGGAATTTAAGGAGATCATGATCCAAAAGTTTTGTCCGAGGAGCGAGCTGCAAAAATTAGAGGAGGAGTTCTGGAACCTTAAACAGGATGGTGGGAATCATTTGGCTTATTCCACCCGGCATCATGAGTTGAGTATGCTCCTACCACACATGGTGGACACCGTGCCCCGTAACATCGAGAAATTTATCAAGGGGGTGCCACCTCAAATTCAAGATGCCGTGGTGGGTAGTAGGCCCACAACTTTGGAGGAAGCAATTACCATCACTGCACAGCTCACCGAGAATCATATAAGAGCTGGCACTATGTCGGCAAAGGGTTCCAAGTCTGTTACGAATGTGATACCCGAGGCAACAAAGGAGGTAAGGGCCGAGTCATCTTCCCAAAACAAGAAGCGTAAGTTCATCTCGACACGCAACTACGCCATGACCGCTCCTAATGCTCCTCAAAAACAAATGATGGTTGCGAATCAAGCTCCCATGGCTAAGGTTTATGCCGGTCCACATCCTATGTGTAACACGTGCAAGTACCACCATGCAAGCAACATTCCATGTCGAGTCTGCTCTCTGTGTGGAAAGTATGGTCATTTAGTGGCTACTTGTCTTCGTGCGCCAAACAACACTGCCATGCTTACCAACCGAACCTGCTACAACTGTGGCGAGGCTGGTCATATTCGCCCTTAATGTCCTCGCAATACGGGAACTGTGCCATCGGCTCGTGGAAGGGCTTTCAACATCAACGCCAACCAAGCGCAAGCCAACAACGACGTGGTGAATGGTACGCCGTTAAATTTCTTCTAGTCCTTTTTTTTCTTGTCTTGCAAAATTTCCTATCTATATTCATCATATCAATAATAGGTTGTTACCAAACAGGTATGTATCTCGTAAATAAACATTATGCATCTGTATTGTTTGATTCGGGTGCCGATAGGAGTTTCGTGTCCCTGGAATTCGAGGTTTTACTTTCTAAACCGCGCGTCAATCTAGAAAGATCTTTCACTGTAGAAATCGCCGATGGAAAATCTATTGTCGTGGACGTCGTAATACACGACTGCACTTTAAGCCTTAACGAACACGAGTTTTTCGTCGACCTTATTCCTATGCAATTGGGAAGCTTTGATGTTATCATTGGTATGGATTGGTTAGCCAAACATCGTGCGGAAATTATATGTTTTGAGAAGTGTATCCGAATTCCTTTACCTACTGGAGATACTTTGAAGGTCTTTGGGGAGAAATCATCCCAAAGACTCAAACTCATGTCTTGTATCAAGGCTCGCAAGTGCTTAAGTAAAAACTATATGGCTTTCATGGCATATGTAGTTAATACGAAAGCCAAGGGTAAGGAGTTGAAAGACATTCCTGTTGTGCGAGACTTTCCCGAGGTTTTTTCCGAGGATCTTAAAGGGTTACCTCCCGTGCGAGAAGTTGAGTTCAAGATTGACTTAATCCCTGGCGCAAACCCTGTGGCTAAATCACCTTATCGTCTTGCACCGTCTGAAATGCAAGAACTAGCTAGTCAATTGCAAGAGTTGACCGATAAGGGTTTCATTCGCCCTAGCTCATCACCGTGGGGTGCACCTGTACTGTTTGTGAAGAAGAAGGATGGTTCATTTCGTATGTGCATCGATTACCGGGAACTCAACAAATTTACTATCAAAAACCGATACCCTCTTCCTCGAATCGATGATATCTTCGACCAACTTCAAGGGGCAACTCAATTCTCAAAGATCGATCTACGCTCTGGGTATCATCAACTACGTGTTCACAATGATGACATTCCAAAGACCGCTTTTCGTACTCGATATGGGCGCTACGAGTTCATGGTTATGCCTTTTGGTTTGACCAATGCACCTGCCGTGTTCATGGATCTCATGAATCGAGTATGTAAACCGTATTTGGATAAATTCGTAATCGTGTTCATTGATGACATTCTTATCTATTCTAAGACGAGAGTCGATCACGAGACACACTTGCGACAAGTTCTTGAACTTTTGAAGAATGAGCAATTGTACGCTAAGCTTTCCAAGTGTGAATTTTGGTTAGAAGAAGTTCAATTCTTAGGACATGTGGTGAATAGCCAAGGTATTCACGTTGATCCTACTAAGATTGAAGCGGTGAAGAATTGGTGCATTCCCACAACCCCAACCGAGGTTCGTTCTTTTCTGGGTTTAGCGGGATATTACCGTAGGTTCATAGCAAATTTCTCGAAGATTGCTAAACCATTAACGGCGCTAACTCAAAAGAATCGACTCTGTGAATGGGGACCCGAACAAGAAGAGGCTTTCGAGACATTAAAACGCAAGTTGTGCAACGCTCCTATTCTCACACTTCCGGATGGAAATGATGACTTCACTGTATACTGCGATGCTTCAAATCAAGGTCTTGGTTGTGTGCTCATGCAACGAGGCAGAGTTATAGCATATGCGTCGAGGCAATTGAAGGTTCATGAAGTGAACTACACAACTCACGATCTCGAACTTGGTGCTGTGGTTTTCGCATTGAAGATTTGGCGACACTATTTATATGGGACGCAATGCATAGTCTACACCGATCATAAGAGTCTCCAACACGTGTTAACCAAAAGGATCTTAACATGAGACAAAGACGATGGATCGAGTTAATTAGCGACTACGACTGCGATATTCGCTACCATCCTGGAAAGGCGAATGTTGTAGCCGACGCGCTAAGTCGCAAGGTTCACAATAAGACTGTCTCGCTTCAAGAAATTAGAGATCGAAGGCAATGGTTTGATACGCTAGGAGAATTTGATACCGAGATTCATGTGGATGTCAATGAGGCTACTATCATGCTTCAAAACATAAGGATTGATAGTGACCTCGAGATGTGCATTCGCGAGGCTCAACAAGTGGCACTAACCGACGAAGGAAAAGATGAAGATTTGATGACTAACGTACGGTCACAATTGGAGACAAAACCGAACGGCATGTGGTACTTCTTGAATCGACTCTGGATCCCGAATCGTGACAACCTTCGGCACTTCATTATGAACGAAGCTCATCAAACCCGATATTCCGTTCATCCTGGCTCCGATAAGATGTACATGGACCTGCGTGGTCAATATTGGTGGCCTGGAATGAAGAAAGATATCGCGACTTATGTTTCCAAGTGTCTCACGTGCGCAAGGGTCAAAGCCGAACATCAACGACCAAGTGGTTTACTTGAGCAACCTGAAATCCTTATGTGGAAATGGGAACATATATCCATGGATTTCATAACCAAGTTACCTCGTACACCTCGTGGTCATGATAGTATATGGGTCATTATTGACCGTTTGACCAAGACAGCACATTTCATACCTATACGGGATACGTACAAGGTTTCAAAGTTGGCTCGAATCTATGTTGACGAAATTGTGAGTCGTCATGGCGTGCCATTGCACATTATTTCCGATCGAGATGCTCGTTTCACTTCGCACTTCTGGTCTTCGATGCAAGAACTTTTGGGAACTCAATTGGATCTAAGTACGGCTTACCATCCTCAAACCGATGGACAAACCGAACGAACAATCCAAACCCTCGAGGATCTGCTATGACTTTGTGTCCTTGATTTTGGTGGTGATTGGGATACGCATTTACCGCTCGCGGAATTTTCGTATAACAATAGTTATCACTCAAGTATCAAAATGGCACCATTCGAGGCTTTGTATGGTCGTAAATGCCGTTCCCCAATCTGTTGGACTGACATTGGGAAAATATTATCACTGGTCCGGAACTTATTCAAGAAACGACCAACAAAATTTCCAAAATTCGAAATAATCTTGAGGTGGCTAGAAGTCGCCAAAAGAGTTATGCCGACAAAAGACGCAAACCATTGGAGTTTCAAGTTGACGACATGGTTCTTTTAAAAGTCTCTCCATGGAAGGGTGTTTTACGTTTTGAGAAGAAGGGTAAGCTAGCCCCACGCTTTGTAGGACCATTCAAGATTTTGAAAAGAATTGGGAAAGTGGCTTACAAACTGGAGTTACCTTCTGAACTTAGCGGAGTTCATCCTGTCTTTCATGTCTCAAACCTGAGGAAGTGCCTGGCTGATGAAAATTTGCATGTTCCACTAGAGGAAATTCAAGTTGATGAGTCGTTGCACTTTGTTGAGAAGCCTGTTGAGATTATGGATCGAACCCTGAAGAAGACACGAACAACTACCACACCTATCGTCAAAGTCCGTTGGGAAAACAAACGTGGAGCTGATTTCACTTGGGAGCGTGAGGATCATATGAAGGAGAGATACCCGCATTTGTTCTCTTAGCTCTATTCTTAATTTCGGGACGAAATTCTTTCAAGTAGAGGAGACTGTAACATCTTGTAATTTTGGGTTAATTTATTGTTAGTTTTGTTAAATTCTTGTATGGGTTAGTTGTGTCATTCATGAGACTTATAGGTTACTTATGCCATAATTGGTCTATTAATCATTTAACTTGAAAGATAATAATTATTAGATAACAATAACTAATATAATGATTTTAATAAATGAAATAATAACAATAAAAATTATAGTAATAATAACAATAATAATAATAACAATAATAATAATTTATTAGGTTTAGTAAACTTAAAATGGTTGAAACTTAAAAAGAAACAAAGTTTAAGGGGGTTTATTGTTAATTTACAAACTTTAATATAAGGTTTAAGCATAAAATAATAATAAGTTAAACTACAAGGGTCGAATTGTAACTTTAAAAGTTACAACCCAACCCCCCGCCCACTCTTAAACCCGTGAATCCGGCGAGAGCTCCGGCCATTCTCCGGCCGAGCTCCGGCGGCTTCAAATCACCCGTTTTTACTTCAAATCTTAAACCAAAACCGACCCAAATCATTCTTTCTGCAGGTTTCGAACTTAAATGCCTGATTTAATTGAGTTAAACCATCGGTTACTACTCGAATCATCGAGTAACCGAGGCTATCTAATGCAAAGAACCGTTTGAACGTTTAAGGCTAATAATGATCAAATTAACTAAACCTAAACGAACGTTTGTCTGAACTAATCATTACAACTCCCAATTTCATCTGAATCAAACGCGAGCATAAGCATTCGATCATCACCTCTTTCGCGAACCTGCAACTACTCGAATATCATCTTCAGAGCATCAAAACTCAAAATCAACATAGGGCTTCTCATCATTTAGCTTATTCGAAGCTTTCTGTGAAACGAATTGGAGTTTCATCATTGATTATAACCTGAACGAATCGCAACACAGTCACGGTGTTCTTCGAGTGTTCATCATCGATCCGTGCGAAATTCGGGTAATTGAACATACATACATACTCGATTTCAGTTGGGGAATAAAAGCCCTAACAATGATTTGTTTAAAAACATCATTTGATGCTTCAATTTGGGGGACGATTGAACCTAGGGTTCATACGATTTGGGGGATTTGGTGCTTGGTGTTTTTGGGTTTTAAAACGAGATTATGACCGCGGCTGAGAGCCTTGGTTCACTGGTTACCCACTCACTTCTTGTACTAGAGGTCTCGGGTTCGAACCCGGCGACCTCCAATATAAATTTTTTTGGCTTTTCAGCCTTTAAAAAGGTATTTAAAATTTTCTGAAAACTATAATAAAAATGTTTTGTAAACTTTGTTATTTTTAAAGCTATCCTATTATTTTCTATAAATTTATCACTTTAATCACCTTAACAATTTTCTTATAAAATAAAATTAACAAAGTATATTTTATAAAAATAGACTTTATATAATATTGGTAAATCATTTAATTATTATTTGGACACTAAACAATTATGGATTAATCATGATAATTATAGAATTTATATATTTTATAATTAACCTTCACAAATTATTATAAAGGATTTAATTCCTTAAAATTTGATACATGACATTTTTCTTGGACTAAAACATATATATGATCTCTCTAACCAACGTCATCTAATTATTAAGACCTCAAATACCAAATTGAAACCCTAGTCTCGTTTAACCATTAAATATATTATTAAATTGTAACCTTGTAAATATATATTTGTTTTAGGTGCGTTGTGAAAGACTACGTTGAAACGTTGCTTATTATTATTATTCATATTAATCATCAAATATATACTATTTGATCATGTGAGTATTCTATACCCCTTTTTCCTATTTTCACACTTGGGGTGAAACATGTTAACTTATACTATTGCACTCATAGACTTATTTGAGACTTGTAAACTTTATGGCAATTCATCATGTTAAGTTGCGGTTAGTTGAACTTTTGTGATTACCATGTTATGGCGTTATATGTGCAATCATTAACTATTGCTAGCCCAGCGAAGTCATAGATCTATGGGTAAGACAAGCCTGCTTGGTTGATCCAAGTACACTTAGCTGATCGTATATACTTTTAACGTTTGAGACTTGTAAAACATTGTCAAGGTTTGATTGTTGCATGGTCCATAGCATCCCTAATCACTATATTCACTAACATATGACTTGAATTGCCATCTTTTATATATACTACTATATTAAAACTATGGAATGCCCACCAACATTATTGTTGACCTTTTATTTTTAACATGTTTCAGGAAGCACCCAAGTTTGATTTCCACACATTGAAGCCTGCACATCTAGGAATGGACCTAGATTAATAAATAAAATAGAATGATTTGTTACGGTCTATGTTATGTTTTTTTTATTTATTTTCTTTGAGACTTATAATTGTAATATGACAAATGGAACTTATCTTTAAATTATATTTGGATTATTAATAGCGTTATGTGGCTATGAACGATCTTAACTCTCACTCCTCGACGTTTCCGCCGTCAAGGTTGGGGTGTGACATAGGGTCCGGGTCTTGAGATCCTTCACAAGAAAACCAACGGGTCAAATTCAATGGAAACATGATTATCAATGGTGAAACGACGCACCGAAAGCAAATTTTTAATTAGAGAAGACGCATATAGGACATTATTGAGTTTGAAAGGGGGGAAGGGGTGTGGTAAGGTTTGGTTGCCATATCCATGTACGGGAATGGTTTTGCCATCGCCTACAATGATATTTCTGAATATGCCATTATTATAAAAGACGAGAAATTAGAATTAGTGGGAGACATATGATCAGACGCACCTGTATCCATGGTCCAGTTGTGATCAGCTGAGTTCAAGGACATGTTATAAAGAGCCTGAGAAATGTCAGTAGGTGTCTGGCTGTTTGCAGACGATGGAGCCTGACTAGCAGCATAACTATGTGCTGGGCGTGGGCCTAATAAGCCTGGGCCAGCCCCATCTGTTTTTGGGTCGTTGGATAAGGACACGGGGGAATGGTCCAGGGAGCCCAAGGTGTGGGATTTGAGAGTCTGCCCAATAATTGAAATTAGGGTTCCAAGAGCTGCTTGAGTTATACTAGTGTTGTTGTCCAAAAGAAGTACCAGGTGCTGGTGCATTAGGAGAACCACGTCCCCTGCATGAGTAACCTCGACCCCTACCTCGGCCTCTGCTACGGCCACGATCTCGACCGCGATTGGAGCTGCTAGATGAATCAAGGCGGTTGGAGTTGTTGTCACGTTCACGGTCACGAGATCGATCGGTGGTGGCATGCAATGTTGTGCCGACAATTTGTGCTGCTTGTTTTGCCTGATTGGTCTTGCGGGTTTTTGCCATACATAGTTGAAATCGTGTCTCATAAAAGGTTGGCAGTGGTCGGGTCCCTTGTATGATGAGGGCTATGCTCTCATATTGCTCAGTTAATCCGGTGAGGATTTGTAAGACGAGTTGTTCTTCTGTGACTGTGGCCCCAACGTTAGCAAGTTGATCATGAATCTGTTTTATTGCTTGACAATACCCAGACATTGAGGAAAATTGATTTAACCTGGTAGATGTGAACTTGTTCTGTAGATCAATTGTTCTTGTGGCTTTGTTATCCTGGAACAAATTAGACAGGGCTGTCCAGGCGTCATATGCTGTGGTATTCGGTTTTAAGATGGTGTGAAGAAGATCCGTGGAGATAGTCCCATATATCCACTGGAGGACAATCGAGTCGAGACGCTCCCATGTTGCATCTGAGGGTGTGGTTTCTTTTTCTTTGTCCTTGTCAGACGAGGAAGTTGCAGACTTAATTCTAGGTTGAAGATGTTCATAAACTTGGAAGGCCTTACAGTGAATTTTAAAAAGCTCAGACCATGTTGTAAAGTGGTTGTTCTCTATATCAAGGGTGATTGGGATGAAGGTTTTAATGTTAGAAACGGAAACTGCAGGATGTAATGCAGAAGCCATACAGAACAGAGGGATAAAGATGGAGTAGGAGAGGAGGGTTTGGTTAGCGGAAGAGAGAAGGCCAAAGGGAGGTGAGGATCGGAGGTTTGATACCATGAAAATCATAATAATTCTCTGTCTCTCCTCATTCCATCAATATCCCTGTAAATATACAAAGGATCTCCTCTATTTTAAGGAGAGATAACAACTAATTCAAATACAATATTTATCTTTAAATATATCTAGTTTATTACATACAAAGTTAATCTAGGTTTACAATAGATGTTTATCCCTCACAAGATTAAGTATATCAAAATGTTGAGTATGTGACCGATAAAAAAGTTAAATGTTTATGTTGCATTACGTTATTTGTCATTTTCTAACATCATTGTAAATCTACTTCATGTTTCAAGTGATACTTAAACATTGATGTGTCATTTTATCCTACAAATCCTATGTTCATTTTGAGAACCTTTCTTCTCTTTGGTTTTCACATTAAATAAAATATTTTCCGTTATCTAGTCTTGTATTAAAATTGTAGAATTCAAATTTAAAGATTAGACTGAAGATAGAATTTAGACAAGAAAACGATGGCTAAAGATTGACATGAATGTGCATGACATCATTTGCCATTTCAAGATGAGAAACAACACATATAAACTAAAGATTTGAGTAGCTTAGTCAATCTCGAGATGACGTGTAAGTAAAATTCACCTATAAAGACAATATTGAAGACATAATCGACATGAGAAGTTGGTTGTTGAAGGGTGACATGAATGTGTGTGACCTCACTATATATTTAAAGAAGTGATATACCATTCTAAAGGTGGACCAAAATTCATCCTAATGTTAGTTGACACAAGTTAGTGAAGACTATTAGGCTAATATCAACCAATATCATATCATTTCCCCTTTACGACACAACATTTTATACATTTTATGTCAAATAAATATTCATATCAAGTAGCTTACTGTTTGATTTGATTTATTGCCAAACCTTAGGCATCAAGTAACTTGGATTGCAATTATACTATACTTAACAATAACACCAGTTTATTTTTTTAAAAACAAAATCAACCCTTTTCGATTATACAAAAATATACTTAACTAATTTGAACAATTTCAATTGATATTTTGATATTCATACGATACCTACTCGGGAGAAGTTTACTAACAAAGTTTACTTTATGTACAAGTATGCGAAATGATCTGAACCATCGATCATTTCATCATACGTCTCAGATTATTTTCCTGATTATTAAACATCTCTTTCGTGTTAACTTCACCCTCATCAACAATAACTACACTACAACGTCACAATTATCACACAAACATAATCCTTTTTAAACAATAACTAGGTTTTGGCGCCTTTTTGTTGTCGCGGCTATGCGAATTTTAACGTAACCCTAAACCAAAATAAAAATAAAGGTTCGCAACCATAAAATTATCAAAATACACAAAGTAAAACACACCAAAACCTCAAATTCATAACACACCAGAACATTCATAAATCAAAAACTAAATCAAAACCCAACAGTATACACAAAACAAACGAAAATCAAAATCGCAAAAAGGTGACACGGTCAAAAATAAAAAACCGATGAAAATCAAAGCCTCGAAAAAACACGTGTCCAGACACAAAAAAACCTAAAAAAATACTAATCTTAAATCTCAAACTCACACCCAAAACAAACCATATAATACACACATATAAAAAAATCAATTACCAAACATACTAATAAGAATAGATAACTTCATCCCGGTTCATACTTTTTCTAGTGAAAAAACCTTTTATTTTTTATACAATTTGAATCTAATCAAATGTAAAGAAAATCACTTGAAGATTATAGCAACAAAATGTGTGAACCAAAAGCTAAAAAGGGGTGAAGACAAAAACACTCTTCAAAACACTTTCTCAATAATTTTCCCACTTTATCATCTTCTTCATCTTCGTCTTCATCATCTTCATCTTCATTTTCATTATCTTCATCTTCTTCACTCACTCTAATTCACCACAAACCCTAGATTTACACCATGTACGAACCCCACAATCACCATAACCACAGATCCAAACGAGGCCGCACCAATCTGGCCTCATGCATGGTCGCCACCGTCTTCCTCCTCCTCATCGCCGTCGCCGTCGCCGTCGTCTACTTCCTCCTCTTCAAGCCCAAAAACCCCCAGATCGCCGTCGACTCCGTACAGTTTCCGACGTTCTCCATCTCCAATGGCACCGTCAACTTCACCTTCTTCCAATTCGTCTCCGTCACAAACCCCAATCGCGACGCCTTCACTCACTACGACAGCTCACTGCAGCTCGCGTATTCCAACGCACCTGTGGGCTTCATCTTCATCCCCGCCGGAAGAATCGACGGTGGCCACACGCAGCACATGTCGGCCAAATTCGCCGTCCAGTCGTTCCCGATTCCGGCGACGTCGCCGCCGGTGACGCCGGAGGTGGCGCCGGGGGCGTCGCCGGAGAATGTTGCAGTTGGTGGTTCGACGATGGAAATCGAGACGAGGATGAAATTGGTGGGTAGGGTTAGGGTTTTGAAGATTTTTACGCACAGAGTTGAGAGTGGAGTGAATTGTGGGGTTGTGATTGAGGTGAAAAGTGGATCTGTGTTGGGGCTTCATTGCTAGGGTTAGGGTTAGGGTTAGGATGGGGTTGATGATGTGTTGTTGATGGTGATTTTGGTTTTGTTTTCGTTTTGAGTATGAATCGAATTGTTAATTGTATATAACAATTGGGGTCGATTGTGGTTTTGATTATGGATCGAGCTGAATTGAGCTGAAATTCGGTTGATTTTAGATGAAATTATGAAGATGGTGTTCACTTGATTTCAAATTACTGAAACTAGAGGCGTGAAGATGAAGATGAAAATGAACTGTATTAAGGTAAGATCTAATGACTGCAAATTTATATTTTTATCAGAATTTGACTAATTTCTGGTCAAAATTTAACTAATTAAGGAATAATTGATGGGTCATTGTCTTAATTTCAAACAGAATCGTCAGATCAATGTACCACTGTATTTAACGTCTTAGATGCATACTATAAAAACAAGTTTAGAAGTCAAGTGGTGTATGTAATATGCACGCGTTAAAGATTTCTTGATTTGAAAACCTTAAACATATAAAAAAACACTAACTGATGTAATAAACACATTCGCATGACTTAGAACATCAAACTCTATCAAAGCATATCGGAAATTAGAGCCTTAATTCAGCAAAACCCACACACATAAAATGTTATTGGTATTGGTTCTTGAGACAATGTGGCCGGTGAGGGTGTGCATGAGTCGATTTGTTTTGAAAATTGTGGAACGTGTTGTGGGGTTAAGATTGACCTGTTTCACTATGTGACACCAGACCAAAGCATCGTACATGATCCGATCAAACGTTAAGGTTACCCATGGATCTGATGATTGTTGCTTGCTCGAATGTAGACAGTATAAGTTGGGACCTCTAATGTAATCAGTGAAAGTAAGGGACAATTTTGTAAGTTTTTACATACCGAATGGATTAAAAATGTACTCTATTTTTACATCTTATGATGGAATGCTTGATAAGATTGACTTGTTGTACATGGGTGGTGTGAAAATTCTAAAAATTCTAAAATTTGATTTAGATCCAGTCTGATCTAAACTCAGAAAAGACAGATCTAAACCAGGCCAGAGTTGTTACACACTTACACCTAATCTTTGTAAAACAACATACTCTTGATAATAGTTTTTAACGGCTAATCGGGTCACTATTATCATTTTCATTATTTAAGTACGGAACTTTGATGCACGTCCGATGAAACTTTTTTTATCAATGAAAATGAAACTGTACTTGAGGAATACATATGATATAACTAGAAGGGTATTCGCTTAATGCTACGGGACAACATTTTACATCAAACGCGTGTTTCTAATTTTTGTTATTCTTGTAGTAATATTACAAAAGTCTATTATATTTCTTCTAAGCTAAAATTTAAAACATCAAATAAATGGGTTTTGTATGACGACTTGTACATTTACGTATTAACTTATTGTACTTTCAAAATACAGATAAGTTCAGCAAAAACTTTTTACACCAAAACGTTTAAAAAATACACATTTACAATTATAGTTTCAAAAAGTTTTTAAACATGATAAATTAAAATATATAACTAAAATCTTAAAACAAATTAAGTTTTTTCGGTTTATGGGTAGATAATGTACAAGTTTATTTAAGTTACAGTAAGTGTAAGATTATTATTTAACTAATTATAAGGGGTTTTTTGTAAATAATGTTAAAAATATCATTTTATCCTTAAAAGTGATTGTATCTTATGTATTGATTAATGTAATTGTTCTTAACTTTATAATCTCTTAAAATACCCTTTTCATACGTTTTATATGTAACTAAAAGGGTGCACGCGCAATGCGGCAGGCCGACACTTTGCATCCGACACTTGTTTTTAATATTTATTTATTCTTGTAGTATTTTTAAAAAGTCTATTATGTTTTTTCTAATATAAAATTTCAAACATCAAATAAATGGGTTTCGCATAACTACTTGTGCATCTACGTATTAACTTATTGTATCTTACAAAATACAAATCGGTTTAACAAAAACTAGTGTAAAACGTTTTAAAAAATCCCAGGTTATAATTGTAGTCTTAAAAAGTTTTTAAACATGATACATTACAAGATATAGCTGAAATCTTAAACAACTTATGTTTTTTTTTTATTTTCGGGTAAATAATATAAAATATTATGTACATGTTAGTAAGTGTAAGATTATTATGTAACTTATTACATGAGATAATATGTAAATAAGTTATAAATAATATTTTGCCCTTAAATAGTTCAAATTTGTTAACATTTTAATAAATGTTAGGAAGTGTAGGGTTATTATGTAAATAATTGTAAGGGGGTAATCCGTATATATGATATAATTATTATTTTACCCTTAAAAATGATTGTAACTTATGTATAAATAAAGTATGTGTTCTTAATTTTAAAGTATCTTAAAATACCCTCCTAAATTCTTTATATATAGTATAAATATAGATAAGATATGGTTTTAATTAAAAAGAATTTTTTTTACTTTAGAAACTTATTTCAAAACCCGTGTTGAAACGAATCCTCAGCTGCCATCATATGTTTTTCTTATTGTTCTTCATCTTGTCATTGTATTTTCCTTCAATATCAGTTGTAATATTATTATTTTTTTCATTTATTTATTGTATTCAATTCAATAAAATAGCGTATTTATTATAAACTAGTTTTTATCTGACGCGTGATGCGCGAGGAATCCACTACGATATCAAATATAAAAAGCAAATACAAAAACACATCATATTGACAGTTATTCCAACATAAAACCCTAATGCATCAAGAAAGACACAGAAACATATCATGACTGTCATGCCATCGTAAAACTGTGACGTCTATTCCTTGTAAAAGTGAGTGTTCCTGTGACATAAAACCTCAGAAGTGTACTTTGTCATAAAAGTCATACTCTATCTTAAATACGATAGAAAAAAACTTTGATTTTGAACACTACATTTTCAACAATTTTGTATGAAAGCATTGACAAAAAAAAACTAAGAGACAAACATGAATTTCCTTTTTTTATAATAATGAAAGAAAGTTATTATAAACACAAAAAATATTGATAAAATTAAAATATTAAATATACTATAAGGTGATAATAAAAACTAAAATAATAATATAATGGATGGGTATCAATATTTACGTTGGTTTTTAAAGTATACAAAAAAAACTTGATGGTCAATATTAAAATTCTAAAACTTTCTTGTAGCTAAAGTTTTGCTATTATATAGATAAGTAATTTACGAACGGTTTTCCTAAGCTTTAATAGAGAGAAGTACGTGCGCGAGCGATGGGATTAAGTGTAAATGATTGATTTACTCATGAACTACAAATTTAAGTCAATATCTTTTTTATATAATTTTATCTTACTCAGTGTTGTAAAACTCGGCCTAGGCGGCCGAGTACTCGGAACTCGGCAAGGTGCCGAGGCGCTTTTCAACAACTCGGTTAACATTACTCGGAATCGGTCAAACTCGGCCCTACTCGGTCCAAATCGGCCCTACTCGGTCCAAATCGGCCCTACTCGGTCCAACTCGGTCCAACTCGGCCCTACTCGATCCAACTCGGCCCTACTCGATCCAACTCGGCCCTACTCGATCCAACTCGGCCCTACTCGGTCCAACTCGGTCCAACTCGGATTTTCACTATTTTTCATCGATTTTTGCTGTTTTTCACCGGTTTTTGTTAGATTTATATTGTTTTTCATTAAAATACATTGGAACTTTTTATTTAATATTCACAGATTAAAATACATGTATTCTTTTTATTTATATTAATATTCACGTATTTTTTATAAATATTAGTAAGTTTATGATATTTAATATATTTATAATTTCCGAAAAACTAATTTCTTTATAACTTATCATGTCCGAGTACTACCTGAGTACACCCCGCCTAGTCCGAGTACTCGCAACTCCCCAGTCGACCGACCTAGCAGCGCCTAGCGAGTTTTGCAATCATGATTTTACTAATTCCAAAAGAGAGAAAGAAAAACAAATCTGCAAACACTCTAGCTTTCACTTGAATATTATCTCTCCATTCTAATAAAATGGTAACTATAAGACCGTTCATAATGGGGCATGAAGATTGAAAGCTGGATAACGCCTCCACCATTGCCCCTGCCAGCGTTATGAGGCTATGGCGTTTTAACAATAACGCCGTGTTTGTTGCCATTTGAATTTAACAATAATGATTGAACTATCGCTCCAATTGAACTGTCGGCGTGACTCCGACGAACACGGGTAAGTTCTTCTCCAACGGTCGCGGACCACCGCCCTTGCTCATTGTTTGAATAGCCGGAGAAACGGCAAATGGGTGGTGGTGAGTTGTGGTGTGGTGGCAAAAGAGGAGGATATGGTGGTTGATAGATTTCTTTGACAGGATGAGCAACAAATGTGGTGGGTTTCTTTTTCAGGTTGTGACTTGACTGAGGTCGTAGATGCCATATGAATGAGTGTGTGAGTGGTATTTTGTTGTCTTTTGTTAATCATTACATATGTTTTAACTAAACAATGTGATGTTAAGTTGACACTCATGTGACGTAAAATACTCCAAAAGAGGCCTTAAAGGGACACATGAGATTATGACAATATCACATTAAATGCAATATTTTTTTATAGTTTATTTCTTTTATTAAATAATCATATTAATTATTTTTTTTTGAAAAGCAAGAACTCCATTGAAAACCTTCATAGCAAGTAGCTAGAAAGCATAAGGAACAAGAGCGATAAATAATAAAGCAGCATTACAAATCATCACTTAAACTACAAGATTAGCATTAGAAACTAAAGTACCTCCATTTATCCCAATCTAATTCAGCAAGCTTGGACCGACTTTTTATCCAAAGAGACCCATTTGCTTTCACATCCTCAATAGGTCTTTCCAACGATGGAGCTTGATTTCGGAACTCCACCCCGTTCCTCATTTTCCAAATACACCATTGCGAAGTGAGAATCACTGAGTATACGACATCTTTTCTAGGTCTGGCTGTAGCTTTATGAATTTCCAGGAGGTCTTTGATGGAAAAAGCATAAATCGGCGGAAGTTTGCACCATGTTGAGATGAAAGCCCAGACCATTGTGGCGTAATAACAAGAGATGAAAAGGTGATCAGTTGTTTCGGGAAGTTGGGAACAGAGCGGACACGAATCCGAGTCAATTCTGACGTTCTTTCTGGCGATTGCGATTCTTGTTGGAATCTTGTCCAATTCAGATCTCCATGCGAGAATATTTGCTTTAATTGGAACCCAAGGACACCATTCAAATATAAAAGAGGGTGGCGGCCCTGAATTTTTTGTGATAAGATCACAAACCGATCGAACAGAAAACGTGCCCGAGCTATCTCCACTCCAATTCCAGCGCTCATTTAAGCAGTTGATGAGTTGATCAAGAATGATGTTCCTTTGAGATAGATAAGTATCAATTTTTTTAATGTTGATCCAAGTTCTAGCTATTGTGATTCTACCAGGGATAAAAACTTGAGATCTTGATGTATGAATACTTGAAATAACCTTTTTCCACAGAGGAGAACTTTCGGTTTTAAAACGCCACCACCACTTGGACAAAAGAATAATGTTCAGGTCTTTAAGTGCCCCAATGCCTAGCCCGCCATTCTCCTTTTTATCGCACACTTTTTCCCATTTGACCCAAGGGATTTTAAAATTACCTTCATCTCCTCCCCAAAAAAACCTTCTTGGTATAGCTTCTAGTTTATTAATAACTTTGATCGGGGCTTTAAAAAGTGAAAAATAGTATACTGGGAGGCTATCTAAAATCGCACGAAGAAGAACAAGACGACCTGCGATAGAGAGGTGTTTAGCCTTCCAAGAGGAGAGTCGATTTTCAAAAGTTTGTATGACCGGACCCCAATGCTTGGCCAAGTTCATATTAGCCCCCATGGAGAGACTTAGATAAGTAAACGGGAAAGAACCAATTTTGCAATGAGAAGCAGAGGCGAACAAGGAACATTCTTCTTCCGGTGCGTTAAGGCCCAGTAGCCAACATTTCTTTTGATTAATTTCCAGACCGAAAACAAGGTAAAAACATCTTCGAATTCTGATCAGGTTTTTGAGATTAGATAATGACCATTCACCAAGCACAATTACATCATTAGCAAACAAAAAATGAGAAATGAGAGGGCCATTGTTTGGGAGCTTAATCCCTCCATACCAATAAGAAAAAGAAATGGAGAAAGTGGGTCACCTTGCCTGACTCCTTTAGAGCATGCAAACTCTTCGGAAGGGGATCCGTTTATCAAAACGGAGGCCTTCGCAGACCTGAGAATCCCCATTGTCCAAAGTCTCCAACGCAGAGGAAAATTCATGTTAATTCTAATTCTTTTTTGATTAAATTAGTTTCTTAATATATTAAGAAACATATCTTTTTATTAATGTTAATTCTAAAAAAAAAGATAATATTAAAAAATAAAATTTTCTAAAACAACAAACTTTTTCAAAAAATACAAACGATTTTAAAATTGATATTTTAAAAACGTATAATGTTTATAAACAAAACATAATTAAAATGAGATTTATAATAAAAACAAATTTAAAATGACATTTTATAAAATGTTTGTTTTGAAATAAATTTTCATTCTATTTATAATAATAAAGATTTCACTCATATGCTATTTTAAAGTACCAATTTATAATTAATAAATTCTCATTTATTCATACACACGTTTACTAAATTTAGTATAGTTTATAAAAGACTAGTTGAGTGATAAGATGTATTTTTTTATATTTCAAAGTAAAAAATTTAAATTTTGCAAGCAACAAATAGTTATGTGGATTAGACTTTAGAGGCGTTTCTAAAAGATTATAAAAGGATCTGTGATCCGTGATGATGGGTCACATACGGCATGTTAGCATGGGCCACTATGGATTGGAGGGCACGGACAAAGCCTGTTCATCTTTTTGGGCCCCATTTTCTCTAGCCCAAAAGATATGATTTTCACTTTGTTAACAGTTAACACTTTAACTGTTTAACACATCCTTTAAGTTTATTTTAAGGTCGAGTGATCATAATATTCATGCATTAGTCGTAATAGATCATATAGTTTATTTGATGCTGGTACAATTTTAGTCAACTTTTCTTTTCTTCAAAAGACTAATATTTGCATACACCTTTAATACATACATATTGATATTGCTAATTGCTAATGATCAATGTTTTTATGAACGGAGAAGACATGCCGGCCAATCGGCTTATAAGATTGAAAACCTTAAAAAAGTAAGTGTAATAATAATTAGAATGCCACTTAAACTTTATGAACACAAGTTTAGTTGATAATTCTAAATAATTCTTTTTAAATTTTGAAGTAAAGTAAATTAATTATTTAGAAAAATATGATAGCTAACAAGAATTAATGTATAATTACCAGAAGGGGTTGAAATTATTGGAGTTTTTACTATGAGATTTTACCTAGATGAAAACCTTATCTATCCAACATGTGTAGTTTCAAAACGTTTTCAAAGTGATGGTAATTTTTTATTATTTTTTTATATATGCTAAGACATTAATTTTTTTTATTCATTCAATACCAATATACTTTTTTATATCTTTCTTTAATTAACTCATTATATAAATATAATGTTCCAATACTTCTATCGCTTGCTAGAATTTTATAAATACAACACTTCCCGACGTTTCAGATATATATATATATATACACACACACATATATATATATATATATATATATATACACATATATATATATATTTGAATGAGTAATGAAATGTAAACCCAAATGAATATTTCACCTTAAATTCTTTTGTTTGTTAGATTTCAAATTCCCTGTTTAGGTGAAAGGATTTTAAAATTCCACAACCAATGAAATTTAAGGTGAATCATTCTTTTGAATTTTACATTTTATTACTCATTCAAATATAATTTTATTTAAAAATTATACTAGTTTCTCAATTCTATTCCATTCAAATCATTTTCATTCTTTCCAACCAAACGCCTCCTTGGTGTATTACGACGGAATTTTGTATGTTCGTAAAATAAAACAAATCATATATGACGCGGCTATGTTCCAAACAAAGATTATAGCCAAACGTAAACAAAAATAAGTAAATTGTGATGATATAGCATGATTTCATAAAATATTATATATGAAAAAATGTTAAAAACTAAACTGAATTTATATAAACTAAAAATATAAATTATAATATATTCGACCCGGTTTGTTTTAATTAAGTTTTTAAAGTATCACGTAGATGACAATAAACATGTCACAATAGCATATTCAAATTTTTTTAACACATTATATTTTCAAAGTTATAAGAGATAACAAAATATGTTAAAATAATTATAAAAAAATAAAAAGTGAATATTAAAATAATATAAAAGAAACAAAGAAGAGGAAGCTGCTCAAGAAGCATTGAGGCAAGAAGATAAAAGAAATGTTGAGTGCAAGGGTCAAACCCCTATAAGAGTCTATGGGTGGATGTGTCGAGCCATTTAGCCAAGAAGGATCTTTGTTTTTTTTCCTTTATTTTTGTAGACGTAAGTTATGTATCCAGAAAATACAAATAATACCCGTTTCATAGTAGGGCATTAACACGCGTCTCACTTATAACGCATTACAAATCTCACCAACCCAAACCGTTGATGAAACACACATCCGATTGCATGAGGGGTAGGATCAAGTGGCGTAACAAACTTTTTTAGGACCACTCTCATCATCATACATATCGCTGTTACATACATCATGAAATACTATAAATACAAGGTAAGGAAGATTGATTTCCTAATGCACAAATACTCTCTAAGCTTTCAATTTCTTTCCCCAACATTTCATACTTATTCTGATTACTTATTCTCACGCCAGAGTGTTGTTACAGAAAGACTTGTATCTCTATAATGTTTTAAATGGTGTTGTCTGATTGTGTGTAGGCTTGGATCGATGGAAATTGATTTAATAAATCAATGTTCAATTGGAGCAATTAGGATCCGGTTGAAGATCGCGTTTACAAATTTTTTTGTATTTCTGTTTATATAGAAGATAAAATAGAAAATGATAAATTAACCGTTCAGATTAACATTGCTAAATGTGTATATATGATTTTAATCTAAAAAAACACTCCAAAGACATATAAAGTTAAATAATTTGGTAAACAACTACAACACTTATAACATTCCTTTAATTTGAACAAGTATTAAAATCCTCGCATTCTGGCAAGAGTGTAAAACCGTGAAATAAGTTAATGTTGAAATGTTACTATGAACCCCCTTTGAAGCTAAAAAGAATGAAACATGCGAAACTTTATATAAAAAAATGAAACCGTCACAAATTCGTGCGCTACAACGAGAACATTGATATTTTTTAAACCTTGATTAAAAAATATCGCTATATAAACAAACGTCTGAACGTCAATAAAAAGGAGTCATTTCACAAAGAGGAAAAAAACCAAACAATTAAAAATAAGGACGTGTGTTAGAGTAGACATGTATATATTTGGATTTTATAAAAGTAATATGTTATATATTGAAGGACAAAAGAAAAAAGAGCGGAAAAAATAAAATTCTTGATGCAACTTTGATAACTTGTAAGTTTATATGCCGATGAATTATACATTACGACATACAATTTTATTAATTGAAATTTACACCAAACATAAATGAAAAATAAACATGTCCAATAGTATGTTCAAAATGTAATAAAACATTAAAATTTAAAAATTTGTAAGAAAAATTACTAGTATGTAAAAAAATACAAGCATAAAGCATAAAATGTATATACACTTAAACTTAATCGGCCGAAATGTAACTTTACATGATATTTATGTAAATCGAAAACGATTATTCTAAGAGCTGTAATCGTAAATTGAAAAACTACACAATACACATGAATGGTTTTGCGTTTTTGCCTTTATAACATACAACTATTAACTAATATTTTTTTATAATACATGTGAGACATGTATGTACATAAATGAATAAAATAAAGAGAATAAAAGGTACGGTTGGAGATAAAGTTGTAAATTTGACTTGCAAGGTTTTCCATGTGCTCTAGGAACCCAACACAAAAGAAAACAAAGAAAAAGGGAATCAAAGACTAATGGTCCCTTTTTTGGTGTCAAGTTTTTTCCTTCATACATGTTTTCCAATTAAAATTATTATTATTATTATTATTATTATTATTATTATTATTATTATTATATTATTATTATTATTATTATTATTATTATTATTATTATTATTATTGTTATTATTATGTGATACATATAACAACAGTAATGTCACAACACGTATTCAACGTTACATACATATATTCACGGGACATATATGAGCACGCATTTAATAGACCCTACAAGGGACTCAATAATTATATAAGTGGATATATAAATAGTTGTAGAAACTAAAAAAATGATAAAAATTCAGAATTTTTTAGCGTTATAGTAGTTAAGTTCAAGCTCAATGTGTCTAGTTTCGGTGAGCTTGACTCAACCAAAAACATTTTGTCTCAAATGACAATCTATTTTTAAGTGAATCTAAGAGTATTCTCAGCTTGTTCCTTAAAATTATATGAATATATTTTTTATATTATATGATATGGTATAAGTGGTTGTAAGTAATATATATTACAATTTTATTTCAATCTGTTATATTTTTGGGAAACACTGTTTAAAATCGTATAATTTTTTAATATATTTTAAGTGGTTGTGAATGTATGAGATAAAAACCTAATGATGAAGATATATAAAATATTATTTATTTGAAAAATAAAGAAAAAATAATAATTTTTAACCTAATTATATAGATAAAAATGATTAATGAGTTATAAATACTATAATGGATACCAATGGTAAGTTTCTTTAATCATTCTAGAGACTTTTCGATGATTTCTTATAATCCCTTGAAATTATAAAAAGTAAATATAATCTTAAGGAATGAAGGTGCTTTATTCCAAGGGCATTCTGGTAAGCATATTTTATGCATGTGATACTTTGCACTTTCTCATCAAAAGTACATGTCACAATGCCTTTTAAAAACAACCATCATACTCTCAAAGAATTCCAATTGACCCCAAAATAGAACATTTTACTTTTAAAACAGAAACTTTTTACCATCTATGTTTAAAGAATGTAATTTAAGTATCACATATGATATAAGGAATGTAATTTACATAGAAAATAACATGTACATTAATTAGGTTTAAGTTTCTTTCGCGAACACAATTAGACACATGACTCTAGTGTCGCGCGCATCATTACTATCGAGCTAACGTAATTTTAACATTGCTACAGTGGTGTAGCATGTGTTATTGTGATTTTTTATGAACAAGCAAATGAGATCACAATTGACATATATCATAACAAAGGAACTTGCATATCTAAAAACATTAACATAGTTATTTTTCTACACTTTATACTTCAGCAAAACTATATATAAAACCAATAAAATAACCATTGCACGAACATTTCTAAGGTGTTTTTACCTTGATTTTCATGTCTAAAGATTTCATGAGGAGTTTGTTTCTCGTGAAAACACGGAGATCAACTTCTCCTTTGTCAATTGTTCGGGTTCTTGAGACTTAACAACAAACGTGTGAAACACCATGTCGTTTATAGCACTCATCTTGGATTCAACGACTTCTATCTTTGATTCTTTAAATGTTTGAATCACTTTAGATGCGGGATGTGCATCTAACGGGGAAGTAACCCGTACGATCACTTCATCCTGAGCGGTTTGAACTTCTATTTGCTCTAAGAAGTTATTTGATGAGTGTCTTTCTGATTCCATCTCCTTAAGCTTTTTTTGAAGATCGGTTATGTACGCGATTGCATCACCTAACAACGAAGCTTTATCCATCTTCGATATGGTGGGTACTACTGCGCGTAGCGCGTAGAATCTTTGGTTAAGTTTCTCTCGTCTCTGCCTCTCAGCTTCAACATGATTGAGCGGCTCCTCTCTCCCGTTCGCAGGCTTTCTACCTCGTTTCTTGGGTCGTTTCTCATCGCTTATGATCGTCACGCTTTCTCTTTCCTCCCTCGACTCATCAGACACCTTGGACTCCGTGCCAACCGGGCTAGAAATAACACCCGTATAATCAATCTTTTTTTGAAGACTGTTGAACTGAGACCAATGCCTCGAGTCATCAGCCTTTTTAACTGCAACTTTTTCAGAAAACCGTGTCTGATATACATTCGGGCACAAATCGTGCCCGAAAATCCTGGAAACCTTTACAGGTTTATCCAAATCCCCGTTCTCGCTTCTTATGCTATCAGGAGCCGAAGCGAGTAACGAAAAAGTTTTCCGCGTTAAAGTAAACGAAGACCTAATCGACTGCAAAACCTTAAGGTTTTCAGGCACAGATTGAATGGATCCAACTTCAACAACACCAACATCAGTAGGAACCAAAACAATCGTCTGAATGCCTGCGGATTTCGCTAAACGAGATCGAAAACAATAATCCGAACACGGGTTCAATGCATCAGAGATCCATATATGATCACCGGAAGAAAAACAACCACCAGGACCACCTTCCCCTGTTCTGAAAGAGAAATACATAGAGATCAAAAAGAACATTTCAGTATCAGTAACTTTATCCAATCCAAAAGGGTAATCATCTTCATCCAATCCACCAAACAACTCATGAATCTTTTGAAGAACATGTTTTCGAATGCGTTGTTGGTTGTGATCTTGCGATCGAATGCTTAGAATTCGAGCGATTTCGAATTGTTCATCTTCTTTAGGCTCTCTGCAACACCCATCTCCCCAATTGAGCACCAAATCCCCTGTTTTTGAGTGTGAAATCTGCCAAAAGATCGCGTAATTCCAGCTGAAATTGCTGTAATTCGGTCGGTCCACGAGATCCGAAAGCTTGTGTTGCAGATTATCAACGTTTTGTAATGAAGATGAGAAGCATTCGTTGGAGGCAGAGGTTGAAATCAAGTGGTTAAATGCTCTGTTTCCGATAACACCTGCAACAATGGCGTTATCTTCATCTTCCATATTCACCTCTGTTTTCATTTCGAAATCTTTCTCACAAAATCAAAATATTCAAATTCGATGAGTATTAACAACTATCAGGAATAAACACAAATCCCACAAGTTTTAACCACTTGATTCATCAAAAACACAGAACAATATCCCCAAATTGACCCAAATCATCTCAAATTCATGTACTTTAATTAGTACCAACTTGAATGAACTTTAGAGATACGTAAGATTGCGATTTACCAGTGGAAAAGTTGAAGAAACAGAGGAATTGAAAACAGATTATTGATTGGTGATATGAGAAGTGAAAATTGTTGCTCTAATGGGTGCAAAGGTGTGAATATATATTATAAAGAGAGAATTAGAGAAAGATGAAGGTTTTGGTATGGTTTTCTGGTGGTCTTGATTCTTGAATGTATACTTGAGCGAGTATAAACTGTGGCACGTCGTTCAAAAGGGGTTGGTTTAACCATGGTTAGGTTATAATATTATTGGTTCGTTTTTTCTTTATTTTTTGTATTCTCGTTGTAAAACAAGGGTGTTAACTTTTATCATGAAAGATAAACGAAAGTGTCATTTAAGTGATTACGTAGGTAGCGGTTGAAGTATATTTTAATGAATATTAGGTTTTAGATTCTAACATGAAAAAGTTTGGGATTTATTGTAGTTCAGGAAATGAGTAGAAAAAAATATGTGAGTTGTCGTTTAAAACAATTCATATAAGTAAAGATAAATGAAAGTAGTTATATTGGTATTAAAAAAACATACCCAATATAAATCCACTATTACAGAGTGGCTTCAGTAGAATGAGATGGTGAAACATTTATTTCATAAGATAGAAAGATTTCAGGCTCAAAGTTATCTCATTTTCTTTTTTAATATGTTCAACTTTTTGTTAAGTCACAATACACAAAAGTATGTTTACAACTTAATTGGTCAATTTTAATATGTTCAACTTTTTGTTAAGTCACAATACACAAAAGTATGTTTACAACTTAATTGGTCAATTTTATTTGTCTATTAATTGTGAAAAATATATGTGGGATGATGAAAGTATCCTCAATTAAAGTTATATCTTTATCTGGTGTGTAATTTTGTACGTTTAAATGATATTAATGGTTTAAGTTTTAAATTAAACTGTTTAAGATATGTAAGTTAAAGGCATAGATATTATGAATGTTCGTTCAACAAGAATGAAAAGCATGTCGTTGGGTGAATTGTATTTTGGATTGTCTGTTCTGTTTTGTTTTATTGGCATCAATTATTTGGATCAAAGTCATGTAACATGCAACTTGTGCTTTTCTCATGCCAAAATAGTGATTGGTGATCAACAGATTACTAATAATAAATTAATATGTAATAACAATAATAATAAAAATAATAATACTTATTATGGGTTATTATAATTATTATTATTACTATTATTATTATTATTGTTATTTTTACTATTATTATTATATAAACAAACACTTTTATTCTTTTTATAAAAAGTATTTTATTTTTTAAATTACTTCCCAACGACATAAGATTTATTTTCGTGAAACAAGTTAAAAATTGTTATTAAAAATTAATTGATTATGACTAAATATATATGCGTGAAAAATGAGTGATGCCCATATTCGTTGCCCTTTAGTTTATACTACATAAAGATAAAGATTAAACCAAGAGATGTCGATAAGTGGGTCCAAGGACACCTAATACCTAGGATTAATCAAATTCCTTTTCGACATATGCTAATGACTTACTCAATCTTTTTAAAACCGGTTCGGACGATGTATCGGACGTTTTACCGGTCCGATGATCGGACCGGTTCAACCGGTCGGACCGTATATAAGAAACAGATAAAATTATAATTACTTTTTATAAATATATATAAAAATTACAATAAAATAAAAAATATATATATAAAAACGGTTCCCGGTCAAACCGGTTTTCAAAACCATGATGTTACTTGAGATAATGATTGATTATGAAACATGAGGCGTTTAACTTACATATTTAAATTATTATTTTTATTAAACTTAAGATGATAGGGTGAAACCTAGATGAACCCGATCCACACGTCATTAAAAAACCTACACATCATTCAAACCCAAATTTGCCCAAAATTGAGAGGTCAAAATCGACGAACCCACACGGCCACACACTCAGCTTCAACCCAAAAAACAAACGTTCTCTTGGCTTGAATGATTCCATTAACCCGAATCAACCCAAACATAAACCCTAACTCGACCTTATGATATTTTTAGAATAATATTATAGTTATCAATAATTCGTTGATTTTTTAGAATAATAGAATACTTGATAATCAATTTGTTGAGTTTAATACATCTTTAAAGGACAATTAGATGATAATAGGCCCCTCTTTAATTGAGCGTAATTTAAGGAAGATGAGGTACTCGGTCCCATAACTAATATTCATATATTCTCTCGATCTTTTACATCGTATATACTAATTTATATTCCATTATCTATGTCTTGATATTGTTTGAACAAAATTACAAGATTTTATTTTATTTTATTTTTATTTTGTTAACACCATAGTTAACAATAGGTAAAAATTGTTAAAAAAGTGTTACTTTAAGTGACAAATCACGACTTAACAAAGTGATTATAAGGGATATATTATTAAAGAAAATTATGTCGTTTGGAGAGTCAACATGCACAAAACTTCTCTATAGTTCCCTACATTAAATTCTATGTTAACTTGACATCATTCGTTGTTTATTTAATTTTTTTGAACGACAATTTATTTTACATTAATACCACATAACATTGCACTTCTAAGAAAATGAATTCGTACTTTTATGAGTGACAATCACTAATGTCAATAACATATAAACCTTTTACACATCCGAACATCATATAGACAAATTTACTTTAACAAAACCATTACAAATTTTCGTAATGAAAGAAGAAAACACTATTGGGGTTTCTTTTTAGCAAATAGTAGGTAAAAATTGTTAATTCTTTTCACTATTCACTTTATAGAAATAAAAAAAAAAGGTTTACTCTTTTGAGAAATAAAGTCAAACGCCTCATGCTAAAAAAACGATATTTTAATCTATACCTTTCATTTCTCTTGATTTTTGTGAATTAAAGAACTTTTGTCTATGAATAAGATAAAAAGATGGTAGTTGAAATAGAAGACATGTTTTATGTTTTAAACATGATGTGTTAGAAGGTTAATAGGGGTTAGATACGTAAGAGGTAGGGTGCAACAATTTAAGGAAATGTTTGATGCTTTAAGAATCATGAAACAAACGTTGGACCTCTACCTCATCTTTGGAGACATGAAGTAAAACATACACCAAAAATCAAACAACCTAATTTGTTAAAAAATAATAATAATAGAAAAGTTATATTTTGATGAAAACATGAATTTCTATAATAATAGTATTATAGAAAAATACATACAACTATTTGTAAAAG
The DNA here is from genome assembly GCA_025506515.1 of Flaveria trinervia. Taxonomy (NCBI): domain Eukaryota; kingdom Viridiplantae; phylum Streptophyta; class Magnoliopsida; order Asterales; family Asteraceae; genus Flaveria; species Flaveria trinervia. Next base: position 5,763,027 of record CM046451.1, on the reverse strand, counting down.
ATAAAAAATATAAGCTATATACTCATTTGGGTTGGTAATCTAATTACAATAGTAAAATACTTGTTGAAGAGAACCATGGTTAAAATTTTGATATAAAATAGATTAAATGTTAATATAATTTAAGAGCACGAGTCACGAGTGAATATGCGTGTGATTCATCATTATAAAAAAAAAAGAAATATACAATAGATTAAACTATTTTTCAACAATTCACACTCGATCTTTTGAAAAAAAAAATGACAAAGCAGTAATATATAACGCTAGATATTTCATTTATTGTTATAATAACATTATATTTTTTATTGTGTTTACGTTCAGTTAAGATTATCACTATATACCAAAAACAACATTATTTAATCATCACAACTTCATACACTAAAAATACACTAAAAGTATAAATTTTTAACCAAAAGAAAAACTATACATGATGGCCTTTTAGCAACATCCAAACGCCCAACACCCCACGAGTATGTTATAATACATCTTTATCAAGAAAAATAAAATTAAAAAAGAGTAAATTACTCTTTTATTCGCTGTGGTTTGATGGTTATGACGTTTTTTATCCAATAGTTTAAAAACGTCATCTTTAGCCACTGTGGTTTTAAATCTGTCACAATCACCTCCATCTACAAGCTGACATCGTAGCAAAAAAGGTGAAGGTAATTGTGACAGATTTCAAATCATAGTAGCTAAAGTGGACGTTCTTAACCTATTAGATGAAAAATGTTGTAACCATCAAGCCACATGGACTAAAAGAGTAATTTACTCTTTAAAAAATTATAATTTATTTTAATAAAAAAGGTGGGTGAGGCGTTTGATTGAATTTAGAGTAAGGTGAAAGGCACGTGATGTGGTGAAACGTGTGATGATTTGGGTTATAATCACGTGATAGGAACGTGAATGTCGTGTGCTTCAAAGGACAACGTGAAAAAGGCGATCACATGAAACGCGCATTCACATTGTATTATATTCTTCCTTTTAAATCATCATCAACATCATGTGTCCCTTCACCCACCTCTTTTTTTTTAATAACATGTTGTTTTTTTATATTAAGTAGTAGATACTACAAGACATTTGCGTTGTGAATTGTGACAGAGACCTAAAATTGTAAAATACTGTTTTCGTACTTGGATACATTGAATGTAAGAAAAATGAAAACGGATAAACTTTATATAAAAAAAAAGGTCACACATACATATATCTACACAACGGCAAAGCCATAGATAATATTGAAACTTTGTATAGAAAATGTAAACCATTAATAAATTAATGTTGGGACGTTGATAAAAATAGTCATGTCATAGAAAAGAAAGCTAGACAATTAAAACTATTAGCTTTAGTAAAAATAAGTATGTATGACTTTGGATTTTATAGAAATCATATGTTATAAGTTCAAGGGAAAACATAAAAAAATAGAAACTTTGAATAAACTTGGACGACTCCATTTTTATGTGTTGTTGACTTGTAGATTACATCGTACAATTTCTTATCGAATGAAAACTTACACAAAAAATGAGATATAATAAGTGTGTTTTAAAGATATATTTGAAATTTTATAAAAAAATTAAAAATAAAATTTTAGAAAAGAATAAACAAAATAAACAAAAATTACGAGAGTAGTTAAAAAGCAAATATGTAAGTATATGCATAAATTAAAGAAATTACTAAACTTGAGGGGGTTAAAGTGTAAATTTACAGTGTTATTAATGTAAGTTAAGAAAGTTATGTGTTACGTATTGATATATAAATCTATCAAACATAGATATTAAAATAATATACAAATCATGTAGTTCTTTTAACGGCATATAAATCACATACTTAGTATAAAAAAATAGTTTGATGACAATTACAATGGATATTTAAGATATTATGTATCATGATTCGATCATTTAAAGGTTTATTTTAAATATTTTAATAACAAGATGATAGTAATATATCTATTAAACATTGAGGTTCGTCCTTATTTGTTAAATATATAGTGATTTTACACATATCATAAAATTTTATGGACAAATGACATGTCTAGAATTATGAGGATTAATATTCCTAAATCTAGAAGAAAGATTAACCCATACATAAACAAACAACAACGATAACATTTCTATAAACAAACTACATGTTTACAACCCAACCTAAGCAAGGATAAATAACGTGTTGGTTGAGTTTTATCTACCGAAATGGACCCTTACGAGTCGGTTAAGGGGTGAAAATGAATAGAAAACGCGAGGATGTTTAGAGTATGATCCTACTCTTAACAATTAAGATGATAAATTAAGAATCTAAAAGGTTAAACACAAATTAAAAAAGAACATTACATACATCATTACTAGCATTTACAACTCATTCTTTATTTTTATCTATATAATTACATTAAAAAACAACTACTTTTACTCTTTTTTTATATCTTTATCATTAATTTTTCTCTCTTCTCCAATCACAACCACTTAAAATATATTAAAAAACATGAAAACGGCTAGATTTTTTAAAAATCCAAAAAAATGGAAAAACCGGGTTGGACCCGGGTACAATCGATCAGTTCGGTTCTTGAAAATTTTATAAAACTATAACCAGTTCCTACCTGCCAGTCTTTTTCGGGTCCAAACCGGGTACATCCCGGTACCCGAGGGGCAGGTCAGGTTCGTACCCGGATATTTTGCCCATCTCTACTCTTAGCCACATTTGTAAGGCTTGTTGCAGACCGATTTTACCTGTTGGGTTTTGGGCCTAACGTTTGGTTTAAGTGGAAAAATGGCCCGTGGCTTGGGTCTCTTTTCTACGGCCGGGGCCCTGGGTTTAGGAAACTTATAGGGGGCCAAAGGCCCAATTGTCTATAGTGTTTTGAATCTCAATATGGTCATAAATCATAATGGCTTGGTTAGGACCAGACAACTTGACCTGAAACTGACCTGAGTTCGACTCGGTTACCTCCAACCCGGTTCCGACCTGGTATAACCCGACAGTTCCAAACTGGTTCCCTCATCCGTTCACCTACCCTGTTTCATCTGGGGTTCTTCACGATCTGATCTTAAGGGGCTGTTTGATTACACTGACTGAGTAAGATCTGACTGAGTCAGGATTTGACACAGTTAAAAGTTCTGACTGTGTATGCATCTGACTGAAACTTGGCTGTTTGATTCAGTATTTGACTGAAACCAAAACCATTCAATATTTAAGTAACAAAACCCACCGGAGTCACGAACCACAACCGCAAGGGGGCGGCGGCCTGCGGGTTGAGAGGGGGCCGTGGCCTCCGGGTCAGCCAGTTAGCACAATTTTTTTGAAGGCCTGGGTCAGCACTGGAGACCTGGTCAGCCGGGCTCGAAGCCAAAATCAAACGGGCTGACCCGCTGATCGAGTCAGCAGATCAGTCCGATCAGTCGGGTCAGCCAAAAAACAAACAGCCCCTACCCAAACCCGGCCCGGGTCAACCCGCTGTTTACCAAGTGCCAAAGTCCGAAAATGATCTTGACTTCAAAGATGTTATATTACACACTCTTTGTTTTTTCTACAAATAAATTTTATCGCACATGGCATATTTTGATAATAGACGCTTAATGATATCATCTTGAAAATCCCAAACAATTTGGCATCATGCGAGTTATTAATTGGCTTTGTATAGCACCCTATGTCATTTATTACCCAAACGGCATACGATTAAACAAATTTACTATGATCTCATAACTGAACTAGATCCTGTTCAAACCAGTTGCGCCCTCAAGCTTAGATACGGATATTTTAACATGTACTATTGCGTATTTACCCGTGTTTTAAGTAAATTAAGTAAATTCAATGCAGTTATTCATGATGACTGTATTATAGAATCAATCATATGCAAACAATGCAATATACTCAGAACAATAAAAATTTTGTAAGTCATATGTGATAGTCGGAGCCAAAGTCAAATAGTGGTAAATATGCATGTCATTTGTTCAAAAAGTGTTGGGCTCAAGTCTCATTTAAAATGTAAAATAAAGGGGTAACTTTGTAAAATAGTAACTAATTTTCAAAAGTGTTCCAATTAAGTAACTAAAGTTTTAAAAGTGTTCCAATCAGATTACTTATTTTTATATTTTATACAAATTAAAAGTCATAACATATTTTTTAGTATGTTATACTTTTGGATTCAGTTAACAAATATTTTTTTCTATCTTTTGATGCTGATATAGAATGTTAGCGTAAATTTTAAACACTTTTTTTTCATAATTAACATGTTTTTTTATTTTTAATATAACTTTATATATTGAAAATTTTAACTCCCATGTCTTTTCCATCATTACTTTCTTGTCATAATAAAATTTGGTAATGACTCGATTTGATCGTTTGGAGGTCAAATTTCAGAAAAATATGTATGAGTGATTATATTAGAACACTTTTGAAACTTGGTTACTATTCTATGATATTTTTCCTAAAATAAATTTAAAGGTAAAGAATAGTGGTATTAGATAATTGGGATTATTAAAAAAATATAAGTAATACGAGTGCATTTATAAATGAATATTTTTATAAAATTAAATGTAATATGAGGGCATTTATTAACAAAGATATCATTATATCCACTATAAATAACCATCACATATTGAACCAAACCAGTTTTGTATAAATCATAACCATTCGAAATTGATTTTTGCTAAAGTTATATGTATGCTATTCTATGAATAATAGTCTAGGATGGTTTAACAAGACGAATTTCTACAACGTGTTGATTTTCATAGCATTACATCAGATATTCAAGCAATCTTAATGTTTTATTAAAGCTTTGTTGGAATGCTATGAACAATCAACATGTTATTGAAAAAATTCATCTTAATAACATTGTGCAAGTGTTATTGCAGGATCGTTGAAGGGTGTAAGTTACAACACAACAACACAAAGAGGAGATTAACTAAACTTTAATCAAACAGTAAACTAGATTAACCAAGTTGAGACACTAAGAACACAAGTAATGCAAGAGACAGAACACAAAGAACACAAGTGTATGGTTTTCAAGAATGCAGTATATTGCTTTCTTTATATTTTATTACAAGTTTTACAAAGCACAATAAAAAGATACAAGAACATGAGATACTTATACTACATCCTACAGCCGACTATACTTTGAAAGCCAGCTAGATACAATTGACTACAATTACCAAAAGCATGGACATTTCCACCAACTCATGTAAGTTGGTGACTTGCAGAGATGCAGCGGAAAGATGTCCAGCTTTATGGAACAGTACATCAGATAAAGCATGTTACTAAAAGTCTTCGGAAGAAATCTGTCTTCATGAACTTGAAGCTTCGGAAGACTTTGACTTTGAGGCTTCGGAAAACTTCATGTTTGGCTTCGGAAGATATTGGTATTGGCTTCGGAAGATTTCACACTTAGAGTATTTTTCTGTTTCATGTGTGAAACTTTCTAAGCTTCTTCTTTAATGCACTTGTGCAGCTTGCAGGATAGACTTAAGATGTTTAGGTTGCATCAGCCTCTTCATTAATCTCGACAAATTCCCCCTAGGCTGATGCTACCAAAGCACTTAGAAAACTTCAGATATTAACAATCCGCATTAGGATGATCACCATTCCTATCCTTCAGGCTGTCAAGTGTCACACCCTCAAAATCCACGTGCGGAGTTTTACCGCGAGGCGTGTGAACAAACCAGGATCACAGTCAATAGTTACTCAGAACGACTCTATATGTCACTATTAAAAATAAAATCAACCAAATTATAAACTTGAAACAGTGCGGAAGCGTTTTGTAAAACAACCCAAAGAAATAAAAGTGTATACTATGGGAAAACATGCGCTAACCCAAAAGAGTAAACATTAACCATTAAATGATAAAAATGTCTTGAAGACCTAGTCTTAGAATGCAAGTGAAACCATATAGTGCTCCTAATGGCAAGCAAGCTAATGACTTGAGAGTAGCACACTAAAATGTCAACATAATGGTTGGTGAGTTCAAGAGTGATATTCAAACATAAACAGTTTAATAACATAGATATAAAAGTAGTGCATTGTAACAGATAGCTAGTCCATTAACAATAAATATTAATTCATAGTGATTTCGTAATTGAAGCTGACTGTGTTACGTTGTTGCCTCCTGTCATGACTTAACAGATCGTGACAATGTTCAATAGGACAAATTGCACCCAGTTGACCTCGAGTCACACAGGTGGGGCTCGTCAGACCCAGTAGTACTACCCAAATTTCCCCGCTATTCAATATTAACAATTCGAAAGTGTGAGGACTTTTCCATGATATCAACACTATATAATATTATACACAACTTGAATATATAAAGCGTTTGTGATTTACCAGTATGCTATCTCCTCCAAAAGAGATTAAATAAGGAGTGGAGCATGAACTCACCCGATACGCGTGATAGACACTTAGAGTTTTACTTGACAGACAGAATGGACAGACAACCTTCAGAGGTTACCTAGATCATATAAGTACGTGAGTACGTGTAAATAGAGAACATGTGAAACCCTACGTACACTACAACCAAGGACTCATGATTTCAGAAAAACAGACACGTTTGACCCAGTTGACCCGTTGGTGACTTTATGTGTTGTAAACCATTCAAGCAATCATACACATATATCATACATGGTTAACATTCGAATAGATCATATGTATGCTATATTATCCAGATGTATCACTTAGATCATTATACAATCAAGTGTCATACAAGTCATGCGAATCTAGAATATTAACATGTCCACTAGTTATAACACAACTAACATGCCACACAAAGATCAAATCACGCACCACATGCCATGTGAGCCACTCACGACTTCACATCCTAAACCCTGCCAATACTACTAAGTAGGGGCCTCAGATTCGCACGCGTGTATAATGATCATAATCATATTCATTAGCCATGTACATTGCATTCAACAAACATCACAACAATCAATTTCCAGTCCCAAACATGATGCCCTAACTACTAATCAACATCAACATCATACATGATCATCAAAGTCCAAACATCACCCATGATTATCCAAGCATTCCATACAACTAATTTAACATGTTCTATCACATTAGAATTCATCCATGAACTTACTAACATGCTCCTAACATCCCAAACATATTCAAACTATCATCCTTCAAACTTTGTGCAAATAAAGTTTCCCTTTAGGGAAAGTACATTCCAACATCTATCAAACACTCAATGTAGTCATGAATTCATCACAATTATACCATTTAAAGCTCATAACAACATCTAGACATGATCAACAATGCCTAATCATCATAATCTAACAATCATCATGAGCAAAAGTTTCCACTTTTGGCAAGATATGAACAACAACATTCATTCTAAGGTTTATAGCATTCAAATCAACAATCTAGCATCTAATTAACATCATGAACCCATCAACAACATCAACCTATCATTAGATCATCATGTCATGAAAATAAAGTTACTATTATTAGTAACTTATGAACACCAACTTCAATTCATCAATTTCTTGCAAGATCAATGTATCCTAACATTCATACAACCTACTAATCATCATACATTCATCAAACAATCATCAATCATCCATAATCACACTAATTTCGAATTAGGGTTTGCATAAAACTAAAGTTCATGATCAATCCACTAAAAGCATACAATTCATACATAATCAATGTTAAACAACATGTATTCAATCCAACTAACATCCTAACATCATCAATTAACATCAATTTCGACCCCATGATGATACAAAATCGAATTTTAGGTTCGGCCATCATGAACAACTCACAAAAACTTGAAAAATCTAACCTTTAAACGTGTAATTGCTTGCAATTGATGTTTCCTATGTGTTCTATAGCTTGAGATCGACCAAAATCGAAGCACAATGATGATTTGAAGGCTGAAATTCGAAGTGGAGAGGGTTTGGAATGGAGCTTGCGGCCGAAATAGGGTGGGGATTGGGGTTAGGAGTGTTTTGTTTAATTTTATTTTCCATATTTACCCTTTAAGCCCTTGTAATTTGTATTTTATAAAAACTAGGTTTCAAACTCTTTGTAAAGTGCTTTTAACTTAATAATATAAGGGTATAAACTAATGAAAATCATTATATATTTTATCTTTATAAAAACACAAGACATATAAATAAATAGGCACGTTTCCGCGTTACGTGATAAAATTCACCGTTAACATTTAAATTGTGTAAACACATAAGCATAACACAATAATCATCTAATCAATTAGATTAACAATAATGTAACATTATTAATTATTATTAGGTCACCAGCGTTAAACGATAACTAGTGTGTATTTACGACACGTGTATGCAAGACTTAACGGAACTAACGGAGTTTGATAACGGAAATTTACCGGATGTCACACAAAGTGTCTTCTCATATCAAAGAGGTCATGCAGAGGCAACTGAAACATATCTTGCCATTTGTAAATGTCTTCAATGCCTTGATCTCTAATGACATGCCATCTTTCTGGATTTGTGGTATATGTCCAAGACAAGATGGGTCTTCCTGTTGCTAGAGGAGCTATTTGAATTGGAGTTGGTGTAGCATCCTCTGGTTGCACATCCTCAGGCTGTTCTGATTAATCCTGAGGTTTAGAAGAGGGTGCAGTCTTCTTATTCTTAGGCTTTGGTTTAGAAGCCATCCTTTTTTTCTCTTTGAAGGTTTTAACTGAGAAGACTGGCTTGCAGTACCCATTTGATCTCTGTTGTCTTTCTCAATTGGGGCTTCCTCTCTCTCAGTTCAGAAGGAGAGGAAGGTTGACCCTACTATGGATCAGAAGATGAAGCTTGCTGAGTTTCAGCAGGAGGTCCAGGCTGTGTTGTCTCTGGTTGTTCAACCTTAACCTCCACTTTAGGTGGAGCCTGACTTGGAGTGGAGTGTAAGTCAACGAGCTCTCTACTTTTGATCTTCTGCTTGATCATCCTAATATGCTCATCCATGGTAGATAGAGACATGGGGCCAAGTCTCCTTCCGAAGAATCCATATAGCTTCAAGAAGCTCATCATCCTCTGCCTGTCAGCAGACTTTTTCATGCTCTTTTGGATGATTGCTCTTGATTTTGCAGCTTCTTCCCTTAGCTTCTTCTTAGTTGTTTTTCTGTCCTTGACTAACTCAAGCTCAAGTTGTTTTAAGTACTCAAACTCAATATAGTAATAGGGCAAGGGAAGGAGTGCATGTGCCTGGTAGAAGCCTGTGGCACTCAGGTAGTTAATCATCTTGATTTTGTCTTCTTCTTTGTCTACCTGAGGTTCTTGTTGAACCACATCCTCTTATACAGGACTTTCTTAAACTGGGAGAGGGTAGGCATTACTTTGTACAATCTTTTTCTTCTTCTCTCTTCTTTGACTTGTACTAGGAGTTCTGCATCTTCTGCCTCCTTCTTCTCCCTTGACCTTTCCAGGTCAACCAGTTCATTCAACTCATTTAAGGGGAGAGAAATGACATTGTCTATGTCATAGTTCCTAGTCTGCAAATAGTTTATCCTGACTGCTCTTAACTTATCATTCTGAATATCTGGTCTGGGGGCAGCCTTGATAGCAGACTCCATAAGTCTTGAAGACTCAGCAGAGGAACTTTCTCCCCTTAGCCTCCTTTTCCTCTCTCTCTCCTCCTCCTCAATCTCCTTAGATGTCATTTTATTTTCTCTTTTTCACTCACAGACCTTTGTGACTTAGGGTGGAGAGAGCTTTGGCCTTCATTGCTTGTTGCATCATCTGAGCTCAGGCCAGAGAGAGATTAAGAAGCACCTTCACCAGCAGGTGTCTCAGAAGGAATGTGGATCTTTGCAGCAGTTGGTGATGATGAGACAGGGCTCCCAAGTTCTACCACTGGGCCTTCAGTCAAGGTTTCCCCTATGAAGCTAATCTTAGGGTCTGCCTCAACATTCAGTTGACCGATGGCATTACCTGATTGCCTAAGTCTCCTTCTTAAGCTGAACTCTGCAGTGATCCTGTCTTGGATTCTTTGAGCCAGTCTGTCAGCTTGTCTTGATTGGCTTGGGTTGACAAGTGGCATGTTGACTAGATCCAGACCTTCATAGTAGTCCAAGGTCTGAAAATTGAAGACTTCTTGTTGTCCTTGAACTCTTATGATGATTAGGGATTTCTTGATGTTGTCATACCTCCACCTAATAATGTGATTGGAAGATGGTGAAGGTGACATAACCCTTGGTATCCCATCCTCAAACTGACTCTGTATGAAGGAGTCTGTGTAGTCCACATCAATGTGAACTTGAGGAGGTTGCTGAGAATGCACAGTTGCAAGTGAGGATGGTGAGTCCTCAATGTCCATTCTCTCTGAAGAACTCTAAGATCTGTGGCTGTAATGAATTTCTCTCCTTTTTGGTAGCATCACCCACTTGCATAGGTGAGCTGCAAGATAGGTCAATCACATCCACAGGTTCTTGTGTTCCTCGTTGAGCTCTTCTTAAGGGTCTCCCAGCTAGTTTTTCCTTAAGATATGAAATCCCAAGTTGCTGATCATTGATCATGTTGTGTAAGGTAGTCACCTGAGATTCAAGGTGACTGACCTTTGAGACTAAGTAAGTGCATGTTTTAGACAGTTTTTGCACCAGTAGTCTCAAATTCCCCTTATTTTCATCAGAAGACTCATTGGGGGATGAGATGATTGGACCAAAGTCCTCTCTCTCACCACTAGCTTGAGGTTCTTGGCTGCTGGTTTTCCTCTGCTCACTAGCAATCTCAGTTGAGATGTCAGTGGGCTGAGTTGCCATGGTTGAGGTCTTAATGATGTAATCACTTTCAGAAGTGAGAGCCTCTTCCATATGGACGTCCTGAACAGGTTCAGGAGTGTCCACCTTAGTTGTAGGTGACTAATATGGGATAGATGTAGGAGACTCAGGAGTATTCATCTCTCTTTGAGTAGGGGAAAAGAAGAGAGATTTATTATACTCACTGCAACCTAGATCTTCATCAGTATAGAAGTCAAGGTTGGGAATTGGTTGGTTTAGATTTATAGGCTGAGGATGGTAACTGTCCCTTGAAGGTTGATCACTTGAGTGTTGAGGCTCAGAGTGATGGCTTAAAGCAGTTTGGTTAATGAGCTCATCAGGCTGAGCATGAGGAACCTCAACATTGATTCTTGAAGAGATGGGAGTGGTTTGCTCCTCAGGAGAAGTGAGAGCTCTAGTGTCCACTTCTTCCTGTATGGTTGAGTATATGGGGGCATCCATAGACTGAATTGCCTGAGCAGGGGTTCATTTGGATTTTCTTTGGGAGGTGATGGTGATTTGAGGCTGTGAGAGTGGTTGGAGGTAGCAAGTGTGGGTTAACACTAGCTTGTGCTGCTAGGTTGTCACCTTGAGCAATGAGCTCTAAAATTTTTGGGACTAGGGCTGTTTCTACCCCAGAGAATCCAACAGTGGGCTTTCTCAGAATTTTAAAGATGCCGGGCTTCACCTGTCCCAATTTAAGAATATTACTTGTTTCCTCAACTGTGAGCCCAGTTCACAGTTAAGAATGTACTGGACATATCTAGGAAACATGTAATATTCTAAGGAGTCTAAATTTGCAAGTAAATATGTATAGACAAACTGAGAATACCTGAATTTGACCCCCTGAACCATTCCATGAATTATGAAAGAGAGATCCTCAGGAATCTAGTCACATCCACCATGCTTGTTTGATAAGTTGTGGATGACCACATAGAGCAGGAATCTCTATTGGGATGATACCTTCTCTTTCATAATGGTCTTTACAGAGAAATCTCCCTCATACCACATCTGCTCAAAGGATTGATTGGCAGCTTCCTTTGAGAAGAACACCTCACCTTCTTCATCATCCAGCTGAAGATGCATGTTGATGATGGCCGGAGTGATGAAGACTGTTCTCCCCTACACTGTGGCAGACAGTGCCTTCTCCCCATCCAAAAAAAGCTCTTGGCAGGTTTTCCAGAATTCTAGCAGATGATCCTCATAGAGTGTAGGATCAATGGTTATGGAGGTGAAGTAGTTGGACAGAGTTAAGAAACGGCAAACCTCTGAGAAATGAGGATCTTTCTCAAAGCTTAACAGAGCAACCTAATTGTGTTTTCTGTGTAGCTACATGGTAAAGTTTGGATCATTTCTGTGAGCAAGGTTGACCATTTTGAAGTAGCTTAAGGATGAAGAAAGAAGAGAGAAAGAAATTTCAGAGAAAAAATTGGGATTTTAGGTTTGGAGGAAGAACAGATGATAGAAAGAGGGGGGAAACCGTTGGGTTTATATGTGAGAAGGATTTCAGATAAAGTTTAATGAAAGATGATAAACTTTGAAATCCGGATGTCGGTCCCACCTCTGAAAAGGTAGTTTAATTTTGCTCAAAAATTAGTTTTCTTGGAAGTCAAAAAGCTTCCGAAGGTTAATTATTTTCGGAAGTTTTAATTAAAAAGCTTCCGAAGCTAAAATGACTTCGGAAGAATTTCCTAAGAGATTTGATGATTTTGCTTCAGAAGAGAATTAAAACTTGAGTGCTTTGTATGGAAATCAACAAAGCTTTCGAGAGTTAATTTTGCTTTGGAAGTAAAGGTCCTTGAAAATAAGTAAGTGTCTAAGACAAATATTTAAGTTTCGGAAGATAGATTTGAAATCTCTTTCGAAGGTAAATTTCTTAGACAGTTAAATATTTTGAAGGCATGATTTGCTTCCGAAGTTAAAAGCATAACTTCCGAAGTATAAAAGCATCAAATAATCTAAGGAAAGTCTTCAGAAAAAGATTTTAATCCAAAGAAAACATTAGCTTATGAAAGTAATGAACTAGACAACTTAGGACACATATTTTTTAAGAAACAATAAGAATTAGTTTTAAGAAAAATCTACTCAAGGTTGATTATCCCAATAGCTGATATTAGATATTTAAATCTATGTTCATCAAAAGCCTTTGTAAACAGGTCAGCATACTGTTCATCTGTGTCAACCTTGACTAGTTTAATTAATCTCTTTTCATAGTTATCTCTTATTAAATGATACCTGATATTGATGTGCTTTGTCCTTGAGTGCTGCACAGGATTCTCTGTGATGAAGATAGCATTGTTTTTGTCTATGTGAATGGGAGTCTCCTTGAAGTTTAACCCATAGTCTAGCATTTGATTCTGAATCCAAAGCACTTGAGCACAGCAGCTAGCAGCATCAATGTATTCAGCTTCAGCAGTTGATGCAGAGACACAGGATTATTTCTTGCATTGCCATGAGACAACTCTTTCACCAAGAAATTAACATCCCCCAGATGTAGACTTTACAGTCATATTGCAACCACCATAATCACTATCTGTATAGCCATACAGATTGAAGTCAGAATTCTTGGGATACCATAAGCCAAGTGTTGATGCTCCTTTGAGGTATCTTAGAATCCTCTTGACAGTGATAAGGTGAGACATTTTAGGGTTAGCTTGATATCTTGCACAGATGCAAGTAGCAAACATGATATCAGGCCTGCTAGCAGTAAGATGCATAAGAGACCCAATCATAGCCCTGTATAAGTGTTCATCTACACACTCCCCCTCAAGATCAGGACCAAGGGAGTGGTTTCTGGCTATGGGTGTCTTAGCAATCTTACAATCAGTCATATTGAACCTCTTGAGTATGTCCTGAACATACTTTGACTGACTTATGAAGATGCCATCTTCAACTTTCTTCACTAGAATTCCCAGAAAGAAATTAAGTTCCCCCATGGCACTCATTTCAAATCTGCCTTTTATCAACTTCTCAAAGTCTTTGCAGAGCTTTGGATTAGTTGAACCAAAGATGATGTAGTCCACATATATTTGAACTAGAAATATGTCTTTTCCTTGTCCTTTGATAAAGAGAGTTCCATCTATAGTACCTATCCTGTATCCATGTTTACAGAGATACTCAGACAATGTCTCATACCATTTCCTAGGTGCCTGATATAGCCCATAAAAAGCTTTGTTAAGCTTGCAGACATAATCATGATGATCAGGATCTACAAAACTAGGTGGTTGTTTGACATAAACCTCTTCATCTATCACTCCATATAAAAAGGCATACTTCACATCAAGTTGAAAGACCTTGAAGTTTTTGGATGCAGCAAATGCCAGGAATATCCTAAGAACACAAGTAATGCAAGAGACAGAACACAAAGAACACAAGTGTATGGTTTTCAAGAATGCAGTTAATTGCTTTCTCTATGTTCTATTACAAGTGTTACAAAGTATAATAGAAAGATACAAGAACATAAGATACTTATACTACATCCTACAGCCGGTTATACTTTGAAAGCCAGCTGGATACAATTGACTAGACACAAACAAAATCAGTTGTAGAGTCAAAAGGCAGATTGCCTTTTGACTTGTGACTATGACATGCCATAGCTCACATCCTTATCTATTACAAAAAGGATAAAGTACATAAAGTAGAAAGTTACAGACCCAAGACCTCAATGTACAGTTACCAAAAGCATAAACCTTTTCACCAACTCATGTAAGTCGGTGACTTGCAGAGATGCAGCGGAAAGGTGTCCAGCTTTATGGAACAGTACATCAGATAAAGCATGTTACTAAAAGTCTTCGGAAGAAATCTGTCTTCATGAACTTGAAGCTTCGGAAGACTTTGTCTCTGAGGTTTCGGAAGACTTCATGTTTGGCTTCGGAAGATATTGGTCTTGGCTTCGGAAGATTTCACACTTAGAGTATTTTTCTGTTTCATGTGTGAAACTTCCTAAGCTTCTTCTTTAATGCACTTGTGCAGCTTGCAGGATAAACTTAAGATGTTTAGGTTGCATCAGCCTATTCATTAATCTCTACGGTTATATATATTACGATCATGAATAGAAAGAGTAAAATCCTTTTTTTATGATCGTTGTAAATTGTATTACACACCTTTTCATTTCTATATTCGGTGTATGAAAGTATATATATTTTTCAACTCTTTGTGACAACCATATACGTTTAATATTTTTGCGTATTTCAATGCCCATGTATAATTGTATGCTTATAAACATTTAAAGTATAGATGCTTCCTATATTTTCCATCGTGATTCTAAAAGTAAGGCTATATTAGAATGTAAAAATAATGAATATAAACAAACTTATAAATGAAACTAAAACAAATCCAAAATTTTATAACGAAGTTCATAAAATACGTTTATTATATTCTTGTATATTTTTTAATTCTGTAATATTGGTCCCATACTTTAAAAGATACAATATGGTAATTAGGCAAAAGATACAATATTTAGGCATCAATAAGTTATATGAGCTCAAATATTAATCTTAACATCTAAAATAACATAATGGCCCATTACGATAAAGTAAAAGACTTATGTACTTATTTTCATTAAATAATTATTAAATAATTACATTAATTACTAATAAATAATTACATTAATTACTAGGAGGGATACATGTATCGCCGCATTTCTTCTTATCAAAGTTTTCTCGATTCTTTCTACTATTAAATAACTAGATTACTATTTCGTGTATTTCACGGGTTAAATAAATAAAGATAAAATTATTAGTGATGAAAAATTATTAATTGTAATATGATATTTTGAAATATGATATCATTGAAATTACGTATGAGTACAGACTATAAGCAATATAACAATGATATATTTTTATTTGAACCTTTATTATAAAAAAAATAAAAAATTGTTCTAAATCAAAACATTTTAAAAATGTCATATTCTAAAAATTTATTATCATGACTTTCAATTTTAAAGTTTTATGGTTCATAAAAAAATAATTTCTAAAAACATTGATTTTAAGTATATTGTATTTTTTAAAAAGTTTGATGTTTAAAAATTTACTTATGTTATACAAAAGATTGTTTCTTTATAAATTACATTTATAAAAAGAACTCTTTTCTTATTTTATTAAAAACTATTTTTATCTAGAAAATAATTAAATAATATAATTAATAGTTAATGTAAGTATTTAATATAAGAGAGAAGCGAGATATTAAATTTAGGAGGTTTAATATTATGACAAATGATAACTCAAAACCTATTTTTATTAGAGTAGATAGATTATATAATTACCAATAATATTATTTAATTTTTTGAATTATTAAAAAAATACTTTTATTAATACTATCTCTAGAGAAATAAATTTCTATAAAAAGTTTTTTATTCAAACATCAAAAAATTGTATACATAGAAATAATTAAAATTGTGAGTTATAATAAGAATTTTTTTGAAAATGATATATATTTTTAAATAGTTTGTTTTGAAATAATTTTTTTAAAACAAAAAAATTTAAAAAGTTTGTATCATTATTTTATAATTATTAGTCCTTACTCATATTTAATTTTCGTTATATTTCATATTAGAATATCATTATATAATTAATAAATTTTCATTCTGTTAATACTTTCACTTAACAAATCCGTGTAATAACAAGTTTACTATAACAATTTGTTATATAATAGTGTATTTTTGTTTTGCTGGACTCTTAAAATAATTAAAATGACATTTCACACATTGACATCAGGGGTGATACTCAGGCCTATCATGCCCCTAGCACCATCCTCTATTGTGTGATAATATGTGATAAAGATTTTGAGGCAAGAATGTGAAACCCTTCACAGGTGTGAATGTTGTATATGTATTTATAATTAACTTTTATTTTTATTTACAACAAACTATAAAATACACATTTCTTTTGAACAACTAGAGTGTAGAAAAAAATATATGTATGATATTTCTATTAAATTAAAGTTATATGTATGTATGTTATTCTATGAAATTTTTCACAATTTACCATGGTTTGAAAATGATCTTAAATTCAAAAAATTATATTACATACTTGGTTCTTTTTCTAGCAAATACATTTTACACATGTCAAAGACGGTAGATGTTAATTATATCATCTTGAAAATCCTAATCAATTTGGCTTTTGTTAAAATGTGAAAACCATAGATTTTAGCATATCTCTATCGTATACATCGTTATGAAACTGTATTATCTACTAAAATAACAAAATGTTTATTTCATAGGAAATACATCTAGATTGCATCATGCGAGTTGTAAATTGGCTTTTTATAGAACCCTGTGTTATTTATCACCCGAACAACATATGATTCATTAAACTTACTATGATCTTGTAACTAAATTAAATTGTATTCAAACCAGTTGCATTTTCACGCTTAGATGAAATCACGACCTAGATTTTCAACATGCACTATTACACATTTTAAGTAAATTCAATTAGTTATTTGTGCGATTGCATTCTATAAAAAAGCAACCATACACAAACAATACAATGTACCCATACAATACAATTTATATAAGTAATATGATTGATAGATCGAGACAACCACTAGCATAACTTAATGTTAAAGTCGTATGCCTCTCATTCAAGATTTGTTGGGTTTTAAGTCTCACCTAACCACGAGCATAACTTAATGTTAAAGTCATATGCCTCTTATTCAAGATTTGTTAGGGTTTAAGTCTCAATATATAAAGTATGTTCAAGTGTGAAGTGATGTAGGATAAAAATTAAGGGTAGATAAAAAATACATCTAATATGAGTGCATTTATTAATGAAAAGCTTTTATAAAATATAAATGTAATATTAGTGCATTTATTAGCAAAGATATCAACATACATTATGAAAAATATAAATAACCTATCACATATTGAACCATATCATTAGTTTTCCATGCTATTCTATAAAAAAATAAACTAGAAAGGTCTTTTTAACAAGACAAATTTCTACAACGTGTTGATTTTCATAGCATTCCATCATATGTTTTTGTAATTCTGATGTTTTGTTGGTGTGCTATGAACAATCAACATGTTATAGAAAAAATTCATCTTAATAATGTGCAAGTGTTACTGTATTTTTCAATCATGGACACAAAGGTT
The DNA here is from genome assembly GCA_025506515.1 of Flaveria trinervia. NCBI lineage: Eukaryota > Viridiplantae > Streptophyta > Magnoliopsida > Asterales > Asteraceae > Flaveria > Flaveria trinervia. The sequence continues at coordinate 5,745,247 of CM046451.1, read as the reverse complement.
AAGTCTTCTCTTAACATCGTTTTGAATTGTATTTCATATGTTTTCTTTTCTATTTTCTGTAAATAAAAGCATGCTACTCAACTATACTAATTCATACTTCAATACATATCCTACACTTTGTTAGTGGTTTCTTTTGTAACATAAAAATATTTTCTTGTTAATGACATACGCCCACCGAAAGTTATCTCTTGTAATACTATTTCTTGTTATGTTATGTTACAAAGTTTGATATGATAATGAATGGATTAACTAGATGCATACGTTAAGTTACCATCTCTTGTTCATTTATAAATCTTCCAATTTTCTCATGGAAAAAGAAAGATCGAGTTTAAGTTTTCAACACAACTCTTTGTAACAACCATATACTTTTAAAATATTGTGTATTTAAATGCTCATGTATAATTGTAAGTTTATAAACATTATATGTATAAGCGCCTTTCTTTCCCAACGCAATGCTAGAAGTAAGGCTATAGTAGAATATATAAATATAAATACTAGCTTTATTTCACTCGTTTATTATACAGATTAAATAAATTAAAATATTAAATATAATAAGTTATATTAATTATAAATCAATATCTTAAGATTATATATGATTAGAATCTTCCTTATTATAAAAAATTTTGGAATGGAAATTTTGTTTCAAAAAGTATCATTTTAAAAAACCTTCTTATTATTATTCTCAATTTTAATTATTTTTTTGTTTATACAATTTATACCCTTTAAACTCACAAATTTTAAAGCATTTCATATTTTTTAAACACTTTTAATGTTTTATAGAAAATCTATTTTATTAAAAAAATATCTTTAGAAATAACATTAATTAAAAAGATATCTTTCTTAATTTATTAAAAACCATATTGATCCAAAAAGAAAATAAATAATATTATTAATAACTATTGTAGTTATTTAATAGCAGAGAAGCGGGAAAATCTGATGAGGATGAATGTGATTTGTTATGTTTTCCAATAATTAATTTTTTATTAAAGTAAGAAAATTGCTTATAATATCTTTGCAACAACGATATACTTTTACAAGCACTTACACTAGACTTTGGCTTGCGCTATTAAGACATTGAAATATTCATTTTTCTTGGGCCTATGGGGCTTGGGCCATCCACAAAACTTATCGTGATGATTGTATGTTAATCTATAACTTGACTTCTAATAAAGTAAGGTTTTTTTGCCACTTGTCATTCTTTCAACCCGTATTTTTCTCACATGTTATTTTTTAGACTTCTAAAATCAATTTTTCCTCCAAAAGAGTATTATAGTAATTTAAATACTCATATAAATTTCTCTCTCTCTTATTAAAAATGTTATTAATTGCTATGTTTCTTTCTCTTATCTACTTTTGAAAAAATTAAACTACTTTTATAGAATAGATTTTATGAAATAAATTAGAATTCACATCTTTTAATCAAAGATCTAAATAACAAGAAACTAAAATTTTATATAATATGAAAATTTCTAAGACGCTAAACATTTTTAAATAAAATATTTTAAGTCATTGTGTTTTAAAAAATTATAAACAAGTGAAATATTTTAAAACAATCTTATTAAAACAACAAGAATAGTTACAAACAAGATTTTTTAAAAAAACTATATTTTTATAAAAAAATATTTGTATAATAAATCTTAAAACAAATGTTTAAAAATGAAACTTTTTACATAAGAGAGTTAAAAATGGTATAATTTTTTTATTTCTTGAACTAAAGTATATATAACTTTAATTATATTTTATATTAAAATATTATACTTAAAGTAGCTAGTTATACGTAATTAACATCATATTTTATCTTCACACATGATTTTATAATGCATAAGTTTTTATTAATAATAATTTAATATTTTGTTTATTCAATCTGTGTATCACACGTAGACTAACCTAGTAATATATAATGATATGTTTGTAAGTTTTTGTCATATAGAGAAAACATAATAGAACATGAAGTTGATAACATGTGATCCATATTAAAATATTATGTGATCTATATCATACTAGCCTAACCACTTGTGTGTTACAAAGCTTGAAAAAGATATTTAAAATATAGTAAATTACACGCATGGTCTTTATGTTTTGTAAAAACTTTGGGTTTAGTGCTTAAAAAAATTATGAACATGATCCCTAACATTTCATTTTTTTTTCATCTACGGTCCCAATTTGTTAGTCAACAATTAATAAATGTTAAAAATTATAAAAATAATATTTTATTCGCATCAACCATCTATTTAACTTACCATTTAAACTATAGTATTACTTTTATTAAGGAAAGCTTTATATTCTTGTTTTTTTCAATTTTTTATTTATTAATATTACATTATTAATATTTTTATTATATAATAAAATATATTTAACATGAATACTTTTTAATAGCATATTTTATTAAATGTTTGATTTTAAACGTGTTAAACTATCCGTTTTCTAAACATTGTTCTTAAAATTGTTTGATATTCTAAATATTTTTATAAAACTATTTGGTTTTCTAAAGTTTTTTCTTAAACCATTTATTTTTTAAAGCATCTCTAAAAACCAATCACTTCTTTATACATATTTTTCGAAAATTATTCATTACCAAATGACATTTTTAATAATTTTTAAAATGTTCAATAAACAAATAATTTTAAAAACAATATCTAGAAAATGAATAAAATGTACATTTAAAAAAACCGAATGGTTTTAAGAAAGACTATAATGCTTTTAAAAAGTACCTTGAAAAATGAAAAAGTTTTAAGAGAGACATTTTAGAAAATAAAAAGTTTTGGAGAAACATTAAAAAACCTAAACATTCTAAAAATGACATATTTAAAAATATTTTTATTTAAATAAAATTAAATTACATAAATTATCTTTTATAGGTAAAATAATAATTTTAAAAAATTAACATTACTAACCGAACGAACAAAATAAGAACCATTGATGAAAGATAAATATAACATTAGGAACTATGTTTGAAATTTTAAAAATTTAATGATCAAATTAAATATTTTGACCAAACTACGAGATCCATCTATGTAATTTACTTTTTAAAGTAAATAGAAATATAGATTATTAGTTACCATTCAAAAGTCTATAATATATACGAGAAGTACGATTAAATAAATATGTATATATGTAAATTAAATGAAAGAATAAATACGTAAAAATAATATTAGAGTTTATAAATATTAAAATCTTTTTTGTATATAGATCTTTAACCAAATTCAGTGGTAACTTCTCAAACTTAAAAGTTTATCTTTTTAGAATATTCTTTTGTATTGTAGTGTCTCGTAATTAAAAATTGAAAAAAAAATTAAAATATATAGCACATATGTTTTATAAGACAAGTATTAGAAGAATAAGATAAAAATTCAATTATTTGAACAATATCTCCTCCTCGACCACAATAAACTCAATAAAGTAAGTTTTTACAAAATTATTTTACATTGGTTGTCTTTATAAACGAATCATAGCATTATATGTTAAGATCCTTTAAAAAAACTAATTCTAATACTAATGAGGTCCTATTGAGCAAGGTAACTTGATGGTTCATCAATAATATATAAACCAAATGAACAAAGTGAAAGTTTGTTGTAGGACAAAAAAATACAGTATTAAAGTTTATCGTAAAAACTTGTTTTTTTTAAATCCAAGTGTACATAATTTTGTAATTGAATATAATACGAAATGAATTGAAAATAATGATTGTGTGAATAACTGAGAAATAGAAGAAGTTCTTCATGCAGAATACTTGAACACTTTGATCATAAGAGAAATTATTTCGTATAAAAAATAATAGTATTATGTTATCTTTGATAGTGTAAGAACAATAAATAGAAATAACTTGTGGTATATGTATAATAAAATATTGATATTATACTATATAATGCAGACAAATATTATATGATATTGTTAAAATATTTAAGACTTTCAAAATTTAAAATTATTAACCCAAAATACTCGGATCGTTTGTTTTCATTAAAATTAAAATTTCTGAACTATATATACTCTATTTGAATATTGAAATTGTTAGTTTTAAATTTCAAATTTTAACTAATGTAGTTTGTTATTTTTTAAATAAAATCTTGATTTAAATTGCAGATTGAGTTTGAATTTTAAAGTTTTTTAAAATTTTGTTTTAGTAATTAAATTTTAGAATCTTATTTAATTAGACAATAAATACTATTTAAATGTTTTCTTTTAAAACCATATTGCTAATAAAAATTATATGACAATTGTGTGTTGCGTAGATGTCATGTGACATTTAGTTTAAATTTAAAGTTGATATATAGTTATTACTAAATAGAAATAATCAATATAAAATTTAGGTTTTTACCAAAAGTGATCAATAGTAAATTAGGAAAATTGAAATAAGATTATACTAAATTTAAGAAAAATAATTACATATCAATTTTAAATTATTACTTTAACTAAAAATCATCATTATTATTAGACAAAAAATAACCAATACTAATTTAGAAAAATTAAAATAACATTGATACTAAATTTAGAAAAATAACTAAATACAATTTTAATTTTGAATTTAAATTATATCCTTAATTATTATCCTAGCCGTTACTTAAACAGGAAGCTGACACGTGATTTTTATATTTTGAAAATCATGTCATGTGATAATATAGTAGCTAAAATCAAACTATATCGCAAAACATTCTTTCATTTATTATATATTGAGATTATATATATTAACTTATTTAGAAGTGTTGGTGGGTTCCTCTAATAACATGCTACTAATGTTTTTAGAACTGGATCGGACGTCGAATCGAACGTCTTACTGGTTTGCTGGTCAGATCGGTTGGAACGGATTTAACTATAGTTTAATGATATTTATATATGTAGTTAAATATAAGTAATTTATATATGATTTATATATATATATTTTTTATAGTTGTATATAAAACTTAACTATATTTATACATCCAACACACTAATTTATGGTTTAACACCCCGTTTTTACCCATTAAAATAAAAAGTAATAATTCAAAAACCAGTCCGAATTGGTCCGGTTTCCCGGTCCGACCACCGGTTCGGGAAGAACCAGCCGGTTCGACCCCTCAAAAACGATTCGTAGCTAACCAAACCGATCCCCGGTCGGACCGGCCGATCCGATCCGATCGTGAAAACACTGCATGCCACGTGACACGATGTAATTGTTTAAAACTTTTCCCTTTTTTATTGTTTCAGACATTGTTAAACATATGTTTTGGTTAGATGGTTGTCTTCTGCTGGCGTTGGCTCTCTTTGCACAACCACCCAGGTCGAACCTAAGGCTGTCAAATTAATTTTTATTTTTTTAAAAACTTTATGCCCATTTTAGTTACATCATATGTTAATTTTTGCCATGTGAAGTTAACAATGAGTCTTTGGTATCTTGTTTGAGCACGATCTTATTGTGTGAGACTACTTATTTGTTGGTTTTGTTTTATTTTTACAGATTTTTTAGTTAAATATATATGAAATGACAAAATCACCCTTCATAATTAAAAATAATAACCTTTTTCTTAATATATAAATGACAACTCATCATTTTTTTTCTTATAACCTCGTCTCTATCTATCCTCTCAAATTATAACACCATGGCACCACCATCACCTTTCCCCTTTGGCAGCCAAGGTGTTGGTGAAAATGAGCGGGAGATGAAAACGACGACAAAGGGTTAACTATTGAACCACACCCATTGAATTCTTTTAACCATGGTGGTTCTCACGTGAGACTAGGGTGTTAGAATTTTAGACATGATGATGGTGATGCCTGAAGGAGTGGTTGTATGGTGATGGTGTTGGTGATAGATTAGTGTGGGGGTGGTGGGGATGGCATGGTGGAGGCTTAGGGAACATGATGTGGTTGACGATTGTGATCTATGGTGACGATGGTGGAGGTGAGGGTGTGGCGGTGATGTGTTGTTAGGTGAGAAAAATATAATACTAATAATGCAAGAGTATATTTGTCATTTTATAAACTTAATGTATAAATCTACCGGTCATCTACTTCAAGACTCATAAGTGTTATGATTTGACAAATAATTAAAACCAATGATGTATTTTTTAATAGCTAAAACCAATCTTACAATATAAACATAACACAACAACCAATTATGTAATTAACTCTATTATATTTATTGAAAATCCATCACAATTTATACATATATGCTCGTTATAATAAGTTTTTAACCATCTCACGTGACCTCATATCTTTACATATATTTCACTATACATATTATGAATATTTTACAATTTAATTTAGATAAATATAATACTCTTTCATACTTATATTATATAATAATTAGATTATTAATAATAAAATAAGAGAAGTTAGATTATATGCAGTGGTATTAACTAATATTTATGTTAAAATGATATGTAGACATCATAGACAAAAAACACTTAACTAAAAATTTGATTAAAGTGCAGTGAAATTAAGTAAGGCCAATCATTAACCACACCCCTTCTAAAAAGATCGATCAAGGGTTTATCTTTCACGTCCGTTAAGGGCTTGGTGATGCTCTCTTTGGCATCTTCTTTTCCCACCGTGTAGTGGCTTTTGGTGTCACAACTGTTTCCAAGTAATCTTTGATGACGTTCTATTTGAAAACCACTACGGCCAGTCTTAGAAATTATAAAATTTAACGATATCTATAAAAATACAAATAAATGAGTGGTGCTACCTTAAAATTTTTATGTCACCTAAAATTTTTGAATAATGATATTGCTATTATCCTAAATTTACGTGAACCCATGAATGACAAATATATTAAACTAGTATTAAATGTTGTATAAAACTTTATGTTAGCAAAAACTTGAAATATATTAAAAAAACCTGTTATACATTCATGTATCCAATTTGTGATAGAGTTGAAATGTTTCACTTCGCTTAATTTATCAACTTATATTTCATATGTTCAAAAAGTCTTTCCGTAAAAGAACAAGATTATTTTTCACGTCACATCAATATTAACCTCGTTATATAATTCCTTAAAGATCAAATATTCTAATTACAAACATGACTTTTGTTGATGTTCTTTCCGATAAGAGTTGGTATAAATCTTGTAATTTCTCAAACATGTTTTGAGTCTCAAATAGGTTTGGTTTTAGTGTAAGGAAGTTAAAATCAGGGTAGTTTAAACCGTTCACCGTTCGATGTTTGTTCAAAATTTGTTCGAAAAATACAAGTTCGATGGTTTTTGATCAGTTGTAAACGAGTTAATCGACTCGAATCGGTTTGTAAATGAGCCAACACAAGCAAAAGTTCGTCCGGTTCGACTCGAATTAATATATATATATATATATTATATATATATATATATATATATATATATATATATATATTATATATATATATATATAGTTTATACATAGCACTCTAGTAGATTTGATTAATTATATACAAATACATATGATCAATTAATTCAATAAAAAATTCTACATTAAACATATAAGCGAAATCCTAAGATGTTAAAAGATAATTTTTGTCAACCATCTCCCGCTCTCACCGTCATCGTTCTCCGCAATATGCTCCTCACCTTATCTGCTACAGCCTTAGCCTCATCGTCAGCCATAACGTATTCACATCCATGAAAATATTATGTAATGAGATGTGGTTGATTTTTAAGGAATTATATCTTATTCGCTACATTATAAATCGTATTGCACACAAGATAGTTGGGTTATATAAATTGTTCGCCGCTCGTTTGCACTTGCTTGACGCTTGCTCGCAAATTTAACGGTCGAAAAATGATCATACGATTTTTCGCTTGATTTTAAACGAGCCGATAGGCTCAGTTCGGTTTGGAAACAAACCAAATACGAGCAAATGTTTGTTCGGTTCGACTCGTGAACTAACCCTAGTTTAAACTAGGTTTTTATTCAAATTGGTTTTGGTTTCAAAGAAGTAAAGGTAGACTTCTTTATCACATAGGAAAGTTCCTTGATTTTTGAAGACTATAACCTCCCCCAAAAAATGAACCCCATGGGTTTCTTTTGCGACCCGACTTCGGTGTGAAAGTATATTATAAGTTAAGCGAAATCTTCCTATTTTAATAAAAAATATCTTAAAATAACACGTGTCGATACCACAATTATCATCACTAAAATTTTCTCACATTTCTCTCATATTAAATAAATTACCTTAATTACTAATAATATTATTTAATATTTATTTAAATCTAATAAATTAAGAAAGAGATCTATATAAAATGTTATTTTTAAATAAATAATTTATTTTATAGAATAATAATTTTTTAAAGCGTAATATTTTTTAAAAATATGAAAAATTTTAAAATTAGTATTGTTAAAAAGTCAATTTTTTAAAACAAAAAATAAATAAATTTGAAGTTAATATCACAGTTTTATTACTTATAATAATGATCATTTTTAATACATAAAATTAGTCATATCATATCTTATATATTATTTTATAATTAATAAATTTTATTATATAAAATTTTTATTTATTCAACCGTATAACACACAAGTTTACTAAAACTAGTAATGTATATATGAATATTCGTTTACCATAATAATGCCCTAGATTCCATGACACTTTGTGATTGTTAATTTTCAAAGAAAAGTGTTGGTTCGGTAAATCTCAATATCCAAACCTCTAGACTCGTCCACCTTTTGCTACTTTCCAAACCAGTGTGTCGGTCCAATATACGTCAATTTCTAGATCGATGAACACCCTAATCCACTTATCGACTTTAATTAAACGGGCAGTCTTCGAGCATTACCCTTTCAGTTCAAGTGGAAAAATAAGCAATACCTAGTTTTCACTGTTTATTTATATTTTAACCGGTTCTTATACGAGTATGATAAGTCACGTGATTCACTAGTTCCTCCCCTTGACTCTAACAATCTCCTGACGTCGTCACATATTCTCACACCAAACACCCACCTACAATGCTATAAACTCACTCTCATCTCCATTTTATTCAATTCAACACACACACACATAATGGGATCCGATTCAGAACCCGACCCGTACCCACTACCCAAGCTCCGACTCTTATCCGAACCCTCCGGTGCTTCAACGCCGCCGCTGCACACCACCGCCACCGTGCCGTTCCGGTGGGAAGAACACCCCGGAAAACCACGACCCTGTACGGACATCATCATCTCAACCACCACCACCACCAGATCTCTTGAGCTTCCACCGAGGCTAACAATGGTGGAATCGAACAAAATTACCAAAACATCCTCGCCGACGACCGTGCTCGACGGGCCCACCGGCAGATTGCTGTCGTCGTCGTTTAGGTTTGAGAAGGAGCGACGTCGTAAGGGGCGGATGCAGGGGTCGTTTGACAGCAGTGGGAGCGGTGGGTGGAGTCCGAATGATGAGGGCTCCGGCGGAGGGCCGCCGGAGGTGGTGGCGGAGAGGGGAATTGAGCGGCGGAGTGGTGGTGTGGGTTGCCGGAGGTTTGGGTCGTTTAGGGTGGGAGGTGGTGGTGGTCGGAGAGATAAGGGCGGCGTGGTGGTGTCGCCGTCGCCGGAGACTGTTTTTTCCGGCGAGAACGATGGGGGGACGATAAAGAGGAATAATAGTCTTTCGAAAGTCACAAGGGCTCACTTTTGGGTAAGAATTGATATTTTTTTACTTTTTATGCTTTAGGTACAATCAGTCATGCATGGTGTACAGCATGTTTGTTTATAACAAACATTTATAAGATTTAAATTCACAACCTTAAACTGTCATTTACATCATGTTGTAAATGGTGTTTCGCTAGTTAAATATTGTTTACAGTGTTTAAAAACGAAACGACAGTTTATCGCATGTAAACGGTAGTTTAGGGTGAGACTAGTGTATGAAATTGATGTCGCTTACATTTATTTTGGGTTAGATAACAGATGAGGCTTTATTTTCTCTAAGCCAAAACTATACCGACATCACTAACACACAAATAGTATGATCTCATACGGGTCATATGAGATAGTTTAAGCCGTATGACCTAAAGGTTTAATAATGTTGTTCCGGGTGTATGACGTGTTATGGTTACACATTATACAAGATGCTTACGATATGTTACACAGTATGTATAAATTTATTGAAGTTGATAGATGTAACAAATGTGGTTTAGGTACTCTTTTGTCACTAAAAAGACAACACTATGATCTTGATAAAAGTAGTTAATAATAAACAAATAGATAAATAGGAGCGTGTAATATTAACTACCGAAAACAACAAGAACCCGCCGAAAGGAGCAATTGTTAACAAAAAGTGTTAATGCATGATTAATAAGTTTAAATTCAAATTAAGCATAAAAGCATTAAAAATCAAAAAGTATGATTTAGTCAAAATTATATCAAGAAAATAATGTACAAGGGCCCACTTAAAGTGGTGCAAAGGCAGGTGGGGCCTATTTATATAGCAGCATACGTCAATCATGTTTTCATAATTCATTACAAGCTGCCAGCAAGTTACAAAATTTTCATATTTGGTCCTTCGAATATACATGTACTTACATATTGCTCCATATTCTTTTTAATTAGTTTCTTATTTTGTGTAGGCAACGATCTATGAAGGTTTTAAGCATGTAGTTCCATGGAGGAAGAAATCCAAGAAAGAAAGCTTCACTCTTTGAATTGCTTTGGTTCACGATCGCGTATTAACCGATGTTTGTATTGGATTGTGACTCGTCTGTTTGCGTATAGTTATTATCGTCATCGTCTATATTTGTGAAATTCGTATTGTGGTTGTCGTTTTTCAATTTAATTTCCATGTTATGCGAATAAACACTGCGAACAATGGAGAAGATGGTGCATTTTCTTGTCACAATCATATAGTTTTCTGATTGTTATATTTTATATATTATAATATAAAAGGAGAAAGTATAAATGAATAATTAACTTATTTTTTTGTTTCTACTTTGAGTTAAAAGTTGAATAAATATATATATTTGACATGGATTAAATTTAAAGAAAAGGTATTAATGGCGACCAATGGAGATGCTGTTATATTTCCAAATTCTTCAAATGCATTAAATTTTGAATACTAGATAAAGGTTATATCACCCTTAGTAGAAATGAAGCAAATATACTACTAAATAAATGCTTAGTGATCTCGAGTTCAATCCTCATGCATTAGATATTAAGTAATAAAATTATATATATTATCAAACAATAAAATTTTAATTAATAACAATCGAGCAAAAGTACAACTAAACAAAAACAATAGTGGACCTATTGCACAACAATTGTTTAAGTATTAAAGGTCATCTTATCCCAAATTAAAGGTTATATCATGCAATCATGCATAGTAATTTACTATTTTACCCGAGTTGTCATTAAATCCTAGTATATTAACTATAATACTTTATCTGCTAAATATTATCTATTTATATAAAAAAATACATATATAGTATTTGTTACTAATAGTTTTAAGTTCAAGTATTCTAACTAAATCAAATACTCTATCAATGTATGATAATTTTGTATAAAACTTATAAACTTATAGGGTTGATAATTAGACTATCAGGTAATCTTCCTCATGACTAGGCGTGACGACCCCTTACAAGATGGAAACACAATTATAGGATCGAAGTTTACGAAGAACAACAAAGAACTGTGGCATAGAAGCTTACGTGGAACCTGTGGGGTTGCGGAACACCACACCCTACGATGTCACTACCGGACGAGTAACATGTGAGAACACCATAGACCCATGGCCTTAGGGTTAGTATTTTCTGAACAATAATTCATAGTTTTTTTAAATAAACACACCATAATATACATCATACAATATTTAAAACATCAACATATTGATTGTATAACACATCACGTAACCACCAGAATGTGTCATTACTTATTAGGAACAACTTCGGAGTTATTTACTTAAATTTAGGTAATAATAAACCTGACGTGAATTTATAAACTAATGATAAGAGTTAAATACATTTTAAAAAATATTTCAAATGCAAACCGATTAGAGTCATCTAGGAACCCTAAGACTACTCCATATTTCAATTTGATGGGTCGCTCACCACTTTGTACTAAAAAAACATAAACTATATTGATTTTGTAACCAATCATCTCAACCGGATCGCACCCACAACCAAGGGTTGTGAAACTGTTTTTCATAAATTTTGACACATGGCATTTTTCAATTGGTTCATTACATATTTTTCAAACTTAAAATAAAAATAATCTAATATTATCCCATCCACAAAAATATGAAAAAAATTACTAAAATTTATTAACTTTCTTTTATAAATATAATATAATATCAATAAAAGTTGGGTTGGAGCGGACCGTAAATGTGAATGAAATATTAGGTTTGGTAGGGTGGTGATCTAAAACAAGATATTACTATTAAAAAATGTAATAAAAAATAAATGGAGAATTGCAGAATCCAACAAGAATGGAAAAAGGTGACGTCGGTACCACACCTCTCCAAATCAAATCATTGCAAAATCATACCAAAACAACAAACAACTCCACAAATCCACATCAAATCAATTTATTCACATGACATCAGAGCCAACGGTTATATCACACCACGCTTGTGGGGTGAAATCGTGCGACAAGATTGATCAAATAGCGAATTGGTTTGGCAGCAGAGTCGCATCCGCCTTCTTCGCATCCCTCGAAAGATGTTCTTGCATCAACCTCACCACCTCCCATGATGATCTTGATGACGATGATCGACCCCTTATGCTCACAAAACCTGCAATGTTCGTTGATGAATCCCCCAATGTCTCTCCTAGATAACCTCAAACCTTTGTAGATTTCGAAAGAAATGTTACAAATTCGTTTGAATTCGCATGTTCTTGCTTTAGAATGTCAAATGTGTTGTTCTTTTGATATATCTTGTATATACCTCAATTTTATCAAATTTGTTATGAGGTTGTTTTGAGTCAAACAAAAAGGTGTGATTTTGAAGATTCATGGGTACAATGGTTTGAATTTAATTTATTTACTGAGGGTTCTTCAATGGGATTTTTGAAAATGATAGAAATATTGACGAAGTTTCTTGTTTTTTCCCTAACAGTTATGTTTTGAGGGATATTTAGATGAAATTGTGAGTTTAAGCATCATAATCCTCTATGAATTGCTCTCTGTTTGCTTTAATTGAAAGAAACTTATGTGGGATGGCTTTGATTTGTTCATTGAGGTTTGAAGATCATGGTTTCTTTGAAGATATTGCATTTGAGTTAATGGGAACATTGAGCTAGGACTTACACACTGGTTACCAAAAGATATCAAGATTTTCTTGATGCTAAAAGGCATTCTTCTTGATAGTCTTGATGGTGATGCTAATGAGAACTAATCATTATGTTATTGTTCCTTTGATTATTATAGTTTTTGAATTGGCGCAATCAATTCTCCATTTGGTGAATCATGCTTCCTCTTGCGATAGTAAGACTAGAGGGATGACGGTTGACTGTTAACACTTGAGAGTTTTGAGCTTCACAGGTTGAATTGGTGAATTTGAATATAACTCATAATTATTAATATCAGAAATATCAACTATCAGCTAGATACATTTAAGATCATATTGTTTTTATGTCATGTTTCGATCGTGTCAAGATTTGCTGCACCCGAATGAAATGAGGGTAGGTAGTTAGAAGTAATGAGTACATTTGACATCAAAAGTTAAGCTTTCATCGCATACATGGGAGTTGGGATAGTCGATTCATAGTCATGCTATGGTTTGATGGTGAGGGGGTCAGTTTGTGATTAACAATGTCTTAAGTATGAAAAAAGATTAGATTATGAACACATGGGTATTTATGAACAATTATAACTTACATTTTAACATATTTAAGTTCATCGAAAAAATCATATTATAATTGGTCGTGTATGCACCAACATATATTGTTAGCGCTAATTGCTCCTTGCTAAGGTCAAAACATACATACGTTTTTAACATATCATAAGGAGAGAATGTATGAATATCAATAATATGTTAGAGCTAATGATGACAAGGCATGAACCCCTATGAAGGTTTGCTTGATTAAACATTGGATACGAAATTACGAACGCCACCCACGTACAAAATTGATTTAGGTGCCTCGATATATGTGTGTTTACAAGAGTATGTTTAGTGGACTATCTCATAATATATATCCGTTATACAACAATTATTGGTTATAGTGACATTCTATCTATACTCATTTAACTAAACGATTGTTAATAAAATAGTTGAGTCAAATTGAATGCGTTTTCATTCAATAGCATAAATTCAAGTTACTATGCATTTTAACGTAATTTAATTTGACACGAATCAAATCTATTATAATTTATTTGACGCATAAATTGAAATTTGTCACCTAACTATTTTAAACAACAATATATGATAACACACGAGAGAAAAACTTATAGTGTCGCTTTCACATGCGTTTAAACCTGCAGTTTGCTTCATCTTGATATAAGACTAGTAAAAACGCAATTATTGGATATTCAACACCATTGGTGAGTCAACTCACCACACCATTTGTCTTCTTCTTCAACGCATCTTCTTGTTGTCTCCCGTTTATCTTCTTCCTTTCAATCCTCAGGTAACTTCTCGATTTCTTTTGTTCCGATTGAATTGATGCTTTTGTTGTTATGTGTTTATGACGATCGTAACGTATATATATTCGATTTTGAGGATGAATCGACACTCAATCGCTGATTATATGTCCTATTTGGTTTGACATGCAATACAGATATGTTTCAGATTCTGCGTCTTATTAACTAGAATTAGGATTTAAGATTCGGATATGTTTCGATTAGAACTTTTACTGTGTTAATGATTATACGTGTGAATTTGGAATCGAGGGACTATGTATTGATAATGTTATTGTTATAGCTAGGTGTTCGTTGCTAGTTTGCTTGATTTTGACCTAGAATATAGATTCAAAAATTGTTAAACTGGGAGCAATGATTCAGATATTGATCAGTTTTGGGGCAGATTAATGGTAAAATGCTTTGTAAATCACATTCACAAAAGAGTTTTTGATGCTTATGGTTTTAGGTTCTACGGGAGTCCAAAGAGTTAATTACAGACATTTTATTATTAAAAGTCTTCTTGCAATTACTTTGACTGATTCCATACCGGCCATCTTGGTAGCCAATTGGAAAAACAGAATTAAAGAACCTACCCATTAAAATACAATTCATAGCAGAGCAATTGGTAGGGTATGATTGAAAAAATAGAAAGAAAAAAACAGAAAGTTGCTAAACAAAACATCAATGAATATTGCACAGAGCATGGCCGCCCCTCTGTCAACCAAATCGTATCGATCTGGAGCTCTGTCAGCGATTCACACAGGTACAAATCTGGATCTTTTTGCCCTACTTTGACACGGGGCTCTTCTTTGTTTCCTGGATTAACACAAATTTTGTGTTTTTGCAGCCTCCTCTCAAGCTGGACAAACTAATCCTGCTAATTTGGTATAGCTTACTGCACACACTTCTTTATGTTCTAGATGTATTTAAAATAATAAACCTGAATTTCTCTACAAATTTATGCAGACCATTGAGACAACCAAAGAACAAATCCAAAAACTGTTCAACAACGTAGAACTTTCGGTTTCTTCGTATGACACAGCCTGGGTAGCCATGGTCCCTTCTCCAAGCTCACCCAAAACCCCTTGTTTTCCTGAGTGTCTCAATTGGTTGATTAATAATCAGCTTAATGATGGCTCATGGGGTCTTGTTAATCACAATCATAATCACCTGTTAATTAAAGATTCTCTTTCTTCAACATTAGCATGTGTTGTTGCATTAAAACGATGGAATGTTGGGGAAGACCAAATTAATAAAGGTATGTGTCTTTCTGGCACTCTATTGCTCACTGTCTGTTAAGTGTTATTGTTCTCCACATAATTAGCAACTCTTGTTGCAGGTCTTCGTTTTATTGAGTCAAATTTTGCCTCCGCTACTGACAAAAGTCAACCATCTCCCTTTGGTTTTGACATCATATATCCAAGTATGCTTGAGTATGCGAATCACTTGAACATAAACATCATTTCAAAACATACAAATTATAGTTTGATGCTACGGGAGAGAGAATTGGAGCTAAAAAGGTATGACTTTTCTGATTACGTGAGTTTATATTGCAAAACAAACAATTTTCATTCTATATGTTTATCATTATCATATAGATGTCATTCAAATGAGATGGATGCATACTTGGCATATATTTCAGAAGGACTCGGTAATTTATATGATTGGAACATGGTGAAGAAGTTTCAGATGAAAAATGGTTCTGTTTTCAACTCACCATCAGCAACAGCAGCTGGTTTTATTAATTATCAAGATGCTGGCTGTTTTAATTATTTAACTTCACTTTTGGACAAGTTTGGTAACGCAGGTACTGGTTTCATATATAATTATTCATCTGTATCCTATGCAGAAATCCTACATTGTGTTAAACAAGTTTAGTGGTGAATCTCAGTCCCTACAGTTTACCCTCTTGATTTATATATCCGGCTTTCCATGGTTGACACGCTTGAAAGATTAGGAATCGCACGCCATTTCAGCATGGAAATTAAAAATGTTTTAGATGAAACATACAGGTAATTAAGAATAATCATTTTTATCTAATCAAAACATCTGAAAGCATTAATGCAAATCATTTGGTCAAATTTAGATGTTGGGTGGAGAGGGATGAGCAAATATTCAAGGATGTTGTAACTTGTGCTTTAGCCTTTCGGTTATTAAGGATCAGTGGCTATGAGGTCTCCTCAGGTACATATCTTAAAAACAGAAAACATATGGTAAGTCATTTATTCGGTTTTTCTTATATTTTTGTTTCATCACTTGACATGTGGCATAGACCCATTGGCTGAAATCACTAATGAAGGAGCTTTCAAAGACAAATATGCAGCTCTTGAAGGGTATCATGCATCACAGATTTTATACCAAGAGGAATTATCTTTTGGAGAACAAATTTTGACGTTGGCTGATTTCCTCAGAAGGATAATATCCACTGATTCAAACAGGCTCTCTAATTTTATTCACAAAGAGGTTCTAATTTTGACTCTGACCGACTTGTAATTAAGTCTCCTTTTTATGTCTGATGCAATCAACAAATCTGAATGGTTAATTTAATCAGGTGGATAATGCCCTCAAGTTCCCCTTCAGTACTGGTTTAGAACGCATAAACACTAGACGAAACATAAAGCATTACAATGCCAATGATACAAGAATTTTGAAAACTACATATCAGTGAGTAGATTATTTTAAATTTTAATATTTAAGAATTAAAGCAGTGTGTAATTCTGAATATTTTACTCCTATTAATGCCAGTTCATCAAATATTAGCAATGGGGATTACCTAAGGTTGGCAGTTGAAGATTTTAACACCTGCCAATCTATTTATCGCGAAGAGATAAAAGGTCTTGAAAGGTATGTATCTAAAGTTAACTTTTAATATTTATACTTCGATTAACAAAGAAATGACAACATGGCATCAGGTGGGTGGTAGAGAATAAACTGGACCAGCTCAAGTTTGCCAGGCAAAAGACAGCCTACTGTTATTTCTCTGTTGCTGCAACACTTTCATCTCCTGAATTATCCGATGCGCGTATTTCATGGGCCAAAAATGGCATCCTTACTACAGTAGTTGATGACTTTTTTGATGTTGGTGGTACTATTGATGAATTGACCAACCTGATTCAGTGTGTTGAAAAGTAAAATGTTGATCCAATTTATACTGATTTTCTTTATTATCTAAATTTCTTAAAGTTTTTATTATAATAAACTGCAGATGGAACATAGATGTTGACAATGATTGCTGTTCAGAGCAAGTTCGAATTGTATTTTTAGCATTAAAAAGCGCGATCTCTTGGATCGGAGACAGAGCCTTTAAATGGCAAGCTCGAGACGTAGCAAGCCACGTTATTCAAGTTGTAAGATATTTAATCTCTTCTACTATATAAAAATGATGGTGTTCAGTTATTTATTTGTTTCTATAGTGGTTGGATCTGATGAATAGTATGTTGAGAGAAGCTATATGGACAAGAGATGCTTATGTGCCAACAATAAGCGAATACATGGAGAACGCTTATGTGTCATTCGCATTAGGCCCGATTGTATTGCCTGCTATTTACTTCGTGGGACCCAAACTGTCAGAGGAGATTGTTGAAAGCTCGGAGTATCATTATCTATTTGAGCTAATGAGCACTCAGGGTCGGCTTCTGAATGATATCCATAGCTTCAAGGTATGTGTTTTTAAACTTGGTAAGCTTCTATATATATTATTAAAAAACGACAGAAAGGGGGTACTATATAAACTTCGTGGGTCCCAAATATGGGCACATTCAATACAAACCATTGCAAGTAGAGAACTTCAAGAACCATATAAGCATTAGTACTTAGTGCATTGCAGATCTAGTGTGCGAGAGAAAGAGAGGTGGTTATGTAGTTACATAACCACCATCTGCACCACAATAAATGCAATAAGTCCACGTGTTTATGCGGTTCTCGCAATCCTTTACTCAAAATATGTAGTGTGGCGTCCATGTATATTGATAATGGGTTATGTTACATGTTTATGCAGAGGGAGTTTAAAGAAGGAAAACTGAATGCTGTAGCATTGCATTTGAGTAATGGAAAAAGTGGGGAAGAAGAGGTAATAAAAGAGATGATGTTGATGATAAAGAACAAGAGGAGAGAGATGATGAAATTAGTTCTGGAAGAAAAGGGGAGCATTGTTCCTAGAGCTTGTAAAGATGCATTTTGGAACATGTGTAACGTGTTGAATCTTTTTTACGCATCAGATGATGGGTTCACTGGAGACGCGATTCTTGGTATCGTGAAGGACGTTATTTATGAGCCGTTGGTGCTTGGTAATAGAAGTGAAGAACAAGTGTAGATCATATTTGAAGGATAATATATATAACGTGTTTTCTTTTTCTTTTGGAGAAGGGGGGGGGGGGGGTTGTGTTGTAACAATGTAATAAGTAAATAGCATGCATGAGGTTTTTGGGCGTGTTAGGCTATCATCATCAACTGATTTTGTGACGTTTCTTGAGCAGCGACACTAACACCACGAGCCGCACCATGCCATGTGATGAACCATTGAGTCGCCATCAGTCTCAACCTTTGGTCAAGACTCCATTGACTGATTGCCCCATCATGAGCCATCTTCTCTTCTCACTTTTGTTACAACAAAACGTAACCATAAAATGATAACAACCTTTAGAGATCTAAACAACCATCGGTGCAATTGTGGTCTTGCACCACCATCTGATGCAGGGGTTACTCGATTGAATAAAAAATTAGTTTTAGCTTAGGGCCCTCAATTTCATAATTATACGCTAAATCAGATATCTTTTTTGAATTATTGGAATATAGTTCGGTAATTTTGTCTTATCAACATATAAGAAAGCGTTGTGATAATTCCTTTTTTTGTCATTTATCATCATAATTTCTCTAATATCAGGCTTTCTGGTTTTCATTTAATATTTAGTTTTGACAAGGAGAACATATATATAATCAGTATGTTCAGAAAGATTTTCTTTTAATAATAATAGTTCTTGTAACTAGAGGTGTAAAACCGGTTTTTTTGCCAAACTGGTTTGGTTTTAAACTGGATCGGTTTTTTTAGTGTGGACGAACTGGATTTTTTTAAAACCGGTTCGGTTTCAAATCGGTTTTTCAGCAAGAATCCTCAAACTGCTCAAACCGATTTGGATTGGTTTGAGCGGTGTTTAGTGGCGGGTTACAAACCCGTATACAAACCGCCGGTTTAAGTCGGGTTAGCCAAACCGGTTTTTTTTCGGTTTTTTTTTCAAAACAATTTATTTTACACCTCTACTTGTAACAAGATCATCAAATATACATACAATCATAATAATTTGTTTGGATTGGTTTGCGTTTAATTTTGCTCACAATAATAATTTTGAACATGAAATAACATACAATCAAAATCAAGTGGAAAATAAATGAGAATCAGGGGCGAATCTATGATAATTATGTTAACATAGAATACTGGTTTAGAACGCATAAACACTAGACGAAACATATAGCTTTACAATGCAGATGATATAAGAATTTCTAAAACTACATATTGGTAAGTTTATCATTTCAAATTTGAACATTTAACCTTTTAACAAGTGCATGATTCTTAATATTTACTCTAATCAATGCCAGTTCATCATATATTAGCAATGGAGATTACCTAAGGTTGGCAGTTGAAGATTTTAACACCTGCCAATCTATTCATCGTGAAGAGATAAAAAGTCTTGAAGGGTATGTATCTAAAGTTAGTTTTTTTAGATATTTATACGTCGATTAACAAAGAGATGATGACGTGGCACCAGGTGAGTGGTGGAGAATAAACTGGACCAGCTCAAGTTTGCTAGGCAAAAGACAGCCTGCTTTTATTTCTCTGCTGCTGCAACGCTTTCGTCTCCTGAATCATCCGATGTGCGTATTTCATGGGCCAAAAATGGCATCCATACTGGAGTCGTCGATGACTTTTTTGATGTTGGTGGTACTATTGATGAATTGGCCAATCTGATTCAGTGTGTTGAAAGGTATAAACTTGATCTATATTTATACTTCTTTTCTTTGTTATTTAAATTTCTTAAAGATTCTGTTATTATTATAATCTGCAGATGGAATGTAGATGTTGACAATGATTGCTGTTCAGCGCAAGTTTGAATTGTATTTTCAGCATTAAAGAGCGTGATCTGTTGGATTGGAGACGCAGCTTTTAAATGGCAAGAACGAGACGTAACAAGTCATGTTATTCAAACTGTAAGACATTCAATCTTTTCTAGTTTATAAAGATGATGTTGTTTAGTTATTTATCTGTTTCTGTAGTGGTTGGATGTGATGAATAGCATGTTGAGAGAAGCTATATGGGCAAGCGATGCTTATGTGCCAACAATAAACGAGTACATGGAGAACGCTTATGTGTCATTAGCATTAGGACCGATTGTACTGCCAGCTATATACTTCGTGGGGCCCAAACTGTCGAAGGAGATCATTGAAAGCTCCGAGTATCATTATCATTTCGAGCTAATGAGCACTCAGAGGCGGCTTTTTAACGATATACATAGCTTCAAGGTATTTGTTTTTGAACTTGGTAAACTTCTAATAGTACTAAAACAAAAAAAGGGGGGCGCCATACTAATAGGGATACATTCTATACAAAACCATTATACGTAGAGAACTGCAAGAAACACAAGCATTTGTAAGTATTGCATTCCATATGTAGTTAGTGAGAGAGAGAGAGAGGTGGTTATGTGGTTACATAACCATCATTTGCATCACATTAAATGCAATAGCTATAACTATTTATGTGGTTCTTACAGTTCTCTAGTTAATATCAGTTGTGTAACGTCATATTGAATATGAATGGATCTTGTTACATGTTAATGCAGAGGGAGTTTAAAGAAGGAAAACTAAATGCTGTAGCATTGCATTTGAGTAATGGAAAAAGTGGGGAAGAAGAGGTAGTAAAGGAGATGAAGATGATGATAAAGAACAAGAGGAGAGAGATGATGAAATTAGTTATAGAAGAAAAGGGAAGCATTGTTCCTAGAGCTTGTAAAGATATATTTTGGAACATGTGTAACGTGTTGAATCTCTTTTACGCAAAAGATGACGGGTATACTGGAGACGCGATTCTTGGTATCGTAAAGGACATCATTTATGATCCTTTGGTGCTTACAAATGGAAATGAAGAACAAATGTAAATCATATTTCACCAAGCGCTTAAATATTGTGCCATCTTCCGCACACAGATTAATATCAACAGTCTTGTATATGTATATCAGATTGATATCGATTTAGTGGTGTGTAAACGTATTATCAAATAAGATTTTAAACTTCAAATCAAACATGAACTGAGGGCTCTAGTAAAGACATTGATTTAGTTTAAAGAAGCAGGTGCAGCAAAACCACATGATTATAAAAGAGACCCCACATTGGCATGCACCAGTGGCTTATGATCATTATTAGAAGAAGAATGTTCATTAAAAGCCAACCAAACTCACCTTTTACTTCCCCCTCACTGCAATGTAATAAAGAAACATCTTCATTGCTCTCTATATATCCTTATATAAATATATTATAGGGACACGTTCAGTAGAGAGAAACGACATAAAAAATTGTACATGATTGTTGGTCGGGATCTAGTGTGAGAGAGATATGATTACATGGTTACATAACCGTCTTATGTATCAGAACTAAAAGAATAGATAAACCTGTTTATCTTGTTCTCGTCAATGACCCTCAAGTACATTTGTTAGACGCAGGTTTGTGCAAGTGTTGTGTCAAAGACTCAAACAGAGTTGATTTTGATAGAGTAAACAGCTCCCAACAGCTTATTATTACACATCCATGTAAGAAAATCATGAAAGCTGACAAACATGAAACATCTTCACAAATCCCTTTTCTTCTTCCTACTTTTAACAAAAAAAGTGTCATTTTTATATGAAAATGAAATAATTTCTGCATTTAAAAACCCTTCCTTCATAGCTATTATGTTCTCACTTCCTGCTTTACACAAAATATCAACCCCCTAAGGCCAAAGTGCAAGTAAAATGGTCAACTTGGTATATGCATTCAAAAATGTTCTAATAACCTTATCATATTATTGTGCTCATAACATGGTTCATGTCATGGCGCAATGGCCAAAGGGTGGTTCAACCAGGTTCTATGACTTTAAGGTCCAAATGCTAGAAGTCAACAAGCTTTGTAACACCAGAAGCATTGTAACCGTCAACCAGATGTATCCTGGACCGGTCGTTTACACCCAAGAAGATGACCGAGTTGTTGTTAAACTCACCAACGAGTCACCCTACAATGCCACAATTCATTGGTATGATAGCATTTTCTTTTCAAGTTTTCAACTTTTTATTTCACTATTGCATTTTTTTTCTAAGGAAATCTATTTTGGATTTTTGGAAAATTATCAGGCATGGTGTAAGACAGATATTATCATGCTGGTCGGACGGTCCTTCGTACATTACTCAGTGCCCGGTTCAACCTGGTCAAACGTTCACTTACGAGTTTACTTTGGTCAAACAAAAAGGAACCCTTTTCTGGCATGCCCATTTTTCATGGCTTAGAGCTACTGTTTATGGTGCCCTTATCATCTACCCGAAAACAGGGGTTCCCTACCCTTTTAAACACCCTTATGAAGAGCACGTCTTAATCTTAGGTCAGTCGGTTTTTCATTTCATTTAAATAATAGAAGTTTAATAAAGAGTATTAAGGTAGCACTACTTCAAAGTTTTAAATTTGTTCTTGTAGGGGAGTATTGGCAACAAGACCTTGTAAAGCTTGAAAAAACAGTTATGGCTAGCGGTAAAGGCGGTCCAATAGCAGACGCTTATACCATTAACGGTCATCCGGGCCCTAACTACAACTGCTCTGCAAATGGTAAGTATACCTCAATGAAAAAATTTAAGGGTGATTATTTAATTTGTTTCTGATTATTTTGAAGATATAAGCAATTTTAATAAGCAATCCTAAACAATAGTGGTTATTTATATTCTTTTTCAGATGTGTACAAGATTGATGTTCTACCTGGAAAAACCTACATGTTAAGGCTAATTGGCGCGCTTTTAAACATGGAAAGCTTCTTTTCAATTGCTAACCACAAACTAACAATAGTTGAAGCCGATGGGGAGTACACAAAACCGTTCACTACTGACCGAGTCATGCTCGGGCCTGGTCAAACCCTTAACGTCCTAGTCACGGCCGATCAAAAGATAGGAAGATACTCTATGGCTATGGGTCCATACATGTCAGCCCAAAATGTTGCATTTCAAAACATAACATCAATTGCATACTTTCAATATATAGGTGCTACACAAAATAGTGTGGCTCTACCAGCTTCTTTACTACCTAGGTTTAATGATAATCTAGCGGTTAAGACCGTTATGGATGGGTTAAAAAGCCTTGAAATTGGTAATGTCCCGAAAGACATAGACACGAGTCTTTTCTTTACTATAGGTATTAATGTTAACAAGTGTGTTTCAAAAACACCAAAACAGAACTGTCAAGGTGTTAATGGTGGTGTGATGGCAGCTTCAATGAATAACAATAGTTTCATTAGTCCTAATATTCCGATACTGCAAGCTTATTATGACCATATTAATGGTCATTTCACAGAGGATTTCCCGGGGTCTCCACTTAAGTTTTATGATTTTGTCAACGGTGCACCTAATTCAGCTCCTAATAACACAGGGTCCACATATGGGACTAGGACCAAAGTTCTTGACTACGGGAGTCGGGTTCAACTCATATTACAGGACACCGGGACCGTGACAACTGAAAACCACCCTATTCATCTTCATGGGTATAGTTTTTATGTGGTGGGTTATGGTAGTGGGAATTACAACCCGCAAACTGCAAGATTTAACTTGGTGGACCCACCTTATATGAACACAATCGGTGTGCCCGTTGGTGGATGGGCTGCAATCAGATTCGTTGCTGATAATCCAGGTATGTTTAGTAGTTCAAAACTTCAAACATATAATCAAACTATGGGTACTTATGATAATGTTTAATTTGAAATGTTTCAGGGGTTTGGCTTATGCATTGTCACCTAGAGATACATTTGGCTTGGGGATTGTCGGTAGCACTGATAGTGAAGAACGGGCAAGGGCCAATGGAAACTCTTCCTCAACCACCACCAGATATGCCACGTTGTTAATTAGGTGTTTTGGATCACATAGGTGCCGATACAATTGGACGGTTGTGATTTTTTTCAAGTAAAAGAGTCCTTTAACCAAGTGTGCATTGAGTATGATTTCAATCTCTTAGAACCAGTGTGTGTAGAAACACATGTTTCAGTGAACTAAATTTGAAAGTTTTGACAGATAATGAATTGGATTAAAGAAATCAGATTATATCATAGGGACAGTTGATAAGTTAATGTTGACAAATAACATCAAACAAAAATAACTAAATCAATGTTTCTTGTAGTAAACGATGGATCAGCTAACCGTATAAACTTAAAGATCACGGGTTGACTTTTTCTGAATTCCAAGAAATCTCTTCATGAGCAATCTTCCTTGAGAAGCTTATCCTCTCATTACTCTTCAAATTCAAGTAATCAACCTGTGAACATGCAAATAACAGGAGATTTAATAAAACAGTGGATATTGAACAAGAATGAAACTTGAACAGGTGGACCTTATCAGGATCTAGAACCAGCAAGCAAAAGGCTGCAACAGGACCAGCCGCAGGGTCCAGCGAGCTTGGAACCTGGGCTGGTTGGTCACCCAGAGAGGGCAGCCCTGGGTTCGGTCCGAGGTACTGGAGCCTTGACTTTGGTGAACTATCAAACCAAGCTTTCTCTCTTTGCTGCATTATAAATTCCAAAGATCATCAAGAACACACATATCTGCGAAACTTTTGTAAAAAAATGTTTAGAATACAAGTCCCACTAGTTGAAAATTTACAAATTTAAAGATTGTTGGACGAAAATCCATCGAGAAACAGAGCTCTCTAGCTTTTGAATTTGATAATCACATGTATCCTTAATCATTAAGTGTTAACAATGAGAATTTTTTTTAATTTAAACGAAATTCAAGATAAATTAGTGATGTTGAACCATATAAACAATAAAATTAGCGCTACCTGAAGCTTCATGGAATCAGTGTTGGATCCATCAATGACATCAACAGCACCATTTATTCGAAATTGTTCCCACGAATCCGTAAAATACCAACAAATCTAAACTAAAACCAAAATTACAAACGTGCTAAAGAAATAACTTTACAAGAAACTAGGGTTTCAAACCATACATACTTCAGCAAAAGGCCAATGTTTAAGATCTTCAATCTGCAGTTCATTTTTCCACAATCAATAACCATTTTCAAACACCCAATACCATTTCAAAACTAAAAGAATCAACCTTATGACTCCTGCAATCTGTATTAATCTGAATTTTATTAGTCCCCTCTTGAAATCCCCTGCATAACAAACATCATAAACCCCCAAATTCCGAATCAAATCAACACCAAACAGCGATTGATTGGGTGTTATATACCGGAAAACAACGGTGCGATTAGCGGGCATGCCATTGGGTCCGATTGTTGCCTGTAAAACCCCAAATTTAGAGCATTGGTTGATTGTGATCGAAGGTGTGTATAAAACTATAAATTAATCAATGAATAGATGCTTACGAGTTGAAAGTATGAAGAATGCCTGAGGTGTGAATTGGATTGAAGTGAATTGAGAAGAAGCTGCTTCCATGAAGCTGTTGTTGAACCCATTTCTGATCAGTGTTGTTTAACTCTGCTTTCAGTTCTTAAATGCCTAACGAAAGTAGTGGTGACACTTGTGCAGTTGAACTATCAGTTCTTCAATGCCTAACCGAAACTTAGTATTGTTGTTATTATTATTATTTTGTATGAACGTCCTTCGGAGGATATACGTTATATCAAACGGATTGCCAGTCGAAACTACAACGCTAATCTGTTCAGAAAGAAATTCACAACTAAAGTTGTAAACTTTACAAACTGTATTTTACAGGTCTGTAAACAGTATTTATATTGTGTTATTAATGTAGAATGCTTAAAGAGTAGTGTATGAATCCAAACCTTTTTTATCACATATCAATCCCTCAATACTAGGGCAATTAGTTTATGACACTAGCTCTTAATATTACAATAGTCGATATCAAGTTAAGCATGTTACCGTTGGGTATATGATTTTGGCCTTTTGGGTACTTAGGCGGGTTGCCAAGTTAATGACATGAGTGAAGACGTGTCTAAACGCATTCAACATGCTTATCATCTTGTTAATCACATGCTTAACACATTTATCTATTGTACTAAATCGTTAATAGATCGACATATATATGTTATTTAACATGGCTTGGTTTTATGTTATTTAAATCAGCCCCACGTTGTTTGTTCAATTACAGGGGCATGCATAAGTTTACAAAAAATAATAAAACGTGATGTCATAAGTTGCATAAAAACATGTTGTAATTTTCAAAACATTATTAATTAGTAAGAGGCTTTAACAAACATGCGGGGATAGCTCAGTTGGGAGAGCGTCAGACTGAAGATCTGAAGGTCACGTGTTCGATCCACGTTCACCGCATTTAATTTTTTAAACTTAATATTATTATTTTTCGAAACAAGCCACAATTTTGTTTTCTGAGATTCCGATGAAATAACCTTGTACCGAACACGTGTTAGTTAACTCCTATTGTCCCCTCAAAACTCACAAATGTTATCATTTTCTGCTTCCCAGTTTTCATACCTATTTATCACAATCTCACCATTTTATGTTTCACCTTGAGGCTCAAATTTCACCCTCTTCTCCTTGCTCAAACTCACAATTAATCCTCCATCAATAATCTCGTTTTCGCATCGTTAATCGAAACCCGATTCTTGTTTTCCCGACGAAAACCTTTTCGGATTTCGATTATCAGCAAACGGAAAAGAGAAAATCAAACAAGGAGACACGAAAATGATGCAAGGAAAGAGGGTGTTTCTACCATGAGTTTGATTCTTCAAGTGTTAATATTATGGAAATTGGTGTGATGACATATAATAGACCTTGCATTTGCAACCATTCATTCTCTTTCTCATCATTAATAAACTTTTATGCGAGTTTCGGATGCCGGTCTCGAGTTAACACGCGATCGGCATTCGATTCTTTTGTGATCGCTTCTGAGGCCTTTTTTGAGATCCGTGTTGATTTGAGTCTTTAGGTCGTGTTGTTATATCTTTTAAACGTACTTCCGTCTTTTTTTTTCTTCTTTGCTCGTTTTTGTTTTTCTGTTTGGTTGGTTTTAGGTTCGTTCGGTTTTCGTGAAAATGGGTTCTTGTGACGCTGGAGATAGAGATGTTGCTACCACGGAGGTCGATTATGTTGAGATAGACCCAAATGGCCGATTTATAAGGGTATTTATGATCTAAACTTTGAATAAAATTGTCATTTGGTGATTTCTTTCATCCCAATTTTTTTTAAAACTGATTCTTGTAACACAATTAAGGAATTAATTGGTCTTGTATATGATGTTTTAAAATCAGATGGCTTGGTCGACAGTGGCGTAGCTTTAACCATACTATAAGGGGCGGGGTCGAAAGTAAACTATTTTAAACAAGGCGAACTTTATATATATTAAAAAATTTACCCTAACGGGCCGGAAATTTAAACTACCGAACTGGAAATTAACACTACAGACCAATGTTTTCGAGACCAGATCGGACGGGATTATAACGGTGGCCCGAACAGGTTCTGGGCAGTTCGTTTCGTAGTGGTTGGACTAGCCGGGTCGTCCCGAACCAGTGGTCGAACCGGATTTTGACTCTTTTTTTTATTTTAATGGGTAAAAACGAGGAGTTAAACAATAAATTAGTATGTTGGACGTAAGATTATTGTTAATTTTATATATAACTATAAAATACACACATAAATTACTTATATTGAATTATATGTATAAATATATATATTATATACTATATATATAATTATGACGTCATTTGGTTCTTAAATCCGGTCCGACCACCAAACCAGTAAGGCGTCTGGTTCAACGTTTGATCCGGTTCTGAAAATATTGCTACCGAACAAAAAAGTCCAACCCTCACCAAGCGCCCTTGGGTTTAACGGGTTAAAAGATTATATTTGATGTTTGTCTTTTTTTTTACAGAATGTTACATTTAAAGATTTAATCACACTTAATTTCGATCATATTGTGTTATGTTTCAGTAAAGATTAATTGTCTTTCTTGATATATATTTTACAGTACCCTGAAGTTTTGGGCAAAGGTGCATTCAAAAAAATGTATGCACTCACAACTCAAATCTTTTTCATACAACATTTCAAAATCAACTCATTATTTCATCTTCAATTTGTTCATGTAGTTACAAGGCATTCGACCAATTCGAAGGAATCGAAGTCGCATGGAACAAAGTAAGGATCGACTACGCCTTGCAATCTCCAGAGGATTACAAAACCTTGTATTCAGAAGTACATCTTCTCAAATCACTAAAACATAAAAACATCATCAAGTTGTTTGATTCATGGATTGATACCAGGAACAAAACTTTGAACATGATTACAGAGCTCTTCACATCAGGAAACCTACGAAAGTAAGCGTTATTTCTAAACTTAAATTAAATGTTAATATTTGATTCCTTCTCTATCCTAATAATAATTGCATTAACTACTAAGAATTTGACTTAATTCATTTTAAGATTAAATTTTTTTCTTTATTAATTAAGAAAAAGATCTTTGTATAATGCAATTTCTTAATAAATAACTTTTTTAATAAATAAAAAACTTTTCTTAAACATCAAACTTCTTTAAGAAATATTTCAAAACTTGTGTTGTTAGAAAATAAATTTCTAATGAAACAAAAATGATTAAAACTCAAACTTTTCATAAGAAAATTTTAAAAATAGCACTAAATTATTAAATAATACTTAAATATATTTAAAAAAAATAAAAGTTTAAAAAATGATATCATTGTATATTATTTAAAGTTTTTACTCATACATAATAATATCATATCTCAAGATATTATCTTATAATTTCAAAAAGAATTTATTAATTATTTAATATTTATTTATGCAACGCGTGTATTATTGACTAGTGGTCAATAGTTTAAATTATTAAAACTTACTCTGTATAATATTTTTTCTTTTCACGTGATATTAACGCTAATAGGAATCATACTTGAAACAGGTATCGTAAGAAGCATAGAAGTGTAGATATGAAAGCCATTAAAAACTGGGCTAGACAGATTCTTACGGGTCTTGATTATCTTCACAATCAAAACCCACCTGTGATTCATCGTGACTTAAAATGTGACAACTTGTTCGTTAATGGAAACCATGGCGAAATCAAAATCGGTGACCTCGGATTAGCAACCATTTTGCAACAGTCGAATGCTAAGAGTTTCATCGGTAAGATTAAGCACTTGGATACGCGGTTTGGAAATCAAATTACTATCACCATTAGTCGAAAATGTTTGATGAATAAGTATTACACGACTAAGGACTACAAACGATTATATAATAACCAAATTTCAAAAGTTTATCGATTTGGTCATTCATGCATAATTTTCTTAAATTGAACTATAAAACCATCAAATCGAGTTATCATTGAATTTTCTTATGTCAAGAAATTAACGAGGGAGAAGATGTGGGGTCCTTAATTTTAATATATGAAATTATTATAAAAAATAAAAAAAACATGCTGAGTATATTAAAAAAATAAAAAAAATATCTAAGATTCTTGTCACCGTTCCATATCAACAATAAAAGGAAGGAATTTTTTTTAATCGAAACAAAAAGAATAACATGCTAAAAACATGTTAAGCTTTATAATTTAATTAAAATATAAAAGTTGAATGACTTAATTAAAGCACTTTCTAAATTTAAGCTATTTAATTGTAACACTTTTAAAAGTTGATTACTATTTTATAAAGTTACCACTAATATATTGTTTTTTACTAGTATCGCATGACATCAGGGTCTAATACGTGTATCGATACATGAAAATGAACTTCTGATTTTAACTGTTTAGAAACTAGTATTTAGATTAGATTATGTTAACTTTTTTTGTAAGCTTGTTATTGGTTAACTTATGAGACCTTAAAATATCCTTCTAATTAATAGAATCAGATAAAACGTAACGTGTGATTACATGTGACTTTCAAGGGTTAAAATCATGATTATTTTAACTTTATGATTTTAGATAATCATATATTTTTCTTTTGCAAAAAGTAGACAAAATGACCAAAAAGGACATTTTTTATATATAATTAGAAGTTTTGTGAAATCAAAATACAAAGTTTTCAAAGTAGGTTGATGTAAATGGTAGGTAAGAAACAAGGGGTGTTGATTCCCCCTTTAGCATATTAAAATTTTATTTTTACTGGTTTCGTGTTATAATCTTCAGCTTTCATTGTTGGTATAGTATTATAAGTTTTGGGGTTAATCAGGTGCTAGCTCTCATAGAAAAAAATAAATAAATGGTAAATAAGTAAGTTTTGGAGATCTTTAGATGCTCAATGTTAATGTGGTAATTTTGGCCCATGTATAATTACACAATCTGATGATCTATTTATACGTAAATTCAAAACCCTTTATCATGATTTGAAGTTAACAATAAGCACATAATCAGTGTTTAAACACAAATGCAAACGCCCTTGAATGATAAGTCACTCACACTTCCTTTTGTAATGCCACGTAGGAACGCCTGAGTTCATGGCGCCAGAGCTTTACGAGAAGGAGTATAACGAACTAGTTGATATATACTCTTTTGGTATGTGCATGTTAGAAATGGTAACATTTGAGTACCCGTATAGTGAGTGCACGAATGCAACACAGATATACAAAAAAGCTACATCTGTAAGTTAAATTTTTTTCTTATGAGTTCATTAACGAAATAATCAAGATTATTGAGGTTGTTAACACGTTATTCACAGGGTATTAAACCTGCTTCTCTTGACAAAGTGAGTGATCTTGAGATCAAGAAGTTCATAGAGAAATGTTTAGTCCCAGCAAACGAAAGATTGTCCGCCAAGCAGCTTCTAGAAGATCCGTTTCTCAAGCCCAAGAACTCAAAACAACTGACCCGAGATACATTAGCTACACTAAATCCTCTAGTTGTAGAACTTTGTAGGATGCATCAAAAAAACGAGTTTATACTGAAAGGCACAAAAAATGACGATAACTCAGTTTCTTTCACCATGCGAATTGGTGAAACAAGTGGTAATTATAACCTCGTAACTGTTTCTTTTGTTGACCATGATTTAGATCTAATGGGTCCCACCCTGCTAAACATTGAGACCAAATAAAACACAATAATGCTATAGTCTTTTTAACAATGGAAAAAAACAACAAATTAACCTATATTTTGACATGTACTATAAACTATATGTCTTTAATTGCAGGTCGCGTGAAGAACATACATTTCCAGTTTTATCTAGAATCCGATACTGCGTTATCAGTTGCCCATGAGATGGTCGAACAACTAGAGTTAGCAAAGAACGACGTGCCTTTTATAGCTGAATTTATCAACAACTCGATCTCAAGGATGTTATTAAGGTGGCAGTTTTCAAAAAAGAGCATTAACACTAACGGGGACAACCTAACTAACAAACCCGTAAGCACACTTTTCAATGTATTTATTAACAAAACTGTTTTTTCGTTATATGACTAGAAACTTTTGTTAAAACAGGAGTTGAAACGTAGCGTCAGCGTTGTTGAACCGCGTTTGAATGGGATTAAAAAGATGAGGGGTTTGACGAGGACGGGTTCATTTCTTTCGTTGTGTGAGAGTGATGATAACGCACATGTAATGGTAGAATTAGAAGCAATAGAGAGAGGGTACAAACATTGGTGTAAAGAGGTGAAAATAGCAAAGAAGAAGAAGGGAGTTGAAGCGACTCTAAACAGATGTATAACGACTTAATTAATAATGAGAAAAGAAGAATGTTTAGATAAACTATTTTATTACCATAAATGATTTAATTTACAAATCTATTTCGTTTTCATAAAATTTACTAAATACGAACAAGTGATACAATTTTGAAAAAGATGTGTTTGTTTCCTAAGTGTTATATTAAAGTCATTGAATCTTCGATATGCATTTTAATATGGTGAAATCGTTTGTACAGATATATATAATATTAAGTACACATGTATGTTCGATCATCTCCCAACTTTCTGATTGTTGGCGTGATCGTTCCGAGGTTTTACGGTTGGTATAACTGCCGAAATCATGTTGCGCTTCACGACGATGTCATCAAAAAGGATTTTGTGGTAACGGGAGTAGTATTTACATGAGACCATAGAATAAATGTGAATTTTAACTGAGAAAAGCATGCATTTTAGTTGAAAACATCACCTTTAAAAAAGTTTTTTTTGGTAGCACAAGTTCGTATACCATGTGTAAACAATTTTTAGGTTGAAGGTTCTGATTATGACACTATGTGTACCCAACTATAAGTATAAACCCTACAAAGAAATGAATCTCGTTGGGCACTAGATCGATCACAAAGGTCGTCTAGCCCAAGTAATTTTGTATCTTTTTTTCACTTGGATTTGCATGTTTTACAGCTATGTTGCTATTGGGAGATCAAGTATGTCATTTAGTATACCAACATTCTTAAGTATAGCGTGTTGTGCATTTCTTATATTTTCTTTTAGGCTGAAGGTCGAAGGAGAGCGTTCTTGTTTTCACACGTGATGAATGTTGCGGCAGGTCCTAAGATGGACCGCCGATTGCTCATCGGTGTGCACATGGTGGCAGACGTTCGTTGCTTTGATTGTGGGGAGATATGAGAAAGTATACGAAAAAGCACATAAATTTAAAGAGTCCAAGACAGTGCTTGAAAAATACAAAATCCTGAAATTGGACTGGTAGAAGCATCTTTGTTTGTGTTTTCTAAAGTCTTAGCTATCGAATGAGATATGTTAATTTCATATCTAGTATGTATTTTGAGTCTTCTATGTTTGCAAGTAGAGGTGCACAAATTGGTTTTCAGGCTCAAATCGATTTGGGTTGGGATCGCTTTGGGCCGGGAAAATATGGTTAAATTTGGATTATGTACAAAGTGTTTCGGTTTGAAGCATGGGTTTAACAGAGGAGTTCACAAATTAATTTCAAACATACGGTTTTACATAAGTTGTGAAATTGTTTGGATAAAGTCAACAAAGTGAATAATATTAACCAAAGCCAAGAAAGTTAGCTAAAGTACTAAAACTCTCAACTCAATAAGTTCAACAATGTATACGGAGTCCATAAAGTTAACAACTTCAAAAGATTAACAAACTCAACGCTGTGAACATATTCATTTAATTTTTATAATGTTGTCTTTGAACAGTTGAACGTACATAGAGATATCACAAAGTTGTTGGTAACATATTATTTTCTTGGACGCATTCTAAATTTCTCATATACTCTTGAATTAACCAAACATGTTTGCTGCAAACTTTGAACCATCAAATTTTAAAAAAGAAAACACTTATTATACACTCGGATACTATTAGACCAAATGCTTGTTAGTCTGTCTTTCTAGCGTTTTATCTTAGATAAACTTTTCACCGATAAGAGTTCTAGGTTTAGTGGCCAAGCAATAGATCAAAGTCTCTCAAAACATCTAGGTTTAGAGGCTTGAATTCAAATCACATAAAAGTAAAAAAGAATCGTTACTAACAGCCACTGATATAACTTAGTCACAAATGTGTATGTCACTTATTTATAAGGTGTTGGATCCATAGGCATGGATTAGATTAGTTTGAAGTAACTAGGATTAAGTTAGGGCCGTTTAAATAAATGTAAGGTGTAACATAATTTTATTAGTTTTTTTATGTGTATATAAAGCATAAAAAATCACATTCTATATGACTATATCGATCACTTTTTATTTAAACGGTTTGTTTATTAACGAGATAATAATAATAATTGTGAAATGCTTATAGGTTACAACTTACAATGCAATCTAGTTAGAGAAAAATGAATATTGTTACATAAAAACGATGGTCGATGCATATTACTTTCATTCGTTAACGTGTTTAATAATATTAGACATCGGAACAAGTTACCACATAGTTCTCATCTTTACAACAAGTTCCTCTATGTGATAGAATGAAGAAGTTGTGTGTCGATAATCTGAAGTAGACAATTATTGTTATAACCTTTGATGTGAGTGAGATGAACTAAAGATTATCAACATGAAGATGACACTAAGGTAAAAACCTTAATCAAGATGGAGATGAAGCGGGTACGTGCACAATCTATCCCCCATTAAAGGTACACCTACGCCTTCTTATAATATTTATGTATAGACTACTCGTATGACTTCAGTCCAACTAACCCATCATTTTAGCCTATTAAACTCAACCTTTAGACCAAACAACTAGGTGCGTGGGGCAAGAAGCCCAGACGTAAACCAAGCCTATCAATCTGAAATAAATAACAAACAAATAAACTAAAATTAGATTAAGAAAAAAAGACAACCAACATTTATACTTTATATTTTCTACACAAGTTCACTTCAATTCCACGCCACCATTGGATATATATATATATATATATATATATATATATATATGTATGTATATATGAGAGAGATCAAATGAGAACTAACTTTTTTTGTAAGAACTCTAGGAACCAATCTCAACCACTAGTTTTCAATGGCAAAATTGTAATTAATAGAAATTTTAAAAAATTATAAATCAAAAAATAACATAAAAATAAAAAATAAAAACACAAAAATGTTCCCCTACTTTCCCTCTTTCATAAAAAAATAAAAAAATTATAAAAAATAAAAAAAAATTCTCATTTTTTAACGAAATTCGTTTTACACATATGTAAATCCAGTACTACACATGTGTATAACTAAATTTACACATGTGTAAACAACGGATTTACGATTTTTTTAGAAAAGTATATCAATATGGTAGGTGTTGGAAAGATAAAAAATACTGAATTTTATGGTGAATTTTTTTTGAAAAAATGATGTCGTGTAAAAAAGTTATGAACGTTTTAAAAAATGATGAAAATGACATGTGCTTTGCATGTGATAAAAAATGAGTGGCTAGATTAGTCCCTAAAGTTCTTACAAAAAAATTATTTTCATTTGAACTCTCCCATATATATATATATATATATATATATATATATATATATATATATATATATATATATATATTGTAGCATTTCGTATTTTTTGTTAATTAAAAGTTAATTTTTGGTTAATTCCTTTAAGACCTATTTATGCTATTTATGTAACTTGGTGGGCTATTTATGTATAATTCCTTATTTAATTTAAAGTTTTTAATTTATCTAAACAATAATAATAATAATAATAATAATAACAATATTGGTAATAATAATAGAATAATAATAACAATAATAATGTTAATAATAATAAAAATTAAATTGTATAGTTACTAAACTTAACAATGTTTAAAACTTTAAGCAGTTAAAGTTTGGGGGTTTAATTGCAAAATTTGAAACTTTAATTAATAGGTTTATACGTAAAATGATAAATAATAAACTAGAGAGACCATTTGTGTAAATAATGAAAACTCAAACCCTTTCCCCCTTCTCTCTCCCGTTTTTCCGGCGACCTCGCCGGCCGGACTCCGGCCAAGTCCGGCGAGACTCTAAACCGACTAAAACCATTCGAATTCGATCCCAAATCGTTACCAATCGGTTCACGAGCAAAACTCGACCCCTTTAATACACTTTAATTGAAGTTTAAGCCGGTAATCGACGATTGAACTCGGTAACCGATTCACCTTAAACCTTCAAGCCGTTCGAACATTAAAACTCCATAACAATCGAATTAATTGAACCTAATCGATCCTCCATCTATCTCAAACCGTCTGCTATTTCCAATTACATCCGAAACACACACGAATTACACCCCGATTACCCTTTGAAGCCGCGACCTGTATCTTAAACAAAAACTATCTTCTGAGCTTCATAAACGAAAATTGTTTAAGGGCTTTTAATCTTGTGCACCATTAGAAGCTCTCTGTGCAACGAATTTGGCTGGAACCATCGTTTGAACATCGAACAAGCTTCATGAGTTCGTGACTGTTCTTCGTCTTTTTCGCTAACAAAACGATCTCAAAACAGGTAATCAAACACATGGATTTGATCGGTTTTACTTGGGGATTAAAAGCCCCAAGGTTAATTTCATGTTCTGAAACGAATTGGGGATCGATTTGGAATCAAACGATTCTAGGGTTCTTAAGGTTTGTGGAATTTTCTTTAAACGGGTTTATAATATTTAAAAATCAATATTTACCGCGGCTGAGAGCCTTTGGTTCACTGGTAAAACACATGACCTCTAAACAAGAGGTCTCCGGTTCGAATCCGGGGAACCTCAAGTATTTTTTTAGGCCTTTTTGGCCTTCAAATTTAATGTTAAAAATTTCTAAAAATTATGAAAAATCATTTCATAAACTTTGTTTCTTTTAAAACTATTTAATCATTTTTCTGTAATTTATTTATAAAAATACCTTTATATTATTATCCTAAAGTTAATAATATAGTTACAATATTTTTATAAAAATGTAGACTTTAAATACTAGTTTAATTTACACAAACTATTATTTCAAACATTGCCTTCAAATTATTGTTCAATTTGTGTTCTTTTTATTTAATTACAAAATTGATCTAAACTTTATAAACATTACAAAATTATTATAAAAGTTATTCTTAATCCATATGTTTATATAAAATATAAATAAAATCGTTCCCAAAAGAATATAATTGAGTTCTTATTTGGCAAATATAATCAACAAAACCCCAAACATCAAGTTGATTCCTAGTCCTTGTTAATTCATTAAGCTTATTGTAAAGCTTTAATCTTGTAAACATATATATTTAGGTGTCTTGTGACGATACATCTTGGAACGACGCTTGTTATTATTCTTATTAATCTCCATTCTTGCACTTATTTTAACACGTGAGTCTTCCTTGCCCCTTTTTATATTTTTCACACTATTTTGGGGTGAAACATGATACTTATACATCGTACACTTATAAACGTTTGAGACTTGTAATGCACTTGCAATTCATCTTTATATTTTGTCATGGTTATTTGTGTGTTGTAAGTGATTATATGAGATACATAGTTTGTTTACAATCATTAACTATTGCTAGTCTGGCGACGTCTTAGATCTTTGGGCCTGACAAGCCTATTTGGTGCTAAAGTCGAGGTATTGCCGACTTCTGATGACGTATGCTTGTTCATCATGGGAACCAAATACACTTAGCCAATCTTTTATACTTGTAATCAAGTCGAGGTTTGGTTGTGACGATATGTGTTCAATAACCTTACTTGCTTATGACCTATGACATGAATTGCTACTTGTAACTTTATCATATTATATATGAAAACCTTGGAAACTCACCAACTATTTATAGTTGACCTTTTATTTTTATCATGTTTCAAGAAATCCCCAAGTTTAAAATGGACTTTTGAAGCTTGCAATAAAACTAGGACTTGGACCTAGTTTAATAATTAAAATGTTATGTTATGTTTTGATTTATGTTTGAACTTATTTCATGTTTGATACTTATGTTTGTACTTCCTTTTGAAACTTATAATCTAAATATTTACATTTAATTATATCGTTATGTGGTTGTGAACAACCTTAACCCTCACATCTCGACGTTTCCGCCGTCAAGGTTGGGGTGTGACATATATATATATATATATATATATATATATATATATATATATATATACACACTACTACTACTACTACTACTACTATATAATACATCTTTTTGGATAGAGATGTAATTTTGCCAAAAATACAAGTTTTAAAGCAACATGTATAAATGAGTGCATCACATTAAGAGGGGTAGAATAGAGATTTGATTAAAATTATAAGACACTTTAGGGGTAATATGGTAAATTTATCCATTAAATTTTATAAAATTTGATATTTTTACCATTTTCTTTTTCATGTATTTAATAAACATTATTAATATATTATTTTATAATATGATATTATTTAATTCACTTCATTAAATTTTATTTTATTTATGATACTATAAATTGACATTTAAATTTATATTTACTAATTATATTTTTATAACTAAATAATATTTTAATTAAGTATATTATTTTATTTAAATATTTAATTATATAACTTATATAAATCTTCATATTTATAATAACTATAATACTAATATTTTTCTAGAGGCATATTATTATAAGTTTAATAATTTTAATATTTATCTATATCTTTTATAATAAAAATAAAAGGATGATAGAATGATAATTTTACATATGGATTAAGACACTCATATGAAAAGTAATGCTTAAAGTTTAAAAAATATATATTTTATTTTATTTTTGCCCTTACAATAAAGTATAATATATGATTGTTTATAATACAAATGCTAAAACATATATACGTGGTCAAACAAAATCGCCATTTACTTTCATTGTCATTTATTTATTGGATTGAGCACTAATCCCTCTTCCCCTTTCCTTTATCAGTGATTAAAATCTCAATAACAATCAAAATGGTAATTTGTGGTGATAATTTCTTCATTAACTTTCTTCGGTATATGCAAATCACCAATAAAAGCTGACTTTGATAATCATAAAACTCTAACCTACATTCATAAAATA
This sequence comes from Flaveria trinervia, assembly GCA_025506515.1. Lineage (NCBI taxonomy): Eukaryota > Viridiplantae > Streptophyta > Magnoliopsida > Asterales > Asteraceae > Flaveria > Flaveria trinervia. The sequence continues at coordinate 5,706,226 of CM046451.1, read as the reverse complement.
AACTCCCGTAAAATCTAGGTAATAAGTGATTTCCGACCATAACCCCATGCTTTCACTATTCTTGTTGAGATAATATAATTGTCTTAAATGCTTTTGTAATATACGTAATTGTTTTCTTTTATTCAACTTTTTCAATAACTATATTTTGATTTTTTTAATTTACGTCATAACGCACCGAGCCGATACTGACTAAAATCGAATTCCCAAAAATTATGTAACAACCGTACCGCCGCAACACGCGGACATTTCCAACTAGTATATATATACATACATATATATATATACATATATATATATATATATACATACATATATATATATATATATATTATATATATATATATATATATATACTAGTAAGAAACCCGCGCAATATCAACTTCACAAACACCACATCAGAAGCCGACAGGTAGTGAACAGCTACTGAACATAGCATTTAACATTATAACATAATTTCCATATAAATTTTTAATAATACATAATGTATGAGTCATAAAGAGTTTAATAATCAGAAAACATAACAACTATACTAAAATGGGTCATATGAGATAATACTTGTAAAATCATATTTTTACACTCTTGGCAATCAATTTTGTTGAGGTTTAGATTTGTGTTTTGACAATGATTATGTGACTCTAATATACCACATAATCAAAATCAAATCAGCCAGTTTTGGTATGTGTTTGAAGTTGAAATAATCGGTAAATTAGATGCTTGAATGCTTGGAAATTCTGACTATCTGGAGAATTAATAGACAAAATAGCCAAAAAGAACATATTTGTGAAAAAAAATCATGAGAATTTGTGAGAGTAAATGTCCCTCGAGTTAGGTTAAAATAAGAGGTAAACATGTAAATTTATTTTGATAATCAGTTTTGTTGCTCATGGAGTCATGGTATGAGAGTAATTATTTGACCCGTAACATTCATATAATCAAAAGCATAATCTGTTTACCTAAACATTTCTTATCATTATAACTTCAATTGATAATAGTCACCAATTCCATAACTTAAAGTGTTTAGATAAATCACATGAAACAATTTCAAAAGGTTCCAAATAAAATGCAGGTTATTTCTAACCAAAAATGCTATAAAATGCTTGACTATATGCATAAAGATAATTGGCTAGCATTAGTAGAATTAAATTCTTGCTCAAATGATCTACTTAAAGAAATATTTACCAAAATAATAAAAAAATACTTTGATATATACCATCTTGCTAGCTATGAGAATATGTCTTATCACTAATGTTGATATACATGTTCTTTATCACTTACATGCAATATGCATTTTATCACATAAAAGGTACATTGTAGTCAAATACAAATAATAACACTTGATTGATTCACATACTTTGTCATTAACTTCTACTTTAAAAACCAAAGAGTTAAGTTGCCAAAGATAGTTAATCCTAAACTCTATAATATCTTAGTTTTCACTCCTTTCAAAACCTATAAAGCTGAAATTTAATGGGCCAGGAAAATACATATGTTCAACCTCTAAAAAAATCTATAAATCATCTTACAATAAACGTCATCTTAATCACTAAACAATTAAGAGTTAATATAAACCAACTTTATCAACTTACTCTACATGTTCTTTTAAGAAAAAAGAGAGAATTCGGTTGAAGCATTTCATCGATCAGTTTGTCCACATCTTCAAATTATTATGTTCTGAAGAGTAGAACAGAAAAGATTTGGTTTTAACATTAAACTCAGAACTATCAAAGATTCCCCAAAGATAATGATTTGGTTTTAACAATTACCTGAGGTGAGACCCGTTTCATTTCATCCATAAATTCGATCCAAATATTCTATTACAAAGTGATCGCTAGGTAATCTGTATATAAGAACTCTATTTAAGACCAACAACATAAATCATATTAACATATCAAACTTACAATTTTAGGCCTTTTAAACCTCAAATAAACTCGCTCATCTTCTTATCTAATTTCACACTTTTCACATTTGATTGAATGAACAACAAACACCTATTGAAGTTGATAGTAATCGCTTTAAATTCACATCTAAAAACGAATATACAAACAAAATATATAAGGTTGCATGTTCAAGAAAATCACAAATGAAAGAACAACCAACGAAACTAAAGCATAACTTGAAGAGGGTGAGGAACAAATTGAACTTGATAAAACCGAAGCAAATAGCTGGAATGTGTGAGTGGGGTGTTTGAATTTTGAAAACCAAAAGCAACTCTGGTAGGTGATGAGATGGTACCTGGTTTCGATTTTCAAAAAAAAAGAATGATGCTTAAAATTAGTTCACAATGCTTAATGGATTGTACCTTGTGTATAATAACTTGTACAACTCTTAATTTTAAGAGTTTTGTGTGAAATGATTTTTTTTTCCTCTTCAAATAATAATAAATTTAAAGTATAATTTTAGCATTTCACATTCCAGAAAGCCATAAACATATTTAACTAGCCGTTAAAATTTTCTTTATCAACTATAAATTCATCCTCATTACACATGTACCTAATTATTTCCTTCATTATAAATTTCACTTAAAATAATATTTTTTTTGTTTGATGTGGAATAATTATCAAAGAGAGGAAGGTTCTTGGAAGGCATAAGAAGGAAAAAGGACAACCAATGGAGATGATAAGTTAGGTGAGACTTTCGAAAAGAGTTAGAGATACATACCTTCCCATGAAGCTTCCTACAAACACATTAATTCTCTTTTATTTTTCTTCTTCTTTTGATTAGAACCACAAGGAGAAGAAAATTTAAATTCCAATAATGTTTAAAGTACATTCTAAATTAATGCACCATTTTATTATTTAATATCATAAATATGTTTGAAAGCATCTCTTTTAACTAAAACATTATATAAACCACACCTAGCAAGATACTAGATGGAAAAATACATAATTAATAAAAGGTTTTAAAGTCACTCTAACTAGTTATATTTTAACAGTTTTGAGTTCAATTACTATAGCAATAGAAAAAATTTGTAATATCATACGAAGAGGACACACTAGTACTTCTGAGACTACGACTTCTGTAATAAGGCCCTTCGTAAAAACCCCTATGGCCAAGGTAAGCCCCATCGGTAGGCCTAATTTGCCTACCTCAAATAATGTTTCAAAGCATTTGTCTTCTCAAAGCGATCTTGATTTAATAACCCTTTTGGAACGAGTAGACGGTTTAGGAACAAGAATGATACTCCTAAGTGTTTTTTGAATCCGTGTGTACTTCTAGTTAGTCCAGTGTCATTTTAACCTAACAAATTCTATAAAGTTCACTCTTTGCTTGCAGGGAGCGAACAACTTAAAAGTACAAAAAATTTCAAAAACTTTAAATATACCAGCCTCATTCCTAAACAACCTATATACTTCCATAAAATATTCTTGATACAATACTATATAGTATGTATAACATTTAACTTTTGAAGCTCTTGTTTATTTGAAATCTACCAAGAAGTGAAAAACTATAGGTTCTAAAGTCCCAACCCAAATGACAAGTTGTCTTGACAATTGACATCCTACTTCATATATAAACTTTCCACTCCTATAAATAATAACTTGATCAATTATGCTTGCAACCACCCAAAGACAAATGGAACACAAAGGCTACCAAGACTTGCTTCCAGTGATGGCTGAGAAGCTAGAGCTAACCACCTTCATGGAGGAGCTATACCGCGGTTTCAAGCTGCTGGCGGACGCGACTATAGGGCTGATCACGCCCGAGAGTTTGAGCAAGAACTCGAGGTTTCTTGGAATGGAAGGCATGAGCAAGGAAGATGCACAAGGCATGGTGATGGAAGGAGACCTCGACGGCGATGGGTTCTTGAACGAAACCGAGTTTTGCATACTCATGGTCAGACTTAGTCCTGAGATGATGGAGGATGCACAAGTGTGGCTGCAGAAAGCCATTGAAGATGAGATCAAGAAAGCTTCTACGTCATTGCCTGTGGATAAGTGAATGCATGGTTAATTGTATGCATGTTGATTGTTGAATAACTAAGTTGTTCTTGTTCATATCTTTTCATTATTAATTATTATAAGATCGACAATTGTGATATTCGTATTTACAACAGCTAACTTTATTATACTCTTAAGTCTATACTTTTATCGGACTAAAACCCTTAATCATTGGAAAATAAACATCTGATATCGTTGCAATTATATAACTGTAACTTATTTTTGGCTTTCTCGTAACTATTAATTCCAAGATCATGTTTCCGCTCTCTAAATGTAGGATTATTAGGGTACGAATAACAACTAACAACCATTTTATGTTTATTATTCGCTTAAAATGAGGATTTGTTAATCAACATACAGTTTTTATCAGTTACAATCATCATCATCAAGTTAAGCTTAGGAACTAGTGTTCATGTCGAGGACCAATCATCATCAAGAACCTAGTTCCTATCCGCAGAAGTCAATTATCGATGGTAACTAAGTTATTACCGACATAAGCCAATGGTACAAGTTAGCGGTAACTAATTACCAGAATTAACCGTCAAACTGAAATTGTTTCACAAAGTATTAATAAGTCATTTCAATAGATTTTGGTAGTGATTTGCTGCCTATAAAACACAATCTTTGGTCTGTTTCATTAACATGATCACAAGTCACAACATGAACATACATACTAGTTTTTAATGTTTATGAGTTTCTCAATTGAGATTTCAAGCGACACATCTAAATAATCAAGTTTGAGTCCACTTGGCAACGGTTTTCGCTTGGTTGATAGGGTCTTGTTTATCACGAACAACGCCTTCATGACCACTTTATACCGTTGAGTATTCTCTTGTGTTGGTGGCTTGATTCAAGCTTCGAAACGACCAATTCAGTTTCAGTGGTGGTGAAACAACCCACTATATAACATGTTATAACAATTCTTATGAGACATATAATGAGGGAAAACTTTGTAAAAGCTTTGGTTGTAAATTATTGAGGTATATATGTATTGTCATATAAAAGTGCTGCATACAAAAGGAATGACTCAAAAGTGTATATTATCTTCACTATTCTTATTTTGTTAGAAACCGTTATAGACTTATAGTTGGTTTAAGAGGTTTTTAACTTTTAAGAGGCTATGAGAGAATGTTTTAAGGTACTTGATGAATTCATTTTCATTGTAATATTCTTCATAATCTTTTCTATTCTAATAAAAGCTTTAACTGTTTTTGATTAATTTTTAATCGATTTCATGTTTTCAATTCTTCGTTATTACCTTTTGGTGTTAGAGGTGAATCAATTTATAAATTCATCTTCAACAATTGGTATGAGAGTCAGATACAACTCGATTCAAAAAAGGCAATTTGTGTGTAATCGACTCAATTTAAAAAATGGGAGGAAATTTGATTTGGAGAAATTCGACAGGAAGAATGATTTTGCGGGGATGCTAGGGTCTGGTTCCTCACAGACAAGACCTTCATGACCTCTTCAAACATTTGGTAGGGATATGTTAAAAAGAATCGAGAAAACAAATAACTTTAACATTGGATGTAAATGTAACACTACAAAATGTCATATACAATATTATACAAAAGCTGTGTATAAAATCAATGAACAAAGAATTATTAACTAAAAGTCAGGAGATAATCTATCTACCTGCTGATGATTATACAAACCATAACAAAAATTGCCTATCAAACATCGATTGCAATTCAAAAACTCCTAGAAATAAGATGATTGATCATGAAGAACATTTAACTGACCGAGAATCCGAGCTGCCAAAGATTTTGTTCTGTTGTTTCCCCTTTGGGTCAAGTCAACTAATGGCATCTGCGCCAAATTTCCATATTTTTGCTTGAGTTCCAACAAACGGAATATTCTTTCCAACGCGTTTAATACTTTTTCCTGCAAACTCGAAGAAGCGCGGTTAAGTAATTTTATAATTGGATGAATAGCATTAGCTTCAGCAAGAACTTTGGAGCCATATGGTAGTCTCTCAGCTTCAATTAAAGTCAACAATGCATCTAAGGCAGCTTCACAAACATTCAAATCAGAATCTCCCAAAAGTGTCACTAATGGTGAAACTGCATCAGCTTCCACTAAACAGAAAGACGTTTCAACCGAACAGATTCCTTGATGTACAGGGCACCTTGATTCCAATTGAGGTGAGAAGCATTTGAATAATCCCCCCAAGGGTCTCGTGATTGGGTGAGTTAACTCGAACGAATTTTTAGAAAGTTGACCAAGGGAAATGGATGCTTTTCTTTTGGTCAAACTTGTTCCTAGCTCTAACAACTGGACCAATAAGGGAATGACACCTGCCTCGGCTACTTTCTTCTGTGAACTCTGGTTTGTGGGGATGGTGAAATGACAAAGTGAACCAACTGTATTCTCTATTAACTGTTTCTTGTGGGGCCTGTTCTGCATTCCGTTACGAAGACATGAGGAAATAACAGGAAGTCCTGCTGCTTTTAGTAGTGACTCGGTGAGTTGAGATGACTGAGTCAGGTTTGAAAGCACACCCATTGCAGAAGCCATCTCTTCTTCATCAATCGGAGACTTTATTATTGTTATTAAAGTCTCGATTGATTGTAGCCCCACGCGGTCTATAATCTCTTTGTCATTACCATCTTCTGTTAAACAACAAAATAATTTAACCGCATTTGCTCTCACTTTCTGGTTTTCATTTTCACACAAGTGCACCAATGATTGTATGTTTTCTTGATTCTGAAAAATTATGCAACAAGACATTAAAAATTCTACTAAACATCAAATGGTAATTGCATAAGAAGGTAACGAGCTTTGATTTAGTTTCTATTTTAGTTAATTAATGCTTCATGTCAAAAAAGACCATCAAAGTTTCAAAACTTTGATTACAAGGTAACCAAGTTTTAAATCATAAATGAGACCATCTTTACCATTTATCCCAAGATCAAAAGTGACACATGGTATTCGAATGAAGAAGTTACCTGTCTCAACTTTGTTGTCACTGTAACAGCTAAAGGAGAGTGACACATGGCATAAAAAGAACAAAGTAAACATTCTTGCACCGAAGGTCTTGTACAACCAATGAAAGAAAAAAGGCTATCAATATCTCCATCAGAATCAAATAACGAAACAGACGGCTCATTGTAATTCTGTGACATGGTTGACATAGCAAGATGCATGAATATGGCTGCCAACTCATCCTGTAAACAGTGTGATGACGTGTGATTGTACAGAAGATTGACCAACGAGTTGACTGAACCATTTCTTATGATTTGTATGCTGTTTCTTGGTAAGCTGGAGAGGTTTTTAAGAGCTTTCGCTGCTATTTCTTTCATTCTTGGGTTTCCTTGAGAGATCAAGTGAAGAAGTGACTCAAGTGCACCATTTTCAAATAAAGAAGATTTGTTGTGATCTGTTAAGTCCATTTCTGCCAATGTTGTCACCATGCACATCTTCACTTCTTCTGATCCTGCCATCAAAACAGGCCATTTTTAGTATGGATAAAAACAGACCATGCTAGGTAGGGTTGGCAGCTGACCCATGAACACTTGCTGCCCATTTTTCAATATAGTTTATAAATAGTTAATATCTTATAATTACAAAAGCATTATCGTGTTACATATAATTATAGTTTTTATTGTCTCTATATTGATGTTATATTTGACAAAACTTTTATAATAATAACTTTAGTACATGAATAAAATTGATTTAGAAGATTACAGGTATAAAATTAGGCTTCGTTTTACACCCGCTTGAGATTAAAGAAACACAGAAACAATCAAACCAATCAAAATAAATGGGTCGAAACCACAACATGAAATAAATATGGTTATCTAACTAGCTAAAGGTCTTTAACATGTAACTATTTGTGCATTAACAAGAAATTTGACATTAAATCAGTATCTTATTGAGAGAAATAACCTGAAGATAGTCGATGGAGCAGGTGTGTAAAATAATTAGCTTTTGCCATCTGGATAACATTTTGATCAGAAAATGAAAGTCGGTCCAAAAGCTCATGTGCCTGGGTCGCAGCTTGAGTGTCCTCACTATTAGACATGGTCACTAAAAGTAGTATGCATCCCTGAACCATCCCAATGCAATTTTTTAACGTCTCATTTTGTGATAATTCCAATAATAGTTCAACTGCCACTTTTCCTTCAGAAATACGACGCCCAAGAGACCGAACTATAGATTCAATCACACCATTGACTTTTGCAATCCTATCCTACAATAAGCTTTGAGTATGAGAAAAATAAAATATAAAAAAAGATACAAAGCAACAAAAACTTTGGTCTAGTTTCAATTCCAGGTTACAAAAACTTTTGTTGGCCAGAAAACCCATCAAAGTATCAAATCTTTGATTAAAGGTAGCCACGTTTCCAGGACCTTGAATTAGGGAAATCATATCCGGTAACCTGTCAAATGATGACATGGCACCTTAACCCAGTTATATGGGTTATAACCTTCAATCAAATGTGTTGAAACTTTGTTGTTTTTCTGTCCTTAAATAAGTGGTTACCCATAATATAAATTGATTAAAGTTGGTAACTGATGTTGCATTCAACCAATTAATAAACAATCAAAATGAAGTAAAATTATTTTCTTTTGATAACCATGAGGTTGCTTAACAAGGAAACTCAGGGCCACATCAATACCCTACTAACCAAAGGAACCAGGTAAAACACAACTCGTGCCGGGCAGGTGGCCTTAAAGGCAGAAACCATTAGAAGACTGGATTCGAATGTGAGACCTTTGCTAGAGGGAACCGAGTGCTTACCACTGAGCCCACCCCTTAAAGTTGAAGTAGAAGTTGCATTATAGCATTTCACTTTATACAAAAGAATTTTACGGTGTCATTAATAAAGTTAAAGTAAACGTACCTTTGCATCATCACTATCCTTTGCCAAAATGCAAAGTAAGACGAGTGTACGAATCCTTATCTCTCGGTTTTTACCACCAAGTAATTCCACAAGGGTAGGAATGTAATTCTCCAAAACTATCCATTCCCTATGTGCAGCTCTTTCTTTACATAAGTCTTGCAACTCTTCTAGACAAGAAATTACTTCTTCCTCATTTTCTGCTGATGGCTTTGAGAGTTTTGGTTTCATTGAAGCAATTGTGATCATGGTGTTCCTATCCTTCCATTCCTCAATTGATTGCCTTAGTGTTTTATTAGGCCGCAATATTAAATTATCCAAAGGTATCATGGTTAAAGGACACAAGTTACTCCCATCAGCCAACCATTTCTCAATGGCAGTTCTTTCAAATGTGTGCCCAGAAGCCGTTTCAACAGGGTCCACCATAACTTCCCGGGTAATCGGGCAGTAAAATGATTGAAGTGGTTCTAATGGTTGACTTCCCAATGAAGTCCGTTTAGTCAAATACTTTCTTTCTTTTTCTTCAGGAGAACAAGTTGCATCTGCTCGTTCCAGTAAAGCAATTATTTGATCCATTTGAATTGCTTCAGCTTGATCTTTCCTCAACTGTGCATTTTCAATCTCACTCTTAAAATCTTCAAATTCTTTCTTTAATGAAGAACGCTCAGTTGATATCCCAAGAACTTCCGCAATGGAAACCAGTAAATTGTTGGCATACGAGCGATCAACATTCCTTTCATGAATCCCTGAGTCTATTTTCTCTAAAATCATTTCATCTGCAATAGCTGTTTTGAACTCTACAGACTGCATAACATCACAGAGTCGACCAATATCCTTTTTCATGATTGCAGAAACTCCCAATTGGGAAAAAGGAATTAAACTTAACGCCCGGCTAATTTCTCTCGTAATTTCCCCTATTCGCTTGTTGATCGACCGGCAATTAATCAAAAGATACACTTTGTTCTTTTGACTGCATTCGGCAATCAGTTGTTTAGCGGCTCTGACTTGTTGATTCAGAATCTCTAGAAAACTGTTCTCAGCATTACTAGTATCTTTTTTGTTCAATTCTTTCAAAACAGGAACAATTACATCCAAATATGAAGCGAGTTTCGAAAAACTCTCCTTCTCAAAAACAGCATTCCTAGCTTCATCAGCTACTTCAATGAATAATTCTACAGTTTGAGAGATAAACTCTGAAGCGGTGCCACTAATAACTTCCATTGCAATACAATTATCATAAACAAATGCTACCAATTAGGCATGATTGAGATCATCAGATTCTTCCTTATTGCAGGTTGACTCACCCTAATACCCTCATATTCTCAGGAGGCAATCCCTTTAGAATATAAACAAGAACCTGAGAAGCAAAATTTCAGTCAAAATTTGCTTCTAGTATGTTATCATATCAGTTATGGTGTATTCATCTGTGCAAATTTGAATAATTGATCTAATTATAGAGCATAAAGGTCTCATATGACTTCAAAAGGGGCATACATCAAAACGCGATCAAATTAGTGCAAAATAAACTGAAAACAGCAATCAACCATGAAATTGGGACGAAGAAGACTTGAAGTCAACAGCGAAATCAACGATATGGAAGAACTTGTGAAATTAGCTGACCTGATAAGCAATTAACTTGAAATTGTGATGAAATGTAATGAAGATCAGAGGTTGTTGTGATCAAATTCGCCTCTGAATTGACGCCATTTTTGGGGATTTATGATGGAGAACTACGAGGGTATTGACTTGAAGACAAGTGAAGAATTATCATCAACAGAAAACGAAACAACGAGATATAATAATAGTTTCTTTTTACCCACGGTCACTTGCGACGGCGTCGTAAGTAACGTGATAATGTAATAGTGTAATAATGTAATAATGTATAGAAGACAACTTGTCATGTTTTCGTATTAAATTTACGTTAATACCCGAGTCTTTTTCGATTACATTAAAAAATAAGTCGACTTAAATTTATACTGATATGTATACTAAAATATAAATACAAGAAATTTTCCTTTTAAGTAAACTGTATAGGAGTAAACCTGAAAACTTAAAAATTTGAAATGATTAAAGTGATAGTTTACAAATAATTATAAAAAGGTCTTAGGGGATGAAAGTAAGACATATATATATATATATATATAATATATATATATATATATTATATATATATATATATATATATATATATATAATATATATATATATATAAGACACATGTGTTTTATATTTGAACGAGTCAATTCAACTTAAATATAAAATTATACACAGCTAAAAAATATAAAATAAATTATTGTAAGTAAGGTATATATACAAATAGACACATAAGTATTTTATATTTGACACAAGTCGTTTCTGATTAGGTCCAAACGTAAATACAGTCAAAATTATAATGATAAAAAACACAAAAGTATGAATGCAAAAATTATTTTTCAAAGTAAACTCGTAAACGGTAAACAAAAGTTAAAAACCCAAGTAGGTGAACGTGACATATTACAAAATTTTTGTAAAAGTAATAAATCATAATTAAAATAAGACTTATGTGTGGGGTTCAAACCCATAATTTCTCACATAAAAGACATGCCTTTAACCACAAGCCAAACACAAGTTTAGGTTAGTTTAAAAAATGTACTTATATATAGACACATATAAATATAAATATAAATGTAAATACGGACAAAAGCAAAAAAAGAAGAAAAAATTTATTTATTATAGTCAATGGTCAAGTGACACGTGACAAGGCCAATGAGATTCCACATACCTTGTTAAATAAGTAAGTATATAATACACAAGTATGTTTCGCTCACATATTAGACTACTTGGTTTTAGATAAAATTATATAGTTTACGTAGTTAGAAGTAAAAAAAGTTGTATTTTATATTTGGAAACTACAAAAACATTAAGTTGTCATGAACTAATAAAAAAATATATCATATCCGATCCATGTGTTTTGAGTGCACAGTTCAAAGCCCGGTTTTGAATAAAAGTTATAACGAAATGTTCGTATAAACAATGACGTCACAACAAGGTAATAAAATTCAGAAAAACATTAAATAGTTTAAAATAAAAAAATATTTGTCATGGGTCATTTCTAGCGAATCTTATATTGAAGCGCATATAAAAGTAAGCATGCCGTAACGTTACATTCAAAATTCTAAATAATTTAAGATCAAGCTAGGAAAAGCTATTTATTTCATGATCGTTCACTTAGCTCTAATTAGTATTCTCGGGTGTTGGTACAGGTCAAAAGGTTGTATTTAAGAATTTTATTATATTTTTAAAAGCTATAAAAGAAAAAAGAGTAAATTACTATTTGCATCTCTAATGTTTGTTCATTTTAACCACTTACATCCCTACGGTTTCAAAATTGTCATCCGGCCCCTGACGTTTCATGTTATCTTCATTTGAGTTTATATGTTTTATTTTTATCTTCATTTGAGTTCAAATAAGTAACACTGTTAAGATTTCTGTTAAAATTATTATTATAAAAACGAAATTACTCTTAATATTAAATAATAACATAAAAAGCCTTGCGGGTCCCATTTAGTAATATCATCTTTTTCAAATCACCATCACCACAACCACCCCCATCAATTATAATGAAAATTAATATATAAATGGTAATTTACTCAGAGATGCAAATGGTAATTTACTCAAAAAAATAATAAAAATTAATTATATAAATAAAACAATATAAAATTTTAACTTCTGAGAATTTTTTAAATTAACATGACGAATGCAAATTAAATAGATTAGTAACTACTAACTAGTAATGTATATCTTTAAAAATGTTATACGTTTAGCACAGGAAGGTAATTTACTATATCCATATTTAAAATTTGTGACAATAAATATTTTCCGGTTGAATGTAGTAAATTATATATGTTATACCTCAAAAGCAAAGGTCGATGGACAATGAAAAACCATCGACTTTAGTTTAGTTTAAATATTTAGCTTTCAAATGTTATAGCATAGGAGCTTTTGGTTGGAGTGGTGAGTTATTAGTCTGCTTGCGGGTTTGAATCCCACTATAAACAATTGTTGTTTTTTGTTTTTTCTTTTTTCTTTTACTTCTTTTTACCTTTTTTATATATGTTTTTTAATTTCTTAAGTTTATATTTTTGTTTACATATCTGTATAATTCGAGTTCGTTTATGTTTGAATGTAATAGAAACAACTCGGGTAAAATATAATTTGTTTCAATGCCTATTTTATATACATTTTATAATTGTCTAACTTTCGACATACGTATTGTTTTGATGTTCATTTTCTTCAAAAATAATTTGAGTCAAATATAAAACCCTCCGTGATTTTCTTTTACACTTTGAGTTGATATTTCTTTCTAGGTAAGTTTTGTTTGGAATGCAGTTTCTTTACTCTACATTTTAACGTAAATTTAGTTTAGAAACAAATCGTAACAATTACAAGTTTATGTTTTGATAAAAAATTTGTTTGGAATAGAATCGGGTCAAACCGTTTTCATTCAACAGTATACATTCAAAACGCTCTGTGCATTGACTTAAATATAGTTCAAAAACGGGTTGAATCGATTGTAGTCTATACTTTATCACGCCGATTACGATGTCAAGAAAACGGGTAAAAAAACTAGTTATAATAATATATAAAGGGGTTGAAATTTAAGTGTTTAATGGTCAAGTCTCTGGAAATTACGGGTTCACTGCTGGAGGCAGCAACATAGAAAGAGCCTTGTCAACCCCATTGACTAAAAAATTATATAGATTATTAGATGCTCTAAATTTTTTATTCGTTTGTTTTGTTTTAACGGTTTATATAATAATAACTATAATTAAAAGTTTAAACAATATTAATACATTGATTTTCCATTCACTGATTTAATTCTCATAACCTAATCATCTAATCGGACGAGTTAAATAATTTATCCAATAGATGGCGACCACCACCAACACCTCACACATCCTTCATCATGATCATTCCCGGTCCATTTCTTGAAACGACATACACTATCATTACCACAACCACTATTAAAATACATTGCAGAGTCTTTTAACGTGAATTTTTGGTTTTGAGACAGTTGGACCAGAGATCAATCCGTTTTATCATCTCATGTTCATTGTTTGGCAATATTGTTGTATTGATAGTCTTGATTGATATGAGTAGTTAGATCTTGTGTTATGTCAAAACCATACCATCGTGGTTACATATGTGTATCAACTATCAATTCTAACAACAGATATTTAGTTTAAGGAAAAAGACATACGATAGGGGTGGTGCGGACCATGCCTACATGTCTATATATTTGAACATGTTAATGATTATATTCAATCTACCTACGTTGCAATCAATTATTATTTTTATTAGCTTTATTTATGCAACTAAACTTTAGTTGCAATCAACTTAAAAATTACTTGTTCTATTTCATAATCAAACTTAATCAATCTTTTGCACCGCCCCACCCTCATCGACATGGGACCTCCCCACATGAATGTTATATCCTAACAATTTGAGCTAAGATGGTAAAAAAAACTCATTAACTCAATTTTAGGCATCAAGATCTTCGCTATCTGTAATGAAGCAAAAGTTCCTTTCACACTCTTGATAACAAACATTTCGGTGCAGTTTTTCTTTTTAAAGGTAAACGTCTGCAGTTTGCGGACTATATCTGTAGCGTTCTATGGAAATGGAAGAAAAGCAAGACATAATCTTTACAGTCCGTAAGAAGAAGACTATTTAGTTTTTAACTTCTACAAACTGTTAAAATAAATTGAAATTTAAACAAACCAAAATTTTAAACTCAAAAAAAGTTTTTCAACATTGAAATTTAAATAATAGTTATACAACATTGAAATAATATTCATAGAACCACACTAACATTTTTGGATCGACGCGGCTACGATGAAGCAACGACAATAGAGGCGATGGGGTTGACGGGTCTGCGGCAAGTGGTGGTAAATGGCGGAGGTGAGGGCCGACAGATCTACTGGATGTAAGGGTCGGAGATGGTAATAGAAGCCAAGAGGTGGGTGGTAGACAACAGTAGGTGTGTGGAAGTGGAGTTATGTTGATGGAGGAAGGGAGACGGAGGTGAAGTCGTGTTTAGGGTTTGAAGGGTGAAGAAGAGGTTGGAAGATTTGAGAAGTAAGAAGATAACGTCTGCACCAAGAAGAGGTTTGCATGGAATTTTTTGATAAAAGATCTTACAAAAAACAATCACTCTGCAAATCTAAACGTCTGCGCATGGCATGTGCCAATAGCCTGCGATACACACAAAAGAGGTCATGATGACTTTTTTCTGAAAAAACAAACACCACATTCATGTTGTACATCATAATACCATTCAATAATGCGAGCTAAATAAGTTTCCACTAGTACTTCAATAGATCAATGTATGTACCAACATCACTACTTGAAGGTTTTCTGGATTATACTCTTTCGAATCTCTAGTATCATTCTTTTCCTCTTCGTCAAGGATATTTAGTTTTTCCTATAATTATTTTGTAAACTCAAAGTCTTGAGATGTTAACACAAAAGATTCATGTTTTTATTAACCTTCTACCCATTTCTCTTGCAATTTTTACCGATTATTACATTGTCATTCTAGACTGGATGAATATAATCATATCTGAAAATTCTTGGTCTAGATGAACTTGAGCAACTAAAAAAATTAGAATCATCTATTTCTTTCGAATGACAACTTCTTCTTGAGAAACTTTCTTTTGATTGATTTGAGAAGATACAATTTTATGCATTAGATAATCCATCAGCTATTTCTTTTGCTAGTTTAGCAAAGAGTTTTATTGCTTCACCATACACTTTTGTTTCAGTCTCTTTTTATCTTTAAAGTTGTGTCTTTAACAAAATTAAATAGAAAAACTCAAACTTTTGGTTCTAAGGTTTAAACCGTAAAAACGATTAAAACTAGATCATCAATGTGTTGTAAAAAATGAATAAAATTAATGATAAATGAGTTAAACAAGTGATAAACAAAGCATGCTAACCATATTTTTTTCGTTAAATTACCCGAAGCTTATGATAATTAAAATATAACACCTTTAATAAAGGACTAAAGCAAGAACACCCAAACACAATCTTCTATTTAGACTCAAGAGGGAGAGAATGGGCTGAGGCGGCCCATTGGGCTTGAGGATGAAGTAGGACCAGCTACAGCCTACAGATAAAAAGTAGAGATTTGACGCTTGACGGTGTTTTAATGAGTTATGTACGGATGCCAGACATTATCACTTTTGTTTTTGTCTTTTTGGTTTCCAACCATTATAATTTTGTCGGTGCTTCATTTCTGATTCTGTATATCTAAATTTTATATGATTAATTATTGAGAAATTTTAAATTATTATGGTAAAATAAATCTTAATAAGATCAAATCTGAACAAGAATAATCTAAACAAGAATAATACAATTATTACAATAATTTGCTCTAATTAATAAAATCTGGGTGTGTTCTGTTTAGATATTTTTTTGTCTACCAAAAACAAAATATTTAACGAACATAATACTTAATGCATACTTTATATATTATTTTAAGCTGATTTTTATATTTAGTCTACTTCTAGTTATACACCATAACTTATATGTACTAATCTATAATATATAAAAAAACTCAAATTCTAGCCTGAAAAATCTTCACCATTTTTGTGTATTTTTTATGTTATATGACGTGTTTATAAATGGTTGTGAGTGATATATATATATATATATATATATATATATATATATTTTAAAAAATATTGTTTCAAACTTATAATGTTTTTAATATATTTTAAGAGTTTGTAGCTGAAAGATAGAGACAAAATAATGATAAATGTATATAAAATATTATTAGTTAAAAATTAAAAAAATTATAATATTTAGTTGTAATTATATATAAACGAAGATAAGAATATGTTGTATGCACTTGGTAGATCTATTATCTCCCCCTTCAAAAAGAAACAATTAAACTGAGACTGAACATGTGGTTCTCATTTGTCAAAGCAAAAAAGCTGTCAAACTGGAAATCCAATAACCTTTATAAAAAATAACACTGATAATTATTAAAAAATAACAATAATAATTATTATTATTATTGTTGTTATTATTATAAATCGTAATAAAGGGTGAATAATTGTTGTTGGCGGGCATTTCGCCTAAATTATGGATATAAAGATACAAACACAACAAAGTGGACTTGACTCCCATATTCCCTCAAAAACACACTCCACAAACACCAACAACTAAACAACCATATTAACACCAACAACTAAACAACCATATTAACACCAACAACAAAACAATACTCTTATCACTTATATATTTCTTCACTACTGATGAATGCAGAAATGAGCGGCGGCAATGCGGCGGCGAACAATGGCGTAAAGGCGGTGGCGATCGGGCCGAATATTAATGGCGAAGAGAAGATAGACTACGTGTATAAGGTGGTGGTGATCGGTGATTCAGCGGTCGGGAAGACACAAGTGTTGTCGAGATTCACGAGGAATGAGTTCTGTTTTGATTCGAAATCGACAATTGGAGTCGAGTTTCAGACGAGGACGTTGATGATCAAGTCGAAAGTCGTCAAGGCTCAGATTTGGGACACTGCCGGTCAAGAAAGGTAAACTTTTTAATAACTTTGTTATTTGTTTACTCGTCGTGTTTATTGGTTGACAGATTGACAGGTTGAACTGAAAATTAACACGACAAAGTTGTTATTTTAAAACATAAACTAGACAATTGTGTATAAAAAAACTATCATAATTAAACTCTAAAACAAGAAAGTACATTTTGGTATTAACTCTTAGATTATGACGTATTTTAAGCACGTTTTCAAAAGAACTATAAAAACAAGGGGGTTAAAACAGATCGACCGACAAACTTCACATGTTGATCTGAACCTGGTCCATTTAATTATATGCATATTTATGTTTATGACGAAACCCATAAAGTTCGTGTTAGATTCGTACAATCTTAGGAATATCTGCCCTATGTAAACTCTAATCTCTTAGTTTTTTTTATTAAAATTAATACCTTCATGGCTTAATCAGATAGAAGTCATTTATTAAAATCTGATTCTAACATTACTTTTTGTTACAAAAGTTTATGTCTCGTTAATGCATATAGTATTATGGCACTTATTTAGAATTATATAAACATAATTAAGTCTAGTGGATAGTGAGATAATATAAAAAAGAATCGATAGACAACACAAATGATGTAGCAATGTTGTTGGCATTTGCATGTGCATATATCTTTCATTCCATCCTGTTTAGGCCCCATTCAAATTATAATCTATTTATTTTTGTAACTTTCAATTATTTCTATCTTAGTTTCATACTTTATAATAAATCATGTTTAGTTTTGATTTTTTAGATAACTAGCAACATAACTTGTGGTTAATAATAGATACCGAGCCGTAACAAGTGCATACTACAGAGGAGCATTGGGGGCAATGTTGGTGTATGACATAACCAAACGAGAGTCATTTGACCACGTCGCGAGGTGGGTCGAAGAGCTTCGGGCCCACGCAGATAACTCGATCGTCATTGCGTTGATAGGTAACAAAGTTGACCTTGAAGAGAAGCGGGTGGTCCCATCAGAAGACGCGGTGGAGTTTGCAGAGAGTCAGGGTTTATTCTTCTTCGAGACCTCGGCCCTCACCGGTGACAATGTGGAAGGGGCATTTTTCAAGTTACTAGAGGAAATTTATTATGTGGTGTCTAAGAAGAGTTTGGAGCATGATAACGCGAATGGGGATCCCATGACGCTTAAGGGGCTCAAAATCGACGTTGGTGGAAGTCAGGTTTTGGAAATTACTGAGATGAAAAAGTTATCATCTTGCTCATGTTGAATTCGCCCTTGATCGAGTTTGTTTTGGTTAATTTGGGTGTTTAAAATGTTTGTTATGTGATATGTTGGTTGTAGAGTTTGAACATTGAAGTGAATCATGGGAATCATACATGTAAGGCAACAAATATTGTTATGGAATTACATCAATTTGCCTGTGTGGAGTTGGTTTCCTTCTCTCTTATCTATGTGTTATTTTCGATCACGGAAAAGCTTGTTAAAGGGACCGTGAGCCGAAGCTCTGAGGACACTCTGATGCTCAAGTTAGTCGGTTTATTATAGTTTAATTTGAGTAATTATGATAGTGTTAACTGTTAATATGAGTAATTATGATAGTGTTAAACTGTTAATATGAGTAATTATGATAGTGTGTAGTATTGTGTAGAAAGAATAAGAGAGGGAGAAGATTCCTCGTTATACGAAGGCTTGTGGGCCTAATCCTAATAAGGTAACGTTAACTTGAGTGAGGTTAATAAGATTGATTTTTTTGAATTGGGCCTGACACAATGGGCTTTGGTTGAAGATAGAGATAACGACACTTTTTAGAGAATATTACATTCATGATCCCTACTTAGAGCTGAAAACAAACAAAACGTTTAATGAATAATTCGTAACTATTTGACGGAAAATTCGTTTATGTTCGTTCGTTTAATAAAAGAACGAACACGAGCAAGAAAATCTCATTCGTTTAGTTAAAGGAACGAATATCAACAAAGGCCATATTCGTTCATTTATGTTCGTAAACGTTCGATAATGTGTGTCACACCCGACCAAAGCGGCGGAACATGCCGGGGCGCAACTAAGATTGTTCAAATGCACATGACACTATTAAAGTGACAATATTTAATCAACTCATTTATTTCATAACATGTTCTTACAAATACAAGAAAATAAATAGTTCTTAACTAATAACCTAACGGTCCAAAATAAAGTAACGTCTTTAAATCTTCAATCAACCGATAATCAAACCTGTAGCATTGTATAAAATATGTTTTGTCAACATGTATATTGGTGAGCAAATCCATGACTTTATAAATATAATATAAGGCAAAAATCCACAACTCAAATATGTGAAACCGTAAATAAAAGTGACAATTGAGGTATATCAATCATAAATAAATGAGGCTCATTTCTAATTGATAAAACTACCATATTACAAGAAGAAGCGTATGATCATACTTATTGAGGATGAGGATGAGGCTAAACGATTAAAAGCAATAAACATGTAGCAATTAATCATATGAGGTATATAACATACAATTGGACAATTATTCTAAGCATCACATAACCTAGAGGTTGTGGGTTGAGGATCTATATATTAAATCATTTTTTTTGGTTGAGTAAGTATGTTTGCTACCCCCAAAGTATAGAAGAGAAAACGGGGATGAAATTACTCACATGGAATAAAATGACGTTAGTGAATAAATTTTGAATAAAATCCTCAAGTAAGCGAGTCCGACGGTTTTAACGTGCGTGTCCTAGATTGAAAGATCTTGAGTAGGTATTGAGTCTTGAAGATGAAATATAAATGGTATAAAATTTCATAAAAATAAGGCTTGGGTTTTTGGGAGTTTTAGTTATATTTTATAAAGTGTGTTTAATAACGTAAGTATAAAATGAGTTTTACAAGAAAACGGGGCCTTGATGTTTAGTTTTACTCAACCATTGTTAAGTTTTACATATGGGAGTTGGTTTAGTGCTAGTATGCATGATCCCATTAATGTAAGCATCAAGGTCCGACTTACACTCTCTTAAACCCGAATTTGAGACTTTAGTTAATAAAGAAATTCGCTTAAACCCGATCTTAGTATAAAACCAAGTTTGGTTCCGTCATACCATAATATTATTAATACAAATAACATAAAGTGAAACATAAGTTAAAAAAAGTTAGGAAGATTTTTCTTTTGGCGTTTTGAACGGTGACTAGCTCGTTAAAACGATAAGTTCGACTTTTACTCGAGTTTATTTTTACCCGAAACTTGGTTTGAGCTAATATTTATTCTAACACTTCCAAAATCTTAAGTAATATAAGTAAAACATAACTAAAAAGATAGGTTGAACTTTTGGTGGTTTGAACATTGACTAACTCGTTAAAACGGTTGTTCGGTTTTACTCGGTTTTTACCCGAAACTTGGGTTCAAGCCAAGATTTGTTCTACACCTCCATATCAACCATATAATAACTAAAATATCAAGAAAAACTCAGATCTAAAGTGTTTGATGTAACATGGTCGCTTAAAAGTTATTTAAAGTGCTTAAACGAGCGTTCGGTTTGGTTCGGTCTTTGACTCGGTATGAACCCAAGGATGGTTACCAATTTCCAAAACCATTGAACTAAAAATAAGGTAAAACTTCCAGATCTAAACTCAAACAAGAAAGTTAAGCGAGTAAACTTCCCGAAAACGACCCAAACGGGTCTAAAATGCATAAATATAAGTTTGAATGCCCACAAGACTTAAATAAAGATGAAAACGGTTTTGTGAACATAAAATAACTTAGAAAAACTAAAAATAACCAAGTTACATACCCGAAATGATTTGAAATGCAAGATTCGGTTCCGTTGACTTTTTAAAGTCAAACTTAAGCAAAACTAGCTAGAATAACTTACAAGATCAAAACTTTTGGGAGAAGAAGATGAAAATGTGCAGGTGAAATGGTTGAGAATGAGTGGTATTTATAGGGAAAGATTAGGGTTTGAGGAAATGGGTAATGCGTTTGTCCGGTGGGTAAAAGGGTGCACTTTGATTCTTTTATTTAAAATAAATTTTAATTTAAATAAATTATGACCAGGTATCTACATGTTTGGAGGGTTCTAGAATAGTTATGGGTTAGGTCTTAGTTGGTTTGGATGGTTAAAATACAAGTCCGGACCTTAAACGAACCGAAAACGTTAAAAAAACTGATTTTGCTGAAACGCACTGTGGGTCACGCCACGACAAGTATGAAACATGATTACAACATAAAATCCATCATTTTATTAATATTCAAAGATCCGAAGACCAAAACGAGTCGGGTTTACAATACAGGATAACAAATACAAAGCTAGTTGAAAATGACGAATGTCACAATATGTTCGTTTGTTTAAAAGTTATTTTTAAGATAATTATGTTAAGAACTTATTTATATTTGGTGGATTTGCATAATATTTGTGATTTTAATTATAAAAGAGTTAATTGCCATTTTCATCCCTGAGTTTTGTATGTTTTGTTATTTACATCCAAAAATCTTTTTTCCCCCTTCTAGATCCCTAACTTTATAAAAACTTATCGTTTTCATCCAATCTCGTTAACCAAGTTATCTTGGATGTTAAGTTTCAGTTAAATGAAGGGTAATAATGTCATTACACATTGATTTAATTTAAGAATCATAAATTATTGTTTTTTTATTCTATAAAACCCTAGATTACAGAAGATCAAATATGAGATGGGCATGCTCATGTTCGAGACTTCAAGTTCAACTCCAGTGTTCTACCATGATCCCAAACCTTTACTCTTCTCATGTGGATCGACAATCATCATTCGTTCCTCGTGGACTCCGACGATCCCTAGTATTTGTTTTCATTGTTGCTTTAGACGGGTAAGCTTCATGGCTCCTCTACTCGATTTTTGATGGGTTTTTACTTAAATTTTGTAAAATTGATATAACAGTGAAGGAGATGTGGGTTTCTTGCTTGGGCTAAGCCTCCAATGTGTGAAAGTTCAGTTCAAATTATACAAGGGTGTGATATCCGGTAAATTTCCGTTATCAAACTCCATTAGTTCCGTTAAGTCTTGCATACACGTGTCGTAAACACACACTAGTTGTCGTTTAACGTTGGTGACCTAATAATAATTAATAATGTTACATTATTGATAATCTAATTGATTAGACGATTATTGTGTTATGTTTATGTGTTTACACAATTTAAATGTTAACGGTGAATTTTATCGCGTAACGTGAAAACGTGCCTATTTATTCGTATGTCTTGTGTTTTTATAAAGATAAAATATATAATGATTATCATTAGTTTATATCTTTATATTATTAAGTTAAAATCACTTTACAAAGAGTTTAAAGTCTAGTTTTGATAAAATATAAATTACAAGGGCTTAAAGGGTAAATATGAAAATTATATTAAACAAAACAATTCCAAACCCTAATCCCCACCCCATTCGGCCGCAAGCTTCATTCCAAACCCTCTCCACTTCGAATTTCAGCCTTCAAACCATCATTGTGCTTCGATTTTGCTTGATCTCAAGCTATAGAACACGTTAGAATCATCAATTGCAAGTTAACCCACGTTTAAAGGTTAGATTTTACAAGTTTTTATGAAGTTCTTGTTAGGGCCGAACCCTAATTCATTTATGGATCTTCATGGGGTCGAATTTGATGTTAATTGATGATGTTAGTATGTTAGTTGGATTGAATACATGTTGTTTAACGTTGATTATGCATGAATTGTATGTTTTTAATGGATTGATCATGAACTTTGATTCTAGGCAAACCCTAATTCGAAATTGATGAGATTATGTATGATTAATGATTGTTTGATGAATGTGTGATGATTAGTAGGTTGTATGAATGTTAGGATACATTGATCTTGCAAGAAATTGATGAATTGAAGTTGGTATTCATAGGTTACTAATAATAGTAACTTTATTTTCATGACATGATGGTCTAGTGATGGATTGATGTTTTTGATGTGCTCATGATGATGATTAGATGTTAGATTGTTGATACGAATGCTAGAAATCTTAGGATGAATGTTGTTGTTCATATCTTGCCAAAAGTGGAAACTTTTATTCATGATGATTGTTAGATTATGATGATTAGGCATTGTTGATCATGGCTAGATGTTGTTAAGAGCTTGAAATGGTATAATTGTGATGAATTCATGAATACATTGAGTGTTTGATAGATGTTGGAATGCACTTTCCCAAAAGGGAAACTTTATTTGCACAAAGTTTGATGGATGATAGTTTGAACATGTTTGGGATGATAGGAGCATGTTAGTATGTTCATGGATGAATTCTAATGTGATAGAACATGTTAAATTAGTTGTATAGGATGCTTGGATAATCATGGGTGATGTTTGGACTTTGATGATCATGTATGATGTTGATGTTGGTTAGTAGTTAGGACATCATGTTCGGGACTGGAAATTGATTGTTGTGATGTATGTTGAATGCAATGAACATGGTTAATGAATGTGAATGTGATCATCATACACGCGTGCGAATCTGAGGCCCCTACTTAGTAGGATTGGCAGGGTTTAGGATGTGAAGTCGTGAGTGGCTTCACATGGCATGTGGTGCGTGATTTGATCTTTGTGTGGCATGTTAGTTGTGTTATAACTAGTGGACATGTTAATGTTCTAGATTTGCATGACTTGTATGATACTTGGTTGTATGATGATCTAAGTGATACACCTGGATAATATAGCATACATATGATCCATTTGAATGTTAACAATGTATGATATATGTGTATGATTGCTTAAATGGGTTACAACACATAAAGTCACCAACGGGTCAACTAGATCAAACATGTCTGTTTTCTGAAACCTTGAGTCCTTGGTTGTAGTGTACTTTGGGTTTCACATGTTCTCTGTTGCACGTACTCATATACTTATATGATCTAGGTAACCTCTGAAGGTTGTTTGTCCACTCTGTCTGTCAAGTAAAACTCTAAGTATCTTATCAGGTGAGTTCATGCCCCACTCTTTATTTAATCTCTTTTGGGGGAGATAGCATACTGGTAAATCACAAACACTTTATATATTCAAGTTGTGTATTATATTAATATAGTGTTGATATCATGGAAAAGTCCTCACACTTTCGAATTGTTAATATTGAATAGCGACAAAATTTGGGTAGTACTACTGGGTTTGACGAGCCCCACCTGTGTGACTCGAGGTCAACCGGGTGCAATTTGTCCTATTGAACATTGTCACGACCTATTAAGTCGTGATAGGAGGCAACAACGTAACATAGTCAGCTTCAATTGCGAAATCACTATGAGTTAATATTTATTGTTAATGGACTAGCTATCTATTACAATGCACTACTTCTATATCTCTACTATTAAACTACTTATGTTTGAATATCACTCTTGAACTCACCAACCATTGTGTTGACATTTTAGTATGCTATTCTCAAGTCATGAGCTTGCTTGCCATTAGGAGCACTACATGGTTTCACTTGCATTCTAAGACTTGGTTTTCAAGACATCTTTATTGTTTTAATGGTTAATGTTTACTTTTTTGGGTTGGCGCATGTTTTGCCGTATACATATCTATTTCTTTGGGTTGTTTTACAAAACGCTTCCGCACAATTTAAAGTTTCTACTTTGGTTGATTTTATTTTAATTATGGCATATATAGTCGTTCTGAGTAACTATTGACTGTGATCCTGGTTTGTTCACACGCCTCGCGGTAAAACTCGGCATGTGGATTTTGAGGGTGTGACAAAGGGCGTCGCGTATTCAATCGATCGACATAAAGAAATTGGAAGAACGATGGAAAAAGTGAATAAGAGATTGAAAGTAGTAGTAGTAGGGCTTAGTTGGTTGATTTTATCTTTGTAATCGAGCAAATTGAAATGAATTTGATTAGTTTATATTGTTGAATTTGAAAAGAATTGAAGTCTTGACTATTTGTAACCAATGATGTTGTACAATTAAAAAGTTAGACTTTTTTGGTCATCTGTTACATTAGATTTTGAGATGCATGTTGTATGATATGCTTTGGATTAGAGCATATAATGACCTAAAATGTGCAGGGAGTGAATGGAATTAAATGGTAATTTACTCTTTTGGTTTCATATGAAAAATGGTCTATGAACCAATTGTGCAGATTCTTGAACCAGTTAGCAATTAACTCTTGAGCCCATTTTGTGCAGCCTCCTTTTTTTGCAGAATTCTATTTTGTCAAATGAACCAATTAGCAATCTAGTCTTTTGGTTTTTGCATATGAAAAACAACATGTGCCCTGCCTGCACATGATTAAATTCCCATTAAATTGGATGCAAATTTAACATTAAGTAATAAAATAACAAATTATTAAAGTCAACTTACAACTGAAATGAGCTCTTGACCAGTGTCTTGGTGGAATAGCTTTCAACCAATCATGTGCTTCCTTATCTTGTTTTAAAACTTCATTCATAACCCTATCAAACCCTTGTATTGTGGTTGCACTTGCACACTTCCAAACAAGCTCTTTGTATACTTGCCCACTCCATTTTTGTTTCATGTTCTCATGGATATGTCTAAGACAATATCTATGCTCAGCATTTGAAAATACTTTACTTATTGCAGGTATGATGCCCTATATTAAAAACAAAAACAAGAGTAAGTATAACATATAAGAATATGTAATTACTTACAAAGCGCATACCTTTTGTCTGTCGCTAAAATTAGAGTTGGATGAGAGGTCCAGATCATCTCTTAAACACTCTAAAAACCAAGTCCAGGAACTTGCACTTTCAGATTCAATGATTGTATAAGCAATAGGATAGATACCATTGTTTGCATAAACTCCAACTGTAGTTAAAATCTGACCTGGATAAATCCCTTTTACGAAACACCCATCCAGTCCAAGTAGCTATCTCCCACACATCTTAAAACCAACCTTCAAACCACCTAAACAAATGTAAATCCTCCTAAACAGCCTTGTTTGAGTACTTGGGTTACATTCTCTTTCAACATCAATCTTCACAATTGTGCCTAAAAAATGTAAATTATAAATACCAACAACAATAAATTAAACATAAGTAATATTCACAGTTGGAATAGATATAGAATTACCTGGATTAGATCTAATAAGCTCCTCACAATAGTCCCTAAGGATTTCATATTGAGCCTTATAATCTCCTTGAATTATTTTACTTGCAAGCATCTTAGCCCTGAAAATCTTTTGAGATGTAACTTGAACTTGGAATTTCTCTTGCAATATCTCTTGAAGAGCTCTTAGTGGTATGCTAGGATTCACTTTTATGGTTGGTTCAATCTCCTTGGCTAACCAACTTATGGTGCATAACTTAACATCTCTAGTTTGTAGACAATGGTGTTCCTTGATTAAAGTTTTTACAACCCAGACCCTTCTCTTTTCTGGTTTGTTATGTGCAATCTCCAAGGGCAAGTGGGTGTGCGGATCTTTTTTTCAGGTTTAGACTTTGTAGACTTAGAAGTGCCTATTTCTAGGTAGCCCTGTTTTGTCCCTTCCTTATTACTTTCACACATACCCATACTTGGATTTATTCCTAAACACACCACACGAAGTCTATCTTTTTCATTCTTTGTGATATACAATTGTCTTCTACAATCTATTGCATGCTTTTTGACCATGGCCCTTATATCATCCCTACTACCAAAAGCTTGACCAAGATAGAAGGGACAATCGACAAATAGTGTAACATCTTGTAATTTTGGGTTAATTTAAAGTTAGCTTTGTTAAGTTCTTGTATGGGCTAATTTTGTCATTTATGAAACTTGTGAAATTGTTATGCTTATTCTTTGTTACTTTTAATTTTTCTAAGCAAATAATAATTATAATAATAATAAATAATTATAAGAACAATAATAATTATGTTGCTAACAACACTAATAATTGTAATAATAATAAAGTATTGTAAACTTAAAATATATAAAACCTTGACTTAAAAGACAAGGGGGCCTGGTTGTCATTTTAGAAACTTTAAAAGAAAAGTTTGCACTTTAATTATCAACTTTTAAACCTCAGGGACTATTTATGTAGTTTTATAAAAATCCCAAACCCCCTCCCCTTAAGTCCCGTTTTTCCGGCCGGTCGCCGGCCACCGCCGGGCGAACCTCCGGCAAAGCCTTTTCACCCTTCAAAACGCCTGTAATAAACTTCCAAACCGTTCCAATCGCTTCGGCTATGTGATTCGAACACCATAATGAGCCTTAAACGCCATTAAATCGTTGTTATGAACCGCTACGAAACGAGTAACCGACGCCTTTACCTCGTTTAGCCGTTCGAGCATGTACGCATCTTAATTGACCAATTAAACTAACCTAAACAATTACCTAACAAAACTTAATCATTTGCAACTCTTAATTTCTCCTGAAACAAACACGAGCATAAACATCGATCAGCATCTCCCGTCGCGAACTGTGGGCTAGTCGAACACGACTTTTTCTACAATCTCACTCTCAATTGAAAGAGGGCTTTTGTTCATTGAGTTCAGTAGATGCTACCTGCACAACTAATTTGATTAGCAACGTCGTTTGAGCATCAAACCTACGATACGTGAGTCGCGATTGTTCTTGTGCTCAATCTCTATCGATTTTGTCATGAATTCAAGTGATTAAACACTTGTATTCGCACGTTTAAGCATGGGATGTAAAAGCCCCATGGTTATTTCGATTAACAACATCATTTGATGGTTTGATTTGGGATCAATCGAATCTAGGGTTCTTGGTTTGGGGGAAATGCATGGGATTGTGTTTATAAGTTTTTTAAATCGATTATTAACGCGGCTGAGGCCTTAGAGTAACTGGTAAGATGCGCCCCCATAAACTTGAGGTCCCCGGTTCGAATCCGGGGGACCCCATGTTTTGTTTAAGTTTTTTTTTAGCCTTCAAATTTAGTTTTATATTTCTATTTTAATAAATCTGATAATTTCAAAAATAGTTTATTATTTTCTATAAAGTGAGTTCTTAAAAAGAAATACTTTTTATACTTTCTTTTCTTTACAAATATTCTAAAACAAAATTTTTATTATTAAATAAGTTGCTTTTATAACATAATACTTTAACCAAAACCTTGTTACATAAATATGATTACTTTAAAACGTAAAATTATTGTTAAGATTATATATATATTTTTTTTAGACTCTATTCAACCTTTAGGAAATATTTATAAGTGTTATAATTTTTACATAAAACTCTATATAAGACAAAATAATGTTATTTGATACTAATAAATATAAACGGTTCCATTTGTTAAACATAATTATTTAACAACCCCTAATACCATATTGAACCCTAGTTTTCGTTAATTTGTAAAACTTAATATCATCAACCTTTAACCTTGTAAGTATATATATAATTTTAGGTGCCTTGTGAAGAACTACATTGGATCGCTGCTTATTTCATTTCTTATTTAATCGTCATTCTATACTTATTTGATCAAGTGAGTATCCTATACCCCTTTTTCCTATTTTCACACTTGGGGCGAAACATGTTAACTTATACTATTGCACTCATAGACTTATTTGAGACTTGTAAACCTATGGCAATTCATCTTGTAAAAGTTGTGGTTAGTTGAACTTTCGTGATTACCATGTTATGGCGTTATATGTACAATCATTAACTATTGCTAGCCCAGCGAAGTCATAGATCTATGGGTAAGACAAGCCTGCTTGGTTGATCCAAGTACACTTAGCTGATCGTATATACTTTTAACGTTTGAGACTTGTAAAACATTGTCAAGGTTTGATTGTTGCATGGACCATAGCATCCC
This sequence comes from Flaveria trinervia, assembly GCA_025506515.1. Classification (NCBI taxonomy): domain Eukaryota; kingdom Viridiplantae; phylum Streptophyta; class Magnoliopsida; order Asterales; family Asteraceae; genus Flaveria; species Flaveria trinervia. The sequence goes on along the minus strand of CM046451.1, from coordinate 5,677,167 downwards.
TAATCACTATATTCACTAACTTATGACTTGAATTGCCATCTTTTATATACTTATGTATTGAAAACTATGGAATGCTCACCAACATTTTCGTGTTGACCTTTTATTTTTAACATGTTTCAGGAAACGCCCAAGTTTGATTCCTACACATTGAAGCTTGCACAATCTAGGAATGGACCTAGATTAATAAATAAAATAGAATGATTTGTTACATTCTATGTTATGCTTTTATTTTCTTTGAAACTTATGTTTGTAATGTGACAATTGAAACTTATGTTTAAATTATATTTGGATTATTTAATAGCGTTATGTGGCTGTGAACGATCTTAACTCTCACTCCTCGACGTTTCCGCCGTCAAGGTTGGGGTGTGACAAATAGTTTTGATTTTTTTCTTCTTCTTCCTAATGATACTTAATGTTGCTTCCAATGGTGGTTCATTGCCAGAATCACTTAAACTATCAAAGTTATCAAGGTCAAGATCATCATCTACTAGCTCTTCATTAATAACAAGATCTTCACCTTCATAGTCAACCGCTACTCCAAATTTAGTCATATCTATATTAACATCTTCAACTAAGTTATCTTTATCAACTATGAAGTCATAATCTTCATCATCTCTAACATGCTCCACATACACCTCAATAACTTTATGCTTCTTAACATACTTTGTCAACATACTAACATCAGTTTCATTAGCTAATGGTCTTAAACCGAAATCTAGTTCCTCACCTGGAATTTTAAAGTGTTGTCTCTTTACATCTTCTTTTGCATAACCAAGTTTCTCTAACATATTATGAACCATGCTAATCGAGAAACGATGGGAATCAACCATGTCAATAAAATTAACGGTACCATTGTGATATATTGTATCCGGAAACTCGCTAAACTCTCCCCTGTGGTGAAACTCCATTGTAAAATAACTATAGTTTTTACCTAAAACGCAAAATTAGCACAATTTTTATCAAAGTTTCATGATTTCAATAAAGATTACAACTTCAAATACAAAATAACTTACTGTACACCGCAACTATATCATAATCTTCACCACTTTTTCGTACAGACCATGTGGAAGTATCTCGAACATCCATTGATATTGAACAATCTCACAGGACGAGCTCTTGCTGTTCGATTTTGAGACTCAATTGAATGGTCGAATTTTGTAGAATCGGATTGAATGGTCGAAAAGTTGATTCAAATTGAATAGTCGGATGATCATTTGAATGTTTGTATGTGTTTTTAGGTTAAAAATTTACATGTATAGTGTAGAAAGACGTTAATACCCCTCACATGGGTTGATTCAAATAAAACTTAACTCTCAAATTAACTTGACTAACAAGAATGGATGAAAATGATAATTTTTTTGTAAAGTTAGGGAGTCAAAAGGGAAATTAATTAATTTTGGATGAAAATAACAAAACATACAAAAACTCAAGGACGAAAATAACAATTAACTCATTATAAAATTAAAATATTATGGTTTGTATTTGTTTTTTTTAATAAATTTCGTTTGTGTTCATTAATGTTAGTGAATGTTTTTGTGCACTCGGTTGCCTTCATTTGTGTTCATTTATATTCGTGAACAGTTTATGAACACATCATTTCGTTAATGAACGAATACAAACAAAAAATCTCGTTCGGTAAACATTCGTGAACAGTTCATGAACAAGTTATTTTCTTAATAAACGAACACGAATAAGACCCCATTCATGTTCGTTTAATTTATTTACAGCCCTATCCATATGGTTTAACCAAATGGTTGGTTTCCAAATTTTAAAAATTACAAAATTAGCTTAAATTTTTATGTATTCATTGTATTTTGATCCCTGATATTAAATTCATTCGGTTTTTATGCTTTTTATAAAGTTTGAGCTAACTTTAAAATTTAACTATACGGACAAAAAATACAACGCTTACATAAAAGTTTAGACTAACTTTGTAGTTTCTTAAAATTTAGGGACCAACTTTACAACTATTAAAGCTTGGGGCCTAAACATGTAATCTAGTCAAACTATAGGGACCGTTGATGTAACTTTCACTTGTTTTTAGCACTAAAACCTTAAAAAGTGACTACCTTTAAATAACGGTGTAGATTAGTTCAAATGAAATAATGTGTTGAAACGTTACTCTCAAGCCAATAAAAATCTAAAAAGGTGACTAATTTAAGGCAATGGTGCAAATTACTTTACATGTTTAATCTTTAAAGTTTGATCCACCTTATGAAGCAGTAGTTGTATTTTTCTTTTACTCAGTATTTGACTTTAGGAAGTCAAAGAACCGACAAAGTGATTCAAGAACAAACCGATCCTACGGATAAATGCTAGTGAACTTTAGCATTGTTGGAAAGTGTATGTATTCTTATGTCTTGTGTTGAATTGGTTTCTTATTTACTGTGATATGTCAAAATGTATACTAATAAAACAAAATAACTATTGATCATATAGTTATTTTCTATCTCGTACATATAATCTCCAATAGATTCCATTAAAACTTGTCTACATGTACCACCCTTAATAAATGCTAATTTAATACAATATTAATCATAATTTTTTTCTAGACATGAATAAGGTTACATTAAGATTACTTTAATGAGATTTAATTTTTTTAAATATAATTTATTTTGTAGCTAATCATTGTAAAAAAACTAAAATATTTAAAATTTATATAAAGAGGTTTATTAATATTTATGAATAGTAAAATCTTTTTCCTTTTTATACTATTGTTTATAATTTAATATTTTTTATTATATATATAAATTTTATTGATATGTTATATATAACATTTAGAAGATTATACATATATGTAATTTATTATATATTTTTTTAACCTGCGTACCATACGATAATCTAACCTGGTACATAAATATAATGAATTGTTGATTCATGGAATATGTGTGACCCGTGAAAGATTAATCATAAGGTTTTTTTGAACGATGATTTTCTAACCCGTGAATCACACCTAAATTTGGAAAGAATATTTGTAACATTCATGTGGCCTTTTGTTGATTTCCTTTTTTTTTCGAACACGATTTTCTTATTTACAATGTTAACAATGTTGTAATTGAAAGAGAGTTTAGTTGAATTATGGACTCATAATTATGACTTATCGGAAAGATTAGAATCATAAGGTTTGTGATCTAATCATAATATTATGGAGTTATAGGGATTGTGACTCGTAAACTTATTAGATTCATAAGTTTTGTGACGCAGTTTAACTATTTGAAATAATATGGTGTGTGACATACGGAATAAAAGTGTTAATGCATGCTTTCCAAGTAAATTTTTGAGTTAAAAGATAATAGGGATCAAACCCCTTGTTGTTGTCTTAATTTAATACGATGATGTTACTTGGATGCTTAAAAGTTCATAGAGACCATCAATTGTGTATATTAGCATCAGCTGGAATAGAATACAAGATCAAGACGAAAGATTGACCAAAATGTCCTGCATGTGGCGTATGATATGCCCACTAACGTACCATGTGATGGCATGCAAGCCCCTACACCAAACCCCTATTGTGCTACGCGGGTGACTTTTAGCATACTTAAATTTACTTTTCACTAATGGAAACACAACACGTAATTCAACTCGGTCAGTCTTTAACCGACTAATAATTGTTTTGAACCTATTCTTCCATGTAACATGTTTTTATTACCGCAAAGTGGATTTAAATAGCCTAAAAGTAAGACGTTTGCCTTTTTTATTTGGTCAAAATCCATTCAAAATCGAATTTCATAATTGAATGTCGGTGTTACAAAAGGGACTCGGATATTTATAATTTTATATCATCAATATTTCAACTCTAGTCATCCAACAATAGGAAAACATCCAAACATTTCTTCCGGATATTATCTTCTATACAAAACAGCCCTTCAAAATTCACCGAAGTACAACTACAGAAAAAACATGTTATAACATTTACAAATTAAAAGTAACATATAATGTATTTGTCGTTTAGGGAATTGATTATAATTCAACGACACCAAAATGATAATCCTACAGTTATGTCGACCAAATCTTATCCTATCATTGGGTTTTAGCGTTGCTTGGACTTAGTTGTTGTCATTGGTGTGCGAATTATTCTTTCATCTTTGAGATATTAAGCTTGGGTCCACCACTTGTATGCACATAACTGTAGTCATATTTGTAGGGAATCGAATTTAGTAATACGGATAATTTGATAGTCGTGTAAGATTGTATCAGGTTAAACTTATTTGATGGTTAATCTGAATAAATAATCAAATAACATTCAGATAGATAAAAAACACGTATGATTTTATGTGTATGATTTTTTAACCCAAAAAACCAAAAAGATAATCAAATCTGATGAATTTGTATTGGTAGGAAATGGGCTAGAAAACAGCTTGATGGTAATTATCAAATTTTAATTCAAATTTTTAACTTTAGCTCAGTAGAAATCAATTTCCCATCCACATTCACATGTGATTCTAGAAAATCAAATTCTAATGAGTTTCTAATGAAGTAATTTTCAAGAAAAAAAATTGTTCGACCACAGCAATAGGTTTTACCCTTTGAACCCGTCAGGCGCTACCACCCTTTAGACCCTACTCGTAGGGGTATTGCCCCCTTTTAGCTTCATTGCTTAAATGTTTCATCCCTAAGAATCAATGAGATTCTAATATCAAAATCGTAATAAAATTAAACAAACGTACACTCCACAACATTAATTTGTTTTGATGAATATTATGACTACGGTTGTTCAATTAATCAATCTAATCACGCTAATATATCTAATACCAACTTAAGATTATCTGTATTGAGGACGTGAAGGGGTGCCACATAGACCTATCGTGCCACCCTCTCGTGTGGTAGCATGTGTGATAAAGATTTTAAAATGTAAAAGCCCGTCACGGGTGTGAATGTTGTGCGTAAATTTTTTGTTTTTTCATTTCCCAACCATCGACAAAAATAAAATCTAATCTAAGGGGTTGTTTGGTAGCATTTGAATAACCCTTTTAATGATTCAGATGTCTGAATGGTTCAGCACTTAATGGTTCAGACTGTTTGTTTCACGAGCAAATGTCTGAATTGTTCAGACATTCGCCTCTGAATGGTTAATCATTATACAAATTATGAATGATTAATATGTCTAATGCTAAATAGTTAAGACTTCTAATCTGAATTGGTTAGACATTTGTTTTTGAAGAGTTAAACTATAATAGCTCTTCACGGTTCAAACATTCTAATAATTCAACACTTAATGGTTTAACACTTAATGGTTCAACACTTAATGATTCAACACTTAATGATTTAAACATTTTATTTATTTAATATTTAATCATTTAAAAATTATGAAAAAACCCTGACTCTAACAATTATAAACTTCATTGTCATCACACCCTATTAACGTGTCTCCTTAGGTAAAAAAGATACATGTTCACACTCATTATCAATACCCCACCTATCATTTCAACATATACAACGGAAAAAACAAAAAAAACTACAAAAAATCTCCGTACATACGTGTCACAACATAAGACGCTACAACCATTAGCCCCCCTTCCACTTTGGTCCTTTTTTACCTAAACCCTATAATTTTCGTATGTTTGTCGCCAACACCCACACATAAAACACCTTCTGCGTTCATGTTTAGTCTTTATCAACTTAATACTTCATCAAAAAACATGAAGGTATTCAATGGTTATAATGTATCAACATTCATTAACTACATGTTAATAAGTTTATATTTGGTTATTAATAACTTCGTTTTGTATAATGTAGATCTTTAGTTGGGTTCATCGTCAATTTCTTCACAAAGTTGCCAAGAATGATGATAATGACAAGGTGGCACTTCTTGAAAATGAAGCGTTTTCGGGTGCGTGTGATGGCTGGAAAGACGGTATACTCGCGATTGGCACGATGGGTGTGGATCTTTTTCAAGAAATTCAGATGAAAGATGACATCTTTATGATTGATCAAGTGTTGTTAATTGATGATGATGGTGGTGATGGTGGTGATGGTGGTCATGATAATGATGGCGGTGATGGTGATCATGATGATGAGATGCAATGTCCATTGGTGCGAAATGCTTCTAAACATGGGTTTGATGATCATGTTCATGAGAAGCAAGATCTTTCATCATGTGATGAAGTTGCTAAACCTAATAGTCATCAAGATGTTGTGAAGGATGCAATGATGGTTAGGAAGACCGGAGAGCGAATAACTCTTGCTGACTTGCTTCGCGAAGATACCGAAGATAACTTGTTCAAGAAACTATGTGATGATCATAAGATCAAAGATCGTTGTAATGATGACGATAATGATAATAATAATAATAACAATAATAATACTGGCACTGAATCCGTCAAGAGTTTCTTGATCTCAAAAGAGAAGAAGAAGCTACGAAAAGATAATTTGGCTCAACCGCTCAAGAAAACAAAACAAGTGAGTTTTTTATTCTATCACTATCATATGCACACACCAATCATTCTGAGTTACAAATAAAATAAACAAACGTATCTAATAAAATCTATAGAATATAAAATATAAGTAAACATTTTATCTTTCATGAGCGATAAAGAAACGGCTTCTGTTGAGACCTTGAATTGATCATTTTGACTCAAGAAGCTTAGAATTTGTATTCAATGTTTTTACTAATCACTTTTAATGTGGGTTGCTACTTAATATATGTTTACAGTTGATGAGAAAGTTGTTGAGGAAGAAAATTCATCCTGATAATGGGATTCAAAAGGAGAGTTCATCAACCGTTTGTCGAGAAATGAATGTGCATGCTATTTGATGATCAATGGGTCTTCAAATTCATGGTATTGCTGATATGTGTCACATAAATTAATCCTTGATAATTAAGGTTGTGGGCTAACTTATGCTTCCTTTGTTTCGACTCAGATCTTCTACAACGGGTGCAATCGAGGAGCATGTGTTTTTCGCAATTATTAGCTAGTCCTGCATTTGGGTTATTTCCTATTGCTGTAATGTGTAACATGTGTTAATTATCGGTTAATCAATTTCAATTATATCTGTGGTTGAACTCTGCTACAACTACTGTTACCCATGTTATATATTAGCTTCTCGATTTGTATTAGTTTTGCTCAATGGAACGATTGTTTGCATATATTTGGTTTAGTTCTTTCGCTGTCAATACCACCAAAAGGGTTTTCATGTATTAAAATTCCATCAAGTGTTTCCTTGGTGAAAATAATATCATTTGTGATCTATTGGTACGTAAAGGGGCGTAGGTAGAGATTTCATCGATAGATCAACGACACTAGGATCACCTATGATCACATCACAGACTGATTATCGGCAACGAAGATGGTCTAACACAATGGCCATATCATTGATCGATCTTCAACAAATACTAAACTATTAACTAAGTATTTCAACAAGAGGTCCAGAGTGAGGTTGCATTTATATATATCTTAATGTAAATCATAAGATGTTCATTAAGATAGTCATGATGACTCTTATGTGTAACGTGCAATCACTACTAGAAAAATAAGTCTAACTTGAGAGACAACTTTTTTTAAAAAAATTGCAGCTGCTTGGATCACAAGTAATGATATAATGGAGATATCAAGTGATTGTAACGCTAAAAATAGAACATTTTCTCCGGCCTCTAACACTTAACTCTCATAACTATAAGTTATCAGCACGTTTAGCGCTAGGTTAGAGTGGACATGTTTTTGGTAAGTTGAGCATCCCTTTCTTACCGTTTGAAAAAAAAACATAAATAATAATTTACTTGATGAAAATTTCAACTACAACAACAATTAATCAAATAATTTCATTAAATGTATACAACATAAATTTTTGCTATTGTATAATATAAAATATCAAAGAACACTACAAGAATTTGACCCTATCGCAACTACACCTATGACGACGACATGTCGGCGCTATATGAGCGATTTGATTTTTGGCTACTGCATAGCTATAGTGACGTTCTTTTGTCGCCTTAGGGTGCAACCTATCGCCACGACACAAAAGTCGTCGCCATATATATTAGTCGCTACAGATAATTTTATTTTAATTTTGATTTATTTTAAATAACTCAAGATGTTGTTTTACCTATCGCGACGACATGTGTCGTCACGATAGGTAAAACACAATTTTTTTCTTTTTTTTCGTCTAAATAAATTAGAGGCAAATAAGCCCGCATTTTATGAAATATTTATGGCGACGACTTATCGTCGAGATAGATAAAAAAATATTTTTCTTTTTTTCACTCTAAATAAATTGGAGGGAAATAAGCCCGCCTTTTAGAAACATCTATGGTGACGACATGTCGTCGCCATAGGTGTTTAATTTTTTTAAGAATTAAATATTAATAAAAGTAATATTTATGATTATTAATATCATTATTAATAATAATTTATATACATATCATTGCTATTATTATAAGTATTATTATAATTATAAGTCATAATAATAATATTAACAAATCTTATATTTATTAATTATAATTATAGATAACTTATATCAGTTAGAATCAAATATATTCGGTTATGATAGTTAGTTTTGATTAAATGTGTTACATGTTAAATCCAATTATGATTGTTGATGTTAAATTATATACGTTGATAGTACTGTGTGGGAATATTAGTTTATTAACTGTAGGTTAAGTTTATTTCTGCTTAATTATCAGCAATGAATTTCAAACAATGTGAAATTTTCAAACAATGTGAAATATGTTTGGTTATGATGATAGCATTAATTATATTCTTCATATGTTAACTATGATCCAATTATTATTATTTGTATTCAATTATACACTATGATATCATCAATCAATTTCAAAAAAGGTCAAATATGTTCGGTGATAATGATTAGGTTTGATCAAGTACATTAAATGTTAGCTATGATTGAATAACGATGATCAGTGTTAAATTATGCAATTCGATGGTAATTTATAGAAAATGATACTTATTAACGGTAAATTATTTTTATTTATGTTTACCTATTATCAACAAGTGTTAAACAAGGCCAAATATTTTAGGTTATCATGACTATTGCCGATTATATATGTCAAAGGTTAGCTATGATCTGATTATGATCATTGGTGTTAAATTAAATACAATGTTGGAAATAAGACTGGAAGTTATGCTTGTTAATGGTAAATTAAATTTATGTATACTTTGATATCATCAATCAATGTAAAAAATGTCAAATATGTTCGGTTATGATGATTAGGGTCGATCAAATACATTAAAGGCTATAATTAAATTATGATGATCAGTGTTAAATTATGCAATTCGATGGTAATTTAAGGAAAATGATGCTTATTAATGGTAAGTTATTTTTATTTACGCTTAACTATCATCAATGAGTGTTAAACAAGTCTAGTTTAGGTTATGATGGTTGGGGTCGATAACATTCGTCAAAAGTTAGCTATGATCCAATTATGATCATTTGTTTTAAATTAAACACGATCTTGGTAATTTAAAAGAAATTATCCTTAGTAATGGTAACTTAAGTTTGTTTATGCTTAGCTATCATCAATGAGTATGAAAAAAGATCAAATATGTTCGGTTATGGTGATTAGGGTCGATTTCATACGTCAAATGCTAGCTATGATCCAATTATGATCATTGTTGTTGAATTACACATATTGATAATAATTTATAGAAAATTATGCATACTCTTGGTAAATTAAGTTTGTTTATTCTTAATTATCATCAAAGAGTTTCAAAAAACCTCAAACATGATCGGTTATGATAATTAAGGTTGATTATATGCGTCAAATATTAAGTAAGACGAACAAGTATTATTATACATATGATAATATGTTTATAACAGTAATAATAATAATCATAATCATAATTATAACGGCAGTAATTATTATAGAAATAATAATAATAATAATAATAATAAATAGTAACCATCATAATAATAATTATAATAAAATACTAATAATAATAATATAATAATATCTTAATAGCTACATTAATAAAAATAAAAAAATATATAAAATATCAGAAAGCACCCTATGGCGAAGACATGTCGTCGCCACAGGTGTTCCATATCGTTGCCATAGATGTTTCATATGTCGCGTGATTATCCCGCCATTAATTTGAGAAAAAATTTAAAAAAAATCCTATGTCGTCGCCATAGGACGCATTATCTTTTAAATCAGGGATACAACATTATCACTTTCACTTTCCCAAACCCAAATCCCACCCACCACCACCCTTTATCTCCGGCGAAAATAACCAAAATCCGACCACCACCACCATTTCTAGCCACCACCACCGTCCCTAGCCGCTACCACCACCACTTCCATCGCCCCCCATTACCCCTCCCATCGCACCCTACCAAGAATGAATCATCTTTAGGTTGCACCACCACCATTGTTCCTGCCACCATGACTACCACTACTACCACCACCTCTATTCATGTATCTCTAGGTTGTTGTATCATTATCTCACCACCATCATCACCGACAACATCTCATTATTACCATATTTGTTAAGGTTTTAAGGTGTTTATATTGTCTATTTCATTAGTTATTCAAATATTTTGATTTGGTTCTTGTTTATTAGAATGAAATGATAATATGTTGATCTATTTGATTTTTGGTTTGATTTTGTTCTTGTTTTGATTTGGTTAATGGCATGCTTTAAGTTATGTATGTATGTATGTATGTATGTATGTATGTATGTATGCACAATATGTGATGAAGGTATTGGAGTTTGATTTGATTATTAGTTTAATTAATAAACATATGATAAAATTAAATATGTATGCTAGGTGGTTTTTGTGTTAGAACTTAAAGGTATGCATGTTACATTCTTTTGTTAATTAGTTAAAATATTAATTAAATTATGGTTATAGATGATTTATGTTGTTAGAATTATATAAATTGTTTGATTTGGTTATTGGTTTGAGTAGATAAAATGATATGATGAATTATGTTTTGTAACTTGTTTTAAGATTAATGGTAATTAATTTAAAACTATTATCTTTTATAAACTTAATTTAAATATTATTGCGTGCATTGTTGCTTTATTGAAACTTAAAATTGTTATCTTTTATTATTTATAATTGGACGTGATGTTTTTTTCATTTACAACAGTTATGTCGTCGAATTTTCGATCAAATCCTAATAAGCATCTCATGTTATGAACGACCAGGTGGGTCATTATTACATGAGATGTGGAAATGAATACACTTAGAAATACATGCGTGAAGTGCAAGAACGGATGAAAGAATTTTAACAAAAAATCAAATCTTAATGATGATGAAGATGATCAAGATGACGAAAATTAGATGTTGTTTGTTTTGTAAAAGATTAAAAATGTTTACGTTGGTATTTTAATTAAATGCACATGTATTTAACTTGAATTGTAAAATGATTATATTTTGGGTATTAGTAATATTAGCTTTCGTTTAGTTTATAAATATGTTCACAAAACCTGAAATATTAAGAAAAACCTGGAAAATATAAAAACAATTTATAATATAAATATTATAAAAAACCTGAAAAATATAAAAACAATTAAAAATTTCCAGGCTATGGCGACGACATTTCGTAGCCATAGGGTTTTTAAAATATATTAAATTTTTATTAAAATAAAAAAATTAGTTGGACCTATGGTGACGACATGTCGTCACCGTAGGCTGAAAATAAAATTATTTTTAATTTAAAATATAATATGAAAAAATTTTGCCGACAACTTTGTGGCGACAACATGTCGTCGGGATAGACCTCTATGGCGACAAGAGTTTTGACGACAACTCAAAAATAAGCTATAGCGACAAGGCTGTGACGACTAGGTATATGGCGACTCAAAAATGTCGTCGCCATAGCCAATGGTGACGACAAACCGAACCTATCGCGACGACAAATGTCATCACGATAGGCCTTATTTCTTGTAGTGGAATAAAAACATTTATTTAAGCTTTAATATTATATATATACATATTAAATAGTGATTTCTCTCGTAATAGAATGTAGGAAGTTATGTATATGTAAACAAACATAAAATAACAAAGTAGGATCGTTCATTATTCGTTGGTGAAGGTTTGCGGGCAGAAGGAGTGTGTAGTGAAGATTTCAACGACACATCATTGATGGATTCTACTAAGTATCACCTATGATCACATAACCGACAAAATAGCAATAACGAATATGGCCGCACGACGATGATCATATCATATATCATCTACGAAGCTTCACTAACATATCTTTCACTGATGATACATTAACATTTTCACCGACAAATCGTTGACAGGCCCATTTGCTAGTAATGTCTATTTAAAATAAACAAGGTATTCACCCCACGCATTTTGGTTGGATTCCCCTATAATTCCAAATATTAAAACACATCTACGAAAACACGTAGCAACGACTATTATAACTATGTAAGCCTTAAAGTGGCCCTAGTCGAAAAGCAACTTTCACTCAAAATTGTTCACTCTATTTAGTTTGGTTTGTCACGGTACAAGAATAGTAACTGTAACAATTCTCGCTTTTGAGGACCAAGCAAAGTGTTTAAACTTCTATCTGAGCATTATTGAACACAAATCTAATATGAACAATAAACATTGTCAATTTGTAGCTAGACATTGATGACTACGACTTGACTCGAACTTTAAAACACAATGAAAGGATTTGCGCCAAAAATCCTACGTATGTCCATTTTAAAATAAAATTTAACCATGTAAGTTAAAATCTTGCATTATTACATGTACGAGTGAAGACATTAAATCAAAGTCAACCTTGTTATTAACATGTGATCAAACTAATGCAATTTTCCAATTACATTTCATGCGCATAAAATAATTACTAAACCACCTTTATATGCCACCTTCAAGCATAATAACCATAAATTAAAATAATAAAAACCAAAGAATTATTAACTAACTCATTACACACGTTCTATATACCACTTCTATTCGTATCCTTATGAAATTTCTACTTGCACAAAACAAATAATACAAAGTTCTAAATGTTTGCATCTAACCAAACAACGAGTAATATACACTCGTCAATAAAAGCAATGTAATGCTAGGCAAGCTATAAATCTCGAAAACCACTTGACTAACATCCCAAGCTTCCACGTTTAAATTATCAATTAAACCAACACTACATAGATATATTAAGCACACTAAGGGCCTGTTTGTTTTTCTTCAAAATCTCTTCTCTACCTCTTCATCTGCGTGCACGCAGACGCGGAAAGAGGTTTTGATTGCGCAGACTATTTGATTTTCAGAAGACGTTTCATAAAAAACGTCTTCCTGACGTTTGCATGAAGAAGATGTGGACTTACCACTTCTCAACCTCTTCTCACCTCTTCTCAACTTTTAACATAATAAACTCCCTTCCAAACCCATTGACCTGCATTTCATTTCCATCCTCCCACCACTTGAACCTCCTCCACATCCTTCCTTTCACCACCGCCACCCCACCTCCCCCCACCGGTTGGACCTGCGCCGCCACTCCCTCCGGCGGCCGCACCTGCGCAGACCCTCCCATCGCCTACAACCCACCACCTCCTTCCCTCTCACCACTGCGCCCCCTCACCCCACCTTTGCACCTGTGTCGCGCCTCCCTCCACCGGCGGCACCTGCGTCGCCCCTCCCTCTGCCTGTCGGACCTGCGCCATCCCTCCCTCTGCCGGTCGGACCTGTGCCGCCCCTCCCTCCGGCGGCGCACCTGCGCGAACCCTCCACCTCCTTCCCTCTCACCACTGCCGCCCCCCTCCCCCCACCTTTACACCTTCGTCGTGCCTCCCTCCGCCACCTGGGTTCGTTGGATTCTTGCGAAGCAACACAAAATTAGGTAAAAAAGAAAAAGAAATGGAGTGGTTATGGTGAAACTTAACACCAGTTCGATTTGGTTCGGTTGATATTATCTTTAATTGTTATTAGACAAATCATAATCTTATTCCGTTTAAGCAATCGTAGGTGAAATAAATTGTGGACAATATTGAAAATACTATATACACAGATCTGATAAAAAATAATTCAACGATTTTGAATGATGCATTGATGGATATGACTTTCAAGTGCGCGTGGTATGATGATTTGAGGTTTAATTACAAAATATTTTAGCAGTCTGCAGATGTCAAAAAACAAAAAGTCTTTTTCTCGCAGACTGCAGACATTTGGTCCACTTCTTCTGCTGCAGATGTCTGCAGATGTGGTCCGTAGACTGCAGACATTTTTCTGCAGTAAAAACAAACAGCACCTAATTCTATATCATATGATCGCAGACTGCAGACATTTTTCTGCAGTAAAAACAAACAACACCTAATTCTATATCATATGATGTGAGAGACATACCTAATCAAATTCACGCATTAATTTCATTTAACCATGTTATATTGTAACGTTACCTACTTAATCAATAATATTTGTTGGAATAAAAGACCAAACGAACCATCGTAGATAAAACCCTTAGAAAATGAAGGGCCAAAGCTGGAAGGTTCTGGCAAAATACATAGTCCGAATTTAAAAGGTCATATCTTGATTAAATCTTTACCAAAACACACAGTTCTTAATGCTAACACTAATTTTAAGAGTTAGCTTTCCAACTCAACCGATTTCATGTTTTGCAAACTGAATACTTGGCCTGACTTTATATGGTCATAACTCTTTTTAATTTAATAAATGACCATGATTCTAGTGTCAAAAGTTAGCTTGATAAGTTTGCTTTCAAACGCACCTAACCACCCATGTTACTGAGATTTAGGCCCCTAAATAGCTGAAATACGATAGATTGTCTAAACTATTTCTCCACTAATTTCTACTACTTAAGATATTATTTTAAAACCCTTAGGGTAACCATAAAGCCCTAGATTATACATATGATTAACTTAGAACTCATATTTAGATATGGTAAAACATTTATTCTTTATTTAATTAACTTCTTATGTTCTCGTAACGTTTGTCGGAAATGGTTGCGTAAAAATGTCGGATTTAGCAGTAAATAGACCAGGTCATGTAACATATGGGAAAAAAGGCTTTTGATGAGTTAAAGATTGTAAAAATGGATAAAATTTAACAAGCCTACCTTATAAGTGATAACCACATGGTATTTAGCATGTTATATTACTCAACAAAGCTAGACGGACTTGAAAGCTTAGCTTAAACGATTTGTACCTTGAATCCTAAACCTTAATAGTAAATCCTATGTATATATATGTAGGAACTTTCTTGGGTTAGAAATTGTCTCTACCTGGACAAAGAAATCAATAACCACTCAACAATAGTAAGTTCTCGTAGCCTCATTTACTTTCATTAACTTCAAAGGAGAGACTTGTTACTTAAATGACTTTACATAAATTATTACTATCATATTTATGCTTATACAGTGGCGGACTTGAATATCTCCGTAGGGAGGGGGGGCTCGATATTTATATAAAAATTTACATTGTCGGGCCAAAAGTTTACACTAATGGACTAAAATTTAACATACCGATAAAAAATAGAGAGGGGGGCAGCCCCCTAGCCCCCACTATCCGCCATTATGCTTATACACATTTTGGTGATTAATGTTATTTGAGTTTGACTTGCAAAGACTTCGTTATCTTACACGACTATTTGATTTCGGGTTGGAGCCACTTATTTAAGGTAGATAGTACTATCGAGACTGGCAATCCCCATTATCTCGACTGATTGGAATGCGTAAAACCATAGTCAACTATTTTAAATGTTTATTACCATGCAGATTATAACTTGACTTTTTCCATATTTTGAAATAAGTATCAAACAAGACATGCAATCACAAAAGCATCTCTTCTTATGTTATAACTACTTAACATAATGAGTTTTCGATTCATATTTAACTACTTACTTATCAACTATTTATTAAGTCTCAAAAGTTTACGAGCCCACCAACATTATTGTTAAACCACTTTTAATATATTTTTTAGGAAACAACAAAAGTTAGCATTTTAAAGCTTTAATACTATTTTATATATCTTATCAGACTAAACGTGATGAGGCACTAGAAGACATTATAATAATTTAAAACATCATTACACAACCTGTGAAGACATTACAAGAACGTTGTAGATAGAAGATTTTTCCACCATTCTCAAAATTATTATAAATCCCATAGTTAGATAATAACTTAAGAAACATTAACCATTACCCATACTTTTAATTAAACCGATAATACTAAGTTAGACGCTAAAATCACAAAACATAACTATTATCAATTTATTTATAATTAGCTTTAGTTACCCGTATATTAAACGAAGACGTGAGCAGTTAATTATTTGGAGTGCCTAATCAAATTTTCCATTTTAGAGTTTCTATGAAGAGATACAAGGGTTAGCTTCGGAGATCGAAAATAAACTGAAGACTCCATCATCTCCGGCATCAAACCCCTGTTGCTCCGGCCACCGTAGTCCGATAACACTCACAAAAACCTTTGAGATCTTCTTCCTGCATTGACACAAACCCTAATTTCTTACTCTCAAGTGAGTACCCATGTTTTTAGGGTTTTTGTTTTATCATTTTCTTTCGTATCTTATAAACAGTCTGATTACGTTGAAATTTAGCATCACCGTGTTAATTATAGCTATCAATCTTATCTTCTCCTCAAATTTGATTATGTTTCCAGTATTTAGGTGTTTTTTTTATCAGCAAACGTATTTGTTGTGTAATCTTTTCCCTTGATAAAAATCGGATCTTTTTGTTTGTTAAATCGTGTTCTTCGTGGTTGTTTTTGTAATTTCATTTGATTAGTTAGGGTGTAACGATTTAGTTGAGGTCATTTATAGTTTGATTGCGAATTTTTGGAGATTGTGTTGTTTTTATGGAGTTCATAATCACTTCTGCTTCTCCGAATTCAGTATGGTTTCGGGTTAAGAATATGAATTCTACTGTTTACTGCACGTCGTGTGTGATTAAGGGATTATTTCTGATTCATAATGTTTTGGTTTTAAGATCTGAATCATGTAGATAGTTAATGGAGCCTTATTATTCTTGTAAGAGCTTTAAAACTTCATGTGGTTTCACCTGTGGAAGATACACAGTTTTCTAGCTCTAGTGGGGTAGAAAGCTCTAGAAGTAGTATGATGTACTTGTAGAACAAAGTGATTTGACACTTGAAAATTGAAATGTTAGAGAAATAAAGTTACAAAATGGTTCGAAATGTTATGTTGCTTGTGAGTCACTAATCACATTCAAAGGCGTGAAAGGGGTGCCTAGGCGAGGCAATGCACAGCCTAAACCACCCTAAAACAAGCCTAAGCATGTCTAAGACCCATAAATACGGGCTTCTTATACTATTTGCCTTTCTTAAAAAGCCCTCGCTTAGTAAGCGCCTTGTGTCTAGGTCTAAAGGTCACCCTTTGTGCCTTGAGTGCGACTAGCGCGTTCGAATACCTTGATCTTGTTATCATATTGACATGGCTTTGAGTTTATTGCTGGGTATATCATATATGTTAATGAGTAATGACACTGTTCTTTAAACAACATGTTCTTAGTTTGTTTCTGTTAGGTGGTTTTCAAGGATATATCTTGTTGAAGATTAATGGATCGACAAGGTCATGATTATGCAGCAGCTGCTGCCATGGCATTTGCACAACAACAGCAACAAGCAGCTAATATCCAGCAGCAGCAGCAGCCACCGCCTTATGGTTTTCACCCACAACATCAGCAATTTGTACCTTCGGTTCACGGCCCTCCTTTTCTACCACCACATCCTCCTATTCAACAGTTTCCCCGTCATCCCCTCATGCAGCCACCACAGATCCACCCTCACCCTGCACCCCATCTTCACCTTCTTCACCAGCAACCACCAGCAGCTTTTCCGCCACATATTCCACCTCCATTTCATGGCCCAAACGATGCGCCTCCGCCACCTGCTGCCCCACCATCTGACCCTGAACAACAAAAATGTATAGATAAGCTTGTTGAGTACGCTGTAAAAAACGGCCCTGAATTTGAAGCCATGATCCGTGAAAAACAGAAAGATAATCCAGCTTATAGCTTCCTGTTTGGTGGTGAAGGTCATAGTTATTACCGATACAAACTCTGGTTAGCCACCCACCCGCCTGGCGGCATGTTCAACCAACCGCCTTTCCCTTCACCATCTGTTAACATGTTGCACACTTCTAATCCTGTCATTTACAATCCCCCACACTTACCTCCTGGCCCTGGTGGACATCAAATGCATCAACATCCATATCCACCATATTATGAACAACAACCTCATCAACATTCTCAGCCTTTTAGTGGTCATGGTCGTCCAGATTTTGACCCATCTTCTAGAACTTTCAAAGGTCTCTCTGGCCCACTTCCGTCTGATGTGGCATTGGAAATGAATAATGTGCTCAACAGTCTCACAGGCACCAAAGAGTCGATTAAAGGCGCCAAAATGTGGTTCATGCAAAGGTCTCCATTCGCACCTGCTCTAGCAGAGGCACTCAGAGATAGAGTTTTTTCACTAGATGATCCTGAAAGACAGTTGCATATTATTTACCTGGCTAATGACATTCTATTTGACAGGTATTATCCGTATTTACTATTTAGTAAGTTATGAATTTAATATTACGTTTTTTGAAACTGCAGCTTGCAACGACGTGTGAATCCACATGAGGTTGATAATGAGGCACTTGCATTTAGGCATGTTTTAGGTTCCATGCTCGCAAGAATTTACCACAACCCTATAAATAAAGATGAAAATCAATCACGATTGCAGAAAATTGTACAATTTTGGGCCTCAAAAGAAGTTTATGATCCTGATACTATACGCGCACTCGAGAATGAGATGCTGAATGGCCCACTAAATAAGAATGAGTCGTCTACCATCTCAGGTACGTCTAGCACACATACACTTTAAATTTCTGTAACTGGATGAATATTAGTTGTTTACTTTGCTATTTCACGCAGGACAAAATGCAGTGCATTGGCAGCCTGATATACAGGTTAATCAAGATCACCATGAAAAACAAGTTCCACCTGTATTAACACCATCAATCCCACCTAGCGGTTATGGTGCAACTGTTCAACTGCCAAATCAACCTCACGTACTACCACCGCCTGTTGGTACTGAGAAATTATCGCCATACCCTCTGTTCCCACCTGGTTTGATTCCTGGAATGGTTAGAAAGATGCAGATTGGTAGTGGAGTACCTTACTCCCCCATGAGCCCGTTAGATATTCCAACCGTTATACCACCATCTACCATACCCCAATCTGAGATCCTAGAAAAAGTGTCAAAATTCTTTAAGGAAATTGGTGAAGTGAACCCGTCTGAAGGACCCATGCGGGCTGGTGATGGTCATAGTGATGATGAAGATGAGTATGAAAGAGAGCCTGTGGTTCGTAAAGGCGGTGCTTGTATACCCCCACCACCTAACCTACAAGTCGACCCGGAGACTGGGACCTTTGCCGATGGCAGTGTGGAGAAGAAACCTGGATCAGGGTCAGGCCGGCTTGGGCTTGGGGCAACGGCTAACCCGAATGAAGTCACTCAGTATGATGATGTTTACAGTTCGTATAGGAAACAAAGAAGCACGAATTATCATTCATTCATGAGTGCTAGAGCTTCAACAAGGTGAAGTTGATCAGCCTGTTGTTCAGTTTATTGCATCATTGCATGATATGTTGGGGGTTTTTTTTTTGGAGGATGAAAAAGTCATTGCACTTGGATTCATATCAAACTGTTTAACTCAGATTTCAATTTTGCTATGTCAGTAGTGTCTTGGTTGTTTTGTTTATTATTATTACTTTTTCAATCTGGTATGAAAATCATATAACTATATAACTTTATGGTCTTTTATAGTGATAAACTAGTAGGGTGGCAATTTCCTACACTACCTGATATCCAACCCTGTAAACGGGTCATGTTTGGGTTGGCCAATTTAATTAAACTAGTCGTGTTCTAGTTGACTTATTCAGTCCATTTAGTTTAACTAGTCGATGGTCTTGTCGACTTGTTTCATTAAAGAGGTCAACTGACCTGTTTTTGACCCGTTCATTCCATTTTCTTACAACCTATAAACCCGATTAACAGGTTTACAACTTGATTTTTACCCCTCAAACCTATCAACCTATTTGACATGATTAGATAAACTATATGATTTTAGGTGTAATTTTTGGCTCCTAAGTTTATTTATGAAATTGCAAGTATTGCTACAGCTGTAGTTATAGTGCCCAGGGTCTTGGGAGACTTTAGATGTACATGTTTATTAAAGAAACACGAGAATTCTGTTTAAAGAGAACAATGTTTGTCATGAGTCATTAGTCATCTTCTACTTCTACTCATGAGGTCTCACTCCTTGTTCTTTTTCTTTTCCTCTACTTATTTACTAAATTGCTTTATTATTTCCTTTGTACTTTATATATTTCGTTATAAATGGTATTATCCCGCAATTTTATTTGTACAACCTCTATTAATGAGGAGAGAGTCATCTTTTACTTTCCTCTCTACCTTAATGTTCAATATTTTCATAACCGAATCGAACGTTGAACCGAACGTTTAATTGGTTTTGTGGTCGGATCGGTTGGACTGGATTCAATTATATTTATATATGTAACTAAAAATAAGTAATTTATATATGTTTTACATATTTATTTTATAGTTATATATAAAATTTACTATATTTGTATATCCAACATACTAATTTATGATTTAACATCACGTTTTTACCCATTAAAATAAAAAAAAATTAAAAAAATACCAAAACCGGTCCGAACCGGTCCGGTTTCCTAGTCCGACCAGTGGTTCGGGACGAACCGGCCGGTTCAACCACTAAAAAATGATCCATAGCAGACCGGACTGATCCCAAGTCGAACCGGCCGGTCCGATCTAGTCTCCAAAACATTGTTAATGTTCTTTTTTCTATCATCTTCAATATTGGGGTTACTTAACAATTTTTGAATGATTAAATGCTGAACCAATAAAATGTCTGAACCATTAAGATGTTTGAATCATTAAGAGTTAGTATATCGTTTAACTATTCAAAAACAATTTTCTAACCAATTCAGATAATATGTTTTAATCATTTAACATTAATCTTTTAATCATTTAACATTAGGTTACTGTTTAACCATTCAGAAGCAAATATCTGAACTATTCAGATATTTGTTTGCGAAACAAATAGTCTAAATCATTA
Organism: Flaveria trinervia; assembly: GCA_025506515.1. Classification (NCBI taxonomy): domain Eukaryota; kingdom Viridiplantae; phylum Streptophyta; class Magnoliopsida; order Asterales; family Asteraceae; genus Flaveria; species Flaveria trinervia. The sequence continues at coordinate 5,656,117 of CM046451.1, read as the reverse complement.
AGTACTGAATTATTCAGACATCTATACCATTAACAGTCTAATTCAGATGTTCTCAAACATCCCTTAGTTTTTTTATTATCTTTTTAACTCTTTCTAGATTATGTATAATTGTCTCCTCTCTTTCACCCCTTGAAAAATAAACACTCAAAATAAACGGTATCTATTTAAAAACTAGATCTCGTTAACATGAACATTGAATACATTATCTTTTTAGTTGTGGAGATTTTGAACACATTGTTGTGTAGTCGAGACGTCGAGTTGTGTAAATATATTCATCAGATCATAAAACATTGCGAGATTGTAAAATAATTTATTTTGGAAACAACTCGGTTTTTCTATAACATTTATATCAGAATGCCGACAACAAAGTTAAATAAAACGTTTAATTCAAGTTTTTGAAAATGGTTTAATATACAAATTATTATAGAATTTTTTTTTTCAAATGTCTTGTTAAATGTTAAATAAATATTTAAATAAACAAACAAACAAAAGTTATTTAATCGGTTTTTTATCAATAATCGTTGGTTCAAGTGGTTAATGTGAGGTATCTTAAAATCTTATAAAAATAAATGAAAGTTTTAGGCTCAACTCCTACATTTGATAAAAACAAAAGGGAGTTTCAGGTGGGTGAGATGATTTTTTCACTTCATACGACTTTCCTTCTAAGAGCGGTTTTAAATTTCATACTTAAGTATTGAAGATGATCAGATCCGATTATTTATTAAAAATAAACTAGTACTAAACCCACAACTTTGCAACGGGGGCGTTAAATCGTGTCAAGTATCACCAATGACCATCAACATCGAAAATGCTTGTATAAAAAAGAAATAAAAAACGAAAAAATAATACTAAACGAAAAGAAATGTAAAAGGTTAAAACGTTGAACCACACACGTGAAACATAAAACATAGAAAACAATAAGTAAGTCGATCTATAATATAACGCTACGGCGGGACAGTTAAACTAGAAAAAATAAATGTAAAAACGTTGAACTACAAACGTTTGTTGCGACGTGTTTTCTCGCAAATTCTAAACCAACATAAAAAGGGGAAATTTGTAAAATGAGGCACGATATACGATGGTCTCTCTCGGCACCGAAAGGCCACGTAACCCATATATTTTGGAGTAACAATCTAAAAGGATAATTAATGTTGTAGCTAGAGTGCATTTATTATTATTGCATGAAAACATTTACCTTAGATATTCTGATAAAAACATACCGCTCCAACATGGCAGGGATTCCATCATTTGCCGTGTCATCTCCGGAATTAAGAAAACAGATGATAAATAATAATAATAATAAGTGTTTGGTATCAAGTTTCAATAAGTAAACAAATTCGTAATTTGAAAAAGAAGAATATTTATAATTTATAATGGAAAAAATGAATTATAAATACCATAAATTTTAAAAGAAATGTTGATTTACAAATTCTAACATGTTCACTTTGTGTTGCTCTTTCCACAAATTTTATATTTTAAGTAACTCATCGCAAAATTTTAATATATTTAATTTAACTTGTTATATAACTTAATAATAAAAGAATACTTACTCTGTATTTTCAGTGAAATTTAACGAAAATCAATAGTAACCCTACCATCACAAGAGTGAAATTCCATTTAACGACGTAAATAAAAGTTAACTCAGTTCTTAAATCGATAACATTACTAATTAATTATCTACCAAATAGCTAAAGTTTTTTTATTATAAAAATCCATCTTTTCATTTATGAATTTCAATATTCACATTACCTCGCTAAATTAACACATATTATTTTTTAAAGAGTTAAGTGCAATTCACTTCCTAAGATTTGTTAAAAATAATCAATTTTTTTTAAAATATTAAAAATTTCAAATTAGTTCAAAAGTTTTATAAGTTTTTTTAATTTTAATCCAAAAGTTTAATTAGTTGTTTCAACTTTTTCTTTATTTAAAATATAAAAAGTTTAGAATGAATTTAAAACAATATATGAAACAAAATTAATGTTTTTAATATTTTAAAGAAAAACAATAACTTTAATCAAATCTTAGATAACAAAATTACAATCAACTATTTTTTAAAACAGCAAAATCACGCATCCTTTACAAATAATCACAATTTTTAAACAATATCAAAAAGTCTACAAATTTTGTTGTGATGCAAACATATTGGAAACACGCATAGGATTACAAGCGTCAATCTTCCACGTATCTTCAACCGAGGATAATATCCACGTGTTCTTCCTCTCCTTCGCCATTAACATCGACCTCATCGAACACTCTTCTTCCGTACTCTCTTCACTTTCACTCTCACAATGCTCATCAACCCCATAACCGCCGCCGCCGCCGCCGACGACACCGCCAACGTCTCCACCATGACCACCAAACTTCTGGCGGCCCGTCTTCCTCACGACCATGGTCGGAGAAAGCATCAAAAGGCGCGTAAAACCGTTTAAAATACATACAGAGTTACATCAGTTGTTTCAATTAAATAACATTACCAATAGACGTAACACTTTATTGGTTTGTTATATATATTATATTTGTAGCACTACTAAAAAGAGTAAAGAAAAGACGTATCACCCAGACTAGACTAGATTGTCTGTTTGTTTTATTACTAAACAAATAGTAAAAACAGTCTGGGTGATACTTGTATATTTAGTATGGTAATTATTAACGGTGCCTGATGATTCTTTTCGTGGTATGGAATCACAGGTGCCGAAAGGGTGTTTGGCCGTGAACGTTGGCGAAGCAGACGGTGAGCAACAGCGGTTCGTGGTTCCGGTTATCTGGTTCAACCACCCGCTCTTCATGGAGCTGTTGAAGGAGGCTGAAGATGAGTATGGGTTCGAGCAAAAAGGGACCATAACTATCCCATGCAACGTGCACCACTTTTGCACCGTTGTTAGTCGCATCATACACCACTATAGGCGCCAACAACAATCCTTTGGGTGTTTTAGGGCTTGGGCTAGCTAGTTATATGTGTATGTGTGTACGGATGCTAGATCATGTGGGTGACCACAATCTATATGTAGTTTGATTCCAAGATCTTTGTTTGATAAGTAAAACAACTAAACAAGTGGTTGTTATAAACTTATAATATAAAAGTTTAGCAAGAATTTTTTAATATGTTTTTTAGCTTTTCATATTGAAACATGTTAACATTATTATTTAATATATATGATTTGGCTTGTTGCGAAAAATCTTATGTCTACCAGTATTATCTGTTTTGCTAACAAAAACCTCATCTTATAAAAGCCAAAACTTCTCATGAGGTCATCAGTTCTAATCAAATCGTTATCAACTATGCTTAATTGTACGGTTTCTCATCCACAACCACTATGCTTAAAAGAAAGTTGGTATTCTTTGAATTTGGACATTCCATACATTGGCGAAGCTTCTTGTATTTTTTTAGGGGGGGGGGGGGGGGTTTCGGTTTGATAGTGTAAATTTTCGGTCTGGTAGTAGAAAATTTTTAATAAAAACCCTGCCTTCATAAGGTTTGGTTCAAGCTTCGCCACTGATTCCATATGTGCTTAGTCTTTCTTTTATCTACACACGATATAAGATTATCTTAGTGTTACAAACATCTCTTTATGGAGTCATTTTTTTCGATTAAATCTCTCCCACCCTCTTAATAAGGATGTACGATTACTTTAAGGTGTCAAAAACAAACCCATGGGCTTATAATCTACAATGAGTTTTGCCTCATCATCCTAAAGAGAACATGAGTGGACATCTCTTTATGGAGTCATTTTTTTCGATTAAATCTCTCCCACCCTCTTAATAAGGATGTACGATTACTTTAAGGTGTCAAAAACAAACCCATGGGCTTATAATCTACAATGAGTTTTGCCTCATCATCCTAAAGAGAACATGAGTGGCGTTGATGGCTTTTGTAGCCTCTGACTCTTAATTATACCAATCAATATCGTCTTTTTTACCCACAAGTATCCTAGGTGGACGAGACTTCTCAAGAGTCAAGAGGTCACTCAAGAAATACTCCCACCTAAACACGCTTAATTGTTGAGCTCTTTACTTATCCACATCTAATGTGCACAAAACATTTTGGTGGTATTAGAGGTTGTACATTCCTTTTGAGCCTAATATATTTTACATTTACAATTGACGTAAGATTTGCTTAAAGTGTTACATGCAACATCATATTCATAGGCAATTCTTATATCCCTGAGTAGGAGTGAAGGATGGTGTAAGAAACATCACTGTTTATAGTCCATAAAACAGTGTTTGTAACACCATATGAAAATACAACATCATATATCTGGTTCCTAAAGAATGTTGACCGAATATACCACAATTGCGTTAGTAGCTAGGTATTGTAGAGGAAAATATCTTAGTTATACAATCATGGTTGTGAGCCATCTTAGGATGAGTGCATGATCTATTAGAAGCTTTCTATTCTTGCATCAATAAAAAAATCATAAGCTTCTTATGGATCAAACAAAATAATACCGATTAGTATGAGGTGTCAAATGATAACTAAAAAATAGAAGAAAAACGATCTTTCTTGTATTTAATTTAACTCTCGCTTTGCATGAGACCAAGAGGGGCTTGTCTTTGATGTTGCAGCCTTCCATTATACTTTTCCAAGAAGGTTAGTTCCCATAGCTTACGATCACAAAGCAACAATCATCTCTTATAATCGTTTTTTAACATTTCCAACACCTTTGTTTTTTAAATATCAAAAGACAAAAAGGGATGGTTCTTACAACTAAAAGATGTCTACAAAGAAGAGACACAATTGTTAAATCCCATAAAGTGATAAATCATTGTTTTATATGGTGGGTTTAGACACTTTTTATCCTTTTCAAATTACAAATCCTTTTTAGTAACATATCTCTCATCTATTTTAATATAAGGTCCTAATATAGAGACACCCACCCAAACAAATCGACACCCTTCTATAAACCGAGTATGGGTTCATACGTGACATATAGGATCGAATACACTGAAAACGAAGAAAATTCAGGGGGGCTGTCAGAGAGCTATACGCCCCATATAATCTTATACAACCTCCAATACGACACATATAGGGCTATACGACACGTATAGCAAATTTCGACACTGATTACGAGAAAAAATTCATGGGCTATCAGAGAGGTTATACGCCCCGTATAGGACTATACGACCCCCTTGTACGACCCGTATGAGACTATACGACCTGTATGGGACTATACGACCCATATATACATTTTGAGGTGTTGATTTAAAATATTAGGGTGTGTAAATAACCAATTCTTTAATATAACAAAGAAGAGCATTAAAAATAACAAGGTGAGCATATCAAGTGAAGAATGATATCCTCGATCTATTATTTCCTATTGAAAATGTGGCATGATTTATCTTAAAAGAAAAACATGTCACTTTGTTTAATGTGTCAAGTGGTGAAATTTGATCAAATTTCTTCAAGTTAAAAAAAACATGGCACTTTTAATGACATAAACTTAGTTATTGAGATAACCACAACCTTTTCAAAAAGTTGCACAAGTAAATAACAAATATGAATCCAGCCACCACTTTGTTCGAATGTGTCCGACTATCGACGTCTTAATTTAACTCGCAAACAATGCATTTATGAAGGTAGATTCTTACAATAATCAAAGTTGTTAATTAAAATCATTATAACAGTGTATAAGAATCATAAATGTTTCTAAGATTGTTTGAACTCTCTCGAAGTAGATAGAGATAATAAAACTTAATCTTGTTTTTATTCGAGAGATAGCGACCGAAGAGAACAGTGGATTATTAGATGCTTCTAGGCTCGCTATCAAGAAAAGGTTTCTGGTAGAGGCTTTTTGTTTCACGTGATGGGAACTATGAAGATTCAAAACAACTACCCCTTTCATCCCGCAATAATAAGAAAATGTCACATTTTTTATTCAATTGTTCGCTATTTTTATCTTTGTTTTGCTAACGGGATCCGTAAATATGTTAAATACCTACCTTTGATGTATGCTTTTACATTTTTAGATTCCGACTTCATTGGTTGGAATTTGTATATAAATATAAATAATCTCTGACGTTTTAAAAAGAATGGAATTTTATTATATAAGGGAATCTAAAATGGTAATTAGGTAGACATGATAACATTTATCATAAATTAGAAAGAGAATCTAAAATGATAAATTGGTAGACGTGAGAATTTATAATAAAGAGACGACTTTAAACAAGAACATTATAAAAATTAACTCTATTTATAAGTGATTATCTTATTCATGAATTAATTATAAATTATACTATACTCAATAATTATTAGTTGGTAGTGAATAAAACAGTTTATTAATATATATATTCCCATACGATGAATATATACAACTTTTAGAAAACTAATAATAAATATATATCACAAAAATTATATCGAAATAACTGAACTAATTAAGAAACTGATAGTTTGGTTATGATTTTATAATAGTCGATTTTCTATAATTATATATTTTATGATAGCATATGTATTAATAATATTCGATCATTCAAATCTAACAACCATGTGCATTAACAAATAAAATCCGAACTCTATATGAACCTACGGCTTGCCTTGGATACTAGGTCGAGTTGCATTCCTGAACCTTTAACCCCACACTCAGGTAAAAAATTCGGGTATTGAAGAGTATCATCACAATATGAATATCTCATACACCAAGTTCTATACCAATTCATTTTTTGTCTATCATTTAAAGAAAATACGCCACTAGAAATTACAACATTACAATCGGATGGCGTTGACCCAAACGGGTCAACGCGGCACCCATTAATGATGAAATAATAACCCGTAACAAATGGGCCGTACCGCAAATCAACCCGATACTTCCCCTGGTGGGTCGCCCAATTTGACCCATCCCAAATGGTCCCATACACATACATGGGCTTGGATGGAAAATCACCATCCATACCTTTAACATTCTTTACTTCCCTAATGGGCCATTCATCCACAAGAAATATGACCCGACCCGTATTCCAATGAATACTATAATAGTGAAAATCTTTAGAAGGGTCAAATGGTAATGTGTATCTTTCTTCTCTCCCTCTATGGATGCTTCCATTGCCATAAACATTGGTTTGGAGAATCCATTTTTCGCCTTCGATATGTCCCAAAAACTCAAAATCTATCTCGTTGCGCATCAACTCATTGTTTTGAAGGTAGAATGTAGCGACAACACCGGCCGAGTAGGTGTTGTTTGGTAGCTTGATCGAGGCAGTGAAAAGGCCATGATTGTACATGTGTCGGGAAATAAAGCCTGACCCTGATGCAGACCATTGGTTCATGGCGATTTGAACGAATTTACCATCGTTGAAAGGCACGACATCTTGGTTACCATAGAGTGGGGAGAAAGCTTCATTAAAGGGGGTGATAGTGAGATTGAGTGAGGTGCAAGTTGCTAGGGTTGTGATGGTGTAAAGAATTATAAGTTGTTGATAGGTTGAATGCATCATATTGATGTTTAATGTGTTAGAAATGAGAATGAATATCATGAATGTGTTTGAATATATAGAAGAAAAATAGCAAGCAAGTGTTACATTGATGTTTATTAATGTTGTATCATTAAGGAAATGAGTAAGTTTAACAAGAAAAGTAAACATATAAATAGGGGTATGAAATGAAACAAAAGATTTACAAATATGTGCTCTATAATTCCTACCAACCAGTCATGCACCTTAGTATTTCACATCTATTATTTCATTAACCAAATTTTTTAATAAAAAAACACCAAGGAGAATTAAAACACCTACTAATTAAAAAAATAACACCAAATATTTCACTACAATTTCTGAATTTTGGATCTCTTTTTAGCCCTAAGAAAACTTGTAGATTTGATGTCCAACAATAGTTTGGTATACGAGCTTTTTTATTTGAAAGAATAGTTTCGTTTCTTGCTTTCATATACACATTTTTCATATGCACCAATGTGTGTAATATCTTATTTTTCGTATAATTTGATTTTACAGTATCATGGTGTGTTAATAAGTCTTTCACTGAAAGCGATTAATGAATATACCTAAAATCCCCGAGTATGCGTAATACCCAAAACCAGCTAGCATGCCCAATACCTAACTAATAAGCTTACGGGCAGGGTCGATCCTAAGGCCGGTCGGGGTGGGTGACGGTCTGATCTTCTTGGGGCTCAAAAGTTTTTAATTTTTTATATATTATATAAATATACATCTTTAAAAAACCTTTAATTTGTTAAACACTTAAACTCATTACGACATTTAACATTTTAATACTTTAGGCTTATAAACAATACAAGTATTAATATTTTAATTATTTTAGCCTATTACTCATTAATAAAATCAAAACTCGTTTTATTTTGTTGGCTCAGTAGTGTTTTAAACCCATTTGATTGACTTTTAAACTGGTTTTTTTCTATTTTTCCAGAACCCAAAATCTTCCAAGGATCTCAAGAATGGCCCGGCTTATGATTTTTGGTTGGTTGTGAGACAAGACTATAATCCGGTATGAGTTGGTGTTACCCATACCCGTCCACAATTTCCTTCCGTAAATCATTGGTTTGTGAACTCGCTAAAGATGTAAAACCTTGTCAACAATTACAATTTGATGAGGTGAATGCATTTTCACTTTTCAAATATCTCATGTTCTTAGTCATAAGGTAACATGTATGGACTAGATAAATTAACATATTTTAGATGTTTAAAAGTAGATAAGAAATGATCCGTCATTAAGTTGGTTTGGAGTGAAAGATGTGTGACTTCGATCTTTAGAAGTCATTAGTCTTCACCAAGATAACTAAAAGTGAAATCATGAGTTACTGGTGACAAAACAAACATATTTATGAATTGTTAGAAACTAGGATTAAGCTTCTTACGTTGCAGCGGGAGCGTAAATCCAAAATCATACCAAGTAGCACCAGTGAAACACTATCATCAATGACCACTAACACCAAAAAAATATTGAACCATGCATACCCGTTGCAACGTTTTAATATGCATAATCTAAACCGAAACATAAAACACAATACAGTTGTTACACGAAAAAAATAAAGGTAAAAACGTTGAACTAAATACACATGTTGTGATATATTAACTTAAAAAAATTTAGATGAAAATGTAAAACAAAAAATTTGTAAGAGATGAAAGTTATATGTGAGCAGAGTTAAAAGTGAAAAACTATTAGGGTTAAATGTAAAAAATAAAAACCATTAAGGTTAATAGTAAAAAATAAAAAAGTACAACCTATAAAACGTCATGTACAAACCATAATACATAGTAAAATTAGAAATTAGTAATATATATAATAGGAAAGCACTCTTATTTTTGTTAAAAAAAATCAAAACATAAAAACACTCAAACTAGTTAATAAATGAGCTTAAGAGAAGTAGGTTATCTAGAAAATCAATTTAAAAAAAATATGATTTTTGGATTTTAATAATCTTAACTTTCATTTTTGCTCGAGATTAATTCTAACTAAGGAAATATTCATAGACACTCCCAACTTTAAGTTTATTTTTCTCCAACGACCCTTTACTAACCGAGAGTCAACTTCCAACGAGTTACATTTTCAACTTCACCAAGCCTAACCTCCTTTAGATCCGTTTTCTGATGTCTAACATTCATCATCACTTGAAATTTATTTCCAACGAGTTATTTGGTTCAGATCAGGAGGTGGAGATTAACAGATTTCAAGGTGCAGAAGTTTAGATTGACGGACTTGATGGTAAATTTCAACTTTCTACTTAGTGTTTTGGCCATATAAACTATCTAAATCATAAAAAACTAACGGTGTTAACTTTTAGTTAGTAAGGGATCGTTGGAGGAAAATAAACTTAAAGTTAAAAATGTTTGTAAAAATTTCTTGGTTGAGATTAGTCTCGGCCAATAAATAAAAAATGAGATTAATAAAAATCCAATAATTCAAAAGGAAAAGAAGAAAATCAATTGTTAAACGGGGTTGAATAAAAACTAAAACTCATCTATTAAATGAATTTCTTTATAAATCCAAATCCATCTCAAATTAAGGGATGTTTGGTAGCCTCTTGATATTTTATAACATCTGAATGGTTAAAAGTTAATCCTTATGTTGAATTGTTAAGAGATACCATTAACATTTAACATATTAACCATTTTACATTAAAGTTACATTCTAATCATTCAGAGGTTATAAACCATTACGATGTAACCTCTTAATGACTATTAAGAAGCTACCAAACAGCTTGTTAGATTCGAACTCGAGATCGTTTAAGCATGACATAATTAAAATTCAAAATGTTTGAAGCTCCAATCTCAAGTAGCTAGTTTTATTTTCCCGCGAATTCGTAATGCAGTTAAACAAATCTTTATATGATCCGAATATCTAATAATGTAGTATTATGTGACAAGAAACAAACGTGAGTGAGAGAGTATGATTGAGATGTGACCAAAAATATATTAATTTGGTGGTGGAACAGTTTATAGATGCATGTTCAGAATTCAGACCAAAACTTGTTTGTTCCTAACACCCCACGTGACCCCTTTACCAAATATCAACAATAGTGAGTTAAATATGTTTTCTAAAACTATGAAAAACAATGTTACTTGTGTCAAGTGCATTGTTACCTAATTACATTTTTATATAACCAAACACAAAATAGTTTAATGAAGTTAAATCGTATTTACTAATCCAACCTAACATATTACCTGGGAATAATAATATATACCAACAACTTGCCTATTGACCCTTCTAACATTTATTTCATTAGCAATGACAATTTACTCATATAGTCACCGATAGATTTACATTTAATATCCAGATGATTTTGTTTATAGGGATGAGTATGGACAAAAACATGAAATTTATCTTTCTTAGTAAGCAAAATCATATGAAAATCAAATGTAAATATGTGATAATCGTCGTGCAAACAAGATTGTCATTGGCTAATGTAAGTGAAAACTAAAAATGTCATTAATTGAATCATCGGTAAAAATTATATCGACATTTCACCACCCCGTGAATGGAGGAATGGAGGCATGGCCTTGCCACCTGACTATGACGTATGATGAACATTTCACCACCCCGTGAGAAGGGAGCCTGATCAATCACCGTGAGAGAAATTTAACTACAAACCTTGTCTAAGTGATGCTTACATAACAACATTTTTTAATCACACTCGTTAACGCTTGTATAGTTTAAGAAAACAATATTACATGATTTACATGTTGTAACATTGTTTGGTCAAAACACTTAATGTGGGTCACAAACCAATATATACAAACAACGGGACCATACATCGAACTGTCATCCACCCTCATCTCATATCATATGCACACACAATATACATACATACATACAAATCAAAGAATACTCGTCATCTGTCATCTTCCACCATTGATGAATCCTTCATCACCATCATCATCATCATCATCATCTTTTTCATCGATTTTGCATACCCATTACACATCTTCATGACGACCCACTTCAGATCCAAATCTTGCGGTGGTCTCCCCCACCCCAAAGCTTCATTCTTCCGCTACTCTTCATCATCTTCCACCACTAAACAAGACGAAGATCACGACGATGAAGACGACGATGGTTGCTTTTACTGTCAAGAATGTACATACTTCCACAATTCTCCAATTACGACCCCTTTTATCAGCCCTCGACAACAGGGTTCTGCTCAATCGACTCACAATTTCACCATTGTGTCTCTGTTGTTGACTGTTCTACGTAAGTCGCTTCTCACGTGCACTGTCGGTGATTCCGATGATGGTTCGTCGGCGTTGGATATTGGGTGTCCGACGGATGTTCGGCATGTGTCGCATGTTACGTTTGATCGGTTCAATGGGTTCCTTGGGTTGCCTCTTTCGCTTCTTCCTCATGTTCCTGTTAAAGCTCCTAGTGCAAGGTGTGTGTGATTTTGTGTAAAGTGTGTTTAATTTGGTGATTTGTGTTTGTGGATTTGTGGATTTGTGAATTTGTGAATTGTGCTTGTGAAGTGTTTGATGAAATGCCTCAATGAGTTGATAGTTAGTAGTTCATTGCAATTAGCATCTGTATGTTGATTAACATAAAGATTAGATTAAGAGAATATGACTTGATTAAAAATAAACAAACGCCGCAAAAGCGGTTCCGAGCTAATTCAAACACTGGGTACTTGGAAATGCATTGAATTGGTGATCCGTGAATAATATTATTATGGGTACAGCTTGGTTTCACCGGTGATGAGTTGTGATTAGTAATGGAAAAGTGTAGGTAGGTGGGTTTGATATTGCAATCATCATGCTTGATTTTGACTTTTTGTCTCTATAGGTGAATGTAGGGGCTAAAGTGATGATTTGCTTTTGGATGAGCTTGATATTGCAATCAGCATGCTTGATTTTGACTTTTTGTCTCTAGAGTTGAATTTAGGGCTCAAAGTGGTGATTTGCTTTTAGATTTTGAAGTTCTTGCACTGTAAGAATTCAAGAATCAAGAAAGGAACAATCTTTATTAATAAATAATGTTGCTTTTGGATCATGCATTTATGCTTACTTTAATCATGATTGATATTCATAATGGTTTCTTGATTTGGTGTAATATTTGCTAATAATCCACAAATTAAATCAGATCATCTTCTTGATTTACTAAATATCTTTGTATTGTTTGACTCGTAGCGTATGCGTGTTTGGAGTGTCTGTTGAGTCTATGCAATGTTCTTACGATGTGAGAGGGAACAGCGTGCCAACAATCCTTCTAACGATGCAGAAGCGTTTATATGCAGCAGGTGGTCTTCAAGTAAGCGGATGCCACACATCTAACTCATAACGTTTGGACTAACATCATTTAATATTCATAATCGGTATTTTTATCATGTAGGCGGAGGAATATTTCGGATAAATGGTGAAAATGGTCAAGAAGAGTACATTAGGAAGCAGCTCAACAAAGGGTTTGTACCCCATGGATTTGATGTTCATTGTTTAGCTGGTTTGATTAAGGTACTTTACATATGTTAGTATGTTACCATTAGCTATATAGGTTTCATGGTAGAGTTAAATTTTATAAAAAACAAAATGATTTATTTACTGGCGTAAATAGGCATGGTTTAGAGAACTACCGACGGGTGTTCTTGATTCTTTGACCCCCGAGCAAGTAATGCACTGCAATACAGAAGACGAGTGTACTCGGCTTGCTAAATCGCTACCTCCAACTGAGGCTGCACTTCTTGATTGGGCCATAAATTTAATGGCAGATGTCGTTAAATACGATCAAATAAACAAGATGAATGCAAGAAATATCGCTATGGTGTTTGCTCCCAATATGACTCAGGTCTGCTATCCTCATTTCCTTTCTGCTTTTCACAATTTTACAATCTCATTTAACATCTGTGTTTCTTTAATGAATCTTTAATGCATACATACTTGTAGCAAATACAATACCCACTATATGAAAGAATGCTTATAGTCCAATGATGGAGATTAATATTTGTTTAAAAGTTCATTAACTTAATTTGCAATTTTCCCTTTGAGAGTATTGATATCTTTATTGATTGTATGCTGCAGATGGCGGATCCTTTGACTGCATTGATACACGCAGTTCAAATCATGAACATGTTGAAAACACTCGTAATAAAAACTCTTCGCGAAAGAGAAGAATCATCCCCCGGCTTTAAGCCAATACTTACATGTAAACATCATCCATCCCCCGACAATAAGCCCGATCATCATTATTCTCTAAGAACCGCGACCTTAAACAGACTAGGAAGCGACAACGAGGAACAGTTCTGGAGTTTCCCGAGAAAGAGCGGGTCTGCGGCAGAACATGACTACATTTCGGGCAAGAACTCGCCCGTTTCAAGTGGGAATGATTCGGTCGAGAGCGTTGAGCGGTCAAAACACGATCAACGACACGTGCAGCATAGAGAGGTAGTAAATATAGAGGGGATGTTAGAGAAGTTAAGTTTGAGAAAAGGGGTAAAGAGGTTATGCAGATATCCTGTGTTTCAGTTGAGTAAAGCTGCAGCAAAGAAGACTGCAACTGTGATTGTTGATAATAGGGGCGGTGGTGGTGAATCATGGTCTTGATGATATAAACATTTATTGTAAAGATTTGTTGGTCAATACACCACCTCATGGACCATGGACCATGGACCATGGTTCATAACTCGGGTTAAAGTTTAAGGCTAATAAAATTGCTATCCGATAACCACTACTCTAGGTGTGTGTCGAGTTGATCCTACGAACGTGTTTAGCAGTTGAGTTGACGTGACGGGTTTACGGGTTAACCTGTTGAACTTTTTGTAACTTTTGTTTCTAAAAGAGTGTTTTTATGTCGTGAGTTAAAATGATTGAGTATTTTATGTCAAAATCTAAAACAGAAATGAGCATTATTAAATCGTAATTGTTTTACGTATTTATATTTTTTGTCTACATTTGTAGTTTTAGAGTAATGATATTAAAACATAGTTACATAAATAAAATTTTGTTTTTTGTGTCAACTAGTATTAAGACCTATACGTTACAGCCGAGGGTGTAAAACCGCGTTAAGTAGTACCAATTACTCACCACCGCAAGTGACCAACGACGCCGAAAATAATAGCATTAGAATAGAAATAAAAAAACGATGAAAATAAAATTAAACGAAAAGTATGCGTAAAAACATTGAACCACGTAAACAAAACGTAAAACACATTAAACAATAAGTAAGTCGATCTAAAATCAATGCGTTGCGACAAGGTCGTTAAACGGGAAAAATATAAGGGTACGAATCTTACTACTCTAATAAAAGGATACGAATCTTACTACTCTAATAAAAGGGTAAATGGGGGTGCCACGTGTCAGCACCAGAATTATTCTCATCAAATTTTTCCTGTCTCTCTCTCCTATTAAATAATTACCTTAATTACTAATAAAATTAATTTAATACATTTTAATATATAATAAAATAAGAAAGAAATTTATTTATTAAGGTTATTTCTAAATAAATTGATATTTTTAATAAGTTAATTTTTTCAAAACAAAAAATAATCAAATTTAGGAGTTGTAATAAGAAAATTTTATAAAAATACATTTTTATACGGTTTGTTTTAGAATAAAATGTTTATTTTTTAAAATTTTAAGAAGTTGATATCACTGTTTTATTATTTATAGTCATTTCTGATACATAATTTCAGTCATATCATAACTTAAAATATCGTTTTATAATTAATAAATTTATAATATCAATATTTTATTTATTCAACCCGTGTAATACACGGGTTTACTAAAGCTAGTGTTGAATATTCACATACACGCGGTGTGATTTTGATACAATTTCTGTAAAATAGGAATTTGTTGTTGCAGCGTTTTAGTTTTATCAACGTTTTAATGTGAATTTTTTAAACTGTTTTTTTAACAAATGGAACGTGATTATTTTTATCAAATACCCATGTAAATGATTGTTTTTCTGGTTTTAGTTCTAATCTTCTTATCTTCTTATTCTAATAAAAGGGTAAATGGGTGTGTCACTTGTCATCATCACATTCATTCTCATCAAACTTTTCCCGCTTTTCTCTCCTATTAAATAACCATATTAATTACTAATAATATTATCTATTTATTTTTATATTATAATTATAATTAGCTTTTTAATAAAAATAAGAAAGATAATTTTTTTATTAATGCTATTATAGAGATAGTTTTTTATAAAATGTTTTCCCAAAAAAAAATGAAACTGTTTTTATGTAGTATTTCAAAATTGGTTTTTAAAGTAATTTTTATTAAACAAAAATAATTAAAATAAGGAGTTATAGTAAGAAATTCTTTTAAAAATGAAAATTTTTTAAAAATGAAAATTTTTTAAAACGTTATTTTAAAACAAAATGTTTAATTTATCTTTGAAAAAAACAAAAAACAAAATAAAATTTTCATATATTATTTTATTACTTATAGTTGTTACTCATACATAATTTCAATCATATAATGTCTTAGTCAATTATTCTATAATTAATATTTTTTATATTATTTATATTTTATTTATTTAACTCGTGTAATACACGAAGTTATTAAAACTAGTATATAATATAAAGATGATTTATATAAATAAAAATATAGGACAAGTCAGCCTTTTTGTTTGAGGCAAAGAAGTTTTCCTTAAAGGACAAGTGATATGATAACGATAAATTAAAAATGTAAAATATCATAATTTGAAATAGACACAAACATTGAACAACTTAATGTAAGACAAAGCATGTTTACGTAGTTGAAAAGCATAATCACTAAACGCTAATGAACGTATCACACTGTTGTCAGGATGACCTAATCGTTAATGCCGCATAGATGCGCTCAAATAGTAAAAAGCAAAATGAGATGACTCAATGGTATTTATAGAATAAAAGTCGCTTATGTTGTCACAAGTAAATTCAAAATCGTTAACGCAAAATCAAACTCGAAAACCCAAGAGAACATTAGTGTCTATTGTACATATAAGACATGGCACTAAATTAAGTAATAAGATTATGTCACCTATTTGATTTTTGGAAAAATCATGTTGAACTGATTTTGTTTTATTAAGATAACATATTTAAAAAATGTATTTAGAAGTTGATACCAAGAGCTTATGAAGACATTGGTTTTGCTGGTGTGTCAAATCTTGTTTTTTATATTATTGGTAGATCTGGATTTAAAGCCCATTATTTGTATATTATTATATTATATTATTGTTTTCTGATTGTGTATATAATAGTTTTTTCTTTTGTATTTGTATAGAATTTGTACAATATCATATCATATATGTTTAATAAAACAATACTAATATATACAATTCAAACATATACATTTTCATCACTCAGCTTTTTAAATATATGTATAAAAGATTATTATACTTCATTCTTTCAGAACACCTAAACTTCAAACTCATAATTTGTTGGAATTTAAGAAAGAGAGAGATCCAAGATGACTTTTTCTGGAGAGAAGAGAATAAAAGGGTATGCATATGCATGTCTATGAAAATGAGTACATATTTGATATCATAATTTTTTATAGATAAATATAATATAATATAAACTTTAAGAGATATATATATGCGTGTGGGTCTTTATATAATCATCCTTTTTTAATAATATGCATTATTAAACTACTCATTTTTAGCCTTATCTAAACCTAAGTGGATTACAAAGGAAGGTTCAACTAGGTAACATCCATATATTCACTAGTGAAGATTTGATCCATTAATGTTCAACCCTTAAATTTCCTTTAACCTATTTGTCATCAACACATTTGCAAGGTTGTTGCCGACCTTTCATTACTAGAAAACTAAATATTTGTGATCGTATATTCGGTCACAAATTGGTCATGAGAGTCGTTTGCAACTGATTTCCGACTGAAAATGCGGTTGCAAAAAGTTTCATGGGTAATCTTTTTATTCGTGATCAAATTTAACGATTGTCTTTGTGATTGTAAATTCTGGGACCGGTTTGCAACTACGAGCTTTGTGCTCAGACTTTATTCTACGACATGTGTTTGTTTATTTATGCATGAAATATATATTTTTATACAAAAGATAACACCATTTAAGTAGAATTTAATTTAGTATAGTACCAACTTTAATATATACAAGTGAATAATTTAGGATTTGAGATTTCATTTTCTTTATTCTGTGATCTTGTGGATTAATTTCACACATCACAAATAGATCATAGTTTTCATTCAAAAGTCCTTTTCAATTACTTTTCTAGCGTACCATTTTATCAAGAACACGTACAAAAACAACTTCAAAATCCAAAATCTACGTATAATCATACATGTTGAGAGCCCGTTGGCGTGATGGTGTCGGAGATAACTGCCGCAAGACACGCCAACACCGGCGTTAAGAACATTACAAGACCAAAAGGAACCATCCACAACTGACTGTTACTAGGATGATACTTTATTTCCCACAAAAGCAACACCAAACCACCAACCATAGTTACCAAAAACGACCCAAAACACGCGATCAACACCTTCAACGTCTTCATTTTCGCCTCTTTCTCCACGTTGTATGATGAACCCATGTCGATTCAACTAAAATCTATCTTAAATCTTAACAATCGATGATGATATCTCAACCATATATCAAGAAGCTAGGTTATAGATTGAAAAGAAGATTGATTAGAATCATTGCATCAAAGAGAATCTATAAGTTATATATATATATAAGAGGCATGCATGGTGACATCGATGATTTAGACATTGAAATAAGATATAGTAAGTGAGTTAACGTGCCCTTTTAACAAAGCTAGCAAGCTGTTGCTAGAACATATCTAGACCACATATGTACCAATAAAATTAATATTATATTGTAGTGTATCTGATATAACAATAAGATGGTTGATGGATTCTTACTTTGAATGCTATACTTTTGTTTTTACCGTTGACAGTTAGATTGATTCTTCTGAGAGGTTTGAACGGCGTAGGCATAAGACTGTTACAGACCAAACAAGATAATAAAATATATTATAAAAACAGTAGTCCGATGTATCGTGTAGTTTATTTATTTATAAACCTTCATTTTATTGTCGATTTAATTACTATTAAACAAATCTCATATCTTATATAATAATTGATGCATGGATGGTGTAGTTTATTGGTCTATAAACTTTAATTTGTGTCCATTTAAACTTTATTTTGTGTTTTTCATTTAACTACTATTAAACAAATCTCATATATTATAATGGTTTCGGTTGGTAATATTAAAGACAAGCAGATGGTAATCTAAAGATTCATTATGGAAATAATCATTATGGTTGGATGTTGTTAGCTAAGTATATAGTTGTTTAATTATACTTACAAGACTTTAATCGTTACAAATGATTACATCAAAGAATAAGTAAACAACTTTACATAGATAATTTTGACATACCCACGTCTTTTTTACTTAGCACATGAATCAATAAACCAACTAGTAATCAACTTTACAAAAATAAAATTTTAAAAAAAACTTTTAAAGGCTAAAAATTATTTTTAGACAAGTTTGTACCTAAAATGAAACAGATACTTTAAAAGATTTAACGGTATTTTGACACAAACTATATAATATAATAATAACATATCGATATAAATACTACAAATTAAAATTACAATTAGATAAAACTTATCAAACATTGAACAAATTCTATAACGACCCAAGGAAAATACATGCACGACATGACGCCAGTTTATGGCTCTTTTCATGCCACTACAACTCTACAAGTCAACATATACACCCACATCTTATATGATTTAGTATGCACAAAAAAAAAATAATAAACACAAATCCAGTATGTCATACACTACTTGTTGGTATGTGATAGGGTAAAAATAATTGCAATATCATTCTATAAATTAATAGTAATTAAAGACGATACATGTTAATTCAAACAAAATATTTAATAAATTAATACTTACTGCTAAAATATATTAGAACTATGAAGAGTGATATAAGTTCCGATATATATTGTGTGAAAAGTGTGTGAAAACGGTATTTAGATGAGAAAATATTGTATGTCGTTACCGTGTGACAAATATTAAATCAGTATATAGATAAAGCAAAAGTGCTTGTCGTAAATGTGTGATTTGCAAATATTAATGTGTATTTAAATAAAATAAGTGTTTGACACACATGTGTCGTAAAGATAATATTTACTTTGAAATAAAACTAATAAATTAAGACATTATTTGCATAATGATAACAATTATGAGGATCCGTAGGAAATGTGTAACCAAGAATCTCAAATTGGCTAGGAAAAATCTTCAAGTCACAAATTGTTTCCTAACAACGTTTTATTTTGATAAAAAATTATTGTCGTAAAAACTGTACAATATGCTACATATCTACGACAAGAAATAATGTACCACAAAAAAATTTCATTTTTCTAGTAAGTGATCAAAATCCTAAAACCCCAAGGTTTTTTTTTATTTATTGTTATGTAACTTTTTTTTACAAAAATTTATACAACAAGACAGTTTTATTTGAAAGAAACAAAATTTTCCAAACTTAATTACAGCACAACAATTATTGTTTGATAGAAAAAAATGTAGGAAGATATGAAAATTTCTTTTTCTATGATGATGACGGAGAAGAAATAACTATAACAATAGATGAGATTATAATTATTATCGCACGAAGACATTAGACATAAATATTCGTTGTTGAAGAAAATCAGCGGACCTTACGGCAGTCGTCGAAGCTATTGTCGGTGTGGCTTAATGGCTATGACCCACAAATGTCGCCATCTGGACCCTATGGCGCGTGTAAACGATTTGGCGAGCCGCGAGCATGTATACGTTTATTTAAGTTTAACCAAACATATGACTAGAACCGGATAGTTAAACTGGCGGAATTTCATGTTGGTTCGTTTATGTTTGTTCATCAACATCCTAAACAAACATATATAAGCAGACATAAAATAACATAGACAATGAAATATATCATTTAGTTTGGAATTCACCGGTAAACATAGTTAAATGTGTGCTTTTGTTGTATTGTCCTAATTTGCTTGTTTGTTTCGTTGAGGGGTTGTTATTGGAGTTTTCAAGAACTAAATGAGCGTTTGTAGTTTTGTAGAATGATGAAGGTATGTTTAATTTCTTGATTCTAGCTAAAGTATGGGCGGATTTTGTAATGAGCGCTACTTGAACCACAAATTAGCGCTTCTGATCAATACAACTTCGTGTTCATTTTCATATCTCTGATCTCAACAGAAACTAAATTAAAAGGCCATTCGTCTATTGAATGCTAGTTTGTTTTAACGAGTCATTGTTTGTTTCGAGTCTCTCTTCGTTTGTATTGTTGTCTTCATTTGTATCATCTTCTTCGTTTCTTCTTTGTGTTTGAGAATTGATTTTCGATTAGTTTTGATTTAGTTTCGTGAGTATTTGTTTTTCCTTCTTGAGATAAGAGTGGAATTAGGTTTTCTAGTAGTAATACCTAATGTCGAAAGACAATTTGTATTATTTATCATCAACTAATAATTTTATAGAATACAGTTTGTTAAATAATAAACATACATTCTTATATTCAATTACAATATAAAAATATAAAAACACGGTAAATTACATACGGTTACAATACAATTCAAATAAACAAAATACAATAAAGTAGATGAAACAGATGATAATAGAACATAAATTTGTTGTGTCTTTGTGTTTACACGAGACCTTTAAAACAAATTTCAAATCTTCAAATAAAACTAGTTTTTTTTCTCATGGTACAATAACGAAAACAATTTGTACTAATGAAAATGACTCAAGAACCCGAATTGTATTTTAAAGAAAAGATAAAAAGATTATCAAAAAAAATTATTGGATATTATTTAGAAAATAAAAATAAAAAGCTATAAAAAGTTGGTGTTATTTGATGTATTTTTAATCAAGATGCAACGAGTTGAATCATTTCATCCGTCACAAATCATCAGTTGAAACACCCCCTCAGCCCTCTAAATCATGAGCTGAAACACTCAACATATGATTTTTCTGATGTTTCAACTAGATTTTTATTTCTTATTTATTATTATATAACTTTGTAACACCCATTTTAAGTATATCTCATTCAACTTAGTTTCATTTTTGACATGATTTATTTTTGACATAATTTGGTTCATTATGGTAGTCACATAATAAAATGCATACATAATTTATTAATATATAACTAACAAAATTTAATATATTTATCTATGTCCATAATTAGAAAAAAAAAACCTCATTTGTACCTAATTTGTTAGAAAAATATTTATATAATATTAATTACCAACTTTAATATAATTAGTAGGTTGTATTATATGTTTAATTAGTCGTACCCATCTTTGTCTTTTCTTTAAACTTTAATTATATATTATAATTATTAAGTTGTATGTATATATTTTGAAACATAAAGTACAACCATCTAACTTTTTATTTTTTTATTCTAAACCCATTAATTTTATATTTAATACAATTTAACTCTTTTTTTACTTTCAATTTTGATCCCTTATAGTTTATAATCATTACAAAATTTTTATTTTACATTTCGTTCTAAATTTAATAGTTAACACGTTATAAGGTCGCATGTGCTTTGACGTTATTACGCTTATCTTTTCTCGTTTAACGGCCCGTTGCAAATGCCAGTTGATTGACTTATTTGTTGTTTTTAATGTTTTTCGTTTCACGTGTGTGATTCAACGTTTTTATATTTACTTTTTGTTTTTATTTCTTTTTAATACGAGAATTTTTTATATTGACGATCACTATGTGTTACTTGATATTGTTTTACGTCTCTCGTCACAACACAAGGGGTTAATACAAGTTTTAACAATGTTCCAACAATTCACGGCATGAATAAATATCAATCTATACATAAAAAAAAATTATGTAGACATTATTTTACACATACTATGATAGCGAGAAAGATTAAAATACAAAGTAGACTTTGTATAGCAACATTTCCACGTCATTATAATCTTTGTATTTTAATCTTTCTCGCTTGTAAAATGACAATGTATTTTAACATTTCCCTCATAAAGTACACATACTATTATAATTATTAAGTTGTATGTATATATTTCATACTTGTTTATTCTAAGTCACGCTCACACTTTATGCTTGATAAAAGCTCGATTCAAATGATGTCAAACTCGAGCCGAGATCACATTACCAGAAAAAAGGTAGAGCCGTTTGCCAGCCTAGGTTAAAGATGATAGCAACTCAGAAACAAGTTTTTCACTACAAATCTACAATCAAACTACATGAACACGATAAGCAAAAGATAAGAGCTCTCCAACTTCATTCTAGATTAACATTGTCATTTTCTCTTGCTCTTTCTTTTTGCTTTTTTTCATATTTCTTTTTAACAAAAGAGGGGGTGGGGTCGCGTGAGAGCGTCTCATCCTCCTTGTCTAACCCATCTACATGAATTCATAAACCACGGCCTCACACAAACCCGACATCCATCCCTTGATTAGTAGGGCCGATACCTTCCACGATTGCCATCGTCATTGCCACCACCTCCGCGCGACCTCCCTCCCCCTGAGCCATTGCTGCTACCACGCTCGTTCCTCCGAGGTGGCCTCACAGCTGGCAGCTGTGCTCCGGGCTGTTGCCTGCAAAAAGTCCACACCAACATATAAAGCAACCATAACAATAACAAACATTCTTATGTTTATATTAAAATATACAAATCTAACATAAAACGGCTTACTTTTTAATTAAGTATACATTTATTTTCCAACAAAGTTATACTTTTTAAATAAGTTTTGATGCAAAATGCATTCATGAAACTTATCAATTAAGCTCTACATAATTATATAACTATAATCAAGGAATATGGCTACTTACAGAACATATCCTATTTGACCATCAGGCAGAACCATTGGTACCATCTGCATACCACCTGGAACTGGACCTCTTCCATATATCATCGGCTGATTCATAATTCAACACATATTATTTTACGACGAACTTTACATCACGACAAGAGCAAAATACTTATACAACAGTATTTGAAAAATAATACCTGCTGAACCGAAGGATTAACCCCGTATCTAGAGCCAACATACGGACTAGCAGCAGAAAAGCCACCATAAACATTATGAGGGAGGTAATTTGGATGGGGCCCAGAATGACGTGGATTATTAATCCCATCAGATTTTCTGTCACTCTGTGGCTTTGCAAGTACCACTTCCAAAAGCTGACCTGCACGTCATTTTTAACACACTAATTAGTTACTTACAAGAATGAACAAAAAGTGGGCCGGGTCAATCCAACCCCACCCTGTTCAACGCGTTCATTTGGCCATATTGAAATAAAACCATTGATTTCGATGTCTGGAAACCACACACCCCCAAAAAAGCCTGAGAAGAAAAAGACTTAAAGTTTAAAAAAGGGGGAAAACATACCATCTACTTCATATTTTTCACCATCTTTGACAGCACTCAATGCACTTGATCTTTCTGCAAAATGAACAAACCCAAAGTCTCTTTTGCAGCCTACTTTTGCAGGTGGCATTACAACTTTGGTGACCTCCCCATGGCGTTGAAATAGTTCCTTCAACTGATCTGTTGGAGTGTTCTCAGGTATGTTCTTTACATACAATGCCTTTACCTATAAATTTGGCACTAACTCTATTGAAATTTAAATCTGATAAAATAACTTTTACAAATCTTATATTAAGCTAGGAACATTGTCATGTGCTAATTTGGCGAAAAATGTATCACGTAACTCGGTTATAAACATGCCAAGCCCAATCATTGGCCTCAACCTCTTGAAACATTCAACTCTGAGGCCCAGATTGTGTAATTATCTCTCTAACATATTAACTGATATAAAAGTAGTCGGAAGATACTCTTTTTTACAGAAAAGTTTATATGTGAAACTACAGTCTACAGGCTTACAACCGAAACAGTTTAAAAGATTCAGATAGACATGCAATATGTACTTTTTAGGTAACTGGCCAATAGATTACTGCAATCCATTCAATAGAGATATTCCAACAAAGCGTCCAAAACTTCAAGTGTTGAGAAATTTAGGCTACAAAATTAAGTGCAAAAAACACATTATATCCATTGGCAAAAAAATTGTAAAATGCCCTTTTATTTACAATATGTCATAGCTTACATGTTTAAAAGTAAAGTGGCATTAGTGGCACCTATACCATCTATGTTATAAAAATAAAGTATAAGAGCTAGTACGGCCTCCAGCTCAACCTTATATGAGGAAGCAACCTAATATGATGTTGAGACAATAAGCCTTGTGATAATTAAAAAAAGTTATGTCAGCTGAATGTGATCAAAGGGGCTTGCTAAATGCAATATATAGCCATCAATGAGACGAGTCTTATCAATAATCAGTAACTAAGCCAATGCTAAAACTTAAGGGACTCCAAGCAAAAGTCAATCAAATGTTCTGAATCTGAACTAAATTTAACTTCCAATTTTGACAATAAAGTTGGGTGAAAAAAGTTCAGATTTTATTTTAACCTGAGCAGCAGCAGATTGGTCAGGGGTGATTTTAGGATCAGCCCAAGTAACTGTTGGGGTGTTTCCATCAAGTTTAAAACTTGGGCTAGCTAGTTTCTGTCTTGAATAATCCGCACAGGCATTGTTGTAATACTCAACAAAAGCAAACCCACGATTACGTGACGGGTTTTCTTTATCCTGAGGCCACAATGACCATGTAGAATAAGATTAAGCATAGAACTGTAACACTCATGACATATCTTGTTCATAAATTATGTCTATGTCAAAGGCACCTTTATGAGTTCAATGACTTCTGAACCTGGGCCTGTTTCTTCAATTACTTTTCTAAATTCATCATCAGTCCAAGCCTTTGGCACATTACCAATGAATAGTCTGTATTTCGACTCAGAGAGCGAACACCTCAAGCTCTTACCCTGCAAAGAACATCACAAAAATGAGTACCAAATCCAGAGAATGTCTAACAAATAAGCATAACTTTATAGTTCTAATGTTCTATACCTTAAATTCTTTGTTATGTAGCTCTTCAATGGCCTTTTGAGCAACATCTTTACTTCTGAATCCTACAAATGCAAAACCCTTACTTTCATTGGTGTCCTTATTTCTCACCAATCTCACCTAAACAATCATAAAGATACAAATCAATTCCTAAACAATCAACAAAACCAATTTTCTCCAAATATAGTTACAACAAAAGCTGACCTCAACAACATCCCCAAACGGTTCACAAAGTTCACTCAAATCTTCCTCAACCACATCCCTATGAAGCCCACCAATGAAAACCTCAGAACCATGTGGTGGAAGAGCAAGCAGCTCATCATACTTCCCCTTATCATCGCCACCTACACTACTGGATTTCCCTTCGATACCATCCTCATTCCCATCATCATTTCCACTAACATCCACCTCTTCTCCACCATTTTCATCATCATCACCATCACCGTCACCATCACCACCTCCATCCAATTGCTCCTCAACATCATCATCATCATCCATCTCCTCATAGTTGTCATCCTCATAATCCACCTGGTCATCACCATCCCTGCTATCTGCCATAGTGTTTGCGCTACAACAAACGAATGTATACCTTGCGAAATTACCTCTGTAGGATCTGATAAACACCAGTACGCATACATGTCACGGACAATTACACGGTGTGGAAGCATAGGAAACGGATAGCAAGAAGAAATTCAAATTCTTCCAATTGTGAGGTAATGAGAGGCGATTAGGGTTCAGTATAGTGAACAATTTAGTAACATTTTGGGGGTATTGTTTTATACTCTGTGTGTGAGATATAAATAGCCATTTACCTTGGCTTAATTGGAAGATGAAGGTGATCAATTGAAGGTCTCCGGTGCCGGAAATCGCCTCTGATCGGTGCAAATCGTCGGTGAGTTCAATCGGAACTCGTGAGCGTCTTCTCTACGGTCAAATACCTAATCGGAAACATGATTGTTCGAACCTTTATGAATAATGGGCTGTGAATCTGTGGTTTTTGTTTTTGGGCTTTACATGGGCTTAAAGGTAAAAGGCTACTTAAAGTTCTGGTGGGCATAAAAACTGAGTTAAAGCCCGACCCGGATCGGGTACCTGTGGCACGTGATGGGAGGTGTACTCGGGTTGGACCCGTTTAAACCCGTAAGATTGGAACCGGTTTTAGATTTTGAGTTTTTTAGCGAACCCAACCCGGACTGAACCGGCCGGGCTCGGTTGAACCCGATTTGAATTCGGTATTGGACACACACAAAAGAAAAGAAAGAAGAAGAAAAAAAAACTTAACCCAATATTGGACCCGATTTCAAACATGACCCGGACCCGACCCTACCCTACCCTACCCAGGTATAACAGGTAGGGTTTTCAAGCAGGTGAACCCAACTCGGGTTCATACCCGGTTTTGTTTCAACCCGGGTACAAAAAACCTGTTTGGGCCAAGGCCGGTTTGTACCTTGTTTCAGGTATAGCGCAAAACTCGTTTTGCGAACCTCTATTTAAAGTTATAAAACATTAGTAATTTAGTATTTATGCATAAAACCTTATTTTGGTTCAAACTCGATCTGGTTTAAAATTTGTTCGGATCGAATTAAAAAAAATTAAACCAGATTTGTCAAATGAGTTTTGGATTAAAACTGGTTTATGAGGAGAAGGACCGGTTCGGTTTAGAGTCGATTTTAATACGATTTGGTACGAGTTTAAGTGTTCGCAATATATATTCTCAAACTGATAAATCAGATTGTGAACAAATTCACTAGGACTGGATTCACTTTTTTATCGGATTAAAACGAGTTTTAAGTTTAGATAGTGAACGGCTTTAAATGCGCACCTAGCACGTAAACATTTTTTTTAATTTATTATTACTTGATCAAGTCATACATAATCCAGTTTGAAAATATCTTCTTTTTTTGGGAAAACAATTATGATAATTGATTATTTGATTTTTCACATGTTTCAAAAATTCCAAATAACTCTTTTCTTTCTTTTAAACTTATATTCTTAATAGATATTCTTAATAGATAGCAGTTGTTAATGGAACATCACACTATGCATTTGTCTTTTTACCATGCTAACTATTAATATTAACGTTGAAATGTGGACTTTATGTTATGTTATTCTTAAATAATATTTTTGTTAGTTTTACTTGTGAAAATATTTATAAGGTTTTCGTCTCTTAAACTTTTTTCTAACCAAAAATCACAAATCTTCGTGTAAAAGATCTTTTAGTCACCTTTTTAGAAGTTAAATTTGAGAGGTGTCTACCGGGTCAACTAAGTGATTTTCATTTATAAACAAGTTCTCGTATCAACAACATCCTTTCAACCAGCAACGTCATATCTGCTGATATGGTTTTAAACACTTGGTTTGGTGTGATGGTGTGCATAGTCATTGTCGTTACCTATTAGTTTATATTATCATCATGTACAAATTTTATTATTGGTGTTGTGATGGTTTTAAATGATGTAATTTATATCTTAAAAGAATATACAACTTGCAAAACAATTGAAAAAACATTTATTCCTTAATTATATTTTAATCACTTCTTTTAGTAAAGTAAAATAGAGATGCTTCTAGTCGAGTCAATTGGTGAGTTGACATTCACAAACTAGTTATTGCTTTTACCCTTTCAACAACAACAATAATAGTAATAACAAAGTAAACTAGTTTTTATTATTAAGCTACAACTAAATAACAATAATAATAACAAACAATCTAGACCAGCAACATCATGTTTGAATAACAATAATAATAACAAACAATCTAGATCAGTAATATCATGTTCGCTTCAAGTTCCAGCAAAATCATATCTTCTTCTTAAAACAATAACGTTTTTTTAAGGTTAGGTATACAAACATCCGTTTATGTCATTAAGATACCTAATTGTTTTCATCTTTCTATACATCTATATGTATATATAAAAAAAATATAAAGATGATAAAATAAATTGAGTCTATCATTTTTTATGGTAATGTCACACTTGATTTGATGTGATGGTGTGCATATTTCTTTTCATTATGGATTGCTAATTGTCATTAACTATATAGTTTGTCTTATCATCATGAACAAATTATTTGATTGGCGTTTGGTGGCTTTAGATGATGTAATCTTATTCTTAAACAGAATATACAACTTACAAAAACAATTAAAAAAACATTTACTTTTTAATCATACATTACAATCCTGTTACAGAATCCTTAATGAGTATAACGTCCATTTTAGAAACTAATCAAATGACACTTAATAACTTACAATTTGTATATACATACACCTTCAACTAACACTGATAAATCCGCCATAGCTGCAAATGAACAGAGCTTCACAAACGCCCAAATTCAACCAAATCAAACATCAAGTTTAAACCCTAATTGCAAATCGATCATCAAATTAAGAGAAAATTGGTCATTTTTATTCAAATCCATGGTTAAAAGCTCAACATCACACAATCCCGCAACACTATCGTCAACAGAAACAAACGATTAACAACAAATTACATAACAATATGTACAAATTAACTTGCAGTAGGTGGGTTTAAAGTCTAACGGGTGGTGTTGCAGAGCATACAATCGAAGATCCGACGGAAGGCGTATCGGATCCTCGGGTAGACCCGATGGGTGTATCCGCTTGATTCTCTGCATATGTCTTCGATGGTTTGCACAAACAGATTCAAGCTTCTGATTGGTGGGATGTACAAAGTCAACGGTACTGCAGAGAAAGCTACTGCGAAGAACATGTGCAGCATCTTGATTGATTAATTGATTGATTGATTTCTGGGGTTTTGATCTTCAAGATTCTTGATTGGTTGATTTCTAGGGTTTCGATCTTCAAGATTCTTGATTGGTTGATTTCTGGGGTTTCGATCTTCAAGATTCTTGATTGGTTGATTTCTGGGGTTTTGATCTTCAAGATTCTTGTTTGATTGATTTCTGGGGTTTTGATGTTCAAGATTCTTGATTGGTTGATTGAGGGGTTTTATCTTCAAGATTCTTGATTGGTTGATTTCTAGGGTTTTGATCTTCAAGATTCTTGATTTGTGGTGGATTTGATGTTTGATTTGGGGGTTGAGGAGGATGATGATGATGAGGATGATGAGGATGATGAGGATGATGAGGATGATGATGATGAGGATGATGATGATGATGATGATGATGATGATGATGATGATTTTAGTTTCTGCAAGATTCTGGAGTTTTATTGCAGATGAATATGTTTATTTATAGGAGGGTGTAGTGTGGTTTGATGGTATTAAATTGGGATTCAAGAAAGGGCGTGAAGTTTGTGGGTTCATGTGGTTTGTACCGGTATACAGGCTACTTTTCAACCCATTGTTTGTGTTTTCTTTTATTCAACCCATTGTTTCATGGATGAAAGGAGTCAAGGACACCTGTTAGAAAATAATATTCAACTTTAGAATTAGAAGAGGAAAAAGTGGATTATAGTTTGTACTATATTAATTTAATTAATAATATACATACATTTGATTCGTATAAATGTTAAGATTTACAAATTATAGTGGTATAAAGGGTAAATTTAAATCAAAACTCAACATACATGTTAGAATAAATTACTATTTTGACTTATGTGATTTAAGTCATTTAACCAAATCAACCTAAAAATAAATCATTTGACATATTAATTCTTAACATTTTATTTCTTAACTGGGTGTAGCTTCTGATATTAAATCTGTTAATTTTTAGAGTTAAATGTAACGATATTTTTAATTTTTAACATCTTATTTTTAATTTACCAATATAACCACCACAAACCACACCACCTAACACAATCAAGACCACCACCGCCATTAGAATCCAATCGACCCACCATCGCAAAACCCCACCACAAGATCACATGTGCCATCGAAGCACCACCGCCAAAGCCCGAGCGCCTCCCATGCCCCCACTGCAACTCCACCAACACTAAATGCCACTACAACTTCTCCTAACCTTGTCACTTTTATCTTTTTACAAAGCCTATCGTTGATACCGGACCTACGACGACACCCTTCGTGACATCCCCATCGACAGTGGTAGCCCAAAAATACCAAACGCTCACGCCTCAAAAGCACCATCACCATTGCTACTAACACCTTGAATTTGCCACATGTCGTCCTCACCACCACACCCGTCTTGTTCCTTTTCGCCGGAGACCACAACAACAGTGGCTTGCTAGGGGTGAGTGTGTGTTAGAGCTTTATGGCGTTGTGGAACAATAATAAGTCGCATGGGTTGTTTGGATTGGGATTGGTGATAGGAAAGTAGGAAACACAATAATGGGAGACAACGATGGTGGTAGTTCATGTCGTGGTGGCGTAGTTTTGCTCGAGTGGAGAGCATCAGTGGTATATTAATGGTGGCACTAGTAATTAGAGATGATTACAGCACTCACTGACGGTTGGCGCAGATGTAAGCGGTAATTAGTATGTGACACGGGTAGAGTTCGGCGATGAAAATTGACAGTGGTGTGTGGTGTTTGTATTAGATAGTTTTGAATACATGTATAAATAATCTTAAATATTTTTATTTACATAAACAATTCTTAAGGTGTGAGATAACCAAAATATACTCACACTTAACTGGAAAAAGTTAACAAAGTGTCAATGACAAAAAAAAATAGAAAATAAAACGTTAGAGGTTAAAATACCAAAAGATTTTTTTGGTTTATAGGGTTTAACGGCCTCAACCCCAAGGACCAAAATAATAATTTACTCTAATATTTAACAACAATGTTTATAATTCCTAGTATAAATACATCACAACATGCACATTTTAAAATTTCAAAGCCTGACTTTTTTTTATTGTGGGGCTAATCACTTAATCACCATAATGTCCCCTTGAAAATAAAACGAACAAACATTATGTGTTTTCATAAAAATCTTCCAATAATCATTTTCTATATAGAAATTAACATACGTTTTGTTTTCTCTTGCAAAAGTTCAACATTATCTTGACTTTGAATTCCTTTTATGTATTATTTATGAAGGGAACTTGTGAACAACTGTTTTAAAACACCTTGAAACTGATAGTATTAGTAATGTTCAACGGTTTAGTTTTGCAGTTTATTCATAATAATACTTTTTAAGTGAAACCAAATCAAACCAAATTTAGGCACGTCAAAACCGAACCAAAAGCTGCATTTGAATTCGGGCCAGTTTGCAGCTTCAACTTAATAAACTAAACTTGTATGATCGTCTAGAAAGCATAATGACAAGACAATATAACCACCTTTTAATCATGTAATGAATAAAACTAAATTTATGCAAATCTTATTAAATAGGTACTAGCTCCAATCAGTACTATCATGTCACTTAACTCTTGAAAGATTGTATGATATATAAGACACTATACCAACCTAGAGTTAGAAAAAAGACTATATAAATGAACAAAAATGCCCTTAAGTGAGGGCACACGATTAAGGGGTTATTTGGTTGGGTCTGACTGACCCCGGTTAGACTTGCACGTCTGATTCGGTCAGACGTGGAGTGTTTGGTTGATTACCTCTTACCGGATAAGAGATCTGACTGAACCATTTATTCGGTCAGACCTAAATCAAGATCTCACCCGAGTCAGACGTGGAGGCGGATCCGGTGAAGCGGCGAGGGTCTAGTCTGCGATGGCGAGGGCGACGGCATGGCGTCTGGTAAGCGGTGCTGCAGGCGGTGAAGCCGAAGAGGAAGGGGAGACCGAAGACGGCGATCGGAATTTGGTCTAAGCAGATATCCAACCAAACAGACTTATTGGTTCAAACATCTTATTGGATCAGACCTTTTACTTGTTCAGGCATCTTATTGGTTCAGCACTTAGCTATTCAGAAATTACGAAACAACCCCTAAGATGTAATGATTAAATGGATGCCGTTGATCAAAAGGACTCAAATGGTTAAATTTTCGAAACCCAAGCTATGATTTTAGGAAAAAAAAAAGAGAGAACTATACTCAAAAGGTAACATCGCTCGTAAAATTATCATAGATTTATGTTTGGAATTGTAACATATCAGTATATTATGATAAGGATGAAATGCGGAGAAACATTTCTTTTATCCGATTAGATAGAGATGTTGCTCCCATTAAATTCCCGACTCAAAAACACATTTTTCTTTACAATAAAGAAAAATCAAGTAACATAAAGTATATAGTTATAGTAGAAGAAGAAAAGAAAAAAGGATAACAACATTGATACCAAGGAAGAAAATTAAACAAAACTACAGGACAAATCAAGACACCAAGAGCAACATGACAAACCTATTAACCTATTAAACCAAAAACATGCTGACCCGAACATTTCATACGCGCAACCCGTAACATATTAACCCACTGTTATGGTGGTGTTTTGTGATTTGGATCGGATTGACGGGTTGTACCGGGGTTTTGAGGGGCATTAGTCTGATCGACCCCAATTTGTTTTGTAGCCAAGTAATCAGCCAGTTTAGACCGGTTTGGTGGTAGGAACTGATTTTTTATATTCTTTTTTGTGTTATAATGACGTTGTGAATTGAAGAATCGTCTTAGTTTGATTGCTCATTTCTAAGTTCAAATTGATAATGCCTTTGTCCTGAATTGAAACTATGCGAAGTTGTTGGATGTAAGAAATATCATAATCATCTGGTAACCATAACTTCATAATCTTATAATGCATTAGCTTACCCATGAACTTAAATTGACAATAAAGTTCTATTCTTGAACCCTATTATGTATTGGAGTAGATCATCTTCAATATCAGTGACCAAAGTTATCCCCTTTTTATTATTCTTCTCTAATAGCAGTGGATCTCAGTATGTAGTTTGTAAATGGTATATTATATGTATTTGGTGTTTAGTTGAGTGTGTGCCTTGGAGGCAACCGGTAAAGTTGTTGCTTTGTGATCTTGAGGTCATGGGTTCAAGTTGTACGAAATAGCCTCCCGCACCAAGTGTAGGGTAAGGCTGAGTACAACATATTGCGAAGCGGTTTGGTCCCTCTCTAGCTCCTTTACAAAGCGGGAGCTAAGTTAATTTAAAAAATAATTAATCTTGATTTAACTCAATCTAACACCATTTCCTATTCTGATATACATCAATCTTGATTTAACTCAATCTAACATATTGCGAAGCGGTTTAACTCATTACTTTTAGCCTGCTTTTTTGTTCTCCTTTCATATTTAATCTTGATTTAACTCAATCTAACACCATTTCATATTCTGATATACATTTATTGCTGTAATGCACATTTCTTTACCAGCCAACATTATATCGTCCTTTCCCATTAATTTTAAAAATAATTACTTTATTAAATATGATGATTACAAAGCTGCTACAATGGTAATCTAAGTCTCTGAATCACATGATTTAGTAGGTTGTTACCTGTTTGTTGGAACCATTTTTTACACTTGGGTGCTTTTCGACCCGTTTAACCAATTTTATGTGGTAATTTTTATTAACCAATTTGACCCATCTCATTTTTTGCTTAGGTCTTAAATTGTATGCATACAGCCACAATTGATTCCTATAATATATGGGTCGAAATTGTTGCATTTAGTTATTATCTAACTAATGTGATGGAACCATTCTTCTCACTCTGAAACCTTTTTTGTATAAACGCATCAGATTGATCTCAGTATACTTGGTGGACTTGTAGTGGAATTCAGACAAAAGGTTTTTGACATGTCAATAAAGACCAGAGCAAGGCAAATGGAGCGTTTCTTGCACGATCCCATTAACTTCGATGCCTGAAAATGTGGCCATTTCTGTAAGCGTTTGCGCATGGATTTTGAATATATTTATCAGCCTCAGGAAAGCATGCTATTTTGTTTTCCCTTATTCCATATATGACATCTCGTTTATTGATGAAATAAAAAAGTTAACTCACTTCTAGTTTGCTATCTGATACCACCAATTGGACATGTGAGGTGTTTTTTGCTTTTACTTATTTCACAGATAAGTTCATGCAACAAAAGTTGGCATTTTACCCTTGTAACTGGTCACATGCTGATATGGATCATGGATTTCATGTGAACTGTTTTTGTTGATGTGAACATAAATTTGAATAAATACACTGACGTGGCATAGAGTGATTGACTGAATGTTCTGGACGATAAAGCCAGAGAAAGTTGATGTTATGACTTATAATAGAATTATATGATAGGATTGCTCACAGAATAATAGCAGTATAGATATACTCATATACATAATACACTCTGTGATATGCCCATTATGTAATATATCCAAATTCTGGAGACATCAAAAAACATTTTAGTGGGTGTAATGCAGTTATAATAGGGCTGGGAGGGTTGGCTCAGGCTCGGCTCGTTTAGATGCCGAGCGGAGCCCATTTCTAGCATACTATTTTTCAAATGAGCTTCAAGCAAGTCATGAGCCGTGAGCTTTTTGAACAAATCTAAGTTATACCCCCACAATTGTTCCACGCACCCGTCTCCTTTGTGTTTAATGTTGTATAGAGATTCGAAAAGCTGTTTAGAAAGTAGAACTCTTAACATATACATGTTTCAAATTTTATTTTGTATTCTTTGGAATTTTGTTTTCCCCCTCCTGGTGGTATATATCGGAATGTCTTCTTTGTCTTTTCAGGAAATGGATATCTTATAAAAGGTTATCAGTTTATTTTTATTTTTTTTAGTCCGACAAATTAATATTCTAGACTTCTATTATTTAAAGTGATTTGTGTATCTACCCTAGCCCAGGCACAACGACATAATTATTAAGGGCACGCTCTATCACTGACTCACTAAGCTTATAACCCAGCGTGCAACCCCCCCCCCCCCCCCCTCCAACTGGGGGCCTACGTACTATGCCGAAAGCGGAAGAAACCCCATCCCTCTCTTTCGTTTTTTCAGCCCTGTGTCACCAGACAGGGGCATAGAGATATAAAAAGGGGATCCTAACCAAGTGATGTCTTTTTGTTAACACATCTCTTCTCGTTCTCTTTGAAATAGTAAAGCCTCATGTTATCTTGGACTAGTGGGTTTGTCTCTAAAACTATGACTAATGTTACCGTTGTGTACCTCGAGAGGCAGATGTGTACTCTGAGTGGCAACGTGTAATTTTTTTTTAATCAAGAGGACCGTGCCATACGGAGGCGTCACCCAAATCTAACTCTTCTTCTTTCTTTGATTCGATCTTGCATCAAATGACACATATTGGATTCTTTTACGTTTATGTAACAAGTATTTTACATTTTCAAGGTAATCTTCTTCTACAAACGGTATTATATCATATATCTTACACAAAATAAAAAGAGTATCTTTCTTTATTTACAATGATATTTGTAAAGAGGTAGATCTTCTCTTTGTGGACATGTCTCGAATGATTTTTCCACCATTTTGGAGGTTGGTAATGTAAAATTTTCTTCGAATACATCTTTCTTAAATTAAGAAGTAGAAATCTATAAAAAAGTTCACTCAACTATTAATTAATACATTATGTATATTATTTTTAATTAAAGAAAGATAATTAGTTGGCGACAGTCAATTTGCTTAGGAAGTGGATTACCTGAAAACTAAGACATGCTTTATAATCATGTTACATGGTCCTCTTGTCTCATAATCTCCAACCATTTACATAAATACAATATTTGCCTTTTAACAAATCTCACATTAATCAACGTGTTATATATTATAGTCTAACGTTATCAATGTGTGTAATAAATGTGGTTTTCTCGTGTGATTGATCAGGCCGGCTCATCAAGTCCATCAAATAAAAAAGACGTAAAATCGTAGCATATGTCAATATTCTAATCAAAGCTTCTTGAAATATATATATATATATATATATATATATCCAAATATTAATTACACGTGTGCAGAAGGAATTGAAGAAAGCTAGAACATACGAAGGCATGATGGCTTGTTGCTGTGGCAATGGTGATGATCAAAGTAATGTTTGTGGGGATAAAGAGCGATAAGTGTTGCTGATTCATAGGTTAGAGTAGAAAACGGACTGTCTTCATGACCCCACAATCTAACTTTTTAATTCCACAATAATGCATATATGGTTTTCTTAATATATTTTTTTAACTGTACGATCAAGATAATATGTGTTATTTTAATTGAACTTATCTATTCGTTTTCCAGCCGAGACCGCATCCCCAACCCCTTTAAAGGTGTCGCCGCTAATAGTTTTTCAGTAGGATAAAATGCAATCCATCGGATTTAGACTCTGATCAATGGCCAGATTTCACATGGGTGTTGGAACCCGGATCACAATAACCCAATAGCACCGACTTGTCGCCCCTAAATGCGCCACTAATAATGTTGCCACTAACGCTTAGATTCCTTGTAGTGCTTAGGAGAAAACTCATAACTGGAAAAAACTTTTAACTCAACCCAGAACATTTTTGTTTTAAGTGAGACTCGAACCCAAAACCTCTTCATATTTTTCTCTCGGGTACCTCAGTAAACATTTTTTAACATTGTTAGAAAATGATAAAAGTTGTAAAAGTATTAACTAAAAGACTAACATTTGATATTTTGTGAAGATTAATTAACACTTTGATATCTAATACATATATTTCAACATACTATAAGTATAAACTAGGAGGATTAAAACAATATATCAATGTTTGTGGAATTTCATTCAAATTCTTCTGAGTTAATGACACATTTCTGCACATATAAAGATTTACAACTTTACATATATAATTGAAGCGTGTTACATGCATAACATAAAAAATACATAAAATTGTATTATTTGTTGAGAGAGAGAGAGATGATTATGTGAAGTGGAAGCAAAATGGTATGTATCAATTCTCATACAGATATGATGATTACCTTGTGAGTGAAGAAAAATGCATCGAAAAAGACTAGTTTGAGTCAAACACAAGAACACCAACCGTCACCTTTTCTCTCTCATCTCTCTCATCTCTCTCTCTCTCTCTCTCTATCTATACATATATAGAATAGTAAATGTATATATGTATATATAACAGATGTACTATCTCATCTGACCCAAAAGAAACTTTAAACTTTGAACCTCTTTTGTTGTGTATAACATATCATATTATCTCTGCAGACAATGAGAAAGCCAGACCAATCTGAAAGAGATCAAAAAGGGTGCAATAATAATAATAATATTGTTGGCAAGGGAATGATGATGAAGACTAGAAAGGGTTTGTGGTCACCTGAAGAAGATGAGAAATTGATGAATTATATGCTGAGGAACGGGCACGGTTGTTGGACCGATATCGCAAAGAATGCTGGCCTTCAAAGGTGCGGAAAGAGTTGTCGCCTTCGTTGGATCAATTACTTGAGACCCGATCTCAAGCGTGGCGCGTTTTCTCAACAGGAACAAGATCTTATTATTCATTTGCATTCGGTTCTTGGCAATAGGTACACACATAATGTTCCTAATGTATTATGCATTAATGATGTATATGTTTATGTTTATGTATGCATTGGTGAGACATTGCACTAAATAATGTACAATGGTGCATGGTTTTGATTTTCAATGGTTAACTATGCAAATTCAGGTGGTCACAAATAGCAGCACGTCTTCCAGGAAGGACAGATAATGAAATCAAGAACTTTTGGAACTCGACGATAAAGAAAAGGTTGAAGAACAACAAAAGCGATGTATCTACAATCTCACAAAATGATAGCATGGGCGACTTATCTATAGACGCTGACCGATATGCAAAAGCTGGTATGTTCATGTCAAATATTCATGATCATGAGATTATGAACAATGGCATGGACTCAAGTTTGACATCATCGACGACTACTTCATCTATACACAATAACCTTATGTTCATCAATGGTCATGACCAATTTGGTCATATGCCACCATTAATTCTTGATAAAACCAATTGTGACTCAAATGGTGGATCAAGTTTCTTGAACATGTCATCTTGCTTAGAACAAGGTGGATATGGGGATGTTCTTGAGGTACCCTACATGTTTGGCATGGAAAATGACATTTCTAACCCTTCATTAATGGGCAATATTAGGGTCATTGAAGAGAATGTTAATGCTACTTTTGACCATAATGAGTTGGATAACAAACAAACACGTCTTGTTAACCAACATTTCAATGAGGGTAGTGATGCTAATATGATCAAAGTGGAAGAAATGGTTGGTTTTGGAAACCATTGGCAAGGAGAAAGCTTTAGAATTGGAGAATGGGATATGGAGGGGTTGTTTGCTAATGTTTCTTCATTACCCTATCTTGATTTCTAGAAGCAATGTAAATAGTGGAATTAAAGGGTAAAAGTAAGTAAAAAACGATTAATAAAGATCCTGAGTATCTCATCCTATTGGTTAGCAGATCAGTATCGACGGATCTCATGAGTTTTCTGGTAAAAAAAGCACTTTCAAATTACCACATTTATGTGCAATAGACAAAGGGACAGCTATTCATCTAGAAGACAAAGCAAAGATAGATGATTTAAAAGGATTATCTTGAAGATTTAAGTAGAATTCATGTAAACTTTAAATAAAATTAAATGTAGCTAGGTTGAAAATTGTTTATAGAGTTCTTTGTTATCATTTCGTATATGTTCTACTTCTATACGGGCATTTCTATTTTACAATAATTTTGACAAGAGGTTATACCTTTTCATTTATATATGAAACCATGTTGATCTCAATTATTGACCTCACCTTTTGTATGATGTTAAGTCCTACTGTCATATTGTCTTGAACAAGAAAGGCTTTCTATAAGAACTTTGACGTGACTATTACAAGTTTGGTTTGTTTCGAGTTGGATTTGAACGTTGAACCTCAGTAATGTGTAAGAGTTCCTCGAATTATCAATTACTAAACTAAACTAGCCTATATCTTTATTCGTTACTACAAGGAGGCTAATATAACTCGATTTTATTCAAGTAACAATGTATGTGGGTTGAATTTTGTAAGGCTGGCGATAATAAATATGTAGCTATGATTTTAGAGAAAAGATTAAAAAAATCGTTTGAGTTGTTATGTTTTTAATCCTTTTGGTTTGGTCTTTCAAAAGCAAATGTCTACAATTTATTTAAATACTATGCAAAAGTTTAACGTGTTTGTTTCTCCCTCAATAGTCATAACAACCCTTGTAATATTGTGAAAGTGTACGTCCACCTAACACAAGGATCTTATGTCTTAATTTTCATCTTATTTTTATATTTTTGTAACTTGGTTATTACGGTTTCTCTACATGCTTTTGATCCTTTAGATCCCTTAGTTTATGTGATGACCCGATCTCACATCTCACTTCAAGTGTATGCATGTAAGAACTTAGACCGGGTTGGGTTTTTAATAGGGGTAACTTTGTAAAATAGTAATTAATTTTTAAAAGTGTTCCAATTAGATAACTTAAGTTGTAAAAGTGTTCCAATTAGATCACTCAGTTTTTATATTTTATACAAATTAAAAGTCATAACATGTTTTTTAGCATGTTATAATTTTGATTTCAGTTAGAAAATATTTTTTCTATCTTTTGATGCTGATATGGAACGTTGACGTAAATTTTAGCTACTTTTTTTTATTTTTTTCATAATTAACATGTTTTTTTTATTTTTTAGTATAATTTTATATATTGAGAATTCTGACTCTCACGTCTTCTCCATCATTACTTTCTTAACATAAGAAAATTTGGTAATGACTTGATTTGATCGTTTGATGTTTCAATTTGAGAAAAATATGAATGAGTGACTAAATTAGAACACTTTTGAAACTTGATTATTATTCTATGATATTTTTCTTTAATATTATATTGATTATAAGATGATTAAGTTAACAATTTTTTTAACAACTTGACCAATCTTGCGATACAAACATGAAAAAAATATGTAGCTAGAGATAGGAGTGAGCATTCGGTTATGCCCGTGAATTTCTACTCGGGACTGTAACATCCACCATTTTTCAAACTATAAACCCAAACTCAAACCCATTTTTAACTTTCATATAATGGAAAATTCATCATTAAAAAAATAATTCTTTTATTCATTATAATGAACTAAATGCAATTTCACCAATATGATGAATTATTTGTTATTTATCAATCACTTAAACAAGTTATTATAATTGTATGATTTATAAAATATTTTATAATATAAAAAAAGAGAAAGTTTTATAAATTTATGAAGTTTTATTTGTCATCGATGAGTTCAACTATTAAACTATTAATAATTAATTAAATTTCAAACTTAAACAAATTTACAAAGTGATAAAAAATTTCTAAGTAATTTGGATTATTTTTATATAATGGTTTTAAAAGGTTAAGGGTTTAAAGTGTATTTTTTAAAAGTTAAATTAAAAGGTTTTGCATGAAATATTAAGGTGGTGAACATGAGGGACCGAATGTGTAAATTTGTTTAAAACCCAACCCCTCCCCTTCTTTCCCCGTCAGTTTCCCCGTCTCCGGCGACCATCTCCAGTGACGATCAAACAACCCAAAACGTCCATTTAAAATGCAATTAAACCACACTTTAACCCTGGCGCATCAGTTTCTAATCAATCACTCACATTAATTTGGATTAAACGTTCATTAAAATAATGCTAACTCGAAACTGAAGTCGGAATCAAATAGCTAAACCATTCGACTCGTAACTGATCAAATTTATACTAAATAATTAAGGGGAAACCTTCTGCTCAATCTTTCAAAACTCTCTCAACACCCAATTCGTTTCCAAGCACGCGAAACCACGAATCCGATCACCATCATCTGTCGCGACCCCCCTTCCTTGCTAACTGCTATCGATTCCATATCATTACAGGTAATTTAAGTCACGTATACACTCGAAATCATACGAACATCTAAAGCCCTAATAACAATTTTGTTATCATAATCATCTTGAGGTTCAATTGGAATCGAATTGATTCTAAGGTTCTTGAGTAATTTGGGGTTTTCTTTAGTTATTGGATTTGTAAATTATTTTCTAAATCTAAATAGATTCGGGCCCTAGCCCAACTGGTTACCATCCTACACCATTAAACCGAAGGTCTTGGTTCGAACCCAGCCTCCGGCGTTTATTTTTTTTAAAGCCATTTTTATATATTTTACACTCCAGAAATTATACTAATATGTATTAAATCAAAGTAAATATTAGTTTGTTAATTAAATCATTTTAGAAATTATTAAATTAATCTTTTTAAAGATTTTAAAACATATAATTTTTAAATTTAATTACCTTTTTCAAGAATAACAAAGTTTATAAAGAACATTATTAATACATTTATGTGTTGTAAATGTTATAAAAAAATATTATGGTTCAAACTTATATTATTTCAAACCGTTTAAATATCTATATGTTACGAATAATTTAAATAAATTAATCAATTAATTAGTTAAATAATTAAATATTCAATTAATTATGTCATATTCTAAATAAATAATTATTTACTTGTCACACTTTATTGCTTAACCGTTATTCATCCGCTACTATAAATTAAATATTTGAGTAGTATACGTAGTTTCACCAATGATTTATCTTTGTTTTAAATCTTAACTATTTAATCATTTTATTTCTTACACTTTTACTTGAATTCTTAAACTTACAAAACAATATAATTTTCTATTATTACCTTATTATTGTTTTAAAGTTTAAATATTGTAAGACCTGTACAAGGATCATTTAAAACATTTAAAAAACTTTATAAATGATTTTAAATAATTCTAAAGTCATTTAAATAAGTATTCAATTAATTCTTTTTATCAAATATTAAATAATTAATTATTAAAGTAATCATTCCTTTTCACATATTATATTTAATCTTTATTTAGTCAATAAATTAAGTTATTAAATCTTTCACTATCATTCTTGGTCTTAATTGATTTATACCATCTTTATTAAACCAAAACCTAAACGATTCATTATGTCATTTGACTATTTAAAACCCCAAATTTCCAATTGAAACTCTAGTTCACGTTTATTCATTAATCTTATCTTAAACTTAACTTTGGAATATATATACGTTAGGTATCTTGTAAGAAGGAATCGTTGGAGCATCGTTAATTTCTTACTATCATCTTATTTATTTCATGTGAGTATTTCTATATCCTTTTTTTCATATTTTCACACTTTAGGGTGAAACATGTTACTTTATAAACATTGCACTTATAAACGTTTGATTCTTGTAAACTTATGGTAATTTACTTGTGTGTTGCGGTTAGTTGAACTTTGTAGCTACTATGTAATGTTGAATATATGTACAATCATTAACTATTGCTATCTTTTATATACTTATGTACTGAAAACTATGGAAATCTCACCAACTTTCAAAGTTGACCTTTTATTTTTAACATGTTTCAGGTTTACTACTTGTGGATTCTCTCCGTGCTCATATAAAACTTGGACCTAGTTTAACTAAACATGTTATTTCTTTGTTTGATGCTTTTGTATTATATGAACTTATTTGTCTTCTAATGTTTTAATATAT
Source organism: Flaveria trinervia (assembly GCA_025506515.1). Classification (NCBI taxonomy): domain Eukaryota; kingdom Viridiplantae; phylum Streptophyta; class Magnoliopsida; order Asterales; family Asteraceae; genus Flaveria; species Flaveria trinervia. Next base: position 5,613,444 of record CM046451.1, on the reverse strand, counting down.
AATGACGTTTAATAAATAATGATATTTAATAATATTTCAACTTAATTAGTTCCATGTGCTATGACCAATCGTCTCCCATTCGTCCGCCCCGATGATTCCGTCGTCGGTCGAGGTGTGACAGGGACCAACCCGGAACCCAGGACCGTCTAGGTTAATTTCAAAACCCGGAACCGCACCTGTTTCCAAATACACGGTTCGGTTAAATCACGGGTAGTATTATCTGTTCTAATCGGGTGCTGCCGTAGAACCGATTCCCAACTTGATGGTCTGAGTAGCAAGCATCGAAAGCAAAAGATCATGGACAAACTGTCACACCCCGACCGACGGCGGAATCATCGGGACGGACAAATGGGAGACGATTTCTCATAGCATATGGAACTAATTAAGTTGAAATAATATTAAATGTCATTATTCATTAAACATTACAAGACAAATAAGTAATTACAAAAGAATCAAAATACGGCCAATAACATAAGACTTTCAATTTAAACTAGGTCCAAGTCCTATATGAGCACGAAGAGAAATCCACAAGAAGTAAACCTGAAACATGATAAAAATAAAAAGTCAACTAAAAAGTTGGTGAGTTTCCAAGGTTTTCATACATAATATAACAAGGTTACAAGTAGCAATTAATGTCATAGGTTATAAGTTAGTAAGGTTATAGAACACATATCATTACAACCAAACCTCGACTTGATTACAAGTATATAAGATTGGCTAAGTGTATTTGGTTCCTATGATGAACAAGCATACGTCATCAGAAGTCGGCAATGCATCGACTTTAGCACCAAATAGGCTTGTCAGGCCCAAAGATCTACGACGTCACCAGGCTACAATAGTTAATGATTGTAAACAAACTATGTATCTTATATAATCACTTACAATACACAAATAACCATAACAAAATATAAAGATGAATTGCAAGTGCATTACAAGTCTCAAACGTTTATAAGTGTATGATGTATAAGTATCATGTTTCACCCCAAATAGTTTTAAACGTTTAAATGATTTATAATAAAAGTAAAGTGTAATATTTCATATCATGCTTTTAAATGATTTATATGATTTATTATCAAGACTTTAAAATAACGTATAATACAAAGTGATCTTGTTTTATAAGTAAAAAAAACTCAAATAAAACTTTAAAGAATAGATTATTGACTAATTATATATAACATGTTTAAATGTATAAATGAATAATTAATTATTTAAATAACTATTTCAATAATTATTTATTTAAAACATGTAGGTTTATAATGTTAAAATAATCTACATTTGAACAAATATAGTTTTATTATCTTTGTTACATAAAATAACTAATAATATTTTTATTATCTTTGTTACCTTTTACAAAGTAATTAAATAAAAAAACATAAGTTTTTAAAACCTTTCAAAAATTTAGTTTAATAATTTCAGGAATATTTTAGTTAACAAAGTAATTATAATTCTAACTAAACAATATGCTAAAATCTTATGCAATTAAAAGAAACTTAAAAAAACAAATATTTAAAAAGAATGAGGGTCCTCGGGGTCGAACCCGGGTCTCTCGTGTGTATGTATGATGTTGTAACCAGTTGGGCAAAAGCCCATATTTGATTAAAAGCTCAACTACAATGTTTAAAAACATTAATTACCGAAATCCCCAAATTCAACATAAACCCTAGATTCAAATTGAATCCAATTGAGCATCAATTCGATAATGATAATGGAATCAATCTTAGGGCTTTGATTGCCATGTAAAACCGAGTGTGTAACAGGGTTTAATTACCAGAATGATAATCGATTCGATGCTACAATGTGAAGACCCAGACGCGCCCTCGGTTGAGTATGATTCGAGACGCAAACATTGATGAAAAACAAATTAACTTCACGTAAAGGTTCCTGTAGTCATTCCGATCAAAAGCCCTCTATCAATTTCGTTTAGTGATGCTCGGAAGACAGATTTTAGTTGAGTTGCAGGTTCGAAGTGAAAGTGATGATCGATAGCGATATATTGTTGTATCTCAGATGCAATTGCGAGTTCTAATAGATTAAGAGCATTGGTTTGATGATTTCCCCCGATTATTAAAGCTCTTTTGATCAGTTTCAAGCTGAACGGGTTCATGATTTGAATGTGATATTCGGTTTCGAGTTATAGTGATTTAATAGATGTTTAATCCAAATTAATTTGAGTGTTTGATTCGAAACTGTCGCACAAAGGTTAAGAATGGTTTAATTGCACTTTAAGTTATGCGTTTTGGTGGATTGGTGGTTGTCGGAGCTCGCCGGTGAAGGTGGCCGGAAAAGGATAGGGGCGACGAGGGGTTGGTTGGGTTTTAAATCAAATTTACCATTTAGTCCCTGAAGTTTTAAGTCTTTATGATTTTATGTAATAAACTTTTATTTCAAGTATTAAAAATTACCACTTCACTCCTAAACTTTATAAAACCCATTTGAATGATAAACCAAATCAATTGTTTGTTAATCTTTATAAATCTTGTAAGCTTTATTATTCGATTATTTATTTTCAATAATTAGAGTTATAATAAATAGTAAATCTTTATTCATTTAATAACTTTATAAATTTTTAATAAGTCTTCTCCACTTAAATCTTTATTGTGAAATGATTATTCACCTTAACTTAAAAAAAATATTACAAGTTCGCTAGATGATTAAGAATTATATAATTCACAATATAAATTGTAAATTTAATACATTTGGTCCATTTCAATTATTATTATAATTTTATAACAAAACTTAAAAATGAGTTTATAACTTGGAAATTGGCGGATGTTACAGTCTCCCCTACTTTAAGAAATTTCGTCTCGAAATTTAATCACATGGGGACTAATTTCAAAGACATGAGAATACTTGGATTTGGTTTCATGTTTTCGTGTGAACTCTTGAAAGCGTTTAAAATCAACAAGATTACTTATGATGTTTTGATACGCTTAAGTTTATTCAATTTCATGATTCATGATTTCATGTGTTTCTTAACAAACGGTACAAGATTATTAATTTAGAATTTTTAGTTGATAAACGTTTGTATTTTAAACGGCTCAAGACGGTTAGAAAGGTTTTGTCATGAATGAACACTAAGTATTAGTGTGATACGAGGCTTGGGGATAAGTTCAAGATGCTTTTGGATGAGATATGGAATTTATAAGAACTTCTCAAGGAAACAACTTTTACGGGGTTTCTGGGTGATCGATTCTTGTTTAATTATGTCTTTGAGGTTTCAATGTTTTATTAGCTTAAAGTTGATACGAGATTCGTGTTTGTTATGATTAAGGATTCAATTTAGAATAAGAGCATCGTTGTAATAAGTTTTCAGGATAAGTTTAGTTTTGAGGAGAAGATGTTTAGAAAGCTTTTAAGGGTCATTAAGAAAAATGGTTATTGAGTTTTAAGATCCAAAAAGACCAGATTAAAGATAAAAGGTTTTAAAATAACAAGATGTTTCGAGTGTAACGTTCGGTTTACAAACCAAAGCATCACATTGACTTATCAAAGTATTAGGTCAACTACAACCTTAATGAAGACATGCGTACCTATAAGCGGACACTCATCCCAAGGGTTCCCAGGTAAGGTAAACGGATCCATCGATTAATTTGAATTTATATGAATACCTTGCCTAGACAGAACACCTCGAGATACAGGCATCCCACTCTTCCAGCATTACATGTTTCAAGTTATAGGACTTAGATATTGAAGAGACTTGAAAACCACGAATAAAGATTCAAAACACATTTTGGAAACCATTTGATTTAGGCATATAATGCCTTAGAATATGATTTAAGGTTCGTGTGTGCATTAATAAGATTCAAGGTATAAGCATAAGCACACAATCACATAATCAAATATAAACACATAAGACACATAAACTCCTATCTAAGCATATGAAATACATGAGAGGACTCATGTGTAAGGGTACTTTGTTATAGTCTAGGTCATTCCATTTATAATAACCTAAATCCCTATAACCATGGCTCTGATACCAATCTCTCACACCCCAACCGACGGCGGAATCATCGCAGTGGACGAATGGAAGATGATTGCTCATAGCACATGGAACTAATTAAGTTGAAATAATATTAAATATTATTATTTATTAAAACATTAGAAGACAAATAAGTTCATACAATACAAAAGTATCAAACAAAGAAATAACATGTTAAATTAAACTAGGTCCAAGTCTTATATGAGCACGAAGAGAATCCACAAGTAGTAAACCTGAAACATGTCAAAAATAAAATGTCAACTTTGAAAGTTGGTGAGATTTCTATAGTTTGCAATACATAAGTATATAAAAGATGGCAATTCATGTTATAAGTTAAAGAACAAAGTAACTAGGGATGTAAGACAGAATGCACAAACCTTGACAAGGTTTTACAAGTCTCAAACGTTTACATGTATATACGATTAGCTAAGTGTACTTGGATCAACCAAGCAGGCTTGTCAGGCCCATAGATCTATGACGTCGCTATGCTAGCAATAGTTAATGATTGTACATATATTCTACATTACATGGTAGCTACTAAGATCAACTAACCATAACATACAAGTGAATTGCCATAAGTTTACAAGTATCAAACGTGTTTACAAGTGCAATGTTTATAAGGTAACATGTTTCACCCCAAAATGTAAAAATGTGCAAAAGGGGGTATAGAAATACTCACATGGAAAGTAAGTACAAGAATGATGATAAGAGATTAAACGAGGCTCCAACGATTTCTTTTACAATATACCTAACGTGTATATATTCCAAGGTTAAGGTTAAAGGTAAGATTAAATGAATAAACGTGAACTAGGGTTTCAATTGAAAATTTGGGGTTTAAATAGTTAAATGAAATAATGAATCGTTTACGTTTTGGTTTAATAAAGATAATATAAATAAATTAAATCCAAGAATGATTAAAATGATTTAATAATTTAATTTATTGATTTGATAAAAATTAAATATAATGCGTGAAAAGAAATTAATTTAATAATTAACTATTTAAAACTTGATAAAGGTGATTAATTGCATGATTATTAAATGACTTTAAAATTATTTAAAATCATTTTATAGGGTTTTAAACTTTTAAATGATTTATTATAAAATTCTTATAATAAAAGTAAAGTGTAATATTTAATATCAAGCTTTTAAATGATTTATATGATTTATTAGCAAGACTTTAAAATAACGTATAATAGAAAGTGATCTTGTTTTATAAGTTAAAAAAACTCAAATAAAATTTTAAAGAATACATTATTGACTAATTATATATAACATTTTTAAATGTATAAATGAATAATTAATTATTTAAATAACTATTTCAATAATTACTTATTTAAAACATGTAGGTTTATAATGTTAAAATAATCTGCATTTGAACAAATATAGTTTTATTATCTTTGTTACATAAAAAAACTAATAATATTTTTATTATCTTTGTTACCTTTTACAAAGTAATTAAATAAAAAAACACAAGTTTTTAAAACCTCTCAAAAATTTAGTTTAATAATTTCAGGAATATTTTAGTTAACAAAGTAATTATAATTCTAACTAAACAATATACTAAAATCTTATGCAAATAAAAGAAACTTAAAAAAACAAATATTTAAAAAGAATAAGGGTCCCCGGGGTCGAACCCGGGTCTCTCGTGTGTATGTATGATGCTGTAACCAGTTGGGCAAAAGCCCATATTTGATTAAAAGCTCAATTACAATGTTTAAAAACATTAATTACCGAAATCCCCAAATTCAACATAAACCCTAGATTCAAATTGAATCCAATTGAGCATCAATTGATAATGATAATGGAATCAATCTTAGGTCTTTGATTGCCCATGTAAAACCAAGTGTGTAACAGGGTTTAATTACCAGAATGATAATCGATTCGATGCTACAATGTGAAAACCTAGACGCGCCCTCGGTCGAGTATGAATCGAGACGCAAACATTGATGAAAATCAAATTAACTTCACGTAAAGGTTCCTGGAGTCATTCCGATCAAAAGCCCTCTATCAATTTCGTTTAATGATGCTCGGAAGATGGATTTTAGTTGAGTTGTAGGTTCGAAGTGAAAGTGATGATCGATAGCGATATGTTGTATCTCAGATGCAATTGCGAGTTCTAATAGATTAAGAGCATCGGTTTGATGATTTCCCCTGATTATTAAAGCTATTTTGATCAGTTTCAAGCCGAACGGGTTCATGATTTGAATGTGATATTCGGTTTCGAGTTATAGTGGTTTAATAGATGTTTAATCCAAATTAATTTGAGTGTTTGATTCGAAACTGTCGCACAAAGGTTAAGAATTGTTTAATTGCACTTTAAGTTATGCGTTTTGGTGGATTGGTGGTTGCCGGAGCTCGCCGGTGAAGGTGGCCGGAAAAGGATAGGGGCAACGAGGGGTTGTTTGGGTTTTAAATCAAATTTACTATTTAGTCCCTGAAGTTTTAAGTCTTTATGATTTTATGTAATAAACTTTTATTTCAAGTATTAAAAATTACCACTTCACCCCTAAACTTTATAAAACCCATTTGAATGATAAACCAAATCAATTATTTGTTAATCTTTATAAATCTTGTAAGCTTTATTATTTGATTATTTATTTTCAATAATTAGAATTTATAATAAATAGTAAATCTTTATTCATTTAATAACTTTATAAATTTTTAATAAGTCTTCTCCACTTAAATCTTTATTGTGAAATGATTATTCACCTTAACTTAAAAAAAATATTACAAGTTCGCTAGATGATTAAGAATTATATAATTCACAATAAAAATTGTAAATTTAATACATTTGGTCCATTTCAATTATTATTATAATTTTATAAAAAAAACTAAAAAAATGAGTTTTAACTTGGAAATTGGCGGATGTTACACCCATAACCCGCTAAACAAAAATTATAAGAACCGTTACCCGTATTGTAATACAACTGACTCGGTTATAACGGTTTTTAACGGTACGGTTCTTCAGTTATTTCAGTTCCTACCCGTATCTTGCACACTCCTAGCTAGAGAGACATTACCACACTAATATGAAGGTGTATAGTGAATTAGGTGGACATTAATACATCCACATCAAGCCCACACATTGGTTTTTGACTGATGATTGTCAGGGCCGGTCCTGATGATTTTAATCTCCTGGACGAACCGAAAAAAAAAACTCATGGGCCCTAACGACTTAAATTATATAAACTATTTTTTTAAATGAAAAGAAATGTTTTAGCAATAAACATAACCATATCATAGTATTATATTGACATACCGTAATAATTAACCAGTAACTCGTAAATCTCTCTTAGCATTCTTGATAGTAAATTGGTTTATAACATATTCGTAGTTTATAGTCTCTAATATTTTTCATTCGATAGCTATTATCGCCAATCCGCTAATTTTTTTGGGACACCGTGGATCGTAGGTAAGATTTCAAGTTTGAATAGAACAAAATTTATGATATAAATTAGTTTTGTAGACTTTAATTACAATCAAAATTTAAATATTTTAGTAGTCTATTAATTGAGTAACTGGGTTAAAAAACAAGCTCAGAAATTTGGTTTAAAACATAATGGGGTTAAATTTTTAATTATATTATATTTTATAATTATTTTTTATAATTATATATATATAAATTTTTGTGCACCCTAAGCGAGTGGGCCCTGCCACTCCTCAGGGCCGGCAGTGATGATAAGATATATATCACTAAATGGTATGCATTTAGACTGAGATCATAGGTGAAAAAACATATAAGGATCTTAGAAAATGAAAAAAACTAGTTATATTATGGAAAAACGATTTAATATATACGTTGGTTTAAAAGACTATGTACTCACATTGACAATTTGGGATTTAAAATTGCTAATTCTTGCTAAATATTCGCTGACAACCTCAAAGTTAACCAAAGCCCAATTAGACAATTAGTATTTCAATTTTTCTTAGTGAAAGAATTTACAAATTTGAGGACCAATTCAACTCCAATTGGTATAGTTAACTATTCACACCGTTTTACCCATATCCAAATGTCTAAGAGTGAAGTTAACTATCTTCAACTCCGTTGTAATCCTAGTCGATCTGTTAATTTTATTTATATCATAATAATAATTATTATTTAATTAATATTTTTATTATTCAAGTCCATAATTTAGATAAAACCCACACTTATAACCAGATTATTGGTTATGGCACATGTCCAAAATCAAATTCGCCCAATTAGTTCTGATCATTACATATGATGTTTCTATGATGTTTGACGTTTTAAACACTATAAACTTCTAGAGATTGGATGTTGATTTCAAAACTAGTTTAATTTAATGTTTTATAGTTTAAAAGGACATATGAGAGTGTTTTCATTTCGACTCTAAGCCAAGCTCTAAACATAGATTTTTAGCTTCAATTTCTTAAATTTCAACTTGGATTTGGTTTTGAGCGATTTCACATGCATACAATAATTATTTTCTGTTTTTCACACTCTCTAACTCATAAAACATAAACTTAATAGTTTTCAAAGAAAGATATTAATAGTTAGGTAATGTGTCACACAACTAAAACCTTTAAAATTTAAATCCTATATCGGTACATATTGTTATATCTTTATTCTAAAAGATCTAGTAATTGTTGTAAAAAAAATATCAACAAATATTATCTTTCTAGAAATCATGAAAATGTGACTAGAGATATTTTCATACTTATCCTCCTACAGCACTAATCAATGATATGCTCCGATATATAAAGAACCCAATTACATAATACCAACCAGTTTGGTTTAAAAAAAAACAACCAACTAAATTTAACCACCTGCGTTTGAATTTTCTCACCACCCCACTAATTTGTTCATTAATAATGATTATCAATCAACACTAGATACACCAAACATATTACATCCGACCGATTTAAATATAGAATTTTACAATTAAGGGTATGTTTGATAGAATATTAACAATTTTATTAAAAATCTACATTTAAATCGGTTATGTTTGGTTCACTTTAAAGTCAAACTTTTAATGATTAGTATAGTTTTTTGACAGATTAATTTCAGAAACATATTGAATGATTCAAATACTCTTTTTTGTTCAGTAAAATCTTTTATGGTTCAACACAATGTTACCAAACAGAAAAAAAAAATCACCGTTCATCTAGATTTAGATACTCAATCGTAAAACTCTTGTATCGTTAGCTTCTTGTGATATTAAAATTCATATACAAAACTTAGACACATCAACGCCCCCAAAGTAATTACTTTATAAGCTGTCGGTGTGAAATTGCTGTCGGTGCGTTGATCCATATCGCATGAAAAAGACAAACTTGATTATTTTGATATTTCAACAACTTTCTTTTTCCATATTATAAAAACTGTAGTGGGGCTATTTACCTTATTATTGTTCTCATTACAATAAACACCTTAAATTAATAAATAACGTGACATATTCACATTTTCTGCTAAATAGTAATCATAAATAATATAATTAGCTATTAAATAATAGAAATAGAATATAGGAAAAAATCATTGAATTAGACATTTTAACCACCTTTTTAGTTAAAATAGATATTAACTTTTAAGTTTTAACCCACTGAAAATAAATATATACTAAAGCAACCAACTAGAAAACGAGACATAAACTTAGTCGGCTAATGAGGCTATTTCAATCGTCAAAAAACTTAAAAACTACAATAAGGTCTAAAAAAACCAATTAATGCATAACTAAATTTTCAAAAAGCACCTATAACATGTGATTTGTTTTTATTGATTTTTTTTGTACATCTATACTTTTTTCATTTTAGGGATGTTGAAATTTATGTAGTGTTTTCTAATCAGTTGTTTTAGTCTTTTAGATAAATCTATTTGTCAATGAGCTAAAAAAAATTAACTTATATACTTTTTAAAGGTCGATTAAAACTTACGCTTTAGTAGTTTAGTGATCTTCCTTACTCAATATAAAAAAATGGAGTTTAATTTTGTTTTGCTATTTGAAATTTGACAAAAATAATTATTTTTCTTTAAATAATTAAAAACATCAATTTACTTTTAAAATTTTCATAAGTTGTTTTAAAAGTTTTATTAGTTCATTAATATTTTATCTTTTAAAAAAAATATTTCTTTTTGTTAAACTTTAGGAATCAAAATTAAAATTAACTTAAAAAATTATAACATATTGAATTTTAATGTTAATTAAAAAAATAAAATTTATGTAACTTTCGTGTCTGTTAGCTATTTCAATCTCACCATTATTAACAGCTGGAACATCTTGTATCAAATGCAATAACACACACTCTCTGTATTTATATACTATTACTCTCTACAACCCTTGTGCTTCTCAATTACACTTCTTCATCATCATCCAGATCTCCATTATTATTATTATTATTATTCTCCATTCAGATTTGATCTGTTATCGCCATTGATGTCCCCTTGTGTTTGACTCTCTCGGTTTCTGTAGCGTTCGGCACCATTGACTCCAGATCTTCACAGGTACGAATGTTTTTCATCGATTGTATCTAATTGATGTCTGTTAATTACACTAGTTTGATTTTGCGTTAATTGAGTGGATCGTGCGTGTTTGATCGTGAATGTGAATGTTTGACTGAGGTTTTAGTGATTTTCACCTACTGCGATGGTTGATTTTCGTGTTTGGTTTGGTGAATTAGGGAACTGAAACGTTGATCTTGTTTATCAGGTGCTGTTGCGTGCAGATCTGTGGTTATGTTTGCTTGCGGCGATTGATTCTTCGTGTTTGTAGTTGATTGATTGCTTTGTAAGCAAGGAGTGATGGAATCGGAAGGAGAGACTGGGGTTAGTATCAGTATCAGTGTTTTGATTATGATTATAGCTACTAATTACACATATTCGTTGTAAAACTGCTGCAATTTCTCTGATCTGGTGTTATCACCGTGAAAATTTTAGTAAAACTGTTCGAGTTTTACAATTTTAGCTTAGGTTAGATCACTGTTGAGATCACGTTAATTTACTGTTTTCATTGTGGTTATTCTGATCTGAGTGAAGATTGAATGAATTTCAAGTGGAATACAGTAGTGGGATCATACTGATTTGCATTTGTGACGTTTGGATTGTTTAGGGGACTTCTATGAAGAATGTTGGGGGTCAGGTTTGCCAGATCTGTGGTGATACTGTTGGTACCACGGCGAAAGGAGATCCTTTTGTTGCCTGTGATGTATGTGCATTTCCGGTTTGCAGGCCTTGTTATGAATATGAGCGCAAGGATGGCAATCAGTCTTGCCCTCAATGCAAAACCAGATACAAACGACTAAAAGGTTTTAATAAACATACTTCCTGATATTGTGTAGTTATCGCGTTTGTTATGTTAACAATTTGAGTTTGTTTCATTCTCTTGTTGTATAATTAGTTGATCATTAACGTAATTGATCACAGGAAGCCCTGCTATTCCTGGAGACAGAGAAGAAGATATTGATGGTGATGATGAAACCACCAATTTCCCATTTTCTTCACAAACTCAAAATGAGAAACAGAAGTCTGCAGAGAGGATGCTGAACTGGCAGATGACATATGGAAGAGGAGATGATAGCAGTGCTCCTAATTATGATAAAGAGGTTTCTCATAACCATATACCTTTGCTCACTGGTGGGCATGAGGTATGCATCTTTTAAATAATCAATTTCTTGCATTTATCCATTTTGATACACTGTAGATTGTGCTTACTGTTATGTTTTATTTTATTCTTTATTCCTCTATAGGTTTCTGGGGAGTTATCTGCTGCTTCTCCTCAACGCCTTTCGGTATCCTCTCCTCCACCTGGTGGTGAAAGGCTCACACATTCTCTCCCTTATTCTGCATATGCGCATCAATCCCGTATGTCTTTTATGCTTCAGTAATCAGGCAACTGAGTTATGGTTACCATTAATTATTCCAATTTTGAAGGGAAGTATATTGTTTGCAGCTAATATTAGAGTTGTGGATCCTGTGAGAGAATTTGGATCCACAGGATTAGGGAATCTGGCCTGGAAAGAAAGAGTTGATGGATGGAAGATGAAACAAGACAAGAATGTTGTTCCAATGACAAATAGTCGTGCTGCTTCTGAAAGGGGGCAAGATATTGATGCAAGTACAGATGTGCTTGACGATTCATTACTGTAAGTTTGTTTGTGGTAAATAAATAAAATTATGTGCTATCATTTAACTGATATATGATGAATTATTAATATGATTCTTTGTACCTATGAAGGAATGATGAAGCCCGTCAGCCACTTTCAAGAAAAGTATCGATTCCATCATCCAGGATAAATCCTTACAGAATGGTTATTGTTCTTCGTCTGGTTATTCTTTGCATATTTTTGCATTACCGAATAACAAATCCTGTGACAAATGCATATCCATTATGGTTACTCTCTGTTATCTGTGAGATTTGGTTCGCCATATCTTGGATATTGGATCAGTTTCCTAAATGGCTTCCAGTAAACCGTGAGACTTACCTAGACCGGCTTTCCCTAAGGTAATATAAATATTGTTATATAAGTACATGATGTTATGATAACCTTTTATCAAAAAGAAAGGGCAAACTTCACAAAATATAAACGACTAAATAAGCTTTACACTTTCTTGATTTAGCAACCAATTTGAAATCAGGCGAGACTAGAAACCACTTTAATATTGCAGCCAACGACCTATTCAATTGTGTACGTGGCATCTCATTTGTGGTTTCAGTGTATTTGTGTATGCCATGTGGCATCTAATGTGGCATTCAACAAAATTTTAAAGTATACATTAGAAAAAAAGATCATATTTTCAAACTTGTATTTTCCCACGTAAAGCACTTTTGCGTATGCGACGTCTGACGTGATGGCATGGCATCAACCAGTGCTGTGCCAACAATATAGATGTTGAATCAAGTAAAATCAGGCTGTTTAGCTAGAGTCAGTAATTAGTGGTTAGATTAATTTGTGCCTGACTTAATGTCTGTTGCTAGATATGAAATAAAAAATTGTTTAAATTTTGTACATATGTCCAATTTGCCCAAAGGAAAGGCAGATTAAGGAATTTGGGCCTAATATAGTGTTATCTCATAGGTATGAACGGGAAGGAGAGCCATCACAGCTAGCTGCAGTCGACATATTTGTGAGTACTGTGGATCCTTTAAAGGAACCACCACTTGTTACAGCAAACACTGTACTATCCATCCTTGCTGTTGACTACCCTGTTGACAAGGTTTCTTGCTATGTGTCTGACGATGGTGCTGCCATGCTGTCATTTGAGTCACTATCTGAAACCTCAGAGTTTGCAAGAAAATGGGTCCCTTTTTGCAAGAAATATAACATTGAGCCAAGGGCTCCTGAATGGTACTTTGCTCAGAAGATTGATTACTTGAAAGATAAAATTCAACCAACTTTTGTTAAAGATCGCAGAGCTATGAAAGTAAGTTCTGTTTTACAATCAATCTACATTATAATCTATAAATCATTTTGGTGAATTGTTCTTACTTATTCCTTATTATGCAGAGAGAATATGAAGAGTTCAAAATTCGTATAAATGGTCTTGTTGCAAAGGCTCAAAAGGTCCCGGATGAAGGTTGGATTATGCAAGATGGTACACCATGGCCCGGGAATAATACACGTGATCACCCAGGAATGATTCAGGTCATTATTTCATATATAACATATAATATAGTTATTTCACTATCACTTGTGATGCTAGTCATATCAAGATGGGCATATGGCAAGTAATAGGAATGAAATTTGCATATTTTTTTCCTCAGATTTTAGCAACCAACTTAAAATTAGACAGCTGGTAACTCTGTTTTAACATATTTTAGTTGTAAACAAATTGTGTGACACCAGTTGATGCCATTTCAGCCACCACATTAGATGACTTTATATACATGTTGTGTATACATATACACTATAATGAGATAATATTACGTGAGTAAATTTAAAATCAGCAAACATAAAAATGCAACTAGGTTGCATCTTTGAAACTCATGCGTCATTTGTTGTTACAAGTGCTAAGAATTGTAACCCGCTTACTATAATTGTAGAAATACATACTTCTGTTCTATTCTATTTAGGCGTTAAAACTGTTTACTTAAAGTCTAAATCTGAAATAAAAAAGGTTTAAAGTTTGTATCATTTCATGCTGTTTGCCCAATCAAATAGGTCATAGAAATAGTTTTATCTTTGCAGGGTTACTTACAAACAATAGTACCCAGTATAATCTCATTCATAGCATAGCCAATGGTAAATTAACTATTTTAATTATTTTATCCAGGTTTTCTTGGGACAGAATGGTGGGCTTGATAGTGAGGGTAATGAGTTGCCAAGACTAGTATATGTTTCAAGAGAAAAACGTCCAGGGTTTCAACATCACAAAAGGCTGGTGCCATGAATGCACTTGTAAGAAATCTCCATATATTAAGCCTTTGAGTTCATCTTTCCATAACATAAATGACCAACAACTTTCAATTATGTTACTTGTAGGTTCGTGTATCTGCAGTCCTTACCAATGGTCCCTTTTTGTTAAATCTTGATTGTGATCATTACATCAATAACAGCAAAGCTCTTAGAGAAGCTATGTGTTTCATGATGGACCCGAATCTCGGAAAATACGTATGTTATGTCCAGTTTCCACAGAGATTTGATGGTATTGACAGAAATGATCGATACGCCAACAGAAACACAGTGTTCTTTGATGTGAGTTTTTCATTTCTTAATCTGTCTTGTAAAATTCATATTTTTAGTCATACATACATATTTATAATCTTTTTCATGAACAGATCAACTTAAGAGGTTTAGATGGCATTCAAGGTCCTGTTTATGTGGGTACTGGATGTGTATTCAACAGAACAGCATTATATGGCTATGAACCTCCTCTTAAACCCAAGAAAAAGAGAGAAAAGGGCTTCTTGTCCTCCTGTTTTGGTGGATCGCGAAAGAAAGGCTCAAAATCGAGTAAAAAAGGATCAGATAAGAAGAAATCAAGCAAACATGTTGATCCCACTGTGCCTGTATTCAATCTTGAGGATATTGAAGAAGGCGTTGAAGGTGCTGGATTCGATGATGAAAAATCACTGCTGATGTCACAAATGTCACTCGAGAAACGATTTGGTCAATCAGCTGTTTTTGTTGCATCTACACTCATGGAGAACGGTGGTGTCCCTCAATCGGCAGCACCAGAAACCCTCCTCAAAGAAGCTATTCATGTCATCAGTTGTGGTTATGAAGATAAAACTGATTGGGGAAATGAGGTGAGTTCATTATATGATTGGATGGATTTACGGTTCAGTTACAGAAGATATTCTTACTGGATTCAAAATGCACCAGAAACTACTCATAATTAAACCGTAGTTTCTACTTGCTAACTCAAATTCAACTGTGAAACCTGCAGATTGGATGGATTTACGGTTCAGTTACAGAAGATATTCTTACTGGATTCAAAATGCATGCCCGCGGATGGCGATCGATATACTGTATGCCACCAAGGCCAGCCTTCAAGGGTTCTGCTCCTATCAATCTTTCCGATCGTCTGAACCAGGTGCTCCGGTGGGCTCTAGGTTCTGTGGAAATTCTGTTCAGCCGGCATTGTCCGATTTGGTATGGTTACTCTGGTAGGTTGAAGTGGCTCGAGAGATTTGCATACATCAACACCACCATTTATCCCATCACCGCCATTCCTCTTCTTGTCTACTGTACTCTCCCTGCCGTATGTCTTCTCACAGGAAAATTCATCATACCACAGGTAAGTAGCCTAGTCAATCCATTAAATCTTAGATAGCCTGAATTTTACTAATTTAAACTTTGACCAATCAGCCGATAATAATCCATATAAAACTTTCACTTTAGTTTATGAAAGTAATCTCAAGAGCATAATAATCATATATTTACACTTGATTGACTCTTAATTGCTGCTCGTAAGTTTTTCGATTTGCGTCCATAATCATCAGCAAGTGAAAATCAAGTAAAATATTTGATGGTTATGCTTCCAGATAACAAAATTAAAAGTTAAGAAGTGTGATAGCAAGAACCGGAATTATGGATTATTATTAAAGAAATAAACAGTTATTTTGAACTTTGGATTATGGATAATTAAAAAGGATTTTTTTTTTCAAAATGAAGCTTTAACTGGAAATTTACTCCAAAATGTTCTTATCTATTCCACAAAATGTCCCCTAAACCATGGGCCAACCTCATAAATAAGAGCACCCGACCTCACAAACACGGGCAGGAAGCCTTCAAAATTCGGGCAGAAGCCTTTAAAATAGAGGTGGAAATTAATGGGACATTGATGGAATAGAGTGTTAAAGCAGAAATTTCAATTTGCTCATCATATTGACTTCTTGATTTGACGGTTGATATTTTGATAATTGTAACTGCAGATCAGTAACCTTGCAAGTTTATGGTTCATCTCTCTCTTTCTCTCAATTTTCGCCACCGGTATCCTCGAAATGCGATGGAGTGGCGTCGGCATTGACGAATGGTGGAGAAATGAACAGTTTTGGGTCATTGGTGGTGTCTCTGCCCATCTTTTCGCCGTCTTCCAGGGTCTCCTCAAAGTACTAGCCGGTATTGACACCAACTTCACTGTCACATCAAAAGCGTCCGACGAAGATGGTGACTTCGCCGAACTTTACATGTTCAAATGGACCACTCTCCTCATCCCACCCACGACTCTCCTCATCGTAAACCTCGTTGGAGTTGTTGCTGGAATCTCTTATGCGATCAACAGCGGTTACCAGTCATGGGGTCCTCTTTTCGGAAAGCTGTTTTTCGCATTTTGGGTGATTGTTCATCTTTACCCATTCCTTAAAGGTTTGATGGGGAAGCAAAACCGCACGCCTACTATTGTTGTCGTGTGGTCGATTCTGCTTGCGTCTATTTTCTCTCTGTTGTGGGTTCGGATCGACCCGTTTACGACTAAGGTGACTGGCCCGGATGTTAAGTTTTGCGGGATCAATTGTTGAGTTAAGTGTATAATTATTATTTAAGTTACCTTTGTGATATCGAGACTTCAACTGTTGTTTTCTTGAATTACGTTATAGTTATAAACATATGTAATTTGTTTGTTTTTTGTTACAGTTTTGTATGTTATGCCACTATATCTATAAACTACCTTGTAATTTCCGTCTTCTTGTTTTAACATGATTTGTAACAGTATTTCCTGTTTGATAGTCTAGCCGTGTTGGTTGTATTGGTTATACCGGTTGATTATGTGAACAAAAACACAGCTCGTATGTTTATGCGTTTCAGATACATTGTTTCTTACCCGACTACACTTAAAATCATGTTTGTTTCTGTCGATGCTCATTTAAGAATATGAATTGTACATTATGACTTGATAGCAATTGTAAAACAAATAACCACAATTGAAATTAACCTCTCCTTAAGTGGTATCATTTAAGGTGTTTATATATTGAGCTCGACGATAGAAAAAAACTAGAGAAAATGGAAATGATTGAAGAATTAGCGGTTGAGAGTCAAGTTATTGGAAACAAGAGCGATTTAACATGTTTATTAAACGGGATGTGTTCAGATTAACCATTGATTAACAAAGTGTCTTCATGTTGACTGTAAACGGGTTATGTTAGCCAAACCAAAACCGACTATTTACGCACCAGTGAAAAAATTGAGGTTATTACTTGGGTAGATCAAAGATATTTTCATCTAAATCCATATGGACCTCAGAAAACAGTGAACTTCAGGATAAGACAAATAAGATACCCACATCCCTTTATCAAAAAAATCTGAATGAATCTTGCTTTGTTTATGTGTGTATATCAGTTGGTTTTATACAGATGAAAAATGATTGGAGCTATGGCTATGGCCATGACTGCAAATTCAACTTCATACTCGGGTTTCAGATTATTTGCAGACACTAAATGCAGTCTGAAAATGAACAAAAGAAAACTGAAGTTTAAAACTTTCGGTTCAAATTTGAATTCAAATCTGATCAGCTCTTTCTTGGATGTTGAATGGTATGCAAGGATGATTTGTTCATCTTTCAGGATGCAAAAGCCGAAAAATGTCAGCAGATCAATTGTTAATGAGCTTGGTGGGCAGTATGAAGAGGTTTTCAACGACGTAAAACTGGTACTTCTTTTGTTTCTTTGTCTTTTCACTTCTACAGATTACTTTTCATTGATCATATTAGTCGTGTGTGTGCAGGAACTGCGCAATTGTTTCACGAAAAAAGCAGTTAGAACGGTTCTTTATCAACTGTATGAAATGAATCCCCCTCAGTATATTTGGCTACACAAGTAAGTGAAACCACTATCACTCACTTTTCTGCAGCATTTGGTTTTCTAAACCTATATTGTTAATATCAGGAAATGCTGCAAATTTCTTAATCTGTTTTTTACTACTTTTTGTTTTGGATTCTTGACTTGCAGTTTCATTGCTGAAAATGATCCTGCAGAGGGGAAGAAATTTCTTCGAAACCTTGCAAAGGTAATTCTTGAACAGACGATTGAATCACTTCCATATTTTGATCCATTATTGCTACTAGATGATTGTTTTCAACGTTTAAAGGGTTCAGCGATCTTTGCTAGAAGATCAGGGTGTCAAATAACGTTCGGGATGAAACAAATCATCTTTTAACATGGATGTATGATATGCAAACACTTTTTTGTTCGTTTTTAAGATATGTAAACAAATAATTAATGCAACGATTATGAAGTGAAGATTACAAAAACAATATTATTGCAAGACTATAACGAGTCTTTGAATAAAACAATTTATGAGACTGTTCGCAATGAAAATAAAATTCGAGTGACTTTCTACTTGTTTGACGAGTACCCATCTTCACCATTTCATTTACTTTGACCCGTTTAAAATGAAACACAACCAAAGTCAACTAACTAATCCTAAGCTTATATGGGTCGAATTTGCCACATCTAATTTTCGTACATTGGCTTACTTTATCTTCTAGGAATATCAAGATCTTGCTGAGAGAGTGATGATCACACGACTCCACCTTTACGGCAAATGGATCAAGGTAACAACGTAGTTATTCGTTAGATACAATCGTCTTTTCTTTCTATTTTCGGAAATACATAAAAAACAATAAGTTGTGATGTTAATGATGTTGATGTAGCAATATGATCATGGTGAAATATACAAGGAGATATCTGATGAAAACTTGGAATTGATGAGGGAAAGACTTATGGAAACTATTGTGTGGCCTGCTGATGACAAAAATACTGAGTAAATATATGTATCGGGTCGGGTTCTTCTATATTATGCTACTCATGATCCAAAAAGGAGTTCATATAGGTCTTAAGTTAGAAACTTTCTGTATTTTCTATGGTCTATTAATAGCTTTAGATGTAAATTAACGCGTTGTCGAATTGGAAACCGCTAAGAGCTGATTTGTGTACCGATAAAGTTAATTCACATACCATCATCTAGGATATGTTTTTAGAACCGGATTTGGAAATCGTTAAGAGTTGCTTTGAACATCACTATACTAAATAATAATTAATATAACACCATTTGGTACAATCAATGTTTTTAAATCTGGATCAGGCTGACACTTGCTACAAACCTGGTCCAACTTGGGTGTATTGAACCATTCCTATTTGAATCGGCCGATTACTCATCGAATTGGGGCAACCGAGTGTAGACTGACGACAAATGGTAAATGAGCACAACAACAAAACGTTCGATAATGTATTAGTTTCGTTCTAATCTTGTAATTTTCTCTCTATTCGCTAACAAAAGATATATTAGTTTTAGAAAAGGTGCAGACAATTAATATATAATATACATTAAAAATCCAATAACAGAGTACACGGTTAATCTAGTTAACCCAATTAACTTAAAAAATAACAAATAATAAAAAAGAAAAAAAAACTTATTAAGACACCCATTTTCACTTGTTGCACATTACATCTGACATCTACACAAACAAATTAATTAAAATACCTATTAAGGCCGGTGAAAATAAATCCTTCTAGTTTATTATTTATGTCTGATATGATAATATACATATATATTTATACTATATATAAAACATATAGAAAGGGTATTTCAAAATATCATTAAATTAAAAACATTTACTCTACTATATAAAACAGATTACCCTTTACAATTAGTTACGTAATAATCTTATACTTATTATAAATTACATAAAATTTTACATTATCTACCCATAAACCAAGAAAACTTACTTTATTTTAAGATTTCCGTTCTATCAATCAAAATGTGTATTTTTTAAATGTTTTTGTGTAATTTTTTTTGCTAAACCGATTTGTATATTATAAGATACAATAAGTTAATGCGTAAATATACAAGTCGTCATGCAAAATCCATTTATTTGGTGTTTTAAATTTTAGCTTAGAAAAAATATAATAAACTTTTATAAAATTACTACAAGAATAACAAAAATTAGAAACACGTATCGGATGTAAAATGTTGACCCGTCGCATTGCGCGGGCACTCTTTTATTATAAAATAATTTAAATATCATCAATCCTAATTTATATTATAGAAATCAATGATTTCTTTAGTTTCTCAAAACAAAAATTGCTTATGTAATTATCCAAGCCTTACACCCCTGTTAAAATATCACAAATTTACATTTGTTGAAAGTACTAGGGCCTATTCTGAAACTAGTAAACTATAAGCCTATAATACTCCCATCCATATCCCCAATAACGATCTTATCGTACAATTTACACGTAATCATGCAACGTGGCATTAGATGCATCTCACACCCTTGCCTTCTGACACGTGTCGAACAATAATTGTGCGTCAGAAACGTTTATAAGATCATGGTCGAAGAAGAACCTTTTGTATGCATTACAATTACAATTCCCGCGAAAAAAGTGAAAACTTTTGTTGAAGAAATCATCAATTATCAATATCAATTATCATTTATCAATTATCAATTATCAATTATCAATTAAAGAGGTTAGCAGCAATGGCGGTTACGACAGTTGAAGAACCCATGCTTTCTAGACTCGATCGTCTCGATAATATTGTGAGTTCCTATATATGCTTATATAGTTATATATCATCAAATAATCACTTGATTTATAGAAGCATATATATATGAGATTCTTGTGTTACAGTGCTTTTTTCGGGTGTGTTGCTTGAACTTCTTGTCACATAATATATGTTTCGTGGATTATCAATAAGGAAATTATTATGTTTTTGGCTAACGCATTAGCTTTTTCTAATACCTTTTTTTCACGTCGCTTTTTTTGTAGTTGAACCCGTAACCTCATAAAAGCATTCACAATGAGTTCCGAGCGTGGTTGTTTTATTTTTATAGAATAGTCTTAAGCAATGGCGGATCTAGAACGGGGTGGAAAAATTAAGGGTCACTTTGGTTATCGTAATATAACATGTAATTTTTTCAAGTCAGATTGGATCGGGTTGGTTGGTTTATTAACGTAAAAATCGTTAAAATCATTAAGATGGTTTTCAAAGAGTATATGTGTATACATCAATAACCGTATTAAAGTAATTATACTTAAAAAAATTGGTGCTATGTGATATTTGAAAGAATTGTTACCAAAAAATTGATCGATATGTTTAACATGTTCGAGACTAATCTTGAAAGTAATTTAAATTCAATTTGTATTATTATTAAATATATTTATCTTTGATATAATTTTTTCTTTTTACTAGTTACGATAGGAATTTCAAAAATCCTTCGTGAGATTGAAATTTCAAAAATTCATACAATTACATACTTAGTTAGTAAGAAAATAGGGTTCCAACTTCCTGTTGAAAGACCACCGGATCGTAGATACACGTATTTTAGTTTCAAGAATTTAAAAGCGGAGATCTTAAAATTTTATGGGAGGCGGTCTGGTATTTTTACGTATATATAACACCTTAAAAAATAATTTTAAGATGGATGGCTACCCTTTGGCTTTAGGTACGTTGCTGGTCGTAAGTAGTTTAAATAATGATAGAAGTATTAGAAAATATTAATTCATTGAAAAGGAATGAAACGAAATAATGATTATTTGTCTTATTATTACCGTAAGCATAGAAGAAGACACTACTAAACATATTGGTACTTTGGATTACAAGGATTACAAACGCTCTGATATGTAAACATTAGCTTTTAAGAGGCCGGGGTATTTGCAGATCTATGGATTTTCAAATTTCACGTATGGTTGATTTGTGTTTATACACCTGGTTAATTGTCCTTTGTTATCTATATCTTATTTGTGAGTAGTTGAGACAATTAGAAGAAATAAGAGGTGGAAACAGAACACCAAAGAGCTCATGTGGATCCACACCATCAAGTGGTACACTTACGAGCTCCGGTCAAGTATCATCGACCGACTTCTCTCCGAGAAGCCTGGAGAAGCATTGTCGTCCTATCGATGATGTGATCGTGGAGACGGGATCGAAAGGGACGTTAATCGAGAGGCTGGTCAATGTGGAAGATCGTGTAGCCAAGGTAAGCATTTGAAAACTAACCAATTCAATGTGGTTTGATTTGTACTGAATGTTTGTGTGAATGGTTAGTTGTGTATGCAGTTGGAAGAGGAGATGAAGGTGGAGAAGAGTAGAGTTGAAGAAGATATGAAGAATGTAAAGAAGAAGAAGAAGAAGAAAGGTTTAAAGCAGCTGGTTAAATCTTGTGTTGCACGCAAAGAATCTAAGCAAGCATGAAGTTTAATTTTGTAATCTTTTTAATGTTTTTGTGATGAAGAAAGGTTTGAAGCAGGTGGTTGAATCTTGTGTTACACGCAACCGACTTGAGGATACATGAAACTTTTATCTTGTTAATGTTGATGTAAATATCAGTGCTAGTTAGTTAGAAATGATCAATGTCCTCAATACCCTTCACTTGAAAATCAGAGTTTTGATTGTTCTTGAATTTGTTCCTGTTCAAAAATCACAAAATTAAGTTTAGTAATAACGATATGTCAGGAACTATGATTAAACATTTTAACAATTGAAAGAAACAATATCATGAGATCAAATTGTAAGAAAGCATCAGTTAATTTTGGTGTTACTAGATTTTTTCTTGAATAAACCTTACCAAAACGTTAACGGTCTATGGACTAGTTAAGGGTACCAAAAGTCCTAGGATATATCGAAGTGTTTTTCATCCAAGTTTCTACATAAGCAAAAGGAGCCTAAGGATTAACCGAAGTTAAGCACATACTAAGCCCAATGCCGTTTGTACTCGAGGGCTGAAGGAATAGATGCAGAAATAAGACTTGTAAATCGGTTCAGATTTAGCATTTCTAAACAAAGGACCTGCAGCGGTGGAGATCATTCACGGTACATCATAATACTATTCATGGTAACCAGATCTAAATGAGGAAAAAATGGATTAGAATTAAGGTATATAAAGATTTTGTGCCGCTGCATGAGCCAAAACTGAGGGTTAGATGAAGAAACATATGGCCGCCTTTACCTCAACTGTGGCGTCCAGCGGTCGAACTTGGATGTCTATGATCTAGGAAAGCAGTGATCAATGGTAAGGCGATTCAGATTAATGGCGTCCATGACCAAGACAGGAACAAAGACATAATGCAGGTGCACAAGACGTCACTCGAACAGAGAAAATTTGTGCCGTAGTTGAACAAAGGTAGGCGGATGGTCTACAATTTCAGTATGCAGAAGGAAGACACAAGAAATGGGGTTCACACCAATTACGACTTTGTTGAGGAATGAGTCTGCTAATTTCTTTGTGGAGTAGCAATAATAAGTAACACACGAAGTTCCTTCATCTTAACAGTTGAAATCGAGTTCTTAACTGGGATATCTTCGCACATACAAGTCGAAGATAGAAGTCTAGTGATAAAAAAATGGATTCAAACTAAAGAAAGTGGTAATTTAACATGTGACTTCTTGATTAAAACTATGCCATCAACCTCTTTGTATACGAGATTCAGAAGAACAATTGCCAAGAGGTGGACATGTTCCATTAACATATGAAACTACAACATCACGATAATTTAAGAGTAAAACTGTGAAATATAGAAATATAAAAACTGCTCTAATACTATTCACTGAGACACTGACCTCTGTCACAAAGAAGGCGTGGAAACCATATGGAACCCTATGAGGCAATGGAACAACCGCTACTGGATCAGGAGACATTGTTTTGGCATCTATTACTCTTACTGATGATTTCCTGCCCACACAGCATGCATGATCGTATATTAATGTCAACTCAGTCACTTGTATAATAAAGTATTGTATATAGCTATGTGTGTCTATATACATATATATAATATATACAGTACCCTGTGTTTTCATTGTGTGTAAAGAAGATCAAATAGCCATCATCTTCTTCCGCATCAACTGCTGGTCGACTAGGAACAAAAATTGCCTCTGAACCAAATGTACCACGCTCAAACTCATACATTCCTTGGACATTTCCTCCAGTTTCAACCTTTGTTTTTCCAGTTTCAGGTTCTGCATCTAAATCAAATTTCACAATCCCGCTCACCTTTCCAATGCCGTCAAGTGTAGTTGCATACACATATCGTTGTTTCCTGAAATGATGTATAAAAGAAAATTAGAACCAAGAAATATATAGTTATATATTTAACGTTGAGTTGATTATGAATAACATCCGATTATGAATAACATCCAAATAATTGTTCGTATTATTTACCTGCCAGTGTAGAAGTCATTCACCCTAGGAAAATCAACAGCAGACTCTGATAGCTTTTTCTGAGAAGCTGCACCAGTCTCCATGTTGAATCTAATCTCATACCTGAAATCAAAATTTTTAAATTTAGTTTAAATTTACTAAAAGGCAATACTTGAACTTTTTAAAAGTTCAGAAGCTTACAGCTCGCTTGTGAAATTGTCAATTCTTTTTTTAACACCTCCACCAACCATATCCAAATTTGGATTCTGAAGCCGGCATGAAATTAAAATAACTTCATCTCCTTCTTCCCATGCATTGGCTGGTAAAGTTATCGGGTCCGTAAGTCATAATACAACAATAATTTGAAGCTATGATGTATTGATCATGGTATAAGAACTTCTATGAACGTATTCTAACAGTACTTGGGGCCAGTAAAAATTTTAAGAGAGAATGGCATGAAATGTTTGTAATTTGACCAGTGCATTGTTGCCTGTAGATAGCATGACGCATATGTAAAACAAAATATTATTGGGAAAGGCATAAAGAAAAAAAGGTAACTCACCGTTGTGGAATATGAAGCAAGTTGGAAGTTCAAACCATTTAATCTGGAGCTCATTCTTTGCATACCGTGGAAGGATACCAAATCGGGCTTTCTTGGTTGCATCAAAGATGTAACTAAACTTTTATTCTTCACCATTTCCTAAGAGTAGCAAAAAGAAGACAGATTGTACATTTAAACAAATGATGTGATTGTTTGATAAAGAGATAGGTTCAACGTTATATTAGACGTTTAATCAGAATCTCTCTAATATAGCTCAGATGAATTTTCAGGTTATATTATTTATTTTTAAGTTTTTAACTGGGTTATACCAATCTGTGTGTAGTACACATGTAACAAATTGAGATATAAGATATGAAGTAAATTACTTTTGGCCTAAAGTACAAAGGTAGATCCATGAAAACTGCATAATTCTGAGTGATCGCAAAGTCATGCATCATTATAGATTCCGGTATTGTTATTTGCACAGGATCATTCATAACACCATCTTTTGAAATCACCCGATACATGACATATGGTGGTGTTCTTGAATATCCAAATGTAAACATCTCACCTGAAAAAGAAATCACCTTCAAGAAATGATATCATAGTATGAAATTCGATCAATCAATAATTCGATTAGTGGATAAATGGATTTAGTTACCAGTGACTGGATCAATTTTGGGGTGTGCAGTGAAAGCATGAGTAAGCCTTTTATCATAATCCACCAATCCAATAGTTTGGAGGTCACCATCCTCAAATATTTTAATGGCATCTGAAATTTATAAACTTATAATACTTATAAAGTCTACAATTTCAGTTACATTGTATGTAGCAAAACTTTATAAAAAGGTATCATAAAGTAGTCATTTTGTGGAGCGTACATGGTTTATCTCCTTCTGATAGCGCCAAGAGCTTTCCGTGATGATATGTCAGAGCTGTGTTTCCTAAAAATAATATGAATATTACTATAATACAGAGCTGAACCAAGAGCTCCGCTTATAAAACCCATTGAACAGAGACAAAAGGACTAAAAAGGGCCCAACTTTGAAAGGGCATAACTTGTGTTACATCTAGAGTTATGCAGCCCATAAGTAAAGGCGGATTGTTCCAACTGTCAGACTGATTTCCATTATTGTTTCCTTTTCATTGTAAAACCAGTAATTTACACGTTTATTTGGGCATTTAACTAATATAGATTTACTAAGGACTTGTTGTAACGGTTTGGGCATTCAATAAAATGTCAATTTAGTATTCTATTTATGGTTTTTGCTCCCACTCTTCATCGTAGTATTATGAAGGTTCCTTGATCAAGAATTCAAGACAAGACATAAGTAGAATCCATGATAACTAAAATGAAAGTGAAAATAACCAACCAACCTGTCCCATTGCCATATGAAACATCTAGAACTTTGAGCCTTGATCTAATCGTCTCCATAAGGATCATCAAAAATCCAAAAAGTCCTTTAAGGTCTCCAATCTGAATATATATTACAAAGTTTGCATTTGAGAAGCATGTAAGATTGCATTTGAGAAACATGTAAGATGTTTGTATACAGATTTGGAGGAACTGAATACCTTTACAAACTTAGCTCCACCAAAAAACTCCTCTTGTTCCAAACGAGATGTTCTTACATAACGCGAGAGATAAGTTGGTTTTCCATCTTTTATTCGCAACCCATGGATCATGCTGTTGAAATAGTAGCAGCCAAATATATGAAATTAAAAAATCAAAACATATGACTAAGTGAATAAATAGAGATGATGAAGGAGCAAATAACACATACCCATCTCCATCAAACCTGCAACAAAATTAAAGGAAAAATGAGTTAATCAGCCAATATGTATAGAGGGTCGTTGTTCAATACATAACCAGTTGAAGTAGGGTACTGCTAGAACCGCGTAAACACTTTTACCTTATGCTTTAATTGTGATACATAAGACAGTTTTATAACCGCTTACCCACTACTTTTCAACTCACATTATACCCATCAAGCATAATAAACAAATGAACTATACGCTTTTGTTCTTTTAAGGCTATATATAATGATAGATGTTTTGTACCAGTGATATCCAGCCACAGGAGGAAACTTTGGATTAGGACCTACTCTAACAAACTCCCCGTTAAGGCATTCCTGTAATTACAAAGGTTTTGAAACTCTCTGTTATCACCAAAGCATGAAAGTTAATTGTGAAGCAAAAGCATTGTAAGTTAACATCTCAACTGTTAGTGATATATAGGTCCTCTTACACATATAATCATTACTTAAGCGACAACATGTTCACGTATCAAAAACAAATAAACAAAATATAAATAATAGAACTTCAGTAGCCAACATAAACGAAAGAATATTACTCAAAACTGATTAACAAAAAAACTAACTGGTAGGTGACCAATCACGGAGAGATCTTTGCAAGGAGGAGTCTCGTCAACGGGAGCGAAGTTAGCACATAGCCAGTGATGAGGTTGTGATGAATCATACATTAGCTTCACTACAAATTTCTCCAACCAATCAACTACTATGGAAGGGAGGCCTTTGATTGGCTTAGGGTTCACATCCACCAATCCTCTGTGGATCTCCGCTTCTGTGGTGCCAATCTGTTTCACTAGATCCGTGTCAGGTACTTATTGAAATGAAATGAAAAGAATCATAAGTATATTCTTGTTGTATGCATTGAACTCAATAAAAAACTAATTTCAATATAAAATGAAGATGGTGGTTATTACCTTACACTTAGATTTAAGCTCAAGTTTTCTCCTTAATGGTTTAATGTATCCACCACAAACATGATCACTTGTTACAAAATTCATGTTTTTGCCTGTAATCTCACAAGAATTTATTAGCAAAAGTCTTGAAAGATTGATTTATTTGATTACCATAGTTCTAACATAATTTAAAAATTGTAAGAGTCATTATTCTACCAAAGCTAAACGTTTGGATGTTAACTATGATCATATCATATCTTACATGTAGACAACTGATGTAAGATTTGCTTAAGATGTCACATGTGTGTCATGGAAAATCATATAAGCAATTTAAGTAACCACTGATTTTAATTATTTTGTACACTGGTCACTGGTAAAACGTGTACATCTGATGTCCATGTATATGATTGAATAGGAGAAACAGTGTTGGAGGACTGAATCATTCAATGATTAGACACTAATTATATCATAATACATTACAAAAATAAAAAAAGTCATGCTGGAAATTATAAGAATATATACCTGAATGAACATCTAAGCAGCTTAGTCCAGACCATCCATTAGGCCCCCATGACAAAATCTATTACCAAAATAAATAAATTATTTGACATAAAAATATCATAATCAACTCAACGTATCATTTGCAACAAATAACTTAGAATCTAAAATTACATACCGGATACATCTGGAAGAAATATAACGTAGTTGTGAACAACCCTTGTAACCACCTTTCTTCTATACTGGACACTTAGTGGCCTGCAATCTTCTCTCTATATATAAAATAAATATTCTATACTTGACATTTAGTGGCCTGCAACTTCTGTCTGTATATAGAATAAAGACTGAAGGAAATGATTCTAACTTAACACAGGTTACAATGTGTGTGTTCTGTTTTTTTTGTAGTATTGTTAAACCAGAACTATTTATTAGATCTTGCAACCGAATCTAGTATCAAAAGGAGATAGAAACAAATTAAAACCATTTTTTTAAATAATACTTACATATGCTTGTTGGGTGCTAATTTGGTTTGCTCATATAAAAACCATAGTGTAAGTAGGAAAACGTTGTATCATGGGTATGTAATATGTTAAAATATTTGGTAGTAATCTCCTCCTGGCAGGCATGTGCTTCTATTTTGGTATGTTATAATGTTCAGTTAGTTAGACAAATTTCCAATTTTAACAAGTTAGGATGTCGTATTAAAAAGGAAACTTAATGCCTAACATCAATTACTTATGTATAAATCCGCATTTTACATTCTAGATTAACTGATTTTTTTTAATATATGAATTTCATCTTTGTTACATAATCAATCGAAGTAATAATTTTAGCAATTTTGACAAAAATAAGTTACACGATATTGCAATTATGTTATTAATCTTTGAAGTTTTTGACTCGTTTAGACTTTATAATTGTAGAGTTTGACACAGTTTTATTTCTATCCAAAAGCAACAAACCTGTCATAATCACAGAGGGACAGCAGCTTATCATCAAACCATCATAAATGACCTTCCATTGCAAACAATTTCATTCCACCATTTGATCAAACACCATGTAAAACTACTAAAAAGGAATCAATCAATTATCTACAAAAAATCTCAAATCAATTTTCACTTTCCAGGATGTCATATAGAGAGAGAAAAGTAAAAAACAAAAAGTAAATTAAGTATTTTAACCTTTAACCCTCAACTAGACTAGGAAACTCGACAAAGCTATAACTTGCAGTGAGTCGTAACGGACAAACTCTTATCATTTTTGGATCTTCCCCCAACGGGGCCTACGGCGTTCTGTTTTCAGAATATGGATTCATGAACTTGAGTGTTTAAGATAGGGGTGAGCCAAAAAGCCGAATAACCTCATGGTTCTGTTCTGAATTTTCCTATTACTGATTTTATGGTTTTGTTTATGGTTATATGTGTATAAATAAACCGAATTAACCAAACTGACGTCAAAATCAATTTTTATATTTTTTATAAATAATATGTTGTGTCAAAAAACTTTTATTATATATTGTATTAGATAACATATCACTATCAGATGCTTGGGTGTTTTTGCCATCCCTACTATCAGTTGTCACTTATTTTTCTTTATATATAAACTAGAAGGAATGCAAACATTTTATTTGATCCTAAATATGGTTGAATCCATCTAAGTCCAAAGATGACATTGGTTATAAGTTTGATTCCAACCGAAACATCATGTTGGATTCACGGCGTGTTTCAGACCGTGTCAAACTGCCACCCGCATTTGTGCACTTTTTTTATTGTTGATATAAATATGTAATCATCCCTTCTTGGATAGTTAGCTGCACTTTGCAACTTGGATAACAGTATAATCAAACCAATGCCCACAATAGACCATTCACATGGCTTTGATTCATTAACATGACATTCTTTATTGAACCCATTTATATCTCATATCCTCATCTATCTTGTACATCAAATCATGTATGCATACAGTGGTCTAGTTGCAGCAAAATTCAATCAGAAAAGAAACAACACTCATTCTGTAGGATTTAGTCTTCCATACCTGCTATATTTGGCCAATGATGAAATATACGAATTCGAACAAGAAACACCAAATACAGGCAACATTTGTTAATTCCAGATCGTTACTCTGCACTGGATTAGATGGCTTAGTGGTGTTTCGTGTGGATGCATTAGCAGGTGCGGGCTTGGTGATTGGTGATGGTGGGGGATGATGTAGGGTTGGCTTTGGGGGAGGTGGTGCACGTCGTGCATTATTATCTGCAATATCACCAAGCTTTACGTTAACAAAACTGAAAGAATCAAGCATATTTAGAAAAAGCCAAAATTCAATAACCAATTTAGCTACTTATGGTGAAATTCAACAATCATGGAGTATCACTAATATGTGATATAATATATTGAATAGTTTGGGATTCAGTGGAATGATAAAAACAAGATTCAAGAAAGAAGATAGGATCGAAACCTGAAGGGGGCTTCTTCGGCATTGCGATGAGAGGAGGCAGAGTTGGTGAACCTAAATCATACATTTGCAAAAGCAGTAAGTATATTTAAACATAAGTATATAAAAATTTCAAACACTAACTGGTTTTCACAACTAAACACAGAAAGCTTCAATGAACTACAAACACAAGAATGTCAACAAAATGAACACTCATATTGCATTTTTTATCCTTCAAAAATGCATAGTTTCTTCAGAAAACTATTTACCAGTGTTTGATTCTTTCATTCACAAAACTACACTACCATACACACACCTGAACCCGACAATATACCACATGAATTTAATGAACTATTTTCAAACGCAAAATCCCGCCATTTCCTCAATTGTTCAACCTCCCGAAACCCTAGCCTCAAATTTCCCCAATTCATTAAACTTATACGAACTCCACAAATTAACTTCATCTCTACGCATACATGTTGATCATAATCGTTTAAAGCTTTCACTTAGACTCTACGAAAACTCTATTAAACATGAACAACTTCCACAAAACAACACTCGAACGAAGCATAAACAACAACGGATACAAATCAAGTTGCACAACCACAATCCGATCACAAAAACATCGTCAGAAAGCAATCGAACCTGAACAAATCGAATCGAGAGAGTTCTTCGTACTATTCGTCTGACTACTATTCTTCACGAAACACAGATCCGACAACGACAGCAGTTTCGTGACATTGAGAGGAAAGCCGAGGAGGCTGTTCTGACGAACAAGGTAGCAGAGGCATTCAGCTTCATCGGAATCAAAAGCTCCGTTGAATATGTCACAGCATTGCGATGAAGGCTCGTAGGAGAGATCGTTCGGCGGTGCGGATATGTACGGAA
Organism: Flaveria trinervia; assembly: GCA_025506515.1. Taxonomy (NCBI): domain Eukaryota; kingdom Viridiplantae; phylum Streptophyta; class Magnoliopsida; order Asterales; family Asteraceae; genus Flaveria; species Flaveria trinervia. The sequence continues at coordinate 5,581,880 of CM046451.1, read as the reverse complement.
GGCAGGGGGAGAAGGAGATGACAGAGTCAGCGCAGCCTCCCGGCACCGGAGACGATGGTGCCGCCGTGGTGTCGCCGCGGGTGGCTGCCGGAGTGAACGGCGGAGATAGTAGCACGGTGGCGATTACGAGCAAATGGTGAAGTATGCTTGCAATGTTCATGGTGGTTATTTCTGTTTAGAATTCAGAGGAACGTGATGAAGCCATGCTATAGCACTTTTATACATAGAAATATTAAAAATGAAACCATTTTCTTTTTTAAAAATGAAACCATTTTCTTTTTTTAGGGCATGTTTAGCAAAAAAGACTTTTTTATTTTTATTTTCTGGAGATGTTAAAAAACTAAAATACTTTTTCAGAAAAGTTAAAAAGTAAAAATTTTAACTATTTAATTTTTCTGGAGTGGTATTTTGGTATTTTAACACTTGTATAAAACGTGGTACTTATACGAATAGATTTTATTAGAGATACATTTGATTAGATAAACCACCGGAAACCAATCATCCACCACCGTCGCTACCACCAAAGAATATTTCGTTGTTACCTTTTAACCAGGTATAAAGAAATATGATATATTGACGAATTCAGTCTGTAAGCTCAATGCATATATGTAGACCTAGTAGGATAAAAATATAGCGTTGGTATATATAAGGCCACGCATCGGAAATTCCCACCAAAGGTAGGACCTACGCTACGGTGAACATGTCAATTTTATAAGGCCCACAAATAACTGACGCAACAAACTCTGTACATTTTGACGTGATAGTAATGATCACAAGAACGTATGGTGTTGCACATGAAAGGGTTTAAACTTTAAACTAAACAGGTGAATAGGGGAAACCCTCCACATGTAATGAATCCAATATTCTAGTTGTTCCGGCAGGCTCATACATAAGCCCTCAAATTTTCAGACCCTGTGATCAATTATCACGTCAAGTTAGGTGATAGAGACATCCCTTAGGGAGCGTTTGGTTCACCCTCTGTGGCCAGACTAACATTTTGTTGTGTCGCTTATTTTGATGAACTCAAAATCTTAGGGAGCGTTTGGTTGGATGGAATGGAATGTAATTAAGAAACTAATATAATTTTTAAGTAAAATTTTGTTTAAGTGGGTGATAATGTAAAACCAAGGAAATGTTTCACCTCAAATTCATTTGGTTGTGAGATTTCAAATTTCCTCTCTAGGTGGATGGATTTGAAATCCCACAACTAAGTGAGATTGAGGTGAAATATTTTTTTGGATTTTACATTTTATTACCAACTCAAACATAATTTTACTTAAAAATTATACAAGATTCTCACTTTCATTTCATTTCATTCCATTCCTCCCCTAGAGGGTGTTTGGTTGGAATTAATGAAATGGAATAGAATGAAATTGAGAAACTAATATATTTTTCAAGTAAAATTATATTTGAGTGAGTAATAAAATTTAAAACCAAGAGAATTTTTCACCTCAAATTCCCTTGATTGTGGGATTTCAAATTCCCTCTCTAGTATGAATGATTTTGAAATTCCACAACCAAATGAATTTAAGGTGAAACATTCCTTTAGTTTTACATTTTATTATCCACTCAAACATAATTTGACTTTAAAATTATACTAATTTCTTAATTGCATTCTATTTTATTTTATTTCTTCCGACCAAACATTCCCTTAGATTTTTTCTTTTAATGTTATTCTAGTGGTAGGATCCAATCCTAGTTTAACACTAAAACACTAATGACCACCACGCAATACATTGAGACTGCCTCAAATATTATGGTTTGACTCGAATGGAGACCGCCTTTTAAGGGAGATATAACGATACGACTATTGACCCATCACCATTGATTTGATCCAGGCCTATCTGATTTAAAGAGTGTGATGATAAGATTTACACGAGAGAAAGTTAAGCAATTATTTTTTAAATTTCTATTACATGTATATGGTAATTGTAATCTTCATGCAATTCTCTAGTTTATCTTTTAGTGATTACCTTGTACTTAAATATTTTCATCTTGTGTTCCTTGAAGATATCGGTTTGTCTCTGATGAAACTATAACATGGTTTTTAAAGGCAAAAAGAAGTACAACTTTTCATTTTGTTATGTATCTCTCTTCATAAAAAATTACATATTTTCTCAAAACATAAGTTTAAATACATAAAGTACAATGTTTTTAAGCATACTTTGACGATATATGTAATTTTACAAGTTTAAATAAAAGAAATATACAATTGCCCCTTATAATCTATACTACTATATAATAAATCTCTTTGGATAGAGATATAATTTTGCAAAAAATACAAATTTTAAAGCAATATGTACAAATGAGTGTATCACATTTCAGAGTGGTAGAATAGAGATTTGATTAAACTTTTAAAACACTTTAGAGGTAATATGCTAAATTTATCTATTAAATTTTATAAAACTTGACATTTTTGCCCTTGTCTCTTTCATGTATTTAGTAAACATTATTAATATATTATTTAATTCACTTCATTAAAGTTTATTTTATTTATGATACTATAAATTGACATTTAAATTTATATTTACTAATTATATTTTTATACCTAAATAATATTTTAATCAAGTATATTATTTTATTTAAATATTTAAGTATATAACTTATATAAATCTTCATATTTATAATAACTATAACACTAATATTTTTCTAAAGCCATATTATTATAAGTTTAATAATTTTAATATTTATCTATATCTTTTATAATAAAAATGAAAGGAGAATATAATGATAATTTTACATATAGATTAAGACACCCATATGAAAAATAATGCTTAAATTTCACAAAATTTAATTATTTTATTTTATTTATGCCTTTTACAATAAAGTATAATATATGATTGCTTACAATACAAATGCTAAAACATATACACGTGATCAAACAAATCACCATTTACTTTCAATGTCGTTTAAATATTGTGATTGAGCACTAATCCATCTTCCCCTTTTCTTTATCAGTTGTTAAAAACTTAATAACAATCAAACTGGTAATTTGTGGTGATAATTTCTCCATTAACTTTCTTCGGTATATGCAAATCATCACCAAAAGCTGACTCCGATGATCATAAAGCTCTAACCTACATTCATAAAATAAACCTCGTAAAATCCAGGTAATAAGTGATTTCCGACCATAAATAACACCCATGCTTTCACTATTCTTGTTGGGATAATATAATTGTTTTAAAGATTTTTGTAATATACGTAATTGTTTTCTTTTATTCAATTTTTTTAATAATTATATTTTGATTTTTTAATTAACGTCATAACGCACCGAGCCGATACTAACTAAAATTGAATTCACAAAAAATCATGCAACAACCGTACCGCCGCAACACACGGACATTTCCAGCTATACCAAAATATATATGACTTTCCTTGTTTTATTATTCTAATTATTCGATTAATCTGTGACATTTATTTTTAATTTTCTAAATTCTATATTTAGTGGTGTGTCTTTAAAAAATATTTACTAAAATGAGTATTTTTAAAACATTTATTTTTTCACTCATAATCTCATTGGATATAATGTAAATAATTTAATAGAAAGAACATATTATTATTTTAGTTGTTATAATTATTTCCGGCCGTATTTTATTGTTCCCTAATAAATTGTGATAGATAATGTTTTCTTCTTGAATATACGGTTGTGGTGTGATAATTTTATCTATATATCGTAATAAATTTCATTCATAACAAATTTATATGTTATAATATACAAGTTACTAAAATCCAAACATACAATCATCAATGTTATTTTTAAATTTTATTTTTATGGTTTTTTTTTCTGTATGACTTCTAAAATATTACATTGTATATGATTTCATATACACCGTTGAGTTATGCTTATTTTTTTCACTATTTCAGCTTGAGTTATTATAAACTGAGTTGTCGATGATAATTTTCTTTGAAACCGTATAATGAATACTATTTTACGTGTTTTTTTATTTGTCTAACCGTTTTTTGTATGTAAGAGAATTTAATTATTTTATTTTTAACATTTATGTTGTATAAATATTTCAAAATATAAAACCATAAACACGATACCGCCGTGAAGCGCGGGTGTAATACTATTATTATAAAAGGCCACACTAAACATGTTTTTAACTTGCCTAACTTCATATATACTTAAAAATCACATGGTACCACACTAAGGGGATACAAAGATCATAAATGCAGCCTCATTCACCATTGAGATGGAAAAACATACCATGGAAACATTATGCACATGTGTGCAATTTGCTGGTTACAAGTTTCCTAACCCTCTTTGATTATTGTTCGAATTAGATTGATCTACAAAGTTGTGTGGTGTTTCATAGGTTAACGCAAAGGGTAAAATTATAATTAATAAATTATTTAATTTAAGAGTTTAAGAAAATTGTGGGTTTGACACGTATCTTCTAAATTTTTTTAAGTGACGACATTTTGGTCATTATGTTAAATACGTTAGCTCATTGTGTCTAATACGTTTATTATGTCAAATATTAGTTCATAGCGTCACATTTTACATAATGTGTCGTATGTGTTCATCACTGTGTTTTATATTTTAGATCATTTTGTATTATTTTTGTCATTGTTTCTATAAATTATATAAACTTGTTATCTATTATTTTGTTTTAAAATTAGAAGTACACAATAATATATTTTCATGGATGTATATTTCGAAACACATTGTGTTATTTCACCGATATATAATTTTCAAAAGTCATAGTGTTCAAAATTATACAATAACTAAAAAATACTTTGTCATTGTTTTTAATGTATTAGATTAATTAGTTGTTAATTTATTATTGTGTTTTACATATTAGAGATACACACCAATATTATTCCACAATTATATATATTTTTAATTCATCATTTTAAAAAACATAATAGGATTCAGAAAATCATATAACTAACACAAATACAAAATAAACTGCACTAAAGATACAATGACGAGCTATGAGTCTAAAAATGTACATAGAGTTTATTATCTTTTTATATAATAATATTGTACTTGTTATAAAGATAAATAAAAACTCATTTTTATGATGTAGTTTTTATATAATATTTTTATATAATAATAATAAAGCCGTACATAAAAGTTATGAAAGTTGTAAAAAATAAAAGAACTTGTAAAAAGTAAACAAAAATGAATATTTGTAAAATACATCTCTAACAAAATTTTATTTATAATCTGATTTCAAACATGATTAATAAAATTGATAGTTTAAATTAATTCTTATTTTTTTTAGTTGTAAAGACCTTTTTATTTGAATTTTTCTATGACCTAATTATTCGTAAAATTCATTAATTCATTTGAGTTGTTTTTATTTATTGACAAAGACCAACCGTGATAAACTGATAATTTCAAAGCCTTTACCTTGAAATGGGTTGAGGAGGTTTTGTTTGACCTTTTAACGGGTCATTGATAAACTTTAAAAACTTGGTTAAATTGGAGGGTTCAAACGTGGTGAAACTGACATAATATATAAATTCTTATCACACCTTCAACTACTTTATGTTTGGATTATTATTATTATATTATAGTTTTAATCATCATATTTAATAATACATTAATTATATAATTTATCATTTTTAGTATATTATTAACCTATAATAATAACTATTATCCAATCATTATTAACTTAAGCAATTAAAGCTCTTTAATCACTCATTAATTAAGGGTTTTTTTAAATAGACACCCCAATTTTTTAAATCAACACCTCAAAATTTCTATATGTGTCGTATAGCCTCATACGCGTCGTATAGAGGAGGGTCGTATAAAGCTGTATGTGTTGTATGGGGCTATATGTGTCATATAGGGGGGTCGTATAGGGTTATATGGGGCGTATAGCTCTCTGACAGCCCCCCTGAATTTTTCCTCGTAGTCAGTGTTGAAATTCGTTATACGCATCGTATAGCCATATATGTGTCGTATAGAGGGTCGTATAAGGCTATATGGGGCGTATAGCTCTCTGACACCCCCTGAATTTTCTTCATTTTTAGTGTATTCGACCATATACGCCGCGTATGGACCCATACGCAACGTATAGGTGGATGTCGATTTAAAAATGTTATCACTACATTGAAAAAAAACCATGAATTTAATATTTTTATTTGCTAAACTAGGTTATCACTACATTGAAAAAAATTCATTCGTTCTGTTTTTTTCAATATTCTTTCGAATATAGTTTTTGTATTATATTTACATTTTAACAAACTTGTTTACGCACATTTTAATGTGATGGGTTTGTAATTTTTAATATTGATAGCTAAATAGTTGTTTATTTATTTAGTCGTTAAAGAGCGTTTTATTTAATTAAAATTGAAAATACATAATGGATAGATCTTTAAAAATTGAAAACTAATTAAGACTAGTCTAATAAATAGTTTTTTTACAGACAATCTTTTAAAAATAAACATATATTTTCACAAATAAACACATTTTTAAATAACACTCACTTAATGTCTAATATTGATTCTTTAATTCTCCTTTAATATTTTATTTTAATAATAATTGATAAAATATCATAAATTCGATATGAAAATAATTATAATCTAAAAACTTCAATGTAATAATCACTTTTTATGTACTAAATAATAAAAAATAAACAAAATACGTTAATGCTAGTCAAATAGATCACAATTAATGAATTTAGTAATGTAAGATTCTTAAATTGGAATTAAATAACAATAAAGTTAATTGAATGCCATTAAAGTAGTAGACTAGGGTGTGAAAGAAAATTAAACTAGAATGTAATTAGAAAACTCTTTACTTTATAACAGACACTAACTGTTTTAAAAAAAAAAGTATGTTCAAAATAGAAATAGGAATTTTTTTTGCAGGGGACCAAATATCCTCTGTAACTAACCTCTCTCACTTTTTATCTTGTGGTCATCAACTTTCATGTTGATTGAAATATATCCTTATTTACTTTACCACATGTAGATCACTACTTACGAAATGATCTAAACAGGGTTCGAACATGATAACCGATATTTCCAAATGCTAACATGAACGTAATATTGTGTAGTGTGAACAAAAACTTTTATTTAAACGAGTCAATTGAAGTGATATGAAACCTGATGAGTTTATAATTTCCTAACAAATAACCCAATAAAAAGCAATACAAGCAGATGATAAATAACCTACAAGACATGTAGCAATTTAAACCAAAAGATAATTAAATAAATTCTTGATAAAATCCACATAGCTTGATAAAATCCAAGGCTCCAGCTTCATATTAGCATCAATCTATACTTTTTTAACAGTAAAAGGATTTCATTTCATATATTAAATTCTATTAAGATATTATAATACAACATCAACTTATAAATTTACATTTAAAACATCAAAGGCACATCATTTTTTCCGATCCATATCCAATTTTTTGGATCGGTTCTTTATCCATAGAAATTATAGGGGCAGTGACGGAACTTAACTAATTTTGTAGGGGGACTGGGGCGAAATTAATTTTTTAAGGGGGGCGAACTCGATATTTATATAAAAATTTACACTACCGGGCCAAAAATTTACACTATCGGACTAAAATTTAACACTACGAACGAAAAAAAGGGGGGGGGGCACCCCTATTAAACTTCGCCCCTGTATAGGGGTTTCACCTCGCACATGAGGTTGTCAACCGAGGCTTTTTTTAATTTTATGAATTAAGTTATTTCTTGCTTTCTATAATTCTATAGGCTCCAGACTGATACAAAGATTACCACCTGATTAGTTTTTACTCTGTATTATTCTGTGAGTTTGATAGTAATCAAGTTCCAATTAATGCCCACATATGATATGCCATTAAACATGCCACAAAAAAGTGCTTAAAAGATTCAAGGTGTATCACAAAATGGACAAACCATAGAGGTAATAGTGATGCCTATTCTAGACAAAGCTTCTCTGATGGGAATTCTGCTTAGGTTTTGTTCTCCATATCAACATGTTAACCATTTTAAGGATCCAATTATTCTATAAAAGTTTAGTGTTTTTGGTTGATACATGAAAGAAATCTATTGTCTTCCTAATATACCTTACCATATATGTGCCCCCATTATCACCAACCCAATGCCATGTTTTTAAGCCACTGCCATTTGTTGGATGAAATGAATATCTGTTTAGCAGCCATAGGCATGATTCCAAATCTCTTTTGACATGTTCATGTTTTCACCAACAAGAAGGCCAAGATAGAAGACCGGACAATTACGGTTTTAACATATCACAACGCCAGTCATGTTTTCGATATCTCCCTAAGTGATGCCCGTGCCATAAACACAACTTTTCCCCAAAATGATTTTTAGGTCCGAAGGAGATAAAAGATCCTCGTAATTCTCAGTAGATTTTCATATTTGATTGTGATCATTTCCTTACAATTATATGTTAGAGTATTTGAAATGTAATTCCATGAATTATAGGGTTAAAGTTGTAATTTTGTTTTGTATAAATACCTCTGGAGTAGTTGTATCAAAGAGTTAATTCACTTTAATAAAATTTCCCTCAAAAGTTAGTTGTTGAGTAAGTAATATCCTGGTGCTTTGTTTCAATTGGTATCAGAGCATTCAGGAAGAAAGAAAAGGGTATCGATTTAGAAGGGTTGAATCAAAAAGGGTAATCGAATTTGAAGAAGAGAAGATACGAAGTCGAGATTCGGAGAAGCTCTGGAGCCCGATCCAAGATTTGGACAATCGTACGAGCGAAGGAAGAAGACGATGGCAGCCACACCTCCGAACACCCAGTTAGTTACAATCAAAGAAAATCATACCATACCTCTTTAATGTCTCGTACTTACTGTTACTAACTATACAATTTGGGCCTTGAAATTAAAGGCAATCTTTAAAGTTCACTCTCTATGGGAAGCGACTGAACCACCAGCTGAAACTATGGTCGATCCGAAGAAGAATAGTGCCGCCATCGCCTATCTATATCAGGCGATGCCAGAAGACCTAATTCTGCAAGTAGCCAGTTGCGAATCAGCGAAGGAAATTTGGAACTCAATCAAGACCAGATATGTTGGAGTTGACAGAGTCAAGAAGGCTCGATTACAAACACTGAGAAACGAATTTGAAAGTCTAAAGATGACGGAGGAAGAATCGATAGATGACTTTGTAGCCAGACTTGGGGCAATAGCCTCGAGGGCTAGAGACCTTGGTGAACCGTTTAAAGACACAGTTCTTGTTCGTAAGTTTCTTGGAGGTGTCCCTGAGAGATTCATCCAAATTGTTGCATCAATTGAAAAATTTGTGGATCTCGAAACACTTCTCTTACCAAAAGCAATAGGGAGGCTAAAAGCTTTCGAAGAAAGAACAGGAATGAAGGCCAAAAACAACACTCCAAAAACTGACCAACTATTACTCACGTATGCAGAATGGCAACACCGGAAAAGAGAGTCTGAGAATTCAAGAAGGATGAAGAACAAATCGGATCGATATAGTAAGGGTTGGGGCAGAGGCAAAAGTCGATTGCCAAATGGAAGAGAAGGGGATCATAACCAAGTCAAGAACCATAAACAAGCCGATCGACCAACAAAAGATAAGTCGAAATTTCGCTGTTTCAAATGTGATCTATATGGTCACTATGCCTCAGACTGTCCCAAAAAATCAAAAGAGCCAGAGGTGAACTTATCTCAAACAATCGAGGAAGAACCGGCGTTGCTGATGACAATAAAGGTCCAAGAACGCAAAGAGATAGTGTTCTTGAACGAACATAAGGTAATCCCTGCCAAGTACTCGTCCGAGCAAGATGAGAGCGAAGTTTGGTATCTTAACAATGGAGCGTCAAATCACATGACAGGTAACCCCTCTATGTTCTCAGATCTAGATGAGAATATAAAAGGAAATGTGAAATTTGGTGATGGATCCACTGTTAGAATAGAGGGAAGAGGGATGGTGTTGTTAGAGTGCAAAAATAAAGAACAACGCTTGTTGGTCGATGTCTATTACATTCCACAGCTAAGAAGCAATATATTCAGCCTTGCACAAGCCACAGAAGCGGGTTGTGAGGTAAGAATGAAGGAGAATTACTTGTGGTTGTACGAAAAAGGTGGAAAGTTGCTGATGAAAGTTAAGCGATCACCAAATAGGTTGTATAAGACAGTCCTAAAGATTGGGACACCAATGTGTTTTCATTCTAAAATAGACAGCATGCCATGGTTGTGGCATGGAAGGTTGGGTCATGTAAATTTTAAGGCAACTAAAAATATGACCAGCAAGGAGATGGTGATAGGAGTACTTGTAACATCTTGTATTTTTGTTAACTAAAAGTTAACTGCATTTTATTCTTACGAGGGCCATTGTTGCCATATATGAAACTTATGGGCTTATTTTATTATTATTATTCTTAATCCTTTAGTTTGAAAGTTATTAATGTAATTATTACTTAATAAATAAACATTGATAATAGTAATAATATTATTAATAATATCATTAATAATATTATAACTAAGAATAACAACAATAATATTGTTGATAACAATGATATTGTTATTAATAATTTGCAAGAATTATAAAAAAAATTAATAATAAACATGTATACAACTTGGATTTAAAAGTCTAGGGGGTTATAATGTCAATTTTTAAAACTTCAAAAGAAAGTTTTTTAACATGAAATAACAACAAATGAAACCGCAGGGACTAATTATGTAAATTCAAAATAACCCAAATTTCCCCCCTTTCACTCCCGGTTATCCGGTCACCGGCCGGCCACCCTCCGGCCGAGCTCGGTGACCACCAAACACCGAATTTTGAATGTTTAAGGACACCAATCGAACCGCTGTAGCATTTCAAACTCGAACCCCTGGACAGTCACATCATTACAGTAGGCATTAAGGGGAATTAACCGAAAAGCAACCATCCCAATCGGTACATAACCGTTCAACGTACACAATATGTTTATTAATCAACTTAAACGATTGGAAACGTTCGCACAATCATTACAAAACTAAATGGGTAGTTTAATTCGAGTTTAAAAATCATTTAATCATCAAAAGATAACTGAAACAAATGTATCAAATGGAGAACCCGTTCGGGGCTGGAACGACAAAATCGAACCTATAAAACCAAGGGCAAATGTCCCCTTCAGTTTTTTTTACTCTCTGTCACATCAATTTCACGAAAAGTCATCCAAACGAAGATTTTAAGTCTCTTGTTCTTCGCGAATGAACCGAGATAAACCCGAGCTTAAGCACATCAATTAGATCGTAATCTGGTACGTTTAATACATCATTATGCTCGATTAAGCTTAGGGATCAAAAGCCCTAAGGTTAATCGAGTTGAAACATTTGAATCGGTGTTCAATTTGAGGCTAAACGATTCTAGGGTTCTTGGGAAAAATTAGGGATTTTGGAAGTTATGTTTTATAGTTTAAAAACCCAATCTAAACGCGGCTCAAAGCCTTGTTTATTGGTTCCACACCTACATCCCACACAAGGGTCCCGGGTTCGAAACCGGCGACCCCCATATCTTTTTAGGGCTTTTTCAGCCTTAAAAAAATCACTAAAAATTGTTAAAAATAATTTTTGTAAACTTTATTATTTTTAAGTCATTTTCTTTATTTTTGTAAATTTACTCCTTTATATATTTAATTATGTCTATAAAACAATTTGTATGTAGTTAATTTTTTTATTATTTATAAATAGGTTCTAAAAAAATGATTTAGAGCACTAAAATCATTATTAGTTCAAATGCCACTTTTAGTTATTGATTAAGATCATCATGTCCTTACAAATAAATTCACACTTTATAATGGAGTTATGTAAATTCTTATAAGTAATTTAAGAATTTATATTTTTTATATATTAAACTACTTAATTGGTGGGAGTTTTCTTTTCCCTTAAATTAAAATGAAAGTGGTTATTCTTTTAGCCTATTTATCACAATCCCAAATTTTCCCCTTTGAAACTCTAGATCGTGTTAAAACGTTAATCATACTAGTAAACTTAAACTGGTAATGTGTATACATTTAGGTACCTTGTAAAAGAATTCGTTGGAGCATTGTTAACATTTATAATCATCTTATACACTTATACGTCAAGTGAGTATTTCCATACCCCTTTTTGCTTATTTTCACACTTTGGGGTGAAACATGTTAACTTATTATCATTGCACTTGTAAACTTATTTGAGACTTGTAATCTTTATGGCAATTTATCATGCAAAGTTGTGGTTAGTTGAACTTTTGTGGTTACCATGTTAGGGCGTTATATGTACAATCATTAACTATTGCTAGTCCAGCGAAGTCATAGATCTATGAGCCAGGCAAGCCTGCTTTGGTTGATCCAAGTACACTTAGCTGATCGTATAATCTTGTAAACGTTTGAGACTTGTAAAACATTGTCGAGGTTTGATTGTTGCATTCTTCATAACATCCCTAATCACTTTATTCACTAACTATGACTTGAATTGCCATCTTTTATATAATCTATGTATTAAAAACTATGGAATGCTCACCAACATTTTTATGTTGACCTTTTATTTTTAACATGTTTCAGGAATACCTCAAGTATGTGTTTCAGGAATACCTCAAGTATGTGTTTCAGGAATACCTCAAGTATGTGTTCTACTTTTGCTTGTAATGTTACAATTGAATCTTATGATTAATATATTTGGATTTAATAAATAGCGTTATGTGGTTGTGAACAATCATAACCCTCACATCTCGACGTTTCCGCCGTCAAGGTTGGGGTGTGACAGTACCTTTGATCAATCACCCCTCACAATTATGCAAGGCCTGCTTAGCCGGGAAACACACTAGAGATTCTTTCCCTGCTAAATCAGTGTATAGAGCATCTCAACCTCTTGACCTAGTCTCGGTTGACTTGTGTGGGCCAATTGGTCCTCTGACACAGGCAGGTAACAAGTATTTCATGTTACTGGTAGATGATTGTACTAGATATATGTGGGTGTATATGTTGAAATGCAAAGATCAAGCCTTTGAGCAATTTAAGTCGTTCAAATCCAAGGTAGAGAAGGAGTATGGATATAAATTGAAAACTCTAAGGTCTGATCGTGGGGGGGGGAGTTTACTTCCCAATAGTTCACTACGTATTGTGAACAGGATGGAATAAACAGGCTATTAACAGCACCTTACTCACCACAGTAGAATGGGGTTGTAGAAAGGAGGAATAGGTCAATTCTGAACATGACAAGGAGCATAATGAAAGCAATGAATATGCCAAGAGAGCTTTGGGCCGAGGGTGTGAGACATTCAGTCTATTTGCTCAATAGATTGCATACCAAAGCTATACTCCGTGTACTCCCTATGAAGTATTAAAGGTAAGGAAACCAAACATGAGTCACCTAAGGATTTTTAGGTGTATTGGCCATGTGAAGGTTACAAAGCCAGGTCTGAAGAAGTTGGAAGACAGGAGCAACATAATGGTTTACCTTGGAGCTGAACAAGGATCAAAGGCGCATAGGATGTATCATCCTGTAGCTAACAAGATCGTAGTTAGCAGGGATGTAAAATTTGAAGAGAATAGAACGTATGATTGGGGTCTGTGTCTTGAAAGTAGAAGTCAAGGTGTGGAAGGAAGTCCTAATTCAAAATGGATTGAGTTTGTTGTTCAAAATGATGACCTGGTGACAGAAAGTCAAAGTTCTCTGAGTCAAGGCAGTCCTGAGGTGGAGGTAGATTGAGGGAATTCGTATTTGAATGATTATGGTGGAAGTGATTCACCGGATTCAAGTCATGTCGAGGTGGAAGAAAGAAGTAACCAGCTATTGAGAAGATCTATTCGAAAGTCACAGATGCCAAAGAAGTTGGGTGACTTTGTGTTAGAAGGGAGAGTACAGTATGGTAATACTCGACAACAAGAGATAGCTGATGCGGAATTATTGTTGGCATAAGATAAGGAGCCAACATGTTTCCAAGAAGCTGTAAAGGAGAAAGTGTGGCGACATGCAGTGAATGAAGAGATACAGGCGATAGAGAGAAACAAGACATGGGTTTTAACTGAGGCTCCTTTAAGGTGTAGTCCAATTGGTTTAAAGTGGCTTTATAAGATAAAAAGAGATGCAACAGGAGCAGTTACTAAGTATAAAGCCAGGTTAGTTGTGAAGGGTTATGTACAACAACCAGGGATTGACTTTGAAGATGCTTTTGCTCCAGTGGCGCGAATTGAGACTATTAGATTGATTCTAGCATTGGTCGCGAAGTTGGGTTGGAAAGTTTTTCACCTTGATGTAAAAGCAGCATTTTTACATGGTGAACTTAAAGAAAATGTCTATGTAAAACAGCCTGAAGGTTATGAAAGGAAAGGGTCTGAACATAAGGTTTACAGGTTGATTAAGGCTCTTTATGGTTTGAGACAGGCTCCACGAGCATGGAATACACGGTTAGATGAAGTGCTAAAAAGTTTGGATTTTAAGAGATGCCAACATGAACAAGCAGTGTATGTGAGAGTTAAGTCGGGATCTACATTGATTCTAGGAGTTTATGTGGATGATTTACTTGTGACAGGTAGGGATGAACATAAAGTGAATGAGTCCAAGCAACAAATGCAGTCCAGGTTTGAAATGACGGATTTGGGAGTGCTGTGTTATTACCTGGGTATTGAGGTTGCTCAAACACAAGATAGTATCTCTATAAGGCAAATGGCATATGCAAAGAAGGTGATTAAGATGGCAGGATTGGAAGATTGTAATGAGACGAAAGTTCCTATGGAGCCTTGCCTGAAATTGTTTAAAGATGAAGGTGGCATAGAAGTTGATCCAACTGAGTATAGAAGGTTAGTTGGTTCGCTAAGGTACTTGACCCAAACCAGGCCGATATATGTTTTGCTGTGGGTTATGTGAGTAGATTTATGCATTGTCCAAGAGTGGCACATTTAAAGGCTGTGAAACATTTGGTCAGATACATAAAAGGAACTGTGTGCTATGGTTTAAAATACAAGAAGGTTGAAGGAGGAAGTTTGATTGGGTATAGTGATAGTAATCACTTGACGAATAGCGATGATGGTCGAAGTACGTCTGGGAATGTATTCTTCTTTAATGGTTCGGTTGTTTCGTGGCATTCACAAAAGCAAGCAACTGTTGCTTTGTCTTCATGTGAAACTGAGTTTATGGCTGCTACTTCAGCAGCTTGTCAAGCTTTGTGGTTGCAAGGAGTTCTTGAGGAGATAACTCAAGAAAGTGTAGGTGTGGTTACACTTTTTGTGGATAACAAGTCGGCAATTCAATTGATGAAAAATCATGTTTTTCATGGTCGTAGTAAACACATCAACACTCGGTATCATTTTATTAGAGAGTATATAGAAAGGGGACAAATTCGTGTTGAATTTGTTAGTGGAAATTTGCAAAGAGCAGATGTTTTGACTAAGGCATTGCCGAGGGTGAGGTTTGCTGAAATGCGGTATATGCTTGGCGTGGAGAAGCTAAATGATGATTCTTGGAATTAGGGGGAGTATGTTAGAGTATTTGAAATGTAATTCCATGAATTAGGGGGTTAAAGTTGTAATTTTGTTTTGTATAAATACCTCTGGAGTAGTTGTATCAAATAGTTAATTCACTTGAATAAAATTTCCCTCAAAAGTTAATTGTTGAGTAAGTAATATCCTGGTGCTTTGTTTCATTATATACATCATCCACATAATGGATGTGGGTTAAGATCGGACCTTCATTTGGGGCTTTTATAACATGATAGATTCCCATTTCCATCGATTTGATCAATATAATATAGTGTGAACCTTCATTTGGGGCTTGCATCAATCTATACTTACCAAAAGAGCTTTAACATAATGATAAGAGAGTGTGTTTTTACCTTAAAATGTTAAAAGTTTAGGTCTTATCAGAAAAGGTAATACAAATCTAAAAGTATGTTAGAGTGAATGAGTTCTAACATTAATAAAAGAAAACATTTTACGTCCATACTTTCGCATTAAAACTTTAGACATGTCACGTGTCCCATATATTCAGTATTATTAAAAGTCTTGTTATTAAACAGATCTAATTTTACAGTATAAAGATTATGAATATTAGGACACCTCAAAATTATAAATTAATACCCTCAATATCTATATGGGTCATATATCCCCATAATGTCGTACAAAGGGATGGTCGGATCGGATCGACCAGTCCTATTGTGAATCGCCTGTGTGACCGAACCGATCAAGTGTAGTTCGTTCTAGAGCCTTTGAACCGGCCGGTCTTTCTTGATTCGGTGGTTGGACCGAGTTTGACCAAGCCGCCGGTTCGATCGGTGAGTTTCTTTATCGCAGATCCATTCGCGAGCCGCCGACCATTCTCAATTCCTCAGTCCTCCATTCCTATTCGCGATTCCTCAGTCCTCCACTCTTCCCTAATTCCTCCCATTCGCAGATCCATCCCACTGGCTTCCTCCCATTCGCGAAGTCTCCCCGCCGATCGAAGTCGAGCTCTGGTCATCGCTCCTCTAATCGAAGTCAAGCTTATCCGATCGCAATCTCCGGTATTGCTCCTCTGGTTGCGAATCATAAATGGTATGATGTTCATTCAAGATGCATTAGGGCAAAGGTTTAGTAGATTACTAATTTTGTGTTTGATTTCAAATGAAACTATGGAAGTTTAGGCGGATTTAAATTTTCTAAAGCTTAAAATTGTAGTGTTTGACTTGCATTTAAAATTCTATTAATATTTGGAAAGATGTATATAAATAAATATATTTATTTATTAATTATGATTTCATTCGATTCATAAAACCGGTGTGACCGGTCCGACCAGTTAACCGATAAGCCGATCGATTCATTGTCCGATTCGGTTCTAAAAACATTTGTATAACCCTATACGAGGTGTATAACCCCTCCGACAGCCCCTGAATTTTTTATCGTAATTAGTGTAGAAATTTACTATACGCGTCGTATAACCACACATATATTGTATAGGGTTATATGTGACGTATATTTTTCTCGTTTTCAATACAAAACTAAACCATTAAAACGTGGACTTCCGATGATTCTGGTCTTATATAGACGATATTATTTTATTATTATTTTCGTACTCATTCGTAGTGATTCGAAATTACATCTGACGTGGAAATTCGTGACCCTTGTCCTTTCAACATTCAAACTTCTCGTTGACTCTATTTTCTCCGCTAACTTGCGCCGGGTATGCGCACTACACACCCACTCCCCATCAAAGGTCTACCTATGCGCACTACGCACCTTGCGTATCCAAGTCTCTCTCCTCTTTATACCTGTTTCTTCATTTGTTAAAGCTACACGTTGACTGATATTATTATTACTTTCTCTTATTGTCAAACTTTCAACTATTTCTGTCGCCGGAAACCTACCGACGATATTCTCCGGTGATATCTCCGATCGATGCTTTTGTATTATCATATTCAATATGTTATAAGTTATAACTGCTGTTGAAGACTTGAAGTTTGTTTATTTGTACCTATTTTGTTCTTAGGGTTTTCGATAGCGTAGAAGAAAACCTAAATTGAGGTTGCTCTTGCTTGTAGATCTCTGTTTGTTGTGTATGTTTGTCGATTTAGTTGTGGTAGATGATAGATTGAGATCTGCATCGGTTTAATTTTATTAATCTGAAATCTAGGGTTCTGAAGAGCAGGTTAGTTGCTACTTTGCAAGTATTTGAAGAACGCTCAACTGTTTATTCTCTGATGAAGATGTGCAGACTGTAGTTGGTATTTGGTGAAGCTGAGGTGAGAGCTTTGTTTTATGAGCTTTTACATCGTTGTGTTGTTGTTTTTTGATTAAGTATGAAGAGATTGAAGTCTAGTGATGATCTGAACTTGTATGGAGGGGAAAAAGGTGTTTTTAAGGATTGGGGAAGGAAGGATGATGATTCGGGTTTGCATCAGTCTTCTTCGCATAGGAGTTTTCATTACAAGTCTGAAAGTGGGAAGAAGGGTTTGTCCTCTTCGTCTTCTTCGCGATATGATCGTGTGGAGGATGATCGTAAGGCTTCGAGGTTGATTCGGAAGAGGTCTGATTATGATGTTGATGGATATGAGAGGAGGAAGAGTTATGACAGGTATAGGGATAGTAGTGAAAGGGGGATTCTGAGCTCTTCGCCTCGTAGTGGATATGGTAGTGATAGGATACATAGATCTGAAAGTTTTTCAGGGCCGAGGAGAGAGTTTCCGAAGGGGTTTAGATCGGAGAGGGATCGTTCACGGAGAGAGGGTAGCGTTTCTTCGTGGCGGCGGTTTGGTGGTGGTAAAGATATGGAGGAAGGGGCAAAAAGTGGCGGCGATTCGGCGAGGGGAAGTAAGGCAGCTTCAGAAGAAGTCAGTAATGTGAGATCTTCACCGGGTGGGAGAGATGCAAAGTCACCAGCTTGGTCAAAGGACTCCGGAAGTGAGCAGTCAAAAAGTGTCGAGGTCAAAAAGAGTGAAAGTCTTCCGGCTGAGAGTGGAAATAACAGCGAAAGGGAAGAAGGAGAGCTTGAACCTGATCCTGATCCTGATCATGATCCTCATCCCGAACCTGCTCCTATTGTTGAGGAAAAGGTTGGCCAACCACTTTCTAAACCGTCAGATACTGTTCAAGAGGTTCAAAATGAA
The DNA here is from genome assembly GCA_025506515.1 of Flaveria trinervia. Classification (NCBI taxonomy): domain Eukaryota; kingdom Viridiplantae; phylum Streptophyta; class Magnoliopsida; order Asterales; family Asteraceae; genus Flaveria; species Flaveria trinervia. The sequence continues at coordinate 5,563,400 of CM046451.1, read as the reverse complement.
AATCATGTTGATGATAAATGTGTGGAAGATAGTACAAAGGTAAGGCCAAAGGAAGAGATCAAGCCTAACCTAACATGTATTCTTGAAAAGAAAGCTGAGGTTAAAGAATCAGAAACGCTTCAAACTGCAATGGATACAGGTAACCAGTCATCTTCTTCTGAGGATTCTTCAACTCAGAAAATGGTTGAAAATGGAGTTGCAGCTCCATTATTATCGGATAATGACAAGAAGGATGCTCATAAAGAGGAAGCTAAAGATTTTTCTGGAAGTTTTAAACCCATGGAGATAACACCAAAACAAGATAATGATACAAATGATGAAGTCAAGGGAGAGAATTTTAGTACGGATATGCGTGTACAGGTAACAGAAACCATAGAACGACATGAATCACATGATGCATCTGGAGATGTTAATCATTCTCTTGTGACAAAAGAACTCACCCAAAATTTCAAGGACAAGGGCAAAAGTGTGATTGTTTCAGCTTTTGATGACAATGATGAACCAAGAAGTTTTATGCCCAGTAAAGAGATTGACATAGAAGGACTGAGCACAAGGGGTTTTGATTTGTTCTTCATGGATCCTGTTAAAAAGTCTGAAAGTTCTGACCAAAAAGGATCCAGCAAGCCAAAAGATGAGAAACTATCTTTAGAGCCACTTGAACTTTCTCTTCGGTTACCATCTGTTCTTCTTCCTATTGGTTGCCAGAACCCAGTTCAAGGTCCCGATTCTCCTAGTCAAGAAATGAGTATTCAGTCTCATGCCAGCTCATTCCAAACAAGTTCTGATGGATTCACAAGATCTTTTTCAGGTTCTCAACACTTTTCTCACAACCCTAGCTGCTCATTAACTGAAAATTCAATCGATTATGAAAAATCTGTTGGCAGCCGTCCATTGTTTCAAGGTGTGATATGGCAGTCTCAGCCATCAGATGATCAGAAGAACATAGAACCGCCCACTCTCCAAAGAAGCATTTCAAACGGAAATGTTGGTGTTTCAAATGTTCAATCTTTACATTTGCATAGTGCCAGATCAGCAGAAGGAAGTTACAAAGCACCTCTTGGATTGGAAAGACAGCTAAGCAGTAATAATAACAATAAACAGCCATTAGGCTCACACTCAAGACACATGAGTGATATAAAATCCCCAACCCAGAGTGTTGGATCTTATGAAACTGGTTCAGATTTTCATGAAGATAAAAGGCTAGCTACTAGAGAGGTTACTGGTACTAATCCAGCTGATTTGGTTGAGCCCATTCTTGCAATGGTGGTTTCTGATCCCTTACCCATTGTTGCCCGTATATTAAATGAAATGACCCCACCGTCCTTAACTAGTCTAAAAGAATCAGCCCGTGATGTTATTTTGAACCCAAGCAAACGAAGACAGTTATCTTTCTTTCGTAAAACCCTTGAAAAAAGGTCAGATATTACTATGGATGTTTTATTAAAATCCCATAGTGTCCAAATAGAAATACTGGTGGCATTGAAAACTGGCAATCAAGATTTTCTCCAGACAAATGCTAATATATCATCCTCTGACTTAGCAGAAATATATCTTAACTTAAGATGCAGAAACATCGCATGTGTGAGTTATATACCTGTTGATGAATGTGATTGCAAAATTTGTGCACAGAAGAAAGGATTTTGCAGTGCTTGCATGTGTTTAGTATGTTCAAAGTTCGATATGGCTTCAAATACATGTAGTTGGGTAGGATGTGATGTATGTTTGCATTGGTGTCACACTGATTGCGGTTTAAGGGAATCTTTCATTAGAAATGGTCGAAGTGCAACCAAGGCTTTAGGTAAAAATCAAACTGAGATGCAGTTTTTTTGTGTTGCATGTGATCACCCTTCTGAAATGTTTGGTTTTGTAAGGGAGGTTTTTCAAAATTTTGCTAAAGGGTGGAATGCTGAAACAATGGCAAATGAACTTGAATATGTTAGAAGAATATTTTCTGCCAGTGATGATATTCGAGGAAAACGGCTTCATGAGATCTCACTTCAGTTGTTGGCTAGACTGTCAAATAAATCAGATCTTCAACATGTTAGAAGTTACATAATGAGTTTCCTCAATGGTAAGGATTTTTTTTAAATCTTACAGTTTTGTTCTTTTCTCATCCATTGAACACTTTCAAATGGGTCAGGAGTTGCTGAAAGTGTATCTTTCATGCATAAAAACCAAATCATCATATTCTAGATATACTATCATTGAAAATGATGTGAATTCTGGCACTAATCGTTTTCTTGCAAAACTGAAGTTCTGATCAAAAGAGGAGTTTCAGGTCAATCTGACATGACCCACTTTGAAGCCATCTTCTAATGACCTAAATGGATAATTACAAAAAGATCAGCCAAAAGGAAACATGTTAAATGAGTCGAAAATACCTCCTGGTTAATTTTATAAAATTAGATGAATACAACTCTTTAATCTTGTCTGATGATCTAATTATTTGTTCCAAACCAACATTTTTGGGTGAAGAATTCTTGATTCATTCAACACCACCTGTTATGAGCCGTGACCTGATTTGCTTTTCTTGTGACTTCTAAGTTATAACCTAATGTGCTATACTGATTGCAGATGATGATGCCTTCAAATCAGAGAACATTCAAATTTCTCAAGAGAGAGAAGTAGTGAAACAAAACCAAGTAGATATTCCAAAAACCAGCCAAGAGGCTGCAATGTGGATGAAATCCATTTACGCAGATAGGCCGACCCAGTTAAAAACCGCCAGCTCAGACATACAACGGGCCACTCCTTCAATTCCAAGAGAACCTGTTTTTGATGAGCTGGACGGCATAGTCAGGATCAAGCTGGCAGAAGCTCAAATGTTTCAAAACCGTGCTGATGAGGCAAGAAGAGAAGCCGAAGGCCTGAACCGTATCGCACAAGCAAAAAACAAGAAAATTGATGAAGAATTTACAAACCGCGTGAGAAAGTTGCATTTGTCAGAAGCAGAGGAAACTCGAAGGCAAAAACTTGAAGAACTACAAGCTTTGGAAAACGCTCACCAGGAGTATTTCAATATGAAAGTAAGGATGGAAAGGGAGATTAAAGATTTGCTGTTAAAAATGGAAGCGACTAAACGTAACTTCAACCCGTCGTAATTGCCAGGTAGATTATTATTTTTCAGGATTGCAAAGTTTAGTACACACCTGTTTTTGTTTCTGGCAATTAGTTTGTAGGTTTCTCTTGTTTATTTTGAAGCTAGTATTATCTATCAGTTATAACTTATAAGTATGCTTTTAAAGACAGAAAGACTGTACAGTGACTGCCCTTTATGTTAGATATTATTATCAGTTCAAGTTACAAATGAACCACCATATTTTGATTGTCAGGAGTTTTACTATTGTTCTCGTTCCATCATAAATAATTGCGTAATTTCTCTGCTTGCGATTGCCTGTGCCTCTAGTTGTTCCGCAACAGTTGAAAACACAGATAACAGTGTACTTGATCAAGTAATCGGCATACATCTAATGTTGAAGGCTGTGTGATGCTCCTATGAAGTTTAATTACGCTGACGGAGTGTTGATTATATGGTTGCGAATCTGCATCTGGTCTCTTACGTCGGTGGGACTAAGGATGTATGTTTCTCTCAGCTGGCATTACTTGAAAAGTATGACCGTAAAGGAAGCGACAACCATAAAAAGGGGAATGGTTTATTTATTTAACGTGAACACTTGTATGAAAGAATTTCCTTGTTTATGTATGTTTTTATTCATTAATTAATATTGATATTCTAAACGTAAACAAACACTTATCGAACGTAAACAATAGTATTGAAAAAAAATCATTGTGATTGGGGTTTTATTAGGTCAACAAACATGAACAAAGGAATTTGGATCGAACCTTATTGATTAATCATAATGTAAAACATTTATGAACATAGTTCATAAGCAAACGCCAACACAAATGTTGAGGAATTATGGGAAGACCAGTGACGACTGATGACTAGGGTGGTTTATGTTTCACTAACACTTTTCCGACCTTGTATTTTATTTTCCAACGAACTGACTCGGGAGCCTTACCGATGGCAACAAAAAGCTTCACCTCACCAGAAAAAAGTACCGAAACCTGGTGGGATTGGCTCATTGTACTCGTAAAAAGATCGTAAAAAACAAAGATTGTTGTAGCACAATAGTATCTGTTGTAGCACCAACACTTCACCTACTATACCCATGCTACACATCATCATCCGGAATGCTATCCGGAACACACACCCTATTGCCTTACAGATACTTTTTTTGTTTGGCGATAAATGACTTTGCACAACAAGGAATAAAATCTTGATTTACAAAAAGAAATAAATTCATAAGAGAAAAAACGAAAAGAATTCTGGGCAGTGTGCATGTTTGAAAAGAGATTCATAGTGTTAGATTAGCATGAAGAACGAAAGAAACTAGTTAAAACCATAATTTTCGGACTGTACCTAGACCGAGAATGATTCATCAACACAACATTATTATTGACGTTAATCGAAATTGTGCAGTTATAGATTGAATGAACAGTTTATAACACAATTATACAAGTGGGGCTATTTACAGGATGTTTTGAGCTCGAGAAAATACAACACACCACCACCTCCCACAGCTCGACCCACAAGCATATTCTTGTCTAGATACGAAAGGTAGTACAGCCCGCCCACCGACCGCCTGCCATTTTTTATAAACTTTATGTTTTATATTTTTTGATATACAATCAACGTACGAGTGAATAATAAACTGACAAATTTGATTTTAATAATATAAAATATGAGGATATCTTACTCCTACGCGCGTAAATATATAGGAGAGGAGCGAATCCCGTAACTCCTGTTCATACTATTACTAATTACACTCTTAGCTTTCACTTTACTCGTCACGGGCAATCCCAATAGCATAACGCTCGATTTGCTGAATTTTGCTCACAATGATAATTATGAAGAAAATGGAAAAACATACAAGTAAAATCAAGTGAAACATAGTGCAAATGCAGCACGAATCTATGATAATTATGCTATTGGGATTGTCTTTGGCAAATAAAGTGAAAGTTGTAAATATTACCGGTCAAATTAATAATATTATGAATTATTATCCGTCAATAAGTCATAATAATTTTGTAAACTTACCTTCCTGGGCTTGTGCTAGTTACTGGGATTTGTGCTTTAAAAGTACGAATTGCTTGTAAGATCTAAAAAATGAAACAATAGAAAAAATATAAAAAAACAAAACAAAGATGAAACAGATGTTAATGAAGCTTAAGAGATTTGTGAGAAGATTACCTGTAGGCTAAGAAAAGATCGCGGTAGCAACGCAGGGGCTATTAGAGCTTGCAACTCTTCACTGATGATTATGTTTTGAAGAGCTATCTGTCATTTAAAAATATATATATAAATATTGATGAAATATGTTGCAGTTGAATTTGGTGTTAAATCTAGCATGGTGGTTTAATAAGTTCAACTGCCAACTGACCTCTTCAAACTGAAGGTAGATGTTACGACGCGACACAACAGAAAATTTTGCAGAAACAAGGAGTGTGGCACCTTCATTCTCCTGAGTAAAAAGCAAATGTTAGTTTGGAAAATAACTATGAACAAATTTAACCTCAATATATGCTAGCACAATGAGACATCACAGACATACAATAAAGATGCATGATAATATTGTTAAACATCTATCATTTAATTATGCAATTGCCATATCATTAGGTGAAAGGCTTGATGATAGTTACTAGTTAGTATGTTTCATATAATTTACTATCGACCGATGTGGAGAAACACCATAAATTATGCAAATCTTGATATTTTGAATCACCATAAATGTTGATGAACAGTGAACTTCAGTCTTAAGCATCAATAATAATTCAATAGTAATGCTATTGATGATGCTGAAATGGGTCTTGTAGTAAAAGAAAGTGATGGTAATACAGCTGCTAAAGTTGTCTATGAATATCAGTTATCTTCTGTTTTAAGATAACTAAAAGCATATTTAGATTATAAGGAATTAACTATACATGTATGGGCTAAAGTCCAAAAAAGGAAAACTAACCTCCAACAGGCTGGGAATACTCCAACGAACAACATTGCGGACATACCCCCCGTCATCTTGACCCTTGCATTCAAACTTCTGAAATATTTGGCCAACCTATACATATCACAAACTGACACAAGTCAACTAATCACATCCTTAAAAAACCATAATGTCACATCTACAGATAAATTCTTTACATAGGTTTTGGTTCATAGGATTCCTCTAATAGGGCACCCGCTATACGTATACTTACATGAATTGGTGCCACATAAGCTCTCACTCACCATTCACAAATGAGGGCGCATAGTGAGCGTTAGAGTGGAAACATACATACACCTATATACATACATATGTGTAAGTGGATGGGTTCTACTCACATCCACAAGCCCACTCACGGCTCGATCACAAATGGGAAGTGATGTTCCATGTGAGCATGGGCCACATATGTACTCACGGGTCGCCCTTATTGGTTCAAAACATTATCAAACATATTCAATCAATCATGTCTTTCAAGTCATTTGTTTGCAACCTTCTAAGGGCTTGGGTCTCTAACCCAAGAAACACTATTCTAGCAATCAAAACCAGTGTAACCAATCAACAATCAAGAAATTAAGAATCATCTAAACAACAAATATCACATGATATCAGCGTAAACACTAAACACAGTCAACAATCAAAAAATTAAGCTCATTTACACAACGAACACCTGAAAAAATGGAAGCTTGGAGGAAGAATCAAGAAGAACAAGAACATCAGAAGCAGAGGTATACTGCAATCTCCACGTTCCATCCAAAATCCCCAAATCAATACCTTCAATACCCACTGCACAACTCTCCAAATCCACCTACATACCCATCAAATTAACCCAAATCCCCCAGTAATTCAACAAAATCAAACCACAAAACGACATAAACCCACCAAAGATTCCTCAATTTCGGAACGTTGATTAGGGGTTGTCACGAGCCCACGTTGAGTGTCTTGAATCGCTTTCAACAGCTCGTATTTCTTGTTCTCCAGTTCGATTTCATTCATCTGAATCAATGGAGCTGTGAGTGATTGAAGAGATAAAGATTGTAAGATGAATTGTGAGTACCTTCTGAGGGGTTGTGAGGGTTGTGGCGGAGCATCGGAAGCTTTTTCTTGAATAAGTGAATATGGGTGATGGGGATGATCGGAGATGTGGAGATGACGGTGGTCGGAAAATTGTGGGTGTCGCCGGAAACAGCGACGGCGACGGCGGCAACAACAGTGACGACATTTCTCCGGGAATCCCCAATTGGGGATTGGATATTTGTTGAGCGTTAAATCATCTTTCTACTAATTTTTTGCACCAAAAATTTAAACTTTCTTTTGCTCTAATTTTTCTACTTTTCTATTACTAGTAGTTGCTATTAGACCTTGTAAACGAACTGAATGTTAAACAAATAGTTCGTGAAAACATTCAGTTCGTGAATCGTTCGGCGAGAAATTCATTTATGTTCGTTCTTTTAATAAATAACCGAACATGAACAAAAAAATTTTGTTCGTTTAGTTAAACAATCAAACATAAACAGAGACTATGTCTGTTCATTTATGTCCAAATGTGTTCATTAACGTTCGTTTGTGTTATTCATTTAAGTTTTGTTTTAGATAATTATGTTAAGTACTTATTTATTTTTTGTGGGTACTATATAATGTTATTAATTTTAATTACAAGATCAATACATGATGTTTGTATTTGTTTGTTTTAGGGAATTTCGTTTGTTTTTTATTAATGTTCATTAATATTTGTGTGCATTCGCTTGACTTCGTTTCCATTATTTTATGTTCGTGAACAAATTCATTTACTTAATAAACGAACATGAACAATAAATCTTGTTCGTGAACAATTCATGAATAAATTATTTCCTTAATGAACAAACACGAACAACTCATTCGGTTCGTTTATGATCCTAATTACTACCAAACACAATAAGACATAAAGTTATCATTCCACCATCATCATCTAGCTTCCTGTCATCCTTTTATAGTAAGTTTAGAAATTATAACACAACAAAAAATTGTTATGTGATCATAAAAAACTCATAGGGTTTTACTAAAATATTAATTTGTCGATGTGTCAAAATATGATGAAAGGGAATGTTTAATATTTCAACCATCCAATATACAATAGGCCTAGACTGGGCTTGAACCCAAAAAAAAATTGATTTTCTTTTGGGCTTATTGAATTAAAGTGTAACAATATTTGTTGATAGAAATCATTGTCCCAACTCCCAAATACCCAATATACACATTGACTATTTACGATGTTAATGTTAATGGTTCGATAAGTAAATATTTACGATGTTTAGAGCTATCTCCGATACCGAGTAAGCATTCATGAGACGCGATGTCAACCATTCATATTGATTTTAACTATTCAGACCTTGCTCATTCTGGAATTCTATCAAGAGTATAACCAATTATCATGAGAAAACCTCTTAAGTCAAGTTTGAACATAAAACCTTAATAATCGTAAACTCAAGCCATAACTTCATACCGTTAGACTAGAAGATCAACAAATATGTCTCCAAGTTGTTATAAAATTTTTTATTAAATTAAGTTATGTTTATATCATTATCTTTTAGATGTTAGTTATTTAGTAGCAAATATAATTCTTGAAACACAAATACATTTATAAAATATCGAAATCAGCCAATGCGCTCCAGATCAATTGGTTTGGGAGGATGTAACATATAGCTTTCTATAGGTGGGTCAGAGGTTCTATCACTATATGCCATTGAGTGGTGGGTTTCTCTGAAATAATAAACGGGTCGGATAACCAGCTGTCACACCTCGACCAAAGCGGCGGAACATGCCAGGACGCAACTAAGATTGTTTAAATGCACACGACACTATTAAAGTGACAATATTTAATCAACTCATTCATTTCATAACATGTTCTTTCAAATACAAGAAAATAAATAGTTCTTAACTAATAATCTAACGGTCCAAAATAAGTAACGTCTTTAAATTTTCAATCAACCGATAATCAAACCTGTAGCATTGCATAAAATATGTTTTGTCAACATGTATGTTGGTGAGCAATTCCATGACTTTATAAATATAATATAAGGCAAAAATCCACAACTCAAATATGTGAAGCAATAAATAAAAGTGACAATTGAGGTATATCAATCATAAATAAATGAGGCTCCTTTTTAATTGATAAAACTATCATATTACAAGGAGGAGCGTATGATCATACTTATTGAGGATGAGGATGAGGCTAAACGATCAAAGCAATAAACATGTAGCAATTAATCATATGAGGTATATAACATACAATTGGACAATTATTCTAAGCAACATAACCTAGAGGTTTGGGTTGACGATCTAGATGTTAAATCATTTTTTTGTTGAGTAAGTATGCTTGCTACCCCCAAAGTATAGAAGAGAAAACGGGGATGAAATTATCACATGGAATAAAATGACGTTGATGAATAAATTTGAATAAAATCCCCAAGTAAGCGAGTCCGACGGTTTTAACGTGCGTGTCCTAGATTGAAAGATCTTGAGTAAGTATTGAGTATTGAAGATGAAATATAAATGGTATAAAAGTTCATAAAAATAAGGCTTGGGTTTTCGGGAGTTTTAGTTATATTTTACAAAGTGTGTTTAAATAACGTAAGTATAAAAAAGAGTTTTACAAGAAAACGGGTCCTTGATGTTTAGTTTTACTCAACCATTGTTAAGTTTTACATATGGGAGTTGGTTTAGTGCTAGTATGCACGATCCCATTAATGTAAGCATCAAGGTCTGACTTGCACTCTCTTTAACCCGAGTTTGAGACTTTAATTAATAAAGAAATTCGCTTAAACCCGATATTAGTATAAAACCAAGTTTGGTTCCGTCATACCATAATATTATTAATACAAATAACATAAAGCGAAACATAAGTTAAAAAAATTAGGAAAGATTTTTCTTTTGGCGTTTTGAACGGTGACTAGCTCGTTAAGACGATAAGTTTGACTTTTACTCGGGTTTATTCTTACCCGAAACTTGGTTTGAGCTAATATTGTTCTAACACTTCCAAAATCTTAAGTAATATGAGTAATATAAATTAAAACATAACTAAAAAGATAGGTTGAACTTTTGGTGGTTTGAACATTGACTAACTCGTTAAAACGGGTGTTCGGTTTTACTCGGTTTTTACCCGAAACTTGGGTTCAAGCCAAGATTGTTCTACACCTCCATATCAACCATATAATAACTAAAATATCAAGAAAAATTCAGATCTAAAGTGTTTGATGTAACATGGTCACTTAAAAGTTATTTAAAGTGCTTAAACGAGCGTTCGGTTTGGTTCGGTCTTTGACTCGGTATGAACCCGAGGATGGTTACCACATGTCCAAAACCATTGAACTAAAAATAAGGTAAAACTTCCAGATCTAAACTCAAACAAGAAAGTTAATCGAGTAAACTTCCCGAAAACGACCCAAACGGGTCTAAAATGCATAAATATGAGTTTGAATGCCCACAAGATTTAAATAAAGATGAAAATGGTTTTGTGAACATAAAATAACTTAGAAAAAAACTGAAAATAACCAAAATTACATACCCGAAATGATTTGAAATGCAAGATTCGGTTCCGTTGACTTTTTAAAGTTAAACTTAAGCAAAACTAGCTAGAACAACTTACAAGATCAAAATTTTTGGGAGAAGAAGATGAAAATGTGCAGGTGAAATGGTTGAGAATGAGTGGTATTTATAGGGAAAAATTAGGGTTTGAGGAAATGGGTAATGCGTTTGTCCGGTGGGTAAAAGGGTACACTTTGATTCTTTTATTTAAAATAAATTTTAATTTAAATAAATTATGAACAGGTATTTACATGTTTGGAGGGTTCTAGAATAGTTATGGGTTAGGTCTTGGTTGGTTTGGATGGTTAAAATACAAATCCGGACCTTAAACGAACCGAAAACGTTAAAAACTGATTTTGCTGAAACGAACTGTGGGTCACGCCACGACAAGTATGAAACATGATTACAACATAAAATCCATCATTGTATTAATATTCAAAGATCCGAAGACCAAAACGAGTCGGGTTTACAATACAGGATAACAAATACAAAGCTAGTCGAAAATGACGAATGTCACACCAGCATTGTTTGTGCTCGCAAGTCATGAGTATCTTTTTGATAGGCGCCTCTATTTGTATCGGGAATTCGCTTTTGAGCCTTTAACTGATCGTTATCCGGATGACCGAGTTTATAACATTCTTTGGCCGTTTAAAAAGATAAATAAATAACAACATAAACATAGAATAAGTTCTTTAAATTGACATCATTAAACTAATATCTCTTGTGTGGTGAAAATATGATGCATTATAATGAGTCGATCACCAACCATTTCACATCCTATAGAGAAGAATATACTGATTTGACCAATCCACCGAAACTATATTATTTAAAAGTTATTAAACTCGATAACATGCGAGCGTCCTACAATGTTTCTCTCGTATATTCCTTGAAATAATTTGAAAATAAAATAATAATTACCTTTCATAAGGTTCAATTAATATGATAATTTTATATCATTTCAAAATAATCAATTGTCAAATAATTATATATTTTGGCATCAAGTAATGTCATATAGACCCGTCCTAACTTATAAAATTTTCTTCAAGTTATTTTAAAAAATTACTCTTTATCATATATGTATACATGAGATGTATAATTAATATTTTATAGTTCAGTCTTTCGTTGTAAGAGAGTTGAGTTTTGCACGAATTTAGATGAGTCCGATATTAGTTAATGTGTAATGTATCGATTATCGGTTGAATGAAAACAAAGAGAAAATATTACAGTTAAACCAAAGATTTTAGCATAAAATACATTTTTGTTCACAATTCTATATACACTCTATATACACAGAGTGATGTAAATTTCAGTCCAAATGGCTTAGAAAAATTAAACATTATAATCCAAAACGTCAATCGAATTGCCCGATTAAAATTGTTGACTCAATGACCCCAACATGAATGTGGTTCATTATTTTTAATAAGTTACAAAAAGCACTAAAAAATTCGATAAAGTAGTTATTTTTTAACCTAACTAATACTTGTTACCGTATTTATTACCATTAGACTTCAATTATAAAATTAAAATTAAAAATTCTAAACTTACAAACTTCTAAAACTTGGATCTCAAATGTGTAAATCTCACAGAAGTCTTAATTCTTTATGAAATAGTTTTGTTGTCAAATATTCTTCTTACCTAAAAATTTAAAACATCTAATATAAAATATATATATGCTTGCCTTCTAAAATTAATTCCTTCTTTAAGCAACAAAGAATCCAAAGAGAACATTGTGCCAATTTTTTAAATAACAAGCTATTTATATTCTATTATTCATTCAGATGCTTTTTCAATTTTAAAACACTATTTTTTAATATTCTTTCCGTTTAGAATTTTGTATTAGATCAAGAACATTTTACTAAATATTATGATTACCACACTTTATATAACATATTTAAAAATCTTACGTGAAATCATTAAATTAATGACGAAGTTTGAGCAAACATATAAGGACCGGAACGAAAGTCGTGAATCTCATATAAAAAAAAGCTGGGCCCCAACAAACCTTTGCATACGCGTGAAATTAACTCCACACAATTTGCAAGAAAAAGTTTAACATATTTATTGAAGCAACCTTTAAGCCTTTTATCAATTATCACCTACGGCTGCAACAAAATATAAACATAATAATTTATTTTATTCTCTCTTTTATTTCAATCTTTTTCATCCATTCCGTTATTATTACAAGTTTTGAACAAATACATATATGGACATTCATAGTAGGCATCCTATTTTGATGAGAGTGTATCATATATTATGAGAATGATTTTAAATGGTTATGCAAAAAGAAAAAAAAATAAAAAGGATTGTACGCCGGCTTAACGTTACTAGAGAATTAAAATAAAACAAAATTTTGAGACCCGCGTATATATGTATTTCTAAAAACCTTTTGAAAATATAGATTAAAATCAAAACTAACAACAATAGATCTACATAAGAAAAAAAACAATAATAGATTAAAATAATTAAACATGAATCAAAATCAGACGATAATAATTATTAGATCAAATGATTAATTGCAAAAAAACTTTAGAATTAATAAACTTAAAAGTACCATCAAAATTTGTACACTAAATGAATTTTTTATAAATAAATTTTATAAATCAAGTTTTGTAAGTTAACCTTAATAAGTTTTCAAAAATTCAATCATTCTTCAATAATTTTTATTATCTTCATTTATCTCTAAAATATATATTTTTATTTTGAAAATTGAGGCCTTATATTTAATGGTCTAAAAAGATTGTTTTAATTGTTTATAATGTATAGACGCTATTATCATGATTCCCTTAGAAACATGCTAAAATCTTATAAAATTTTTAATATTTTTAAAAGTTGTTAGAGAGTGAAGATAATAGAAAAATAAAAAAATATAAAAAGGTATTATTTAGGTGAAAAATGAGTAAAAAATATATATTTTTAATGTAAATATAAAAAAATAATTTAAAATTACCAGATCTAAATTCCATACACCACCTCAATAGTCAATATAATGTTTCATAGAATGCCAAAAACACGATACTAAAAAATAATAACAATAAACAGTTATAAGCTGGCGTAATCACAGGCAAAATAGTTCAAACCAACAAAAATCGATTCAACTCATAATCAATTCAACAAATCAGCAACAACAACAAATCCCCAATTTTCCAATAATCAACATCAAACAACACAATAAAGAATATCATCACTAGGGTTACAAAACCCCATCTTACGACCCACCGTCGCACCACCACCGCTTCCGCCGTCGCTCCGCTTCACATCTCCGCCGGACGCATGACTCTCCGCCGGAGGATGATAATACATCCGAGCCGTCTGCGGGCAGTGCGAGTGGAACCTGCAAGCGATTCTAAACGCATCCAAAATCTCCGAATACTTCCCCATCGTTAACCAAATCTCTCTCTCTCTCTCTCTCTCTAGAAATTGAATGTTATTGAGGATGTAGAGAGAGAAATTGATGAAATAGCACAGAGGTTGAGGTTGAGGTTGAAGAAGGTGCTAGAATACTGGCCAGATGTTTGAAGATGAGGCCATAAAAATGGAGAATTTGATTGATTGAAGAAGATGAAGAAGAAGACAGAGGGGATAATAATAATATTATTTGGGTGTGTGTGTGTGTGTGTTTATATATAGAGGAGGTAAAGCCGCGGCGATTAGGGCAGCATTTTTTTAGCACTGTATTGTTTGGAGATGTTCATTTATGCCCTTGGAGTTGTTGTGGTTGTCACTTGTGGACATTGATTATCATAATGACTACATGGGTGGTCCCTATGTGTTAGAGAACCAGCTATTTCACTATATATATATATATATAGACACCATTAATTATAAATTAACACTTTAGAATTTTATACGGTTATCATAGGTCATGTAGTCTTATATGAGATGTATAATTATCTAACAACTCTCTGAATTTCCCTTCGTATTTAGTGCTTAATTTTGTTATATGCAACACATGAAGCTATATGTTATAAGGGTCGTATAAAACTATATGATTTAATATAGGGTCTATAGTTTTCTGACAGCCCCCTTTCCTCCGAACTTTTTATGTTTTTAGAGTTGTCAACTCTATACATCATGTATAGGACAATAAAATACGTATATTAGGGTGTTAATTTATAATAATTGGTGTTTTATTACTAGGAATCAAAAATAATTTGAACCTGGTGAAACAATTTGGATAGGAGTTAAAGTAAATTAACTAAAATTAGGGGTATTTTTTGTTTTAAAATTGATGATGAATGAATACATAGATAGGTACTTATGAATGTGTATTAGATAGGAATTTCATATGATTTATTTTTCTTCTTGTTTAATGTGTATTGAGAGTTCTTTATGTGTTACATGTTTGCTTCTTTTGTTTATTGATGGTACATGATGTACACGTGCTATATGGTTGTTGTGCTCGACTTTGCTTCGTCATCTCTATATTGTCTTTACCTATTATGGTAGAGGTAAAGTATGCATACATCTCACACTTCAGGCCTCGTCGGTAGCTTGGTTATTGATAAGACTTATTGGGTTATGATTATGGTCATGGTTTGTTTTAAAATTATATAATAGATTAATTACATATAAATATTTGACAAAAATGTTTATAGAGTTCTACTCTTTTAGAGAGTTAATAAAAGTTCACGAAAAATTAATATGGCATAGTTTTATTGATAGTCTAGGAAGATGGTTCACCATATCTGCATTGTATTCGGCATCTGAATTTTTTGAAAATTTTAGGATTTTCAAAGAGTTGGATGGTATTGATTTCTTTTTAGATTTGAGATAAGATATTTTAGTTATGGTTATTGAATGTGACTATGTGTACTTCATTGTTTTTGTATGCGTATTCTTTTTATCATCTTTAGGCATTAGGTGATTGCGGTTTAAGGTTTTTCTGAATCATTTTTCAGGCCTCCCCAACCAACCAGCAACAATCGAACATATGAGTGGTAAATCGCAAGTTCCAGAGTAAATTCCCACCTTCTTACCATTAAATACTATCGTTCATTTGTGCTACGCGATGGCATGGGTGATGGTGGGATGAAGTGAATGGTGGCAATGTAGAATACAGGGCGTAAAATCACGAATTTCCTTAACTTAGTTAAGGAGACAAAATGAACTAGCTAACATGTCATGAACATGAAAGTATGAAACATAAAACATAAACTCAACAACAGTTTCCAAGATCATTAGTCAAACAATGGAAGAAAAAGTCAAACCAACCTATCACTGTCAATAACAACCATCCTTCCACCACAGTTTGTACCAGCATCCAACTCAACAATGTCGCTCGCTCCTTATTGTGGCTTCCGCGCCAAGAAGAAATACATTGGCGTGAATATCTCCTTCCTGAGACATAAGTTAACATAACTAATTAAAAATTGAAAATATTGAGATTAAATGCTATTTTAAACATAATGATAAGTTCTCACTTTCCACCGGCAACAAGCCCTTCTGCAGCTTTCTCTAAGAAGGATTGAACCCTTCCGCTTCCTTTGGGGCGAGTCCCACGTATTCTAGACCCTTGACCTGTAAAATAAAAGCATATCAATGTACATTCTTATATTAAAAAGTTATTTAACATGAAAAACATACCATGTTTTTAGTAATAAAGCGTCCAACAGCTGTGAGACGGAAACTGCTAAGAGAGAAATGGCTTGTATCGAGAGGCAAGTACCATGGAAGTGGTGAATCTATTGCAAGATCTTTTTCCCATATAACCTTAATACCGAAAAAATGTTATCAGTTTATTTATAAAATAAAAAGTTAGAAAGCGAGTAAATAATGTCACTAACTCACTATATCTACTCACCTCAAAACCAGCTTCTTTTAGAGCTGCGAGACATTGTCTAGTTGATCTTATGTCTGGAAGACCATCACCAATCTCAATTTCAGCCTGTTTGTTACCAAGAAAAAATATATATTATTATACAGCCTTCAAATATGAACCATATAGCTTAATTTTATGCATACAACCTCCTAAATCATATTATTGAAAATGTTGGATGATTCTGGTAATAACATTGTTTTTCTAATCATAACTAAGGGATTAAATATTTATAAGTATTATAGATGGAGAAAAAAGAGTGACTACTTTTAGTTTGTACTAAAGTGACCAATATCAACATGAACTTGTGTGGCTTCTTACCCGACCCACCAGCCTCCACCCGCTCTTCATTCTGTAGCATGCATACTTCTCATATTTACTAAAGGTTTAATTAAATGGAGATTGAATCTTGCTTGTTCTAAATTACAAACGATTAAGGTCAAACTTTGGTTGTTTAATGTGGCTGGAAAGTAGCAGTGTGGACCTTGATTTTTTGGTGATCATTGTTATTGGGGTCAAATGCATCCGTCATGCACCACTCATATGCAGCAAATGACTGACCAGGCTTCAAGACTCTATATATCTCTTTGTAGCATCCAACCTTTAGTCAGATACAAGTAATATAGTAAATAAGAACAAAACATACAGGCATATTAGATAGCAAATGCCAAAATAAACAAAAACCATAAACTTCAAAACTCAAAAGTTTATATACCGCATCTGGAGCATGGCATGTAGCTTCAATTGCATACACTGCATCAAAACTATTATCAGAAAATGGCATCTTCATGAAGTCAGCCTGTAACATTTTGGATCACAAAATCATGATCAGGTCCTTGTACCAACGTATATACGTGCTTTTAAAACAAATAATAAATGTTTGAAAGAAACTGACCTTTGTAAAGTCGCAGGTCTGGTCAACTCCTGCAACTCGGTTCAGTGCCTAAAGAAAATTTAGAGATATAAAATTATTGGAGTCCATCTTGCTAAGTATATAGTATTAAAAGAGGATTACCTTTCCTCTTGTAATCTGATATTCATTATTGTTAATGCCCATCACAGATGTGGAACTGCCATGAAGTTGACCCAAGTCAAATACTTAAAAAGGATAGCAGTATTTGTGACTTTTGAGAGATGGCAAAACGGATAAAGCTAAATACATGTTCGCCAAATTAAAAAATTAGGGCCATGATTGCTAGATACCACTTCTGTTTACTTAAACTAGATGTATACAGAATCCAACTAGTCATCAGATCGAAACATTTACCTGAATCGAGCAATTTCTCTCAGTGGCCCACCAATCCCACATCCTACGTCCAACACCTTTGGAAAATAAAGCAAAACAAAATTTTAATATCTTAATATAAACATTCAACAGTTAATGTCATGTGTACCATCAATCAGATGCAATTTGACTAGAATATAATCAATATATTAATACAAGACCTTATGTCCAGGCTTCAAGCCTAGCTGTAAAGCAAGAAAATGTTCATGTCGCTTGATGCTCTCTCGGAGTGATTCCCCTTTCCATCTGCAAATTAAAAAAATGTGAATCTAAATTTTAGCAATGATTAAAAGCAAACTACAGTAAAGATAATGTTTGTAACCAATAATATGTTAACCTTGGGGCAAAATGGAATGATTCTCCCCAGCCATACTCGTAGAAGCTTGTGACAAGATCATAATATTTGTTAACCTGTAACAAAACAGAGAGCTTGTAATCTTGACATGGTCCTGGTAGTGAAATAAGTATCAACTGACTCCAAGAAATAATAACATGTTCTTCGACAGATAAAAAGCATACGATACAAGTACTGACGTACATAAATAGATAATCAAAGAACAAACATACTTGAGTCAATGGAACCATTCTATAAAAATTAGCATATGCTACTTACCATGTCAGTGTAGTTAGCCTTTCTGTCTTCCTCTGCACCTCCAAAATCAGAATGATACTTCTCATACCTGTATCAAAGCCCACATAATGAAAAAATAAAAATTAAAAATAGTACAAATTTCTTACAGCTTCAATTATTCACATTAAATTATAAATGGTACCATAAGATTAATAATTCAGAAGTATTAAATGCAACTACCTTAGGTTCCATCAGTTCTACTTTTACAATTTACATCAGACATCAAACTTATACGTACCAAGATTACAACAATGATTACAATTTGATGTAATTGTTGCTTTCCCTTTAAGATTAAATATATCATTTTAAATTTCATAAAAGTTTGTATTTGTTTGTTTTACCTTAGAGTTAAAGCAATACACCATAAGAAGAACAGAGCCATTAAGCATTCCGTTTATGAAGAATGCACATGTTCACATAGTGAACAACATCAAAACATCCATAAGTATTGTAGTCCTTTATAGGGAGTTTTGGTCCTTTTGGATGTGATTGCCTTTGCATTCAGCCAAGCTGATTTTCATCCTCAATATCACAATAATCACTTCGAAAACGCACATCCAAACACCACATATACACGCTTCACAAGCAAATCAATAAAGTCCAAAACAGCATTTTATCTAACATCTAACATAATGCATATAAACCAACATAATTCACCATCAACCACCTCAAACCCTCAATACTAACTATTCTCATGCTATAACAGAGTTCAAACAGGACCTACGTCTCCAACATCCTAAGTTAAGATCCATATACTCACCACATGCAGGATGCATACGATTTCGTTACGAATCCAAAGCTAACATTTATCCATATTTCTAATCGTACATAAACAGCTAAACTACAACAGTGTGAACTAAATCTCGATTATAAAACTCTACACACTTCTAAACAGTTCAAATCTCGATATAATCCAACACACGCACACAAATCCACAAATTCACCATTTCACAAACGGAGATCCGACGCTACATACTTGTCAACGGCGGAAAGCACGTCATTCTTCTCGATTTTGCCACCGAGTCCAGAAGCAAGATCAAACGCTCCAGCTTTCGACATCTTCAATCAGCGAACTAACAATCAATGCCTGAGATCGGATCGAAAACAGGTGATGAAAGTGTGAGAAAAAAACAGCATGGATGAAGAGATAAAGGTGGAGAGATTTATACGACTTACAGGTGAAAAGGTGAGATCTGAATGAATCGATGAACAGTGAATAGTATAGAATAGATTAGAGAAGAAGAAAAAGGGGATTTGATTTGATTTGATTATTGTTTATTTGAATTGATGAATATGAGGGTGTGAGGAGACTGAATACAACAGCGAAGACGAAAGCGTCGTATTCGAAAAAGGAATCGCCAAATCAGCGGATACACGTGGTGGGAGTTTCAGCCGGCTTCACTCCACTCACTTTCTTTAAATAATATTTCCGATGTTTTTGGAATCGGACCGGATATTGAACCCGACATTTTACTGTTTGGACCGGATAAAATTATTACTATTTCAACAAATATATGTAAAAATAATTAAATAATTAAAAGTTATATATAAAAAAAGATTGAACCGGTCTGACCCTGAATTCAACATATCCCGATTCCCTGTCCGACCACCAGTTTAATGTCAGAAAGGTTTCTAGCATTGAACTAGACTAGATCGGAGTCTAATTCCTGGTCGGACTCATCGGTCCAGTCCACTTCTCAAAACAATGAATATTTATGATATTAGAGACTGGTATTAAAATGTGTAAAAAAATATGTTTTAGAACACGAATTGAAACGCTGCTAGGGTCACTCCACCTAATCTACATCATTTACATTTTGATTAGGATTTAAACATGTGACCAGCTTGTGCATGTACCACTTAAGCTAGCCTTTCATAGCCACTACACGACTTTCTTTGAAATACTATAAATTGAGATACAAAATAGGGATTGAGGTGGGTAGATGATGTGTTTTTTTTCAAATGGAAAACACACATTCATCTAATTATACTCTCGAATATACACACTAATAAAATGAGGCCCGAACTTTCAACCAAATTGGAATAAATACCATCTATATTACGTTAGTATTCCGTGTATTACGCGTGTTGAATAAATAAAACAATAAATAATTAGTAATAAAAATTTATGAATAAATAATTGCATATGAATACTATTTCAAGTAAATAAATAATAGATAGATAAATATATAGATTAATATATAGTCTAAAAGTCCATTTATTAAACGTATTATAGTTAGTAATGCACATGAAATTTACAGTACGATATAATAATATAAGATATGTATAAAATATATATACATACTTGTTTAAGAGATAAAATAATTATACTATTTATAATTCTCTTATCTAAATAGTTTTATTTTTAAATATTTGTTTTAAAATTTCCTTATAAAAATTTATTATTTATTAAAACTCAAGTTTCTAATTATTCTGGTTGTTTTAAAAAACTGTTTTTAGATAATTCGATATTTTTTATAATTATTTTAAAAAAGAACTAACTTAAAATATTTTGTTTCAAAAGGTTCAATATTTTAGAAAAAATATGAATTTTAATTTCCTTGATAAAATTTAATTTTAAAATCATACTTTGATTTTAAAAAATATAGATGAAAGAGAAAAATGCATCAATTAACCAAATTAATTTTTATAACAGAAAGAACTATTTGAGTGTTTAATTACTTTAATACCCTTTTAGAGGGAAAATAAAATAAGTGTCAAAAAGATTGTTTAAGAAGATGACAAGTGACAAAAAACTTTTTTATTGGTATCTATAGATACGATATCATCGGGCTACAAGTCCTTTGGTGTGTCATTTTAAGTGGTTGAGGGATCAAGTTTTATTCATTATTGTTGAGACCGGATCGGACCGGCCGGTCCGACCGGTTCGACCGGGATTCGGTGCCTGGTCCGGTCCGGTCTGGGTTGAATCGTTTTTTACTAGTCGAACTGGCCGGTTCGTCCCGAACCGCTGGTCGGACCGGAAAACCGGACCGGTTCGGACCGGTTTTCCTTTTTCTTATAGTTTTAATGGGTAAAAATGGAATTTTAAACCATAAATTAGTACGTCGGATATACAAATATAGTTAAGTTTTATATATAACTATGAAATATATATATAAATCATATATAAATTATTTATATTTAATTAGATATATAAATATAATTAAAATATAGTTAAAAACATTGGTTTTAGTTTTATTATGTGATATGGACACGTAGATTGTGTATTAGAATGCCTAACTTAAACGTGTGGTCCAGTTGAGAATTAAATCTACTAGATCAAATATTGGTAAATAAATCATATTATAATATCAACTAATAAAATTGGAAAAAACAGCTAATACTTTAAATTAAAGATATATACGATTTAGAAGTTTAAATTGTCACGTCATGGGACAATTATTTATTGATCGGAAAGCAAATAATTTTGCAAAGTTTGTTTTATAGACTAATTAGGTTAGTATTTCGTGTATTACACGGGTTAAATAAATAAAATAATAAAAATTTATAATTTATAAAATCATGTTTGAAGATAAAATATAATTATCATTGCATATGAATAGTTATTTCAAATAAAGAAACAATAGATATGTATAAACAGATAGATATATAGATAAATAGATAGTCTAGTTAAACAGATTATAGTTCGTAATAAACACGAAAAGTTACAGTATGATGATTTAATATAAGATATGTATAAAATAATATATACGTACTTGTTCAAAAGATAAAACAATTATATTATTTTTAAATCTCTTATCTAAATAGTTTCATTTTTTAATATTTATTTTAAGATTTTATTATAAAAATTTATTGTTTATATGTTTATTAAAAACTCTTTATATATGTGCACCACTTTATACATTAATATTGAGTAACTAAATGATTTAAATAAACTCTTTATTTTCTCAGATAACATAAGTAAACCGGTTAAATCATATCTAGCTTTTAATGGAAACATAATTAATTATTAATAAATTTGACAAACATATATTATACACTATATTATACCACCCTAAACTATTTAATACGATTGCATATAAAGTTGAATACAATACATTGTATTAAAAGGAAATCATTAAAACATTTCTTAATACAAATTTTAAATCCCTATATTTATGTAAATCATATTTACCTTTTTATAATTGATTGTGTTTTAATAACGAGTGGGACCTAGAATTTCGTTTGTCATGCTAAAAATGAATATAAAGCTACACAATAGTTATACGTGTCGTGTTAGATGTTGCCTACGCTCAACAATACCCCATTGTATACAAACATTTTAGTCAAAGGGAAAATATATAAAGTTTGTTCTTTTGTTCTTTAGATAAATGATTCATATGTCCACATCTAACGTAATTTTATCTTGTAGAAAGATAGTATTTTAGCAAAAAACAATAAACTTACAACATTCAGCAAAATTGAACCGGTTTCTTCTGGATTCCATAAACTTATCTTTAGGCTTACTAACGTTTTTAAATTCAGATTAACAAGCTTTAAGTTGTTACAGGTTAAACCCCTTTAAAACCAATAATTTGCTTTTATTCAGTGAATTTCCTATTCAGAAACACAAACTAATTAAAATATACAACCTAACATAATTTTTATGGGTGAAAATCCCGATCAATATATCAAAGTTAGTTTGAAAGATTAGAAGATCTAACATGTTACATATACTGAACTATATTCCGATTATTAATAATAATTTGTTTCTTGTTCATGTGATTATTGCAAGAAACGTGTTAATGACTCAGTCAATGCGTTAGACTCGGGAAAGAAGTTGCAAAGTGGACGTTGCACGGCCTAGAATGAGTCCATAATGGTAATAGATGTTGTACGCTGAGAATCACGGGAATATCGGGATAGCTTCGGGAATATCGGAGAGCTTGTTATTTTATTTTACTATATAATAAGGCCTTTCTGATCGAATTACGGACATTCATTGATGATCTTTTCATTGTTATCAGCTTGTATGCTCACTCACACTCGAAAACAACACTTGTAACACTTATTATTTGATCAGATTCGGCTCTTTAGTTATATTCATTCTTCATTATCAATAAGATCAACAAGGCAGTTGATGTTGTCTAAATTATACATGTTAAATATAAATATTCCCTAGGCTTCTAGTAAATTTTAAGTAGTTTTGATATAATTTCATTCACATTTGGTTCAAATTCGTATTTTATAAGTTTTAAGATATCACAAACTCTAAAAATATGATTTCTAATAAAACTTGAAACCAATAAATAATATTCTAAATATATATCTCATGTTCATTTGTATAATATATTTAAGTTATTGTCTAAAACAAACAAACAATAAATAATTAAATAAAAGAAATTGTTCATATATGAACTTCTAGTCCACATGGGTTGGATTAAAAAAAACTTGTTTCATATGTTTGGTGAAATTTCAAAGCAGTCTTTTGGTTCTAAATATTAAAGTCCAAAAAAGAAGCCCATTAGAAGATTTTGAGGTGAAGATAACAATTGACGTAAGGGGGGAACATACGCGGTAGGACGGTAGAAAGTATTGACGGCAGAATTCGAAAAGAAAAAAAGAATTTCATTAATTTTCATTCAACTTGAAGCTTGTGAGTGTGATTAGAGATCAATCTTGAAACAAATAGCAAGATCGGAGAGGAATGATTGAAACATTCAAACATTAATAATTATTCGGTTTTGTCTCGCATTCAATTATTTTTCTTTTTTTTATTGATTCTCTCGTTTATGTTACTAAAGTTTGCAAATCTGTTATCATTTTTAATGTTTATAAACGTTATGAGTAGCTAATCTTTTTAGTATTGCCAAGGTTGGGTTGAAAACTATTCATGTTTTGATTAAATATTTGGTTTTAACTTCGTATATTTGTTTATTAATCTTAAAAATTGATTATTGTCTCAGTTAAATATGAACCCGTGTATTGTTTTATACTTAAATGTTATTGCCATGCTCGTGTATGTTTTATCTAGATTGATTGCATGACATCTAAATTAGGCTCGCACGTTAAAATTAATTACTTAGTGTTTTTAATTTTAAGCTTTGATTAGAGATAATCTTAGGAGTATTGGTTGTGATTTGATAGTATTTTTCAATATGCTACCTTATCTAAAACCTAGAGGTGATAGATATTGCTTAAAACCTCCTACCCATTGCTTGTTAGGTTTAGATTTCGCGAGAGCGTGTTTTGCATTTCATTCGTGGTGTTAGTGTCTTAGGGTATTTAATTGGATTTAATCAAGTTGTCCTTTGTCTTAGGGTTAGAAAATATAATCTTAAAGACACTGTGGTAGAAAATCTAGGGGTGATATTCCATTAGACATTTTAATAAACCTATCTAGTGACTTACACGTGTATTTGGTTTTCTTAGGGAGTAGCAACATACCTAGTTAACCCTAGATCTGTATTTTTAGAGATAGCAATACGAGTCATTACCTTTATGTCATTACATGTTAGTTAGATCCCTGCATATGTAGTTATTTAACATATTTGATCGTATTCAAGTTTCAAAGTTTGAATTCTTATTTGATTATTTCTTTCGTCGTGTTTACATTAATTAATTTTAGTCAAATTGTTTGTTTTGTTTATTATTATTAATTACTTAAAATATTAAAATTAATTAGGTTAGAAGTCTACAAAGGTTTATTATCGAGAGCCGCCATTAGTGTCCACGGATTCGATATCCGGACTTACCGAAACTATACTATATCACGACCGGTACGCTTGCCGTTTGTGTGAAGTTTAGTTGGGAATTTCCAATTTTTAAAACTAATTTGTGAAAAACGCTATTATAATAATTTAATATATATATTTTTCACACATCTAATTATTTGTTTTCTAGTTTAAAGTTTATTTTTTAGTTTAATTTCCTATTATTTGCTTAATTGTGCCTTTAGTTAGTATTTTATTTTATTTTATCTTTTTGTATCATTTTTATTTGTCGTGACTTAATCATTTAGGTAAATTTCTTTTTAATTTTCTTTTAGTTTATACGCCACACCCGTTCTGCCGGACCACTAGAGTTTCAGCCACTTGACGATCCAGAGCGTGTGTTTGATCGACAGAACGAGTCTGACACGGAGCTTGAGATCGAAGAAGATTCCTACGACAGCGAATCCACTCACACTACACAATCCACTATGGCCGAAGAACAACCACCAGCAAGGAGAGTGGTTGTCGACTATGCCAAGCCCACTGCTGCCGGAGCGAGGTCTAGTATTGCACGTCCACCAATTATCGTCAACAATTGGCAAATCCCTCCCCAAATCATTTCCATGGTCACTAATACCGTTCAGTTCCACGGGTTGCCTGCTGAAGACCCTAACTCTCATCTTGCTCGCTTCGCGAGGATCTGTGACACCTTTCAAGTAAATGGTGTTTCTGAGGACGCATGCAAGTTGCGCCTCTTCCTATTCTCTCTTACTGACCGCGCACACAGCTAGCTTGAGTCCCTACCCACAGGATCCATCAATACTTGGGCTGATATGCAAGACAAGTTCCTGTGTAAGTACTTTCCCCCTTCGAAGACCGCTCGTCTGAGGAGCATGATACATTCATTTCAACAGAAGTCGGGAGAGACTTTCTACGAGACATGGGAGCGTCTCAAGGAGCTAGTGCACAAGTGTCCACATCATGGTTTAGAGAATTGGGCATTGATTGAGAAGTTTTACAATGGAGTTACTCCTGCGACGAGGAACACGTTGGATACTAGTGCCGGTGGTAATCTGATGACCACCAAGACTGTTGAGGAGTGTAACACGATGTTCGAGGACCTTGCTATGAGTAGTTATGAGTATCCTGATTCTAGAGCCCCGGTTGTTGCTCAGCGAGGAGTGTAACACGATGTTCGAGGACCTTGCTATGATGTGAGGATGTGCTCATCTATAACCCTTCGTTTTGGTTTATCTACGGCTGTGATGAGACATAAAACAATGTCAGTTGTCTTGGTTTGGCAACCGTTTCTAGTATGCAGCCTCATCCCAACATCGATTCCAAGCCACCTTTGACCATTACTAGTTGTGGTTATGATGATCTAAATGTAGTATTATGAATATGTGTGTTTGTCTGCGTCCTAATTTATCCTGTTTTTAAGACACGCAACTCATGTTAGGGTACAAACCCTAGTTTCTTTAAAAAAAACATATACTAAAACTAATAATACACTAAATTATCCCACTTCTGCCCTCATTCTAGTTAAGAAGATTGATTTGACATAACATAAATTTTTAGCAAGAAAAAAATGATTTATTATTTTATTCTTAAAAATTTTTTGAAAATAAAAGAAGACGATATAAATTTAATAGTTATTTTCTCCCACTCCCGTTTTCTATTGTTTTAATGCACACACAAGATTCATTAGTGTTATTTATGTATTTAACCTACACGTGGTTGTAGGATACCCTGCACGTACATGTGTTGGTAAACAATATAAAACTAAAACATATATAAAAAACCAATATGATTGTATTCTATGTAATGTGTGTGTAAGAAGCATAATATGTAAAAGAAAAAAAAACCCGAACAATTAACTAAAATAAAAGTTTGTTCTTTTCATCATCAGAATAATTTTGTGTTCTTTATTATTCTCAATGGATTAAATTTATACAATATACTCTCGTATTTACATCAACTTTACGTAACATACAAAACTTAGAAAACACAATATATTTCTAACTAAACTCCAGCATACATAGAACATGTTATATTTTAGAGCCCCGCAAGTAATCTCACTTTTATTTTTTTGGCTGTAGAATTTATTAAATTTACCACTCATAATTAGAAAGAAACTAGTATTAAGCCCCACGCGTTGTGAAACTATTATTAAACCCCATGTGTTAAAGCTGGACGTAAAACCATACCAAATAGCATCAAAGTCATACCAACTAACAACGGGAAAGCTTATAAAACAAAAGAAAATAAGAATGAAAAAATAAATCGAACGGAAAGTAGATGTAAAATCGTTGAATTATGCACGCCTGTTGCAACGTGTTTAATGTGCAAAAACTAGACTGAAATGTAAAACACAACGCACCCGTTAAACGAGAAAAAACAAATGTAAGAATGTTGAACAACATACGGATGTTACGCCATGTTACTTAAAAAGGTTTTGAACGAAACATAAAAACGAAAAATTTGTAAAATAAAAAAATATATATGAAAACAAAGTTGAAAGTAAACAAAATTATTAATGTTACAAAAATACAACCTATACAAACATCAGATGCAACTAATAATGCATAATCAAATTTAAATTTAGTAATATATATAATGTCCCGCCATCGAAATACATAACTTGCAGTGTGTATAGAAAAAATAAGCGAGATGTGTATATCTTCATCAAACTACCACAAAATAAAATCCATTAGTTAAAAAATATGTTTCAAGGATTAATTTATTAGCTTAAGAAATATGTTTTTTCCTAGGCCATTGGCATTGACTAGTAAAAACATGTATATCTTTTTGTACTTTTTCGTATTTCCACTAAACATTTTACAAACATTTTTAAACGACGATGACTATTTAAGATATATTATACGAGCTAAATTTAAGTTTTTGAAGTTTTACAAAGTGTAATGATATATATCTATATCTATAATAACAAATAAAAATAAATACAAAATCAATAACATAACGTCCAAAATATATAATCTTGTGTTTGTGATGGTTCTCTTGGTAGCATTTAAAAGCGCCAAAATGTTTGCTCGAGTATATCCGGCACATGTTTCTCATGTACAAACCAATTTTATGGTTACCTTATTTTAATCCATTTGATTGAATTTTATGTTTAATAATAAAATATATTTTATCTGATCTTATTCGTTAACCGATTATTCATAAAATACCAAGTATTCGACAACACATTCTCGTAACAAACGAAACCAATTCATGTTATGATAATGTTGGTTTGAAAGATAAATATCTAAAAGTAAACCTTGAAAGTTGAAACCGTGGTACACCGTACATATTCAAGATTTGATGTATTGAATTTATATCCAACCAACAAGACAATACCATTAAGTTGTTACCCCAGCCCCCACATAGCCCGAAGTTCTGTTTAACTAATAAAGTATTGAAATCCACGTAAGATTGGTGTGAATTTCTGACGATGATCAGAAAACACGACACAAACCTAACATTAAATTTACGGGTTTGGATTTACTATAAAAGGGTCGGGTTGGGTTTTGTTTGAACCTATGAACCTGTTTAGCTGAACAGGTCGGGTTCGGGTTCAACCCAATGAGTTTGCGGGTTGACCCGTTTATTCGTTTAACCCTTTTTTTATTTGTTTTTTTTGTTTGTATATATTTGTGTCATATATTAAAATTTTTATGTGCTTTATTTTAAAATTTAGAACTTAAAACAGAAATTGGCATAAAATTTTATAGCTAAAATATAACTGTTATGTATTAATTGGTATTTTTTGTTTTAAAATGTAAATTTAAGATATTAATATGTGGCAAAAATATAAGAATTTAAAATTTCAGGTCAATTAGGTCGTGTTCGTGTCAACCCTTTAATATTTTTCGTGTCATGCTCGGGTTGACAATTTTAACATAATTTTCGGGTTCAGATCATATAAAATTTTTGAGTTCATGTCGGGTTGAAACTAACAACCCGATAACACAATCCATTTAGCACCCTCGAAAAACTTCAATATCCATGTCTATGGGTTTGTGATAGCCTTTGGTGGCATCAAGTCCATGACTAATTAATATGTAGTTTAAAGCAACTTTATAAAACTAATGTTTTTAATTGCATCTTTTTTCAATATAAAAGTAATAGTTTTAAATTAAATGTACAAACTTTAATTTAATATTCATCCATGACATAAAATTTACACTCTTTTAGTACCGTTAGATTTTTAAATTAGCCATTTTGTTAAATAGTAACAAACTTTTAAAAGTGTTTCAATAAGGTAACTCGAGTTTTAGAAAATATTTTAATTAGGTCACTCAACTTCATATTTTATTTAAATTAAAAGTCTTAACATGTTTTTAGCATGTTTTCTTTTTATTTCAATTAGGAAATAATTTTTTTCTTTGTTTTGATGCTAATATGGAACGATGATGTGAATTTTAGGTATTTTTTAATGTAATTAAATGTTTTTTCAAATGTTTTTTAATATAAATCATTCTTTAAAAATTCCGACCCCCCACTTCTTCTACTCCATCACTTTCTTGACATAAAAAAAATTCGATGACAACTAGATTTGATGGTTTAATGACCAAAGCAAAACTATTTTAAAACTTAATTACTATTATGTGATATTTTTCTATTCTTAAAATATCACACTCAATACTAATTTCCCTATTTAATTTATATTTAGTTTAAGTGGTTAATATTTTTAAATAGTTAATATAAAAACATTAAAGAAGAAAATTTCAGGCAGTTAGCCCGTGACTAAACTATTAAAAAACCTATCACTACTATTCTATTTCTACACTAGTTAAAAAGTGCCCCTCAACTATCACACCCTATACTTTCTCCATCTTTTCTAAAATACAACTTTAAGACTTTTTTTAAAAGTACATTTTAAAATATAAATATGAAATTTACTTTCTTAATACTTACAATACATATTACTATAGTCTATACAGTCTATACTCTTGGATAAAATGGTGGCCAAAATCCCCTTTTAAGTTTTTGGAATTAACACTTTTAACTGTTAATTTTTTTATAAAATTTTAAATTTTGTCATTTTGACATCCTTAAGTTTTTTAAGTACCAGGTTGCCTATTGTAAATCTTTCCTTACATTGCTATTTTTTATGTCCTTATTTTTATGTACGTGTTGATGTAAATTTGAGTCGCCTATGTTTTGACTAATATTGTTTCGACATAAAATTAAACGCTTTACTGGTAAATTAATGTACATTCTTAGTTGGTCCACGTTTCGACGTCAATTTTATTGAAACCGAGTGAAGTCAAATATAATCTGTTTTCATTCGATGATACAAGTTTGAGTAACCCTACGTTATGACGTAAATTTAGTTTTGAAATGATTCGAGATATTTAAGTCCACATACGGCACCACCGCAACACGCGAGTATATTTACTAGTTATTTCAAATTAGCTCTAGTTTGACCGATTGATAATTGAGAATACAATCCATAAAGCTTCTATCATTTCTAATGATGAATACCATCTCTAGCTTTGGTTTTCTACTTTAGGCTGAGAATTGACTCAATAATATCGCGTCATTATCCTAATTTGGTTTTGTGAAAATGTATTTAATGCATTTGATCACCAACAAGACTATTTTTCAACTATTTAAGTTGTATATAGAATCAAATATAATAGTTTTCAAAAGAAACAAACAAACAAATATGTTGGGAACTTACACCGAACATCTATGTTTGTTTGATTAAGTTATGGTTATGAGTACAATTTAATAACATATTATTAATTTGTAATTATGGATGAATTATAATAACTATAAAGGGTTTTATATTTCTGAGATAATTAATAACAAGTCTACTCTATTACTTAATGATGGCGCTATATAGCTGGTTATTGCTTTGATTGTCGTTTCTTTCGACTGGTGCGAGTTCGAGTCTCGGTCTGTTTAATGTTCTTTAACATTTTTTTGTTTGGGTCAAAATGATAGTCGTTACTATGTGTCTTTGTATCCAGATTATGATATTCGGTCCGTTGAAGTGTCCTTGGTCCGTTGAAGTGTCCCTTGCGCAACGCACATGACGAATATACAAGAAGTTGCATATCTATATATACATAGGTTGAAATATTATTGAATAATTGATAAGTAGATAAATTCTGTATTATTTCATATTTAAGTGGACCCCGTTTACCTATTGCAATAAATCCCAACCCCACCTTAATAAAACCAAAAACAAAAAAACAATGGGATGAGTGTAGTAGTCACATGCTCGTATGGTCTTCCATAAAACTTGTATTTATCATCATCTATTCTTATTATGGTTCATTCTTTTGTGGTCATTATGCATACATTATCATGAAGTCATGAACCATAGGCATCCATCGGTCACTATTGCATTTCCACTTAGATTTCCACTTATATATGGGATTGATTTTTAATTTGTCCCTTAGATACAAGTTGCTATACTCATCACACACCCTTATATATACCCACAAAGCAATGAACCAAAGCAACTCAAATAGTAACAAACCCAAATAGTAAAATGGCTTCACTTCCCTCATCGACCATGACGACCGGAGCCGTCTCAAGACAAGCCACCATGGTGGGTTCATTCAGCGGACTCAGGTCTAGCGCCACTTTTCCAGCCACCAAGAAGGCGAACAACGACTTCTGGACCCTCCCCAGCAACGGTGGAAGAGTGCAATGCATGAAGGTGTGGCCGCCAGTCGGGTTGAAGAAGTACGAGACTCTTTCATACCTTCCACCTCTATCCGAGACCCAATTGGCTAAGGAAGTCGACTACCTTCTCCGCAACAAGTGGGTTCCTTGTTTAGAATTTGAATTGGAGCACGGGTTTGTCTACCGTGAGAACCACAGGTCACCTGGGTACTATGATGGAAGATACTGGACAATGTGGAAATTGCCCATGTTCGGGTGCACCGACTCTTCCCAAGTGATGAAGGAACTAGCCGAGTGCAAGAAGGAGTACCCTCAAGCATGGATCCGTATCATCGGATTCGACAATGTCCGTCAAGTCCAGTGCGTTAGTTTCATCGCATCCAAGCCAGATGGATATTAAGCAAGATACATATACGGTGTATCTTTTTTGTACTATCATTTATCATATGAGATATTGCATATTTTGAAACCAGAAAACGTGTTGGAAACTTTTGATATGAGTTACTTTAACGTCATTAATATAATTATATGTTACAATAGCACAATATGTATCAAAGGACTAGTGACACCATTAAAAGAAGAAAGAAAAGGTTCTTTAAATAACAAATATATAAAAAACTAACTAATTAACTTGTTATTCAATCTACCAACCTTTTTAACGTTATTATGAAAGTTACAAAGTATACATTAAGTCATATCTTGTATGAAAAAAGGTCGAGGGGTCTCGGAACACATATGTTTTCTTCTTCATTGTTCATCGCTTTTCCCAGATTCTTGAAGATGCCTTTATCACCATGATGGACTCCACTCGACGCACCATGTCTAGATAGCGTCATGAGATCCCAACTGTGATTATCGTTGCTTGTTTTGCCCGTTCACTGTTCTGTTTTGATGAATGACATTTGTAATATTCAATAATTTTACTTGAACTATAACAATTTGAATTAACCTGACCCAAATAACCCGAAAACCAAAAACCGAATACCGATTAAATATAGTTTATTTGGTTCGGTCTTTAGGTTGACTTTCTACATCTAAAAACCCGAGGAACCCGAAACCCGATTAAAAGACCCGAATGACACCCCTAAATTGGACCCTAGCGTTTTAAACCCGCATGAAGTTAAGTCAAGCAAAATTTTCAGCAATCCACTGCATTCCAAACTAATCTTGTTGTTATATGCCCTCGTAAGGTAACTTATCGTCTTGGTCGTTGAAACATCAAATTAATATTCTCCGGCTTAATATTACGGGATTGCTAATGTTGTGACAAAAAATTGGCTTCATGATTTTAGCTTGAGCTTCACCACCTACTTCAAGTCATTAATGTTCACTATGATAATGTTACCAACATGATACAACATAATTGTTCCAAACATATATAAAAATTAATATTCACTTTATTCAAAAAAAAGTTCTTATTGTTTAGTTGTGCGTTTTTAAACACTTGACCCTTTTCATCACTCAACTCCGTGCGTGTAATAACTTGTTTAATTGTATGCTTAATGTTAATTTGCTAATTGCCTATATATGTTGTACATGTTTACCTTATCCAATTACATTACTTTTATGTAAACATAAAAAAAAAGTGCTACTGTATTCATTAACCAGACTATGCTAGCCGCTAGGCCGTCACAACCTAATGTAAAGATACAATCCAAAAATTAAATGTACAAAATTAAATGAAACAAACAAATTGCAATAAACTCTATATCATCAATAAAGCACGTCCAACAATATAATTCTAATATTTGAACCAAAAAAATGTCACCTCTATCAAATTTGCATGGCCTTCCATAAAACTTTGGTTTGTCTATATCAATCCAAATTATTCACTCTTGTGTGGTCACTATGGATGTATTATACAATCCATCGGTCACAATTGCACCATCCTTTATCCCATGGATTGATTTTTGACCCTTGGATGCAAATCACCATACTCCTCTAACCCTTATAAATACCTACAAAACAATGAACCAAACTCACTCACTTTGGGTCAAACCCTACTCCTCTAACCTTTTTTTTCTAGCATTCCAATTTTTGTGTTTTATTTTAAACAACTTGTTACATCCTTTTAACGGTTAGGGGCTATTTGATTATACTTATACTTACTAGGTAATATCTAATTGAGTCAGAAACTGATCCTGTTAGAAGTTTTGATTGGGTATGTATCTGATTGAAACTTGACTGTTTTATTCAGTATTTGACTGGAACCAAAATGATTCAATATTCAAGTAACAAAACCCACCGGAGTCACACCACCGGTCGAAACCACCACCGCAAGGGGGGGGGGGGGCTGCAGGTCGGAGGGGGTGGCGGCCTGCGGGTCAGCCGATCAACACATTTTTTTTCAAGGTCTGGGTCAGCACTGGACCCAATCAGCCGGGCTCGAAGCCGAAATCAAACGGGCTAATCCGCTGACCGAGTCAGCCGGGTCAGCCCAAAAACAAACAACCCTTTAGAGAATACGACGTCAACAATTTCCCAGAGCACATTAATCTTTAAGGCGGTCGTTTGTTTGTTGGATTTGTCGTTATAATCTGTTCAATATGTCCGTATCATTGAACAATTCGCTTAGAGGGTATAAGTAGATGCTAACATTAGCAACTAATACTAACAAATGATCGTTACTAGCATGATAACAAATATGCAATTGTTGAAAACACATATTTTTGTTTTTTTGCATGTTTGTAAGTGTAACATATTGTCACACTTTAAGGTAAATAAACTCATGTGTTGTAATGTAAAAGGTAGATACGAGTCACAACAAATTGCACATTGGTTCGATTGTTACAAGACAAGTTTATGCCCATTGTGAGTAAATATTATGGGCGTTTTGTCGTAAGTGGGAATAACTTATACACGTAGATATAGATATTTATATATAATAGATTTTAGATTTACATAAGCAATCTGTTGGAAAGGCCCATAGAGGCCCATTGAGCTTAACGTATAGCAAGAGATTTTTAGCCCTTAATTTTTTAACTTATTATAAACATTAAGAAAAAGAAAACCAGATGCAATCCTCCAATCATAAGCATCCATTTAGATTTTTTATGACCTTTTTAATTTAGTTTTGCTCACACTGTTACGCAGCTTAGTGAGTGTGAGTGTGATTAAAACCTTGCTCAGGTGACACTTATGTGTTAGCATTTTTTCTCACAGTACTCACACTACCGTTACACATACTCAAATGAAAGAGTGTGACCAGAAGGGCAAATAACAATTGGAGTGTCCCGAGGAGCATCGAACAATGGAACGCTGCAAAAAGCAGAAATCGAGATAGAAATCGTAGAAAAGGGGCAAGTTACAAGAAATCACTAATTCAGTTTAAAATTTCATCATCTCCTCATGCTTCATGTAGTTAGAAACTTCTAATCTAATTTGAAGGCTAAAAACTTAAAGGCAATCAACCAAATCCTATTTCTTGTTATCAACCAAATCCTATTTATTGTTGTTTACTTTGTTAAATACTTGTAACTTGTCTACTGAGGAAAGCAAAATGAATTTGATTACAAGTAAACTCCATTCTTTCTTGTATTTGTTTTCCATGAAATTATGATCAATTTTTAAGCCAATCAATGTTTTTTTTATTATAATAGCTCTGAATGTCTGTCATTTTCTGTTACTTATAAGATTGAAACTCTTAATCTATAGCAGCAAATCAATACATCTTACCAATTCAATTGTCATTAAAACTCGTTCCGTATTAAATCATTAGTAATATGGAGGCCATATTATTGTTTGTTTATTTCAAGCTAATCAACCAATTCTATTGTTTGTTCAGTTGTTTTGTTTATAGAGTTCAACTCAAACTTGTGTTTATGTAGAATTCATATTAAGTGTTTATTTAATGTACCTAAGTACCTAATATTTTGTGTTATGTAAATCAGCCATTAGTTGAAATATACCTAAGTAACTAAAAAAGGAAACTGAACTTATATTGGTAGTAAACACTTTGCTGATATTTTGATTATTTAAAACATTTTTTTTATTCTTAACATAGAAAATTCGTTATGAAGTCTAGAAAGTCCGTTTTGAAAAGAATATAGTTTAGTTGTAGAAGAAGCAAAGATGTACAGTTTGTATTCTTTTATTGCTTTTATTATATTAGAAATTAATAGTTAATATAATATATATTACATGGTTCTTTGTATAAAAGGCTAATCTAATATTAGTACATATGCATGCAAACTTGATTTGGTAATAATTGTGTTCAATTAAATGATTAGAAAGTTTTAATTGAATTGAAATGGATTTAACGATTTCGTTTATCTCGTTTGTAGAAGTTTTGACAATAACCTTCGTACATTTGGCTAAATGGTATCTGGTTTTGACAATAACCTTCCTACATTTGACTAAATGGTATCTGGTGTATAATTGGTGTTTCCTCTTGAAGATTAAATTTTAAATACTATAATACTATAAATGAATTTATGAGTATACTAAAAATTATTAACTTTTATTTTTGCTTGTTTACAATAAAATCTAGAAGCCAAATCCTAGTAGGACCTCATTATTTATTGTTAATAGTATCTTTAAACACAATCTATTATTATTTTAGCATACTTTTTAATACAATTCATGCATTTAGTATAAATAAAGTTTAATATTTTGTCCAACTATTGATTAGTTGGAATAGAGTCTAGTTTGATTTTTTAGTATTATTTTTTCTTCGTAGACGTGAGCAAATCGTAAAAGATGACAATGAACATCAATATTAAGGGTCTTAAAGATAACTATTTTGGCCATTGGGGTTAGGTTTATTTAACCCTATTAGTCTAATTTTTATGTTTGACATATCAAATCTTAAGGTTGTATGTTGTAACAATTTTAACCCATAATAATAACTCTGTTAGTTTATTCTGTTAAGTCTAAGGGTATTTTTATTCATTTACATCTCAAGGGTTATTTATGTAAATTATAAAGTGACTATTTATGTAATTACTCAAATGTACAAAAACAACCTCTATCATATTCTTTATTTATCTATTATTTATGATACTTTTATTTGTATTTTAAAATGTTTACAATATCTTTTTTGTAAATTTTTTATTCGTAATTTGGTTTTTTTATTTGATTATTCTTTTATTTTTAAAGTTATTAGTTAATTATATGGTTCGTTTTTTTTAAAATCTACCGTTTCATTAACCAATACAAGTTAGAAATATTCTATTTGTGATTTTGTTATTATTATTATTATTTAATAAAAAATTTTATAAATATAAAAATAAATATGTCTTATTTGAGGTTTTTGTTTTTACAAACGTGTTCAACCTTTTATTGCTCGTCATTTTTTAATATTTCATTCTATTATACAGTAAAAGATAGAAATTCTAACTTGATAAAAAAGTTAAGAATTTAAACAACTTAAAACATAGCCATTATAAAAATAATCATTAGAAATATACTCGTTTCAAATATATATTGTATTGTATTACTTACTTAAGTCGTTAGCAAGAAAATGTTCAAAAAATGAATAATTTTAGAAAAACGTTATAATTGAAAAATGAACAAAATTAAGCAAGGAATGATTTTTGAAAAAGGACAATTTAAAAGACACATTTATAAAAAACAAAATCTTTAAGAAAAAAGGTAAAAGTTGAACGGTTTTAAAAAAGAACGAAGTTAAGAACGATTGTATAATTCAATGAATGGTTTTAAAAGGATCAAATGTTTAAAAATATTGTAAATTGTTTGTATAATTTAATGAAAAATCTCAAACAAATGATTTTTGAAAAATAAGTTTATAAAACATGATAGAAAACCAAAATAATAATAAATTTTCTAAGTTGTATTATATAATGAAAAAAATACATTTAAATGGTTGAAATATTTTTAAATTGTTTTTGAAACTAATGATTTTGGAGAAGACATATATGAAAACAAAAGATTTAGAAAGTGTATCTTTTTTATAAAAACTCATTTTTAGTTGTATAATTTTTAATTATATAATTAAAAACCTATTTAACTTGGATTTGATTTTTGTTAATTTAAATAATTACATAAATAGTCATTCAATGCTAAAAAAACCTTTTAACTTTTAAATAACCTCTGGAGTAAGAAAGACAAAAATACCCTTACATTTAACTAACAAAACTAATAAAGTTAATAGTTAGTGGTCAAAACTGTTATATGATTTAATTTTGTCTGATATGTTAAAAGATTATTTTTTAATCTAATAGGGTTAAATGAGGCTAACCTCAAAAGTCAAAATAGTAATTTACTCATTTAATTATTTTATGGTTTTGTTGAGGTTCACGAAAAAGAATGGCAGTTAAAATTATAACTTATAGATTGAAGATAATTAGGGAGAATATATCATTTACATCTAGAAACTAACGTGTACAGGAATGTACCGTGGTTGGTTCATCTGTATATTTTTTTTGCCTTTCATTGATTTATTTTCCTTAATATATAATATAATAGTTGATTGTTTGGTGTATTGGTAAAACATTTTTACTTTTTCATATTCGACCCGAGATCAAAATTTGCGCACTTCATTTAATTAATTGAAGTTTTTTAATGTTTTTCGGTACTTATTATTATTATTTTGTGTATCCACTTTTTTATTATGTATATAAAAATTAAATATATCATTATTCGGTTCCTTTTTATTTCTTCAATTTTTTTACTACAACTTTTTAAGTCAATTCAATAGTTTATTGGTTTTACTCAAACCAACGTTATTTAAAAAATATATATAATATATTGTTGAAACTAGAGATGGCCATAAAAACCGGTTCGGGAACCGGTTCGGCCAAACCGGTTTTCAAACCGGTCATTCAAACCGGTTTTAAACCGGTTTTCAAACGGTTACCGTTACCCAACGGCTATATAGCCGTTTTTACCGATTTTTGACCGTTTTTTTATGTTTATTTACCATTATACCCCCACTAGGTTAGTATATATATATATATGTATTTGATGTTTTGGTTGAATCACAACAACTTATAACACTCTCTACTCTCAAAAATCTCAAAAACGCTCTCAAAAACGCTCTCCACAAATACTTTCGTTTTAAACGCTCTCACAAAAATCTCTGAAATGGCTTCAACAAGTGCTCAATCATCCGTTGGTTGTGAAGCGTCTTCAAGCAACGTGGTGATGGCAATCCTTCCTACGAATAGAAACCTCGAAGTATGGTGCAATTACGATTTATGTCAAATGGCTAGCGGTCCAAACAAGGCTCAGTGCAAGTTTTGTCATAAGTTTTTCAAAACAGATGCAAACACAACGTTGAAAAACCATATTGCAAATAAATATTGTAAAGCGTTAAAAGGTGAACCTTCTCAAGGTCAAGCTTCGATGACAAACGAAAGAAATATTTGGGCTTATAACGTTGATGCGGTTCGGGAGCAAATGACGCAATTTGTAATTCAAGAAAGCTTGCCATTCAAATATTTCGACAACGAACGTTTGACTCGACTCATTCAACGAACTCTCCAACCACGTTACACCAATGTAAGTCGTGCTACTCTTCGAAGAGATTGTTTAAAAATATGGAAAAAAGCTAAAAATGAATTAATATCTTATTTTGAAATTTTACAAACCGGTGTTAACTTAACTAGTGATGTTTGGTCGACACCTCACGGTTCACCGGACTCGTACATTTGTGTCACCGCCCATTGGGTTGAACCCGATTTGTGGCAAATGATGAAACGTACGATTGCGTTTAAATTGTTTGATTATCCTCACACCGGCCAAAACATTTTTTATCTTATTGATAAAGTTATTCAAACGTATACCTTTTGATAATGCGTCAAACAACACTCTTGCGATAGATCATTTGAAATTAAAACATAAACCAATATGTGAGGGTGTGTTTTTTCATAGTCGATGTGTTGCACACATCATAAACTTAGCCGTTCAAGACGGTTTAAAAACGATTGAAACAATTAAAGATTGTTTTAAAAGAATGTTACGTGATATTTTTAGTAACAACCAAAGATATACTAAATATCGCAAGTTTTGTAAAGACGCAAATACTAAATGTTTAGGTCCGAATTGGGACGTACCAACATGATGGAATTCCACATGTAACATGTTTGAAAAAACTATTGAACAAAAAGAAAGTTTAATAGCCTTTCATAATAGTTTGGTAAGTCGGGAAAAGGCAAATTCTTACCATCCATCGGGTTGGGCCATCATCAAAGAAGTAACAAAAATGCTTCAAGTTTTTAAAATGCAACTACATGTCTTTCTGGAGTTTATTACCCAACGAGTCCATTGGTACTACACCAAATTTATTTAATGACTTCAAAATTAAATGAATTGTCGTGTAGGGGTAGACCTTATTCCGATATGATACCCCCAATGAAAGAAAAACTTAAAAAATATTTTGAAGAAATGCCTCCCGTTATTACATGTGCCGCTGCTTTAAACTCTTGTTTAAATTTGTCGGGGGTTGAAACTTTACTTGATAAAATTATTTTTAATTTGGATTTAGAAGTTGGTAAACCAATGTATAGTAAAACTTTAAAAGCTATTTTCAACAAACAATTACAACAAATATATGATGTTTATTTATTAAAATACAGGAAAACATCACAAATCCATGATGCTTTAAGGCATGCGGCAAATTCCGAATGTCGAATGATCCAATGTTTGATTTATATAATACTTTAAGGGATGAATGTAATAAACGTCAACATGGTAACACTCCGAGTAGTGAACTCGGGAAGTACGGTCTTACAAACTTTTTATCATGACTCCACATGAATTTAAAATTTTTGACTTGTTGGCTTGGTGGAAAGGTAAGGAAGATTTACTAACCGTCTATCCACCATGGCCCGAGATTTACTAACCGTCTAAGCTTCTACGGTAGCTTCGGAATCTGCTTTTTCTGTTAGTGGCAGGATTATATCAATAAGACGAACTCGACTCACTCCACAAGCAGTTGAAATGTCAATTTGCTTGAAAGATTATTTGGATGTCGCGGAAAGAGTACAAGACAAACGATCGCTTGAAGGAGAACTGGAATACGAAGCAGAATTATACGAGGACGAGGTAGAGAGCGGATTGACCCCAGGAATGACTGATGATGAAGCGGCATATGATGAAGCGGCATATGATGACTACCTTCGTAACAGTTTCGGTTCTGGTGGCGAGGAATAAACGTACAAGTATAATACGAACGAAGAAACGACTATGTTAAATGTTTAAATTATTTAAATGTTTTAAATGTTATAAATTGTTAAAATGTTTAAATTGTTATAAATGGTAAAATTGTTTAAATTGTTTAAATGTTATTAATTGTTAAAATGCTTAAATTGTTTATAAATGTTAATAAATGGTATATATATATGTTTATAAATGTTATAAATTGTTTAAATGTTTAAATCGTTTAAATGTTTAAATTGTTTAAATGTTTTAAATGTTTATAAATGTTATAATTGTTAAAATGTTTAAATTGTTTATAAATGGTAAAATTGTTTAAATTGTTTAAATGTTATTAATTGTTAAAATGCTTAAATGTTTATAAATGTTAATAAATGGTATATATATATGTTTATAAATGTTATAAATTGTTTAAATGTTTAAATCGTTTAAATGTTTAAATTGTTTAAATGTTTTAAATGTTTATAAATGTTATAAATTGTTTAAATAATATAATTATTTTATATATGTTATAAAATGTTATAAATTATTAAAATTATATAAATTGTTTAAATTATATAAATTATATAAAATGTTTTGTTATAAATTGTTTAAATTAAATAAATGTTATAAATATTTATGTTTTAATTAAAAGTTTAAAATTTTATTTGAATATAACAAACAACAAAATAAAAAAAAATAAAAAAAAACCGGTTTGGGCCGAACCGGTTCCAAACCGACCCA
Organism: Flaveria trinervia; assembly: GCA_025506515.1. NCBI lineage: Eukaryota > Viridiplantae > Streptophyta > Magnoliopsida > Asterales > Asteraceae > Flaveria > Flaveria trinervia. The sequence continues at coordinate 5,521,927 of CM046451.1, read as the reverse complement.
AACCGGTTTGATAGATTTGGGTTTTTAGCGTTTGAAACCGTTTGAACCCGAACAGGTTTGGGGCCAAACGGTTTTGACCGAGTTTGACCAAACCGGTTTCGGTTTGAGACCCGAACCGGTTTGGGACCCGAACCGGTTTGGGCCCCCAAACCGGTTTGTACACCTCTAGTTGAAACATTCGTATTAACTATATGACATTCACCCACCATATAATTACGTTTCAAAATCCACCCGAAACTTGTAAACATACATGTATAACAACCCCGATACGTAGGCTTACTTGTAGCGTCACAGTGGAACGCTGAGGTAGCTTCCTAGTTTATTCCATTTACATGGGTATCAAAGTGGATTATTATCAACATCACAACTTTCATCCTTTTTGTTGCTTTAGAGTTCACGAACTGAAGAATTTTTTTACTAATGATATCAATATCATGTGCAATGAGCAAGTGAAATATTAACACCGGACTAACAAGGAAGATCATATCCAAATCAAGTGCTATGAGCAAGGACTACATCACAAGTTCGGACTTTATCCTTTTAGCTTTAATTACATCACACATCCAGATCATATCTTTTTAACCAAAAACATCGTATGTTCCTGACCGCTACCACTACCACAACCACAACCATCATTATCATTGTTGTCGTCATCATTAAGATATAAATATTAATTCCATGTTTATCACTCATTTATAAATCCTAACATACCTTGCATACATGGTACATTATCAGATTTTCTATAAATCTATTTTTTAAAAAATTATAATTTTAAAACAATTCAAGATAATAAGACCTTAATCTCGTTTAAACCATGATGTTGATGGCTAGGTGCGACCGCCTCTAATGAAAAAGTCCGATAAATCTACTAACTACGGTTTCTAAAAAAACACAAACCAAACCTCCGGCCTCCTTTAATAGTTTGGTTGTAGCGATTTGACAATTTTAAACCATTTTTCAATAGTGTAATATTATACTAATAATTCTAAAATACAAGAATTTTTATAATGTGATGTTATGTTACATGACTTAAAAAAGATGATGATTAATAAATGTTGAACGACGGATTCAATTTATTGAATGTTTCTATCTTTAAGATCGCATCCAACGAAATTAGGTTTGTCGTTGTAGGCTAACCCAAAAATAGAGGCATAACTCTAATCTTAAAATAAAAGGCCTTGGGTTTGATTTTAAAAAAATAGTATAATAAAAGATACAGGAAAAAGTAACAGTAAAAAATAGTTACAATCGTTAAAAAAAACAAATCAGGTTTGTTGATCAAAATAATGACTTCATTTAGGACCACACAAAGCCAAGGAGGTGCATGCCATCACATCATTGGGTGGCAAACAGTCCATATACTTTGTCTATTGGGTCCCCTTTATTTAAGCTTAATTATATGAATAGTTATTGTTGTAAGATCTGATTTTATTTTTGGTTATTAATTTTTTGAAATTACAAGGTTGGTTCAATACATTGTATAAACATAATACATTTAGTCCTTGAGTTGGATGGGTATTAAATTTCTATGTTAAATCGTATTGCTTAAATAATCTTGATGGTTGCGATGGGTGGCCTCTCGGTGAAATGATTTATTGACGGTTGCAATGGATTTAGTGTGTCGGAGTAATACACCGACGGTTTCTACGACGGGGAGGAGGGGGTGGGGGTGTACAGGGAATCCATCGATATTTACTAAAGTGTTTTAAATACAAGTTGCTAATTTCATAATCATTTAACTGAAAAACGTCCATCCAACTTAAGGACCAAATGTGTTACCTTTTATGCAAAATATTGGACTAACCTTGTAATTTTAAAAATTTAAGGAACAAAAGTGAAATCAAGGCATACCACAGAAACCATCCGTGTAATTAAGTCCTATATTTATGTACGTTCATGCTCTAATTATAAATCTGGGCCGGTAGAGCAGGTTGGACCAGAAAGCAATAAAAAACTAGTTTGGTTATGTGTATTTTAGATTGTTTTTATTTGAACCGGCTGGTTATCGTATGAACCAGTGAACCGGTTTAATCAAACCGGGTGGTCGAACAAGTTTTCCAACTATTTGTTTTTTTCTTTCAAAATCTCATTTTTAAATAATTTTAGTAATTTATGATACATAATTTAGTTATATAAGTGTTCATATTGTGTTAAAAGTATACATTCATTTTAAAACCATATAGTATTATCATTTTTTTAAACTTAATATTTATAACCTATAATAAAAAAATTTTGTTAAGACATGTGTTATCATTATAATATATCAAATGACATGTGTTCTCATTTTAGCATATTAAAAAAATTATTTTCTTGCCTCTCTCTCATAAGAAATACAAAAATCATAATAACAATTATTTGACTTTTTTTAACTAAAATATGTTAAAACAAATATAATTATATTATGATTCTGGTCTCTCTCATATTAAATGATAATTATTGTAAATAAGTAAACTAAACTATTAAAAATCTAAAACATAACTGTAGTTATTTTAATAATTTATTATACATATTAATATAGAGTAAAATTTCTAATTCGTTATGTGTTATAACTTTTAAATATTCATTATATATTTATTTCACCATATGATAATAACATTTAAAAATAAAATATTCATAAAACAAATGATTTTAGTATGTATTTTTATTCCACCCATATAATACATGGGCTCTAACATAATATATACTAATAGGTTTTTATCCATATAACGTATTCCGTTTATTAGATCTTGTTCATATGATACAACCGAACCAATCAATGAAATACTTAGGTGACCTTGAGAGCATTAAATATGATGACATGGACACAAGTGAGATCTCGAATACCATAACAAGATAGTAAAAAGGGTGCCAAACCTATAGGGCTCCAAGTCCTTAAACAACGTCAGACACAACTTTCCATACACCATTGCATCAATTGGGGTTCCAAACACTAATTAATAACTATATTTAATTTAAAGAAGGCTTTAGTGATCTGATTTTTATCTACATGACACCCAGATGACATATAAACTAAACAACAACTACGTATAGCTTTATTGATCTCACTAAAATAGTGTTTGTATAGTTGACATTTGATGATGTGGAAAACGTATATGTGGAAAAGCCTTGTGTAGTAGGGTCACGAATTATATATTTTGTGTGGAAAACGTATATGTGGAAAACGTATATTGATCTCCCAACTAAATGTCTATATATTTTGTTAAATCTTTATTACTTAGTTATTTACTTATCCCGTGTTGTACACGAATTAACTTTCTTTCATTTCAATTTCCATCAACATATTTTATGAATAATCTATATAAAATATAAACCTAATTAAATTATTAAAATCTCTCCCAAATAGATATTTTTCAAATATTTATGTTATCGTGTTAATAACAAACCAACAGGCTTTAGAAACTTGGATTACTACTCATGAAAATAAGAAAATATATTCTGATTAGAACTTAATTTATAAAAAAAAACTTCTAATCTATTCATTTCAAACGCTTATCTAACAGTCAACCTTTTTTAAATAGTTGACTTAAAGTCAACCTAATGTTTCTTCTTTCTTGACCTTTTCACATACTTGACTCAACATTTTTCTTTGTATTTGTTAGGAAATATACACATTATTCCAAGAATAGGTTCTATGGTTATGGGCATATACACGTTTATGCATTCAAATTTATTATACTGCAACTAAAAAGTATATATATTGTTACATTATTTAATACAACTAACTTATTGACCTGAGTATTACTTAAAACCCATTTTGTAAAAGTTTAATGATTATATATTATATATTATTTCTCTATTGACCGGTTATTTTTTAATATAAGTTTAACAATTGATTGGTTTAGGTTTTGTCCCGTTTCGATGGATCTTTGGAGGCGTTAATTAAGTTATCATATACGTGCTTATGTCGTCCCTCTACATATTCTTCTGTTGTTTTAATTGTTAAATTAAAAAAGTTTACCCTCTGTTATCTTTTATTCCAACTTACATATTGATTTTTATAAGACTTTATATATACCAATCAAGACGGATGATCTTATTGTTTGTGTTTGATGTGTTTATCATCTTCAAATGTATGATATAAAAATAATCAACCAGAAGTTTATATACTTGTTCGATTGATTGTTATACGATTAAAATATTTTTTTAACGACGAACACATACTATTTTAAAATCTATTTCTAAAGATCATCTATTGTTTATTTTGTGAGACTTAAACCAACACTACTTTGATGGAGAAAAACCAAAATACCTAGCTGTGAGTTGGCAATGAATATTTAAAGTTTTATTAGGTTTAATTTAATAGTGATTACTTTGCTTTAAATGTTGACTTAATGAATTAAAATTTTAAGTTTAGTACGTATGCTGGTTAAGATTAAGACTGAACATTAAGGTCCTATAAATAGGTCGTCATTTAAACATAAAAAAATGTAAAAAGTATTTCGGAAAATTCTTCCTCACTTCTAAAGCTATCTTGCCGGTTTAGCATAGAAAAACAGACATTTAAAAAATATAATTCCTCTGACTAAAAAGATATGGAAATAACAATGATAATGATTGTTTAGAAGAAAAGAAAAGATGATGAAAATAATAAAAAATGGAAGCAGCCTTTAAATTTCCTCACTTTATGATAATTTCCAAGAAAACATATAACGTGGCATTATATTTATATGATCTAAAAATCTTACAAAATAGTGAATTCTCTGACTAAAAGAAATGAAAATGACATCGACAATGATGGTTTAGAAGAGAAGAAAAGATGATGAAAATATTAAAAATTGTAAGAGCGTTTAAATTCTTCACTATATGGTAATTTCCAAGAAAAAAATATAGAAATAAGAATTATATATATATATATAACGTGACAGTATCTATGTATATTTATAATAAAGCTATATAAAAAAGGTTCTTTTACCACATGTCATTCTCTTAATCCATATTTTTACCACATGTCGTTTTTATATACATCCTTGTATAAATTCCTTCCAAAAAGGTATTATTATAATTTAAATACTCAAATTAATTTTTTTCTTATTAAAAATCAATTTTATTAATTACTACATTTCTCTCTCTTATTTAATTTTTTAAAATCAAGTTATCTTTTTAAACATAGATTTTAATAAGAAAATTAAATTACATCTTTTTACTAAAATAGAAATAATAAAAAATAAAACTTTTATATAATATGAAATTTTGTAAAACACTAAATCTTTTGAAACAAAATATTTTAAAACGGTTATTTATAAAAAATTATAAAAGGTGAATTTTTTAAAAAACATTATTATTAAAACAACCATAATAATTACAAACCAAAGTTTTTTAATAAACAAGAATTTATACATAAAATTACTCTTTTCTCTGTATTAATAATAATAATATTAAATACTAATAAGATACTCATACCATTTTTAAATTAAAAAATATAATTTTATATATTAAAACTTATTTTTTATGTAAAACATACTTTTTATAATTACAGTTTTATAAAATAAAGAATACAACGAATTTTTTTATAAAAAATCATTTTTCTCAAAACAAAATATTTAAAAACATAGTTTTTTTATAAAACAAAAGTTTAATAAAAATAAAATATTATTTATTTACTTAAAATAGCTACTTATACGTAATTATAATTATAATTTATTTTCAAGCATTATTTTATAATTCATAAATTAAAAACTTTTAAAATATATGGCCATGGCCGTGGCGGTGGGCAAAAAGCCGATGATTTCGACAGACCCTTATTTTTATTACAAATTATTTAATATTTTATTTAAAAACGTTCATAACTTTTTTTCACGACGTCATTTTTAAAAAAAAATCACCATAAAATTCAGTATTTTTATCTTTCCAACGCCTATCATATTGATATACTTTTCTAAAAAAATCGTATATCCGTTGTTTACATATGTGTAAATCTCGTTATACACATGTGTAATATCGGATTTACACATGTGTAAATCCGATATTACGCATGTGTAAATTCGATATTACATATGTGTAAAACGAATTTCGTTAAAAAACGATAATTTTTTTATTTTTTTTATGAAAGAGGGAAAGTAGGGGAACATTTTGGTGTTTTTATTTTTATGTTATTTTTTATTTATATTTTTTTAAATATGTTTTTGTTAATTATAATTTGGCATTGAGAACTAGTGGTTGGGATTGGTTCCTACAGTTCTCACAAAAAAACTAGTTCTCATTTGATCCCTCTATATATATATATATATATATATATAAGGTTTAGTAAACTTAAGAGGCGTTTGGTTGGAAAAAATGTAATAACATAGAATGAAAATGAGCAACTAGTATAATTTTCAAATATAATTATGTTGATTGACCAATTAAAAGTAAACTCAAGAGAATGTTTCATCTCAAATTCTCTTGGTTATATGATTTTAAAATCCTTTCACCTAGAGGGGGAATTCGAAATCCCACAACAAAGGGAATTTGAGATTAAAATTTTTCTTTGGGTTTTACGTTTCATTGCTCACTCAAATATAATTTTACTTGAAAATATACTAGTTTTTCAATTAATTTCAATTTATTCCTTACAACCAAACGCCCCATCACAATGTATTATATGGGTTGACAAAATAAAATGTTAAATAAAATAAAATTTTATTAATTATAAAACTATAGTTTAAAACATAATATGATTAAAATCTTTCTTAATATACATAGAATGAAAATTTTATTTCAAAACAAACGTTCTATAAAATGTCATTTTAGAATTATATTATTATAATTCCTAATTCTATTTATTTTTTGTATATAAAAGATTTACTATTTAAAGACACCGCTTTTTATATATTTCGTATTTTTAAAAAAATAGTAAGATAACAACTTTTAAAACACCGACGGCGGTGTTGCTGCGTGGGAACACCCACTATTGTGGGGTTCCAGCTTGGCCGCCCCCCGCCCTTCAAGACTTTTTTAGTTCACCGCTCTCTCCGATTATATAATTATGACTTTAAAATTAATTAAATTATTTATTTTAAGAATTATTAAAACTCACAATATCATAATTGGGTTTTGTTTATATCTCCCGTTACAATAACTTATTATTTCCTTATTTCACAAAAACAAATTGAATTATAATAATCCACAATAATAATTTGTAATATCAATTTAACTAATAATAATCATAATTTTCATTTTTGTTACGAAAAACAATTTTACTAGCAAAATCATTTATGATTCACACTTGATTTTCATTTTATTTTGCCCACGATAATAATTATAAATGAAATAAGAAAACATACAATGAAAATGGAATGAAAAAATAGTGGAAATCAAGTGTAAATTGATTTTACTTATGCTACAAGAATTGTTCTTGACAACAACAATAAAAGTTAGAATTATTATTGGTTATAGTAATGGTATGAATTATTAGGAGCCAATAATTTATGATAATTCATAATTTAAATTATTAAAATGCAATTTACCTTTCACTAATGACGATCAATATATAAATCTCTATAGAAGTTGTTGGTTTGCAACATGTTAGATTCATTCAAATTTCAATTCATGTAATACATGATTTTTTAAAGTTATTAATTTATATAACTTTAATTTATATTTTATTATAAGTATAATATTATACTTTTTTAATTTGTATTATTATTTATTTATAATTATTAATATTTATTGTTTCTTATTTGGTCAATGATTGATAACATTTTAAAACACAAATCTTTATAAAAAAAAGATTGGCCTATAACAGGTTGAATTTATTAAACTCGTGTAATATATTAGTTTTTTAACCTACTAGTTATATCTAAAACTAATATATTTCAAGTAGTTATCAACGTCACGTTGATACTTATCATGTCAACTGGTTAAAGGTTTAAGTTTTTAGTCAGGGTGCGAAAAATCCATCCGACATGTCCCATACTTGAAAAAATGAAAAAAATTATCAAAATTAAAAAAAGTTTCAATCCGACCGCTAACCGGATCACCGAACCATCCGACCACCCAAATCTCCTGATCCAACCACCGCCAAGTTAAACCCTCAAAACCAAATCCGTCTCGTACTTGGTCCCGGTGTGACCAACAAAATAGACCGGTTCAAGAATTTACAAGTAATTTCAATATATAAATAAGGAAATGGATTAAATAAATTGTTTACGGTTACAATTAAACTTAAATATAATAACAACGAGAAACTTGGGGTCCTTTGCTATAAACTAAAATTGCAATTGCCATTATCATCTTTAGATCTATCTTCAATTTAGTTACAATATCCTTTCATATTTTCAAACTATAATATTATTTTTCAAACCAACCTTTTAGACGTTCAAATTGCAGCCATTGACCCTTATTTTCAATATTTTTCCCAACACTTTCCACTTCTTTACACTGCAGCCTCAACCGCTACACACCCCTATATAAACACCAAACAACATCATCAATTCTACACAAATCACACACACTTTTTAAACAAAAACATCATCAAACAACAATGGTTGCCCAAAGAAACATTATCGACCAAGTGTCCGGTTGGTTAACGGTCTACGACGATGGTTTTGTTGACCGGTCGTGGACCGGACCGCCACAGTTTAAGTTCATGTCCGACCCGGTCCCACCACACCACCATTTTGTAGATGGAGTCGCGACCCACGACTTGTTGATCGATGCCCAATCCGGTCTTCGGGTTAGGGTGTATGTGCCCGAGGTGCCCGAGACCGAAAAGTTACCGATAATCGTGCACTTCCACGGTGGAGGCTTTTGCATAAGTCAAGCGGATTGGTTCATGTACTATAATATTTACACGCGCGTGTGCCTTGAGTCCCGAGCCATAGTCGTGAGTACCTACCTCCGTCTCGCCCCGGAGCATCGACTCCCCGCGGCTATTGATGATGGGTACTCAACTTTATTATGGCTCAGGGACGTGGCAAATGATAAAACGTACGAACCACTGTTGTCTACTAAAGTAGACTTTAACCGTGTGTTCCTTATAGGGGATAGCTCTGGTGGAAACATAGTCCACCAGGTGGCCAAAAAAGCGGCCGGAGAAAACCTCCAGCCGCTAAAACTGACGGGAGCGATCCCCATCCACCCAGGGTTCACCCGGGCGGTTAGAAGCAGGTCGGAGAAGGAAAAACCACAGTCTCCGATGCTGACTCTTGACATGTTGGATAAGTTTTTGAAGATGGGGTTGCCTGAAGGGAGCACGAAGGACCACCCGATCACGTGCCCGATGGGGGAGGCGGTTCACGAGGTGGATCTTCCGCCATACCTGCTGTGTGTGGCGGAGGACGACCTTGTGATCGACACCGAGATGGAGTTTTATGAGGGGATGAAGAAAGATGGGAAGAAGATTGAACTGTTGGTGAGTAATGGTGTTGGTCATAGCTTTTATTTGAACAAAATCGCCATTGATGTTGATCAAAATACCTGCAATCAGACACTTAAAATGATTCAGGGGATCGCTCAGTTCGTTATCAACCATTAATCAGATTGTTATGATTGTTGCATTTTGATCTATTATCATATATTCATATCTATATTATTATTATTATTATTATTATATTATCAATAAAGAGGTTCACTTTTTATAAATTAATAAAGGTATTGTGATGCATAGAGTTGAACTGTTTAACCGTATTGACATTCTTGTAACGAGAATTAGAACCTAACATCCGTTATTCATGAATAATAATTGATGTTAGTTAGGATGCGAACTTAAGGGGGTAACGTGTTACATGTGTTTGGGTTGGGGGTTGATTTGTTCACATTAGACATGATTTATCTTTTTATTCGTGTTAAAAATATCAACAGTAATGTTTTTTTATAATGGGATTACGGAAAACATACACATTCAACTAAGATCTATTCTTAAAATTTGCATATTACTCACTTTGTAAGACTCGAGCTTGTACAAATTTGATGAAAATAAGCATCAGGTATCACTAAGGTAAAAAAACATTGAAATTTAAAATTATGTAACCCATATACGTCTGTTTAACCCATTTATTTAGACATGTTAAACAAGTTGATGAATAGTAATCAAATTGTTAACAGGTTAAGACATTCACATGAGGTTTCATTTTATACTTTTATCATTATTTTTTTTTCTCTTACACTTATAACAACTTTTAAAAATATTAAAAGTTATATAAGAATTGAACAATGATTTCTTAAATATATAAATAAACAATAACATTTTCTTTATTATCTATTCATAACTACTTACAATAATTTCTTACATTATAAAAAATACACTCGCATAAATATAGAAAATCTACTATGTATGTTTTTAGTTGGGTGTATGGATTTTAATAATCGGATGATGTATTGAGAGTCATACTTTTTCCGTTAGTATACCAGAAAAAGGGTAGTTGGGTTGCGTGGTTGTCTTTCCACAAGGACCAACAAAGGATTTGGACATTTGATAAGTTTTTGGTCAAATGACTTAAAGATGTTCAATTGAGCACCAAAATTATGAGATGGTGACATTTGGTGACTAAAGTTACTTGATAGAAACTTGATGTGAAACTTGCCAAAAACATGCTACTTGTGTCTACATTAGTAGTCTAAACTAACGAGAGTCAGAGATTACACAATGTAAACGAAAGAAAACCGGATCTTATAGGTTCGAATATCATTTGTAACACCTGACATTTCACACCAGCTAATATTGCATTCTTATTTCATCTACATTTTTTATAGAATGTCATGTAGCATCACTAAATGAGACAAAACATTTCTTACAAACATAATATCTTTTAGGTTTATGGCCAACATTGGATTTTCCAGTGACGTGGTAACATGGTGTGAGAAGAAATAAGATAAACGTAAAGAAGGATCTACACATTACGTATCTGTAACAGAGATGTTGGGTTCGTAAGTATTAGAACAGACATGAGTATGAATTATAAATGCACGTTTTCATGATGATAAAAATATAGATTGTGATGGAAATGTTACTTATAAATCATCATATACTCAGCAATCTTCTGCTAACTATATCACAATCATAAAATCGTATAAAAACGACAAGAAGACTGATGAATCCACAACTATAAAATGCACAACTTATGCAAAGATCAACCACGGCTTTGAGCTAAACGATTTTGAAACCATCAAAGAACTAGAAGAACCATGATTGATGTATGGTTCGATATTGAATCGACTGTAGGGTGAAATCAACTGGAAAAACGCATTGTTTTGGCGTGCGGTTCATAGCAAATATGATCAAAATTAGTTACCGAAACGAATCAACTTTGAGCTCTCTCGAGTTAAACTCAGTTTTTTTGTAATACCCGTTTCCATAACTTAGTTAATCATATATATAGAAAAGAACAACCCTATAAATAATCAAAAAAAAAAACAAATCAATTGCAACATTTCAAGATTAAGAATTTAACTTTTGGAATAATCATCATAAACTTCTATTGCAAAGGCAGTCACTTTGAAACAAAAACAACACACAATGGTATAGCAAGTACCTTTTGAAACTCAGGGACTAACCAGAGACGAGTTGAATAATACAGGGACTGATATAGCAACGTCTCTAAAGATCGATCACCGTAGGCGTGATCTTCTCAACTTTCACTTATATCCAAAGTATTTCTGAAAAAGCGCCTTTGAAATGGCTCGGGCGTCCCCTTGGGCTTTCACAGGGTAAACTTTTGTACCTTGTTGCCATTTGTTCGAGTACGATATCCATTCCTTTCTCCATTCTGTTATCTCAAACCTCTTGTTGTCTCTCAAGCTCTCAGATAAACGGTTAAAGTACATCGAAGCTCGTGGTAGATAGTAATCCACCAATAACCCGCTCCAAAACTTATTTGCTGCTCATAAAAAAGCCAAAAAAAGAAAAAGATTAAAATGTTAAAGATCAAATGAAGTTGGAAAGTTGCTTGTGGAAGAAGTTACCATAATCATGAAGCTGGCTTTGATTCGTTTTCGTTGTATCGTACCACATTGTTACTTGTGTTCTTGCGTTCCATTCGTACTGTAATGATATGCATAAACGAAAAGCCAAGAAAAGTTATTTTCGTTGAATGATGCATGTATGCAGGTGTATACAAATACATGTTTTAATGAATTTATTCGCACCTGACGTTTCTCAGAAAGGGTTAAAGCTAACTTTTTTGCGCTCTCGAGCCATGTTCCAAGAAGGAAGTAATCATCTGATGCAAGAAGCTCATCAATGTCGATGATGATTTGCTTGAATTTGTGGGTATAAGATTCTAAAGCTTTCAGGTCTTTGTGTTGGAAAGCAAATAAAACGTCTAAATAGACTTGATTCGCAAGCTTTGATAACACTTGTCGTGTTAGATCAACCAAGTCATACCTATAAAGATACAAAATCATTAATCTTTTCAAGAATAAAAACAAATGGTTCCAAAAACGAGCATTGAGAATTTAGAAATACAATACCTGTAAGTGAGGCTGCCTGCAAGATCATCGCCTGCATCGATGAATAATTTTAATGCATCGATGGCATCACTAGCTGAGTACCACATATGTGGTTGAGGTAATGTTGAGTCAGTTTCAGTCAACATAGATCTTCGGTTACTATGCATAGTGATGGAGTTTTGTTTTGAGAAGGTAGAGTAGATGTTTAAATACGGGTCCCAATCTGGAAATTTAACGATATAATCGGTGTTGTGGTCCTGAAAAGATAGAGAAGTGCATTAAAATAAGTTGATCAAACACGAGGTGGAAATTGGGCGGGTCGGGGCGGGTAAACGGGTCAAAATGGGTTTGGATAGAATGGGCTGGGCTGGGGTGACATGCTAAAATTTTTTTATTTTATTTTCTTAAATCAATGCCTTAAAAGGCGTAGTATGAATAAAATGGGCCACTTCGACCCATTTGAGATAAAACACAACCCAAATCGACCCATTTGAGATAAAACACAACCCAAATCGACCCATTCATAAGTCAAACATACAGCAATTCCGTCACTACAGTTATAAATTGTCCGATGAAGAATTTCCCATGCTGACTCAGCTTGTTTCACTGCTTTCCCGTAGCGTCTACGTGAATAATTTTCAACCAATCCTGCATTAGTAAATACAGAGCGATGAATACGTATTTCAGCAGTTAATATCTGTTAATTATCATGCAAAAGTTTTGTACACAAAGATTAAAGTGATTAAAGACGTTTAAGCATTAATCACCTCAACGTGAACTTTATCCTTTCGATATGCCATCTCAGGCATTAATTCATAGACAACGGGATTATGTTCTATTCCTTCCATGCACATCCCTACACCAACCTGTATTAAAATATATACAAGAATATATTTTAATTGCAGTTGTTCCATATTCTAATTGTGTTATTATCTACAAGTAATATATTTGCTTACTAAAGAATTTATAAACATACCATAGTTGAATTTTCACTGACACGTGCGTCAATAGGACCTGATGCAAGTGCATCCAACACACCATACATCTCAATATTCCCTCCAAAATTGTGTAACATACACCTGATTGATGTATAGATAGCAAAATATGATATAACTATAAAAATATGACAAATTACATGTTAAAGTTATTTACTGTTAAAAGATGATGTTACCACACATAAGGGGTGCCATAGAATTGAGACGATGATTCCCATACGGGTTTTACATCAGCAAATAGATCAAGAACTATCATTTTCCCAAATGGAACCGAATGCAAGAGAGCCTGCAATTAGAAAATAAATCATCAATTAAAATTCAATCTTTTCTTCTAATAAAACTTAATAACAAACATAAATTAAAAACATACTTTCATTTGTGGCGGTTTCCAGAACGAGGAGTCTGAATAGAACAACCAGCCCTGCATAATATATAATTAAATTACATAATGATTTACAAATTTAGAAGTCCCACAATTCTAAAAAGTAAAATATATAAAAATAAAAACCTGCATAAGCCAGACTGCATCCTTATTGCCTTTCGACATTGCTTCATAAACAGCAGAACCAAGAGTTGAAATATATGATGGATCACTCGTTGGAGGTGAATTCTCATTAAATGTATCGCTGTATAAAATATCATAATCGTTTTAAGATACAACACTTATGTGTGAAGTGATGAAATCAAATTGTGTAAGGGTTACAGAAGCTACCAATTATAAATATCCGTCACATTTCCATATTCTGCAATAATTATACAAAGAAATAATGTGTGAATAAAGGATACAGGGATCAAACAGAGGAAATGGTTAAACGATACAAGTGTTCACCTTTAATTTGTTTTTTTATAAATGCTTCCCCAATTTGTATAAATAATGGATCAGAAGGATCAAGAAGGTAAGTACAGCACCACCGAGGATTACCATTAACAGTATTCCTGCAATAAAAGAAACACCAAATATATTCCTAGTTATATAACATAATAAGATTAGTAAGATCGATAAACACGAGTTTAATAAACTTTTAAGTTTCGTGTGATGTACCAATCTCCAAGTCTTGTGATATTTGCAGATGGGAATATGTCTCTAAGTGCAGCGGGAACATTTCCAGAAAACGAAGGGAGCACTGTAAAGAATATATTAACATCATTTTATGACCATAATTATTGAAAACACATGAATCACTTTACTATTATTAAATGATTACCGGGAGTCATGCCTAACTCGATCATCCTAGATAATATTTGTTTCTGCAAGACCAGTTGTTGATCCAGCCAGTTCTGAGATAATGGCCCACCCCATCTGATACACTCAATGATATATGATTATTTTTCATAAATACGATAAAATGGTTAAAGAAATCATGATTGATGAATAAAATGTACTCACGCATGTAAGTTTCCCATCCGAGCCCATGCAAGAAAAGCAGGTCCACCAAAAAAATTGTTCAAATCTTGAGCACTAATATTAAAATCCTGCAATCAAATACATACATTTCATATACATTTTGTACATATTGGTGTAAGGACTCAACCACAAACAAACTCGCTACAAAAGTACAAATGACAATGAAGTCGGATGCATTTTCAGATTTTATATGTTGACTTCATATAATTCAAGATAATAGTCATGGTGATCTGAAATATGGTTACTTTGCAACATACATAATAAAAATTATGTTTTATTCACCATAAAAACTTTCTGCCAGATGGTTTCTTGCCCGGTAAATGCAAGAGGGAGGTTAATTCCTTGAAGTGCCATCCAATCAATCTCCTTTTCCCATCTTTCCCAATCCCACCAAACATAAGAATCTGTTGGTTCAAAAAATAAAATCACTTTTTTTAAAATGTATCTTAAAAGAACAACATAAGGCGAATAAATACTATGAATTTTATCCAACATTAACAATTATAAGTTCATACTTACAACTAGAAGTGACTACATTCTGATAATAATTCCAAGGAACCGGACGTTGAATCATAATTCCCTCTTTTGCAACAGATGGCAAGTTTCCCGGAGAAGGGATGGTGGCTATCTGAACACCACCTGTTTTGTCCCATGACACATGAGCACCACATGAATATTTTATGTACCAATGGAGGCCCGATGCGATTTCAACTGCTGTAGTGCCTTTGATGCTGATGAGAATAAAGAGGTAAGAAGAACCAACTACATATAAAAATGGTAATTACATTTCATACAGAGAATTGTGGATATTAGGTAGATCATATCATTATACATACAGAATCTCGGTGAATTGTTGCTTGAATTTTTGTAATTTGTTATCCAAAAGCAGCTGTTTCCACCACAAGCACCCTATTTATTCAAATCCAATTTTAAATGAATTATATCAATTGGTGATTTGAGTATACTTCACATGAATTCCGAATTAGAAACAAATATGATTACTTCCTACTACTGAAAGAATAGAAAAACCTAAACTTTTTTAATCTAATGCATTCATATCAACAACACAAACATCTAATTCGTAAATACCCGCGATATAAACATCTAATTAACTTCAAACTCCCTGCACATTTTAATATTTGATCTAGCAAGCTTCATAGATCAGATATATTAAGCTTTCATAACACAAAATTGATCAAAATTCAACTCTAATGCACTGCAAATACACAATCATTTGTGTTAAATTAGAAAACAAGTTCTCCAATTTCACTTCAAGAAACCCCCTAATCATTATAACTAAAACTGAATTGGGTTATTACAAATTTCTTTAACATTTGCAGTTAGTCGATGATATGCCTTCTCCTGCTATTCATTCAAGATCAAAAATTTCCCAATTAATCACGAAATTGATGAGTACCCATCAACCAAAATGCATATATCATAAACAAAGTGATGAATACAACATATTAACGGAATTTAACCTTGGAGATAATCTCGAACTCGAAGCTGGTCAAATGGGTAGGAAGCAATCTCTTAAGAAGAGCTTTAACTGCAGATTCTTGTGACAATGGAGATGATTTGTGGGCATCAAGACGCTTGATTGCACCCTCAATTGCTTCAGTAGATGATGATGATGATAGGGGTAGTAGAAAAAGTAATATTAAGAAAGAAAACTTCAAATTGAACATGATTTGGGTCTGATTGCAAGATAACTTATTGTTGAAAAAGAGAGAAAAATAGTGAAATCGATGTTTACGGGATGAAGTTTGGATGATGAAGAAGATTATTATTGTAGTTTATTGTGGAAAAACGAAAATGAATTTGATCATGTGTTTGGAAATATACTAGGTGAAGCCAATTTCTTATTCTCGTAATGTTTCCACCGGCGGCACAAAGTACCAAATCAACGAATAAATTGAGAACCTTTTACTAGAAACCATAAATAAACTTGTATGACGTGTTATGTTTGCGGATTTCATTACACGAACTGTGATGGTAGCATTAACATGATCATTTTAATAGAGAAACGTATGAAATTAAGATAACTAGATTCTGGGAACAAAAAAACACAGATATAAAACAATAATATTAGACCGTCCACAATTCTTCATTCTTAGTCCCGTCCGTGCCACCCTTTCGAAAGACTGCATTGTAGAGACCCATCCGTCCTTCATCCGCTTTTTTGCCAAGGACGCTCTATGAATGCATTTTGTGAGGCCCACGTCACAAAACGTGTGGTGTTTTGTTTTTTTATGGAATTTTAAATAGTTGTTTGTGGGAAGGATGCTGTTGGAGGTAAAAGTTAATGGAAAATTAATATTCTTCGATCAACATCAATCAACGAAAGTTATTGAAGAAAAGTTAAATATTCAAATCAGTAAAAAAACTACTAGGTTAATAATGCATTATAGTATGGGAAGTCAAGTTGAAAAATTAAAAAGTAGAGGGTTTAAATTGAAAAATGTATTGGTGGTCGGTGGCATGTACATCGACGTTGCTAAATGTGTATTAGTTTAAAAATGTATATTATATAGTACATCCAGTCAAATTAAAAATTAAAGTGGTGTTTGGTAGCATATGTTATTAACACCGTTAAATGTGTACCTAAAGAATATAAAATTTTATACACACATATATGTACTACCGCAACTTTTCTATACTAGAATTGCATTTTAACGTTTAGAAAACAAAATAAAAAGTGATTTTTAAGTCGTGTTATAAAAAATAAATAAAGGAATTACGATTATGTTGTTGATACGTTGTTGTCATCATCGATTTGGACATGTAGATTAAAAATATTTATTCAAGTTATATATTAATGGATTAACTAGAATCGACTCATGTTTGAAGTTACAAGATAAATAACGTACAACGGCTATAATCAACAATAAAATAAAACGACTGGTAAAGGTCCTTAAAAAGATACAGACACAGATGTAACACATGAATGATGACATCTGCACATACGTCCATTGTGCGATTGTGTTCATTCAAAAGTTTAGAGGTATACGTTTGTGGGGACGAACATCCCTATATTATTGTTTCTTCTTAGCTACATCTTCGTTATACTTTTATTTGTTTTTGACTGATGAATATGAAATCCATAATTTGCCTATTAAAAAGAGAGAATTGAGTGGGCTGGGTATTTTGTTTGAGTGGGCTCTTATTTGTTCTTTGTATGGGCCTCTCACGAATAAGAAACTTCATTCTCTTATTTTATTATTTTATATATAATATATGTAATAAATTTGTTCATTATATAATACATATTTATTATGTTATAATAGTAGTTGTATATAAGTTGGTTATAAAAAAAGAAAATGTAAAATGTTTGTAAAGATGTGAAAATGAAAATATAAAGTTGTTTGTAGGATGGAACCATTGCTTGGAAAAATTAGTGGAAATGTTTGTGGATGCAGGTGATGTTCGTGTGGTTAAGCGTGTTTTTTTGTATTTTTTTCTCGGGATGAGTTATGGTCAAATAGTCACGATCGCCCAACATGTTTTTCTTATTCACTTTTTAAGTATTTTATGTGTAACTAATGCTTTATTGGTTACTTCAAAAATAATATAATGATGATATAATCAAAATCCGTGAATAGAAAAAATCAAAATGTTATATGAACTATACAAGCTTTAGGCATTTTCAACCCAATTGACCAGCTAGAACCATATGACCCATTTAACATGTTCTAATTACATATTTTATCCATTAAAGATCATCACAAATCATTTGTAATATTAATCTTTGACAACAAAACTCTAACACTGGTTCATTGTTGAGTTTTTTCTTTTGGAGCGTGTTTATAGGAGAATAAATGAAAATTATGATATAACTATTTTCATTGATTGTTAAGCAAAGGTGTAGATTTCTTTACATATATCAAGTTCGTCCCTATTAAAAAAACTTAATTTTAATCCCGCTCCCTTATGGGAGTGTTCTAGCCGTATCACTGTTGTTAAGGTGAGACATACCATAGAATCATCTGTAGTAGTTGCTATAAGACATGATTATATGGGTGGATCAAGTTAGACAGGGTATTAAGTCGGGATGGATTCAAGTCAGACAAATTTTTTAAAAAAATGTCATGTTTGATCCGGGTCGGGTTCCGACCAAAATAGATATGGTTCAAAACAAACCATTTAAATAATAATAAAAAACATAAAGGAACAATTTAATGATCACAATTAACGCTACTGACCATAGATATGCGTGAGAAATGTGTAGCAGCTTCCTATGCCTTTTTTATCGCAAATATGTCGTATATTGCGTCGCAAGTGCATCGTAAACTGTTTGCCATGATAATTTTTCTGACAAACTGTTTTCGTAGCAAACACGTAACAAATTCTGTTTTCTTAAGTATTTGTGATGAAAAAAATCACAACAAATTCATTTTTTTCTATTAGCACAATATTTCAATGTGTTTTATGCTTGAATCAGCTTGTTTACAAATAAAATTGTGGAGTATGATAGAACCTCAAGCTTTGGCTCATACCCACCCAAATCTTGATACTTTTATTATGTCCACATGCTATGAATTGGAAATTAAATGTTTGAATGTAACTGAATGGTTGCTTTCATTTAAATAAAGCTCTTAGATTCTTTTATTACTGGTTTTTTAAGTTGGTAAAAGTTGAATAAACCTGTAATGAGTTATTATATTTGATAAGAAAATGCATGTTTATTATTTGTAGATACAAAATGTTGAAGAGAATCATTAAGGGGTACAGAGGAATTGTAATATGATGATTGATAATTTATAAAACTTAAGAATGTATGTTTGATTTTAAATTGAAATTATTTGGGTTCACATCAGATGTTTAATCGTATAAAACTCAAGCTTACAAATCAAAGTATGATTTTTTGTGTGTGCAAGATCGTGAACCAAGAGAAGAATCAAGAGAGCGATCAATTATTGTACAAATTCAACATCTTACTGAGATGGGGTAACTATCTTTGGCAATTATCATATGCGATTTGTACTTTTTTAACCCCTAAGTTTCACATGTGAAATTTTAAAAAATCAATTTTTCATACATGTTTAATAAAACAATATTTACAGGCCAGCTAGGCTTGGACCTCAGCCAGGAGCTGTCGCCCCTTGGACCCCGCTACCTAGAGGTGTACAAATCGGTTTGTTTACCCAAACTGGTTCGGGTTCAAAACTGAACTAATATTTTTGTCATGGGGTTAAACCGTTTTTTTTCAAACAGGTTCGGGTTACAAATCTGTTTGGCTCAACGCATACTCGAACATGTAAAACCGATTCAGACCATTTTGAAACCGTTTTTTATAAAACTGGTTTAACTGGTTTTAACTTTGAAACCGGTTTTGAGTGTGAGGCTACCAAAACCGACATACAAACCGGTGATTCGGATTGGTTTGGGCCAAACTGGTTCAGGTTTTTTTTGGCAAAACTAATTTCCGAACTGTTTTTTTTTGCCCCACGTATACCGCTACCAAGGGCGTTGCCCCCGACCCTAGCTAAAGGGGCATTGCCCCCTTGAAACCTCCACTACTTAGGAGGTATTCTATATCAAAGATAATAATAAATTTAAACAAATGTGTACTCTATACATACTGTCTTGTTTATTGAATATACATTAAAATATCTAACAAGAGGGTGCTGCAAGAAAAGATAGACGAAAGTGATTAAGAATTTGATGAAAGGGAAAGAAAATAAGACGAAGAAAGACGCTATACATGACCATCGAGTGGGAATGTTCTGATATGAAAATTATGAATTTTGGCATAACTATTATGTTTTCAATACTAGGATATTTAATGTTTTATTTTTTTCCTTCTACTATAATATTTGGTATGATTTAAAAATTATTTCTTGATGAATGGTTTAGTTTTCAAATTTTAAACATCCATAGCAGCTTTCATTAATAAAAATTTTGGATTTTTTGAAAAAAATAATAATATTTTTTTTACAATTTCCTCACAACTAGTGGCGGAGCTTGAACATCTCCGTAAGGGGGGCGGGGTGAAATTAAATTTTTTTAGGGGGGCGAACTCAATATTTATATAAAAATGTAAACTACCGTGCCAAAAATTTACACTAACAGGCTAAAAACTAAAACTACCGACAAAAAAAAGAGGGGGGCAGCGCCCCCCGACCCTCACTATCCTCCGCCACTTCTCACAACCTAGTTGTAACACATCTCTGCACTAGCCGTCGCAAAAATAGAGCATTCAAATCAACTTTCTTATATTTAACCTTATAACTAAATTAAAAATCATTACTTTTTTCTGTCTTATTTAATTAAATAATATTTTTTATACATCTATAATTAATTATCTCTCTTATTCACTAATAACCACTTTAAAAAATATTAAAAAGACTAATAAGAATGAACAATATCTTATCAATTATACAGATTGAACAATTGTAATTTCTCTCTTATCCACTAGTAATCGCTTCAAATAATATCATATAATATAGGTAATATATTTACAAATATGTAAAAAACATAACAAGAATGCTCTTTAAAGAGTAACAATAACATCTTAGCCCAACTTAGTGGTCACGAGGCAGGAGGAATCAGAGGATATATTTTCTTTTTAAAATGATGCATTTTGTCATGTGTGTTAAATATAACATTTTGAACCTTTTATAACAGTAATTATACCGATCAACCATTACGTGCGATATTTGTTATGGATTTTGTGCTTGCCACAATTCTACATTAAAATTTTAGTTAGTTTTATATAAAATGATTAAACTATCCTTCTTTATTAAAAAATTTTAAAAATATGTAACCAACCTAAAGATTAAAACAATTAGGGCAACAAATGAACTGAATGTTCAGTGAATAGTTCGTAAACTGTTCGACGGGAAGTTAGTTTATTTTCGTTCGTTTAATAAATGAATGAACATGAATTTTTTTTTTCGTTTAGTTAAACGAACTAACACGAACACAAGCCGTATTCGTTCATTTATGTTCGTGAACGTTCGATAATATGTTTGTTTATGTTCGTTAATGTGCGTTCGTGAACGTTCAATAATATATTCGTTTATGTTGGTTAATATGTTCGATTATGTTCTTAAATTTTTATGTTAGTTTTTTTATGACAAGTATGTCAAGTGTTTTTAGATATTTATGTTACATGTTTATTATTTTTTGTAAGTTTTGTGATGAAAATGCTGACTTTATTTCTAAAATAAATATGTGATCATTTGTATTCGTTTGTGTTCATGAACTTTTTTATGTTCGTCATGTTCATGAACATTTGTTTGTTTTCTTTTGATTTTGTTTTTGTTCATTTGTGTTCGGTAAGTGTTCGTAAACAATTCATGAAGGAAACCTGTTTGGTAAGTGTTCGTAAACAGTTCATGAACATATTTATTTTTTAATTAATGAACGAACATGAACATTTTTATTTTTTAATTAATGAACGAATATGAACAAAACCTTGTTCGTATTTATTCGATTCGTTTGCAGCCCTAAAACAACCCCACTTTATTAATCAAAGGTTTTACTCTATTATCACTCTAGATTTTATAATTTATGTTGTCTATTGAAATTGCTAGCTAGCACAACAACCCATCATTGCAAATAAAGAAAAGAAATTAACGGTATCAAGGAAAGAAAAGAAATGAATAGTATAAAGGACATTTTTAAGTTGTTGTTTTTCGTTTTTTCCTTATGTAAGCCTTTTATTTTATAACTATCCTATATATTATATATGTTTAAAGAAAGAAAAGAAATGAACAACAGCAAGGACATGTTTAAACTATTGTTTTACTCATCAACATGAAACACAAACAATGAAGATGTGGAGATACTTTGCAAGTCATTGTAGTTAGGGATTTATACTCGTTATTAGCAAAGTAACATTTCGGTTTTCATTAACGTAACTTTCTCATGATTGTTCTTCTACAGTTGAGCGAGAGTACCTATAAGTTCTATCTAAATTTAACCTTGGGAGTATGTATTCTGGAAGGGACTAAAGGTTCACAAGTAAATTTCTTTCATTAGAATTATGTGGTTTTCATCTTAGGTATTGCTTAGGATGATGTTAGCATGTATCACCTTTTTTGATTGTTTGTATTTATATGTATAGGATCAAGGCTTGGATATGATATTAAAAGGTCTCGATCCTTTGAAAAACGCCACACAAGATGTGAACAAGGTTTGTTATGCATCTTTAGTTGTTATTGTTGTGAAACTGTCAACATAAAATTTTTATATTTATTTAATTTATGCATAAAGTAGACAGGAAAGTTCCATTAATGGATGAAATAGGTGACAAGGTTGAAAATTTTATCTTTTCTATTATTTAAATTGTTGTACACGTTTGTTACCAGAAGTTCTTTTAATTTGGTTTGTGAGGTGGACAATGTGACTTTACCATTGTTAGAGTTAAGCACATTGTTAATCAGGTGACTAAATTCCAAGTTAAGATTCTTCTTAAGTGGCCTTAGGCACCATAGCATCGTTTGGTAGACCATAGATCAGATCTTGAACGCCCATAGTTTAATTAGTAATCGACGACTATAGTTGTTAACTATTTGTGTTGTTTCATTCATTTTTTATTTATGTATACTGGTTTATACGTTGTGATTCGGATAAAGGTGCGGTCAATATATAATAATACGGTGAAAGTTGCTCTATTGAGTTAACTGTGATTGAGGATGAGGTATTGTTCAACTAATGAAATTGTTATCTTATTCTTTTAATATTTATCTTAAAAAATATATGTTGTATATCATTAAATTTTTACATATTTAATTATAGTATACTATACTGCAAGGGATATTCTAAAAAGATGTTTTTTTAAGTTTTAGAAGTTGATGATTGAATCATGTCAAACATTTGAATACAAATAAGTTTTTAGATATTTATAAAAATTAATATTGTTTTTTATTTATTTAATCATTTCATTTAATTTACATGTATACACATTTACTTAATCGATCTTTACATGCGTGTATAGTCACTGATAATTTACATTTCTATTTATTTCAATTTTTTTTCTTTTAACCCGTGTAGCACACGGGTGGTAATGGTAGTATATAATAAACTAGGTTAGTACCACGTGTATCATATTGGTTGAATAATAAATTATTAAATAATTAGTAAAAAATATGAATTATAAAACTATGCTTGAAGATAAAATGTAATTATAATTACTTATAAATAGTTACTTTAAATAAATAAATAATGATATATTTTTCTTAAACTTTTGTTTTATAAAAATTTTGTGGTTTTTAAACATTTTGTTTTAAGTAAAATGGTTATTATAAAAAGTTTGTTGCGTTTTTTTTAAACAGTGTGTTTTTAATTTAAAATAAATAGATTTTCAATTTATTATGTTATATATATATATTTTAATTTGAAAATGGTATATGTAATATTATTAGTATTCAATATTAGTTTTAATGATAGAGAGAATTGAGAAAATTAATATGCTGAGACTTACGATTGCGTCACGTATTATCTTATTTTGTTCTTATTATAGATAGATTGATAGACAAACATACATATAGATATAAAGATAGATAGGCTAAAAACTCATTTATTAAACAGACTATAATTAGTAATAAAAAAAAAAATTATAGTACGATATTTTAATATAAGATATAAATTTTATATACGTAATTGTTCAAGAAAATAAAACAATATATTATTTTTTAACTATCTTATTTAAATATTTTTATTTTTAAATATTCGTATTTAGATTATTTTAAAAAAAGAATTTATTTATATAAAAATCTTGTATTAAAAAATCCGGTTTGTAATTATTTTGGTTATCTTAATAAGATTGTTTTTAAAAAGTTCACATTTTTATAATTTTTTTAAAAATGGACAGATTTAAAATATTTTTTTAAAAAAGGATTAGTGTTTTTGAAATTTTATATATATAAAAATATTTTATTATTAGTTCTATTTTAATTAACAATGTGATTTTAATATTTTCTTGATAAAATCTAATTTTAAAAAATACTTTGATTTTAAAAAATTAAGATGAGAGAGAAAATTGTAATAATAAAATTGATCTTTAATAAGAGAGAGAAATTAATTTTAATTTTAAAGTACTATAATACCTTTTAAAGAGAAAAATAAGGTGATGATATCTATAAAAATGACAAGTGATAAAAATGGCATGTGGCTTTAGAAATCTTGCTTTATTATAACCTATACTTATTAATAAAACAATATCTTTAATGTCACGTGTCGTTTTCTTAGGCCTTCACTATTTTAGTTTCCCGCCTAAAATTGTATCTATCCTTATTATTAGTCGTAATTCATTTGAATACAATTAACTATTACTATAATTACAAAGTGAGTTTTCTCCTTAAATAGTGTATATAGAATATTTATTTATCATAATAGGTGTTTAAGAAAGTGTTTTTTTCTTTCAATATAATGTTATTGATTAAACTTATTTCACTTTAAAATAATATTATTGAAAAATAATCAAGTACAAAGGTTAATATAATTATAAAACCATTTGGTTTATATGTTGTAATTAATAACACAAAGTTTTTCTAAAATAATTTGCTTTATTTAATTCACTCAGACTTAATCTTAAATCATACTTTTACATAGAAAAGTTCAATTTTGTTGCTATAATTAGGCAAATTTGTATTTTTATTCTTTTTAAAAAAATATATTTTTTGAAGATGTTTTTAAGTAGCTTCAAAGATATAATAAGAAAAACTATTTTTAACAAAAAATGCATTCTTTAAAAAATTTATATAAATACCATGACGAAACAAAAAAGTTTAATGATTTATTTTATTTTATTTTACGAATTATAAACATAATCCTCAACTACCGATGGCATGTACGTTGCTAATAGACTTCCAGCAACAATTAGGGGAGAAACGAGTTACATCGTCTTGTGAGACACTCGAGACCGACTCGCTAAAAACTCTGCTTAAACTTAGCTTAAACAAGCTCGAACTCATTTTACAACTCATTTAATAAATGGATTTAAGCCCGAGCTTCATATGTCGATATCGAGCCGGCTCGCAAAGCGAAACTAACGTTATATGTATATGATGTATATTTTTATCTTTTATGTATACACTTATATAGTTATTATTACTATATATAAATTTATGTTTAAAACAATTATCTAATATATATTGTTATTTTATAAAAATACATAAACCCATTAGTTTTTATAAAATCTATTTTCTATATAATACAAGTATTTATATATGACATCAAAAATACTCATGAAAGAGTATTAATTTTTTTTTAGAAAATGTTAATGAAAAGGAAAACATTCATAAAAACAACTATAAAATATTTTTCAAAATCATGAGAGAAAGTAAATTGGTTTTTATTTTATTGAAACTTTATCTTTTTAATTTTATTTAATAAAATTAGTAAAAACATAAATAATTTATCCAATTATATTATGAATAAGAAAATTTAATTTTTTAGTAAAAAAACTATTTTGGTAATTATATTTTCAAAACATTCATTTTGTTAAATTAATTTTCTAACAATCCTACTTTGAAAAAAACTCATTACAAAGGATATTGTGATAGTTTCAATATAAAACCCTAAAAAAGATTGCAAGTTATAGTTGACTGTTTTTTCTACTAAAAAATAAGTTGACAGTATGCCAATAAACAGATATGAGTTTTTATATGTTGTATTACACTAAAATTGTTAATTGAAATGTGTTGTATTCTTGCTTATTCAAACAAGTAATTATAAGATGGAATAATTCACTCGTCATATGCAAAGGAGAAGAAATTCCATACGCGTCATCTATTCCGAAATGATTTTTTATATTATCAAATCAAGAGTCTTAAATAATCAATTCATGATTTCAATTTTCCCAAATCTTGATATCAATTTTCAAATAAAAAGATGAACCAATTCATATCGTTCTCAATTTACAAGCATATCATGGTTTCGATTTACCTCAACTGACGTTATGTTATAAGTTCAACTCACCAATCATTTTACGCCTTCATTGATCTATTTCATATCATTCAACACCCCAAGTTTTGAATCACAAAAGCTCTTCTACAAAGTCTCAATTTAATGCTCATATATACAAATCTCGATTGCAACAATAGTAGTGATCCGTACGATTTAAGGATTTGATTTTGATTTCAATATAAACTTTACAATAGTAGTGGTCCGTACAATTTAAGGATTTGATTTTGATTTCAATATAAACTTTAGTATTTTGGTTTTTAACATAAATTTGACTAATTTATGTTTTTTTTATGAAAGCAAAACTTTGATTTAGTATTAATGTTTTTAGTCAACAAAAGGAGAAAATTACATAAATGGGCCATGTGGTTTAAACAAATTGCATGAATGGCCCTTAAAATTAAAAATCATAAAGATAGTCCAAACTTTTGTGTAATCATTGCATGTTTGGTACCTGACAACGATTTGATCTTTATGTTGAATTATCTTGAGTTAAAAGTAGACATGAATTAAAATTATTAATAGTAGACAATGATGGGAAAATTACAAACAAAACGTCAAATATTGTATACAAAGAAGTTTTCGGATGTGTATAGATGTTCAAATGTTCAATATAATTTGATTACTACTTAAAGTTTTTATTTATAAGTTAATTTAATTTCATATTATACATTATTTAGACTTATAAGCGTTGATAAAGAAAAACTGCTTATATTATACAAATGATTTTAAAAAATTAAACATAAAAATCGATACACAAGGTATTAACAATAATATAATTACTTACGAACTTTTTTAATTAAAAATAATTTTTAATGAATGAACCCGTGTATTACACGGGTTTTTAGTCTAGTTTATTATAGATAAATGAAAAGGGTTTAGACACGTGTCTTCATTTTAAACAATATATTGCCACGTGGCGTATTCTTAGCAAACTATTGACATATTTCATTTTTTTAGTAATATGATTTCAACAAATAATTGCCACATGGTTGATTTTAATGCATATTCTATAGTAATTGCAATTAGTAATCAATTTTATCAATCAATTAATAAATATTGTAACACCCCGAATTTTTATTTAAACGAAAGCAAAAGAAAAGTAAATAGAAAGAATAGATAATGAGCACAAGTGGAGGGGAATAAAGTATACAAAGTACAAAACCTATTTTTTAAGGTTTAAAGGGGCATGGTCGCCCATATCAAAAGCAGAAAGCTGTTTTTTCTCTCGGAGGAAGAAAAAAGAGAGAGAGCCCCGGTTTTAGAGAGAGCCTCGGTTCTAGAGAGAGAAAGAGGAAGAAACAACTGCAAAGGTAAGTCTTCTCTTCTATGAGCTCGGTTTCAGCTGGGTTTCGAGTTCTTGACCAAAGTTCTTGGTGTTTAGTGTTTGTTTTCGGGATTCAAGAGCTGAATCGAAGGTGGGTCTCGAACGGGAAGAGTGTTGCTCAAAGGCTGCTCAAGGTGAGTTTCTAGAACCCCCTCTTTTACTGATTTTCAACTTGTTTGTGGCTATTATGCATACTAAGTAAACATTTTGAAAGTAACCGTGGGTTTACAGCCTTATGTTCGAAATGATGTATGTATGTATGTATGTTTTAGTGTTGATTATGGGTTGGTGATGATGTTTAGCATGCTTAGATGGCCTTAGTATGTTAGATCTGTGTTTGGGTATGATTAGAGTGGTAATCGGGTGAATATGATAACATAGAAAATATTTCAGTGTGTTCTGATGAACATGAAAAGTGGTCCATGCGCCCAGAGTGTTGGCATGCACCTAAGTGTTGGCCATGTGCCTAAATAGTGGCCCATGCGCCCAGCTTGTTGGCCATGCGCCCAAGTGCTGGCCATGCGCCTAAATAGTGCCATGCGCCTAAATAGTGCCATGCGCCCGAAGTGATTGAAACGGCTAAGTGTTGATGCACCTACATAATGGTAAAGCGCTTGAAAGGCAGAAGTGCCCAAATAGTGCCCATGCGCCCATACTATTTTACACTTAGAATTTTTATGCTCATGCGCCTGGAAGGTCCCATGCGCCCAATTTGGACTTGAGGTTTTCTAAGAGGTTTTAAGGGGTAAAATGGGGAGATAGGCCTGGTTATGATGTGATGTCTTATGTTTGATGTGTGTTATGCATGTATGATGTGCCTATATTGGTGATGGTGTATGTTATGATTATGTGTATGTTCCTTATTATGTATGTATGTCTTACCTTGGCTTTGCGTTGAACATTAATGAATGAATGAATGCATGAATAAATGAATGAATGAACGAACGAAAGGCTTGCAAGCATATGTATGAGATGAGCGACTCTGTGTCGCAACAGACTCGAAAGAGGTCCTTGTCGCGTACTCCGGTACTGTGTCGGTCTTCTTCGTCTTCTTCTGTGTCGGTCTTCTTCGTCTTCTTCTGTGTCGGTCTTCTTCGTCTTCTTCTGTGTCGGTCTTCTTCGTTTCTTCTGTGTCGGTCTTCTTCGTCTTTTCTGTGTCGGTCTTCTTCGTCTTCTTCTGTGTCGGTTCTTCGTCTTCTTCTATGTCGGTCTTCTTCGTCTTCTTCTGTGTCGGTCTTCTTCGTCTTCTTCTGTGTCGGTCTTCTTCGTCTTCTTCTGTGTCGGTCTTCTTCGTCTTCTTCTGTGTCGGTCTTCTTCGTCTTCTTCTGTGTCGGTCTTCTTCGTCTTCTTGTGTCGGTCTTCTTCGTCTTCTTCTGTGTCGGTCTTCTTCGTCTTCTTCTGTGTCGGTCTTCTTCGTCTTCTTCTGTGTCGGTCTTCTTCGTCTTCTTCTGTGTCGTCTTCTTCGTCTTCTTCTGTGTCGGTCTTCTCGTCTTCTTCTGTGTCGGTCTTCTTCGTCTTCTTCTGTGTCGGTCTTCTTCGTCTTCTTCTGTGTCGGTCTTCTTCGTCTTCTTCTGTGTCGGTCTTCTTCGTCTTCTTCTGTGTCGGTCTTCTTCGTCTTCTTCTGTGTCGGTCTTCTTCTTCTTCTGTGTCGGTCTTCTTCGTCTTCTTCTGTGTCGGTCTTCTTCGTCTTCTTCTGTGTCGGTCTTCTTCGTCTTCTTCTGTGTCGGTCTTCTTCGTCTTCTTCTGTGTCGGTCTTCTTCGTCTTCTTCTGTGTCGGTCTTCTTCGTCTCTTCTTCTGTGTCGGTCTTCTTCGTCTTCTTCTGTGTCGGTCTTCTTCTTCTTCTGTGTCGGTCTTCTTCGTCTTCTTCTGTGTCGGTCTTCTTCGTCTTCTTCTGTGTCGGTCTTCTTCGTCTTATTCTGTGTCGGTCTTCTCGTCTTCTTCTGTGTCGGTCTTCTTCGTCTTCTTCTGTGTCGGTCTTCTTCGTCTTCTTCTGTGTCGGTCTTCTTTGTCTTCTTCTGTGTCGGTCTTCTTCGTCTTCTTCTGTGTCGGTCTTCTTCGTCTTCTTCTGTGTCGGTCTTCTTTGTCTTCTTCTGTGTCGGTCTTCGTCTTCTTCTGTGTCGGTCTTCTTCGTCTCTTCTATGTCAGTCTTCTTCGTCTTCTTCTGTTTCAGTCTTCTTCATCTTCTTCTGTGTCAGTCTTCTTCGTCTTCTTCCTCTTCTTCTTCTTCTTCTTCCTCCTCCTCTTCTTCTTCTTCTTCCTCTTCTTCTTCTTCTTCTTCTTCTTTTTCTTCTTCTTCCTCTTCTTCTTCTCTTCTTCTTCTTCTTCTTCTCCTCTTCTTCTTCTTCTTCTTCTTCCTCTTCCTATTCTTCTTCCTCTTCCTCTTCCTCTTCCTCTTCTTCTTCCTCTCTTCCTCGTCCTCTTCTTCCTCTTCCTCGTCCTCTTCTCCTCTTCCCCGTCCTCTTCCTCTTCTCTTCCTCGTCCTCTTCCTCTTCTTCTTCCTCGTCTTCTTCTTCCTCTTCTTCTTCTTCTTTTTCTTCTTCTCTTCTTCTTCTTCTTCTTCTCTTCTTCTTCTTCTTCTCTCTTCTTCTTCTTCTTCTTCTTCCTCTTCTTCTTCCTCTCTTCTTCTTCTTCTCTTCTTCCTCTTCCTATTCTTCTTCCTCTTCTTCTCCTCCTCTTCTTCTTCTTCCTCTTCCTCGTCCTCTTCTTCCTCTTCCTCGTCCTCTTCTTCCTCTTCCCCGTCCTCTTCCTCTCTTCTTCTTCCTCGTCCTCTTCCTCTTCTTCTTCCTCGTCTTCTTCTTCTTCTCTCTTCTTCTTCTTCTCTTCTTCTTCTTCTCTTCCTCTTCTTCTCTTCTTCTTCCTCTTCTTCTTCTTCTTCTTCTCTCTTCTTCCTCTTCTTCCTCTTCTTCCTCTTCCTCCTCTTCCTCCTCCTCTTCCTCCTTTTCTTCCTCCTCCTCTTCCTCCTCCTCCTCTTCTTCCTCTTCTCCTCCTCCTCTTCTTCCTCTTCTTTTTCCTCCTCTTCCTTCTCTTCCTCATCTTCTTCTTCTCACTACACTACTAGAAAAAACCAAAAAATGCGAGAGACAATGTTGTTGCAAATTTGTCACAAAACCTATTTTGTGACAAGTTTACATCGGAAAATAGTTTGTCACAAAAACCTTGTTGCAAAAATTTTGCGACAACTTTTTGACAGATACCATGACAGGTTTCTGACAACTTCTTTGTGACAGGATACCTACAATTTTCTGACAAGGTTTTGCGACAACTTTCCAACAACTATCTGAAACATTTTTGTGACAAAGTTGTGACAATATCTATTTATACACTTTGCAACAAACTTGCAATGAAACATACTATTAACAAAAAAATTAATTTTAAAATATGAAAAAATCCAGTTTTTTTAACCTGATGAAAATAAATACTATTTAAATAAATCATTCAACCACAATCTAAATTCAAATACATACATCCAAACACATATTGTTTACATAATCCAATATCAATACAATAACTAAATTAAACTAAACTATGGTGGATGATTTCAGGAATTATTACTAAATTGTTTAAAAAAAGATGACATTTGTTGTCACATCTCCTCTCGCATTTGTTATTGCATCTCCTCTCGCGTATGTTGTTGCATCTCCGCCCGCATGTTTCTTCTCATCTCATCAACTTTTTGTTGCATCTCATCTCACATTTGTTGTCGAAACTACACGTACCCACAACACATAAGATGTTGAGCTAAAGAAGGTAAACAATAATAGTATATCAAAACTATAGTTTATATGCTTCTACGTATGATTATCATAATCTTGTTTCATCTCTAAAGTATCATATAAGCATATTTCATTATACTATGATATAAAAATTATGTTTATAGGTGATAAACAAACTAAAATCAAAAGAGACTTCATTAAATATAATGATGAACAATCACATATCAACATCTATAACCTAAAGCATCCTTACAAACCGGTAAAAAATGAGAACCTAACACATTCATGGGTAAATATAATAATTAAAGGTGTTTAAGTAAATTACCTCATCTTGTGATTGTTGAAGTGCAACTTGTGTTAGTCCGGACATAGAAGATATAGACGGTGTCCCAGTCACGACGAAGTAAGGGTCTGATGATCCTATCCCATGTAACTCTCTTCCCTCTCCCGTACTATCACACAAACTATCAACATCACCCAATGGATGTTGACTTGTGTCGGTGCCATGTTTCTCAACCATCTTTCTACAATATGCGTCGTACAATTGTTAAAACAATGCGATTATTAATATAATAAAAGAAGATACAAAAATTATATAATAGTAATAATAATGATAACCAACATAAATTTCATTCGATCGACCGGTGCAAAACCGCATCCCTTCCTGGTTCTCATCAAATTGTCCAGCCCGATACAGTTTTTTTGACTTTTTATCCAGGTGCGTTTCTAGGAACAATTCACTCATTGTAACTGGAGACCCAATTTGTTTTCCTATGATATAAAAACATGTAAGTGCAAAATATATGTTAATAGTAAAGAACACAATTACCATACTTTGTACATATAGTAGCTACATGGCTTCACTTACGTCTAATAGACTAATATTTACAGTCTTTAACTAATGTTAAAGCTCACAACCGTAGTTGATCCTAAATAATGATTATCGAGTAATATTGGTTTTAGTTTCTTTAATATGCTCATCTTAATACTTGTTTACCCTAATTGATCTTATTCTATCTTATTGACTAACATCAACTTTCATGATATAATTAATACATATACAAATTCAATCACATACACACACATTAAAATAATATTAATAATAGTAAAAGAAAATTTAAATGACAAAAATAATAATCAGTTTATTAGTGCCGAATACTATTATAAAAAACTCATTTTTAGTAACAAATTTTTATTTCATAATATTAATATTATCAAAACAAAACAATATTTGAGTTTATTGTTGTGAGTATTATAAAAAACTTAGAAATCTATATATTTTATTATTAATAACATTATACAAGATTAATATTATTTATGATTACTAATATAATAAAAAAATCATTATAAAACTATATTTTGATGACTAATAATAATATTTGTTACAAATATGTCGCAACTTGCGACAAGCTTGTGACAATATATAGTTTCCTTCTTAACTTTTATGTTTTCCCTCCATTTTGTCTCATATTTGTCATAATTTGGGACACAAATTTAATTTCCGCTTATTTTTTGTGACAAATTTGCGACAACTTTTTTGTTTGTTACAAATCTGTCGCAACCTAGTTGTTAATTGTAACACCCCGAATTTATATTTAAACGAAAAGAAAAGAAAAATAAATAGAAAGAATAAAAATTTTACACAAGTGGGGGAAAAAGTGTAAAAAGTACAAAACCTTTTTACTTTAAGATTTTAAAATGGCATGGTTGCCCATTCTTTCTTCTTCACCTTCTTCAAGCGGCTGAAAAAGAAGAAGAAGAGAGAGAGAGCCCGGTTCTAGAGAGAGAAAGAGGAAGAATGAGCTGTAAAAGGTAAGTCCTCTTGATGTTTGTTCGGTTTAAACCAAATTCACAACCTCTTGACCGAGATTCTTGATGATTTAGAGTTGTTCTCAAGAATTTGGAGTTTAATCTGCTAGTAGAAGTGACTAGCACGAAGACCTGCTTCAAGGTGAGTTTCTAGAACCCCTCTTTTACTGATTTTCAACTGATTTGGGGTTATTATGCATACTAAGTAAACATTTTGAAAGAAACCGTGGGTTTTACAGCTTTATGTTCGAAGTGATGTATGTATGTATGTATGTTATAGTGATGATTATGGGGTAGTGATGATATTTAGCATGCTTAGATGGCCTTAGTATGTTAGATCTATGTTTGGGTATGCTTAGAATGATAATCGGGTGATGTTGATAACATATAAAATATTTCAGAATGTTTTGATGAACATGAATAGTGGTCCATGCTCTCAGAGGTGGCTCATGCGCCTAAACAGTGGCCCATGCGTCCAACATGAGTGGCAAGACGCCTAAGTGTTGGCCATGCGCCCAAGAGTGGGTCATGCGCCTAAACAGTGGCCCATGCGCCCAGCATGTTGGCCATGCGTCTGAGTGTTGTCCATGCGCCCAAGAGTGGGTCATGCGCCCAAGAGTGGTTCATGCGCCCAAGAGTGGGTCATGCGTCTAAATAGTGGCCCATGCGCCCAAAGTGTTGGCCATGCGCTTAAACAGTGGCCCATGTGCCTAAGTGTTGGCCATGCGCCTAAATAGTGCCATGCATCCAAAGTGATTGAAATGGCTAAGTGTTGATGCGCCTAAACAGGTGCCATGCGCCTGAACAGGGCAGAAGCGCCCAAATAGTGCCCATGCGCCCAGACTGTTTTACACTTAAGAATTTTTATGCCCATGCGCCTGGAAGGTCCCATGCGCCCAATTTGGACTTGAGGTTTTCTAAGTGGTTTTTAAGGGGTAAATTAGGGAGATAGGCCTGGTTATGATGTGATGGCTTATGTTTATTGTGTGTTATGCATGTATGATGTTGCCTATATTGTGATGGTGTATGTTTATGTTTACGTGTATTCCTTATTATGTATGTATGTCTTCCTTTGGCTTTGCGTTGAACGTTAATAAATTTAATGAAGTATTATGTAACATAAAGTGGAAGATAATGAAAAGAGGAACATAATGATCGAATGCATGCATTAATAATAGAGAAAGTATAGAAAGGCTTGCAAGCAATATGTACAAAGGTGCACGGGTCTTAATGCCTTAAGCTCTACCGCGTGAAGTTCAACAAATCCTAAAGTGTGCACGCAAGGGTTCTAGTCTTTGTGACTGACCTTCAGTGTTGTTACCCATTTTGGTGGGGGTGTTGTTACCCATTTCGATGGGGGTGTTATTACCCATTTCGGTGGGGGTGTTGTTACCCATTTCGATGGGGGTGTTGTTACCCATTTTGATGGGGGTGTTGTTACCCATAATGTTGGGGGTGAAATATATGATGGTTACCCGAGTTACGTATAACTTCGGGGGTGTGGCATAAAGCCAAGCATATGTATGAGGTGAGCGACTCTATGTCGCAACAGACTCGAAAGAGGTCCTTGTTGCGTATCCCGGTACTGTGTCAGTCTTCGGACATGAGTCGGGGGTTTGGTTACAGGCCCCGGCACAGTATCAGTCTTCGGACATGAGTCGGGGGTATTGCATGAGACAGGATGCAGATCGCGTACTCCGGTACTGTGTCAGTCTTCAGACATGAGTCGAGGGTTTGTGAGCAGGCCCCGGCACAGTATCAGTCTTCGGACATGAGTCGGGAGTATTGAATATAACGAAAGTGACGGATGATGAGATCCGTGTCGCGTATCCCGGTACTGTGTCAGTCTTCGGACATGAGTCAGGGGTTGTTTATCAGGCCCCGGCACAGTATCAGTCTTCGGACATGAGTCAGGGATATTGCATGAGACGAGATAATGAGGTGAGCGACTTTGTGTTGCAACAGACTCGGATAGAGTTCAATCCCAGTGATTGACTCGTATGGGATCTTTGTCGCGTATCCCGGTGCTGTGTCAGTCTTCGGACATGAGTTGGGGGTTTGTGAGCAGGCCCCGGCACAACATCATCTTTCGAGCATAAGTCGGGGATATTGCATGAGACAAGATTCGAGTAATAAGAGTAATGAGCAAAGTATGAAATGAACGTTAATGAATTATCGTAATAAAGCACTAAATAGGATCCTTGTCATTCGACCTCAGTAATCGTGGCTGAGTGCCACGAAGAGGGCAAAGTCTGACTGGATCTAGTATGAGAAGTGAACGATAATATAATACGTTGAATGAATAAAGTTAATGAACGTAATGACGAAGATAATAATTATATTATCTGTATGTACGTATGATGCATGATCACAAACGATATAAAGTATAGTATGATTTGAAATAAAGTAAAGAGCGGTTTTAACAAAGTAAAATATGTTTTATTATAAAACTAGAACTAACTCAGCGTCGCTGACTTTTGTATGCATAATAGTTGGCAGGTATTGTTGATGCTGAGGAGTTGCAGGCATGGATGCATAAGCTACCAGGAGCATTTTGAGGCTGGCATCCGTATTTTGACATGTCATTGTATTTTGAGATGAAAACGAATGTTGTAAATGATATGTTTTTAGTTATTAATGAAAAATTTAAATTCCGCTGCAAAAAATAAATGTATGTTTATTAATGTTTATAGTGCAATGATGATCAACTGTGAGGTGCCCGGGAACGTGGCCTTACACTAATACGTGTTTCTCCATTTTGTTGCAAATGTGTCGCAACCTTGTTTGTATTGCGACCAAAATACTCTTGTCGCAAAAAACAGTTGCAAAAAGTATAGTTTTCTAGTAGTGTTATTATTATTATTATTATTGATTTGTGTTCTCTAAAAATTATAAATTTTTATTTAAAAAGTTACACAAATATTGTGAAATTAATCGAGCGGGAATTAAATATATTCTCCTTTAAACTTGAAAATTATAAATTTTATATAAGCATGAAATTATCATTTTGGGTCCCAATATGTATAATTTTTAAATGAGAGCTCTATCGTATCACATGATTTGAATGGGAAATAAAAAAATATATAAAAGCTTTATATGGTTATGCACACGACCTCTTTTGTCATCAAATTAGTATATAAAAATTAAGCATTCTTGATACAAACTTACCTTAAACATATAATCAAAAGGGAAAGGGTAGCGTATAGTCAAGGAAGAATTGCATATATCTTTTTTTAAACTCGTAAAATTACATATTTTTTAAAAACACAAGTTTTTAATACATAATATACAATACTCTTTATGAATGGTTTGACAAAATGTAATTTTTTAAGTTTAAAGTGAAATTTATGCAATCACCTCTATAACCATACATGTTGTCCAAGTCACAGTATATTTTCACTTGAACTTGAGTCATATTGGGTGGTTCTAATTGCAGTGTCTTGCTTTTGTTAGGTTCAAATCATCATTAGATCTCGAATTACTCTTGATTAACATAAAACAAATGTGTGTGTGGGTGTTCAACAACATGTAGTAACTTAATCAGATGTTTATTATAATCAAATGATACGAAACCAAAGAATTTTATTTCTTTTAAGCTAGATCCACCCGAGCTTTCTCGAATGGCCTATCAATGTTCTCATCAAAAAACACTCTCTCTACACACACATTTGTTTACAAGACAAAAAAATCTATTTATACAAACCGATCTTTATACGAAAATTAAAAGTTTTCACATAATGCAAGATTTCATATGGTGTTCAAGTTTTCTTGAAGTTCTCACATAACTTGAATCTTGTATGTTTTGAGAACTTTTGCTTGCTTTGAGTTTTTGTTTTTCACTTAACGTTGTTATCCATACAATTCAACACATTACACAAATTAAATTGAAAAATGTAAACTTCATATGTATAAATGTGAACTTATCATTCTGGGTCCCAAGATGTATACTTTTCAAACTGAGAGCAAACTCCATCGTATCACATTATTGAATGGAAAATAAAAATAAAAGAGAAATCTTATAAATAAAAGAAACTTACAATTTAGATGACACTTCGTTTTGAAAAAATCAATATTTAAAAGTTTATAATGGTTCTGAACACCAATTCTTTGTCATTAACCAACTTGTTAGTATTAAAAAATCAAACATTTCTTGATACACACTTTCAATATACAATCATAGGGGAAAAGGTTAAAGTATAATAAGAGGGATTGCATATATCTTCCTTCTGTCGTTTTACAAGTCATTAATCAAATTTTTTTGTCGCTATAGAGTGATATTTTCTAGAAAGTAATTATAATACAAATATGAAAGGCCCCAAATCAAAGAATCTCTCAGTTGGTCTAAAACTGACAACATAAATTCCACGAATTGAAAACCCTAAGTCATTTGCAGCTGAAACATCTAAACCACAATTCCAAATGAAAAAAAACAATAGTTCTGCAACTTGATATTTCCGTAAAACATTTAAAGTATGAATGGAAAGTCTTGATGTTAGGTAATCTACTAATCCATGCCAAACGGTACTTTGTATGTCAAGAATCCAAATCTATGTCGGTCTAATATGCAAACTAAAAATCAACAAAGTTGGGTGAGCTCTAAGTTTGAGAAAACATGTAATAACGTATATACATATATTCCTTTAGTATTAATATTTATTGTTTAACATACAAATAACATAGTCCAACCTAATCATCTAACACATAATATAGATACGTATCACATATTACATAATACATTAATCACTATAGCTGTCATACCCTCAATTTCTACTAACGGGGTTTTACCGTTAGTTGCGTGACATACTAGGATCTCAGTCGACAATTACATCAAACGACACGATAATTACAAAACATGGTTTAAATGTTTATGGAATAATACCCATAACATAACTGAATAATAAGTTTCAACAAAACATTTATGGAAGCAAAATCAGTAATAGTTAATAACTTCAAACAACGCAAAACGCACACAACTCAAATAAATGGAATTTGCAGTAAACATTGTTTAACCTTTTAAACTAGTTAGTAATGTCTGTCATTATGAAATGCTTCTAGCCGTGCACACTTTAAGAACCTAAAAGAAACATGTTAAGGTGTCAATACTAGTGAGTTTATAGGTTTGGATAAATGGTAACATAATTGAGAAGCAGATCCAATAAACAAAGTAATATTAGTAAATAGCTAGTATACATATCAAGTTAAAAAATGTATAAAGTTCGCAACCAAAGATGACAAATGTAAGTAGGCCTTGCCTGTGGTTACCAGACCACAATAATAGAAATTAAGTCAATTAAATACCCGTTTGACATATAATCGTGCTAGCATGACTAGCCAATGTGTGGTTTGTCAAATCCAGTAGATCTACTCAACGTACATAAACTAATGGTTCGAAAGTGAGGACTTATATTAGTACAACACTAGTAACTTGTGATAATATAGTAATAGTAATCTAATGAAAGAACATTTAAAAGAACATATTTCTTCCCAAAAGAGTATAATGAAAAGTGGGGATCTAAACTCACGTTAAGTAGCACATCAAATCAGTAAATATGAGCACAAATGATTAAGTTCTCAAATAACCTGGGTTTACATTTAACACCCTAATAATATAAAATAGTAACACTTGAATCATACGGTTTCGCATTCCCCACCCAGTCACACACGAAAAACACAAGCATCAAATGCAAATATAATTCATATGTAACGCACTTATGATAAATTACATACATATGAATTTTCACACCCACACCATATATAAATTTCATCTAACACACCCATATATTATTTGCAACACACATAATATAATATACTATTAACACATAATACACTATATATTATATGCACACACACATAACCGAACGTAAAACACACACAAGACAACCCAAAGCCCAATTTACATGAACATATAACAATTTCCCTTCATACAATGCATGAACCAT
The DNA here is from genome assembly GCA_025506515.1 of Flaveria trinervia. NCBI lineage: Eukaryota > Viridiplantae > Streptophyta > Magnoliopsida > Asterales > Asteraceae > Flaveria > Flaveria trinervia. The sequence goes on along the minus strand of CM046451.1, from coordinate 5,482,459 downwards.
CATCACTCATACATAATTTCATATTCATTTATAGGTTGATACAAACAACACACTCATCCACGTGTATTGCCCATACCTTTATCACCAACATGCATTCAAATATATACATATGTATATATATGTATATATATGTATATATATGTATATATGAGAGAGATCAAATGAAAACTCATTTTTTATGAGAACTGTAGAAACCAATATAAACCACTAATTTTTAATGGTAAAATTGTAATTAACAAACACATAATAAAAAAAATTATAAAATGAAAAATAACATAAAAATAAAAAAAATAAAAACACAAAAATGCTCTCCTAGTTTCCATCTTTCATAAAAAATAACAAAATTTTTTGTTTTTTTACGAAATTCGTTTTACACATCTGTCATAATGGATTTACACATGTGTAAATCTAGTATTACACATGTGTATAACTAGATTTACACATGTGTAACAACGAATGAATGATTTTAAAAAAAAAGTATATCAATATGGTTGGCGTTAAAAATATAAAAAATCACTGAATTTTATGGTGATTTTTTTGGATAAACGATGTCGTGAAAAAAGTTATAAAGGTTTAAAAAAAACCGGAAATGACTTGTGATTTGCATGTGATGAAAAATAAGTGTCTTATATTGATTCTTAAAGTTCTCATAAAAAATGATTCTCAAGATAACCCTACCCTACCCTATGTATGTATGTATGTATGTATGTATGTATGTATGTATGTATGTATATATATATACATGTATATACTGGAAGAGATCAAATGAGAATTAATTTTTTTTGCGAGAACTCTAAAAACAAATCCTAGTATAGTTTTCAATGCCAAAATTGTAATTAACAAAAACATATTAAAAAATATAAATTAAAAAATAAAATTAAAATAAAAAAAAGTAAAAGCACAAAAATGTTTCTTTCGTTTCCCTCTATCACAAAAGAATATTTATAAAAAACAAAAAAAGTCCGTTTTTTTTTACGAAGTTCAATTTACATATGTGTAATAATGGAATTACATATGTGTAAATCCGATATTACACATGTGTATAACCAGATTTATACATATGTAAATAACGGCTCGATAATTTAAAAATATATATATCGATATGGTAGACATTAGAAAGATAAAAAATAAATGGTGAAATTTAAAAAAATAATATTATGAAAAAATTATGAACGTTTAAAAAACGAATTTGACATGTGAGTTGCATGTGATTAAAATGTGTGTTGATATTGGTTTTTAAAGTTATCATAAAAAACCCAGGTTCTTAAGATAACCCTCATATATATAGAGTATTGTTATTTTGAGAACCACTTTTTTTATGAGAACTCTAGTAACCAATCTAAGACACTCTTTTTTAATCACATGCAAATCACATGCCATTCCTCCTATTTTTTAAAACGTTCATAACTTTTTTTACAACATTATTTTTTCAAAAACATTTCACCATAAAATTTATTATTTTTTTAATATTTTCAACGCCTACCATATTAATATATATATTTTTTAAAATCATTCATCCGTTGTTTACATATGTATAAACCTGGTTGTACACATGTGTAAATCCGGTATTACACATGTGTAAAACAAATTTTGTAAAAAAAACGAGAATTTTTACAATTTTTTATAATTTGTAAATTCTTTTTATGAAAGAGTGAAACTAGAGGAACATTTTTGCATTTTTATTTTTTTATCTTTATGTTATTTTTCAATTTATAATTTTTTAAATATATTTTTATTAATTACAATTTTGTCATTAAAAACTAATGGTTAAGATTGATTTCTACAGTTCTCACAAAAAATGAGTTCTTATTTGATCCTTCCACACACACACACACATATCTTACTACCCTAATAAAAAGGTAAATAGGGGTGTCACATGTTAACATTACAATCATTCTCACTAATTTTTTCCGCATCTCTCTCCTATTAAATAATTACCTAATTACTAATACAATTATTTTAATACATTTTAATATATAATAAATTAATAAATAAATCTATTTATTAAGGTTATTTCTAAATAAATGATATTTTAATAAATCAATTTAAAAAAATAATCAAATTTGGGGTTGTAATAAGAAATATTTTAAAAATGATATTTTTATACGAATTATTTTAGAATAAAATATTTATTTTTTATAAAAAATTAAAAGTTGATATCACTATTTTATTATTTATAGTTATTTGTGATACGTAATTTCAGTAATATCATATCTTAGATTTTAATTTATAATTAATATATTTATTATATTAATATTTTATTTATTCAACCGCGTAATACACGGGTTTACTAAAGCTAGTATATATATATATATATATATACCGAAACACAAAACTAAAACCATAACCCTGATCAGAAATAACAAAGGAAACATACCAACACTTAAAACGGTTCATTTATAAACCGAGTTGGGTATCATTGCTAAACTAAATCGAGGGAAAAAGGATTAACCTACCGATGGAAATGATCGAGGTCGGAGTATCTACGCGAGTGCAACCAAAGATGATCACGATCAAGAGTTGTTGGTGCTTCTATAAAGAGATCGAGAGGTGAACGACAGTTTGTTGTTTAGCAATTTGAGTTTGTATACTAGTGAGGGGGTTCAGAAAAACCGATGAGGAAGTTGGTTATAAGGGTTTGTTATTGTTATTGTTAGTTCTATTGTAAATATTGTAATTATTATTGTTGTTATCGTCATCGTTATCATCATCGTCATCGTTATCGTCATCGTCATCGTTATCGTTATCGGCATCGGCATCAGCATCGGCATCGTCATCGTCATCGTCATCTCATCATCATCTCATCGTCATCGTCATCGTTATCGCCATCGCCATCGTCATCGCCATC